>OZ038384.1:7224411-7824411 GCA_964036045.1 Eutreptiella sp. 'Long Island Sound 2002' | reverse complement strand
GGGGGAGGGGGGGAGGGGGTGGGGGGCCGGCTGTGGCGTCAGCCCCGCACGGCCGAGGGCCTGCGGCCATCCACCGGCATTGGGAGGGGAGGCGGGGGAGCCACGCGGCCCACGCGTCGCGCCACAGCTCCCAGTCTGGGGCGGGGCCCAGGGCCCTGGGCCCCCGGGGGTCGTCGAGCGGTGTCGGGGGCAGCCGCACCAGGTGGACCCCCGTAACGGCGGTGACCTGCTGTGTTCGCAGGAAGGTGTGTACTCCCTCCCGCGCCGCGGGCGCCGGGAGGGGGGGGCGGGGTACGGGTGTTGCCCCATAGAGGTGGGTGGGGGTGATCCCCAGCATCCGCCCCGGGTCCCCGCGGGTCGCGACCACGAGGAGGAGCAGGGGGGTGCCAGGGCACTCCTGCCAGAGGACCTGCCCCCTGTGGTGGGCACCCCTGGTCCTGGAGAGGGGGGGGGACAGGTCTGGGTTAGCCCAGCCGCGGGGCGCGTGCGTCGCCGGCGGGAGGGCGGGGCACCAAGTGGGCTCCCTGGAAAACGCCTCGTAGACGACGGCGTACGGGGGGGTAGGCCTGGTGCCGTCGTACACCGGGTTGGTCAGCCGGGGGCGGGCGGACGCCTCGTCCGCGCCTTCCACGAACACCGTGACCTCGCCCACCTCCAGGTCCTCGTCCGGCGGGTGTAGAAGGTGGAGCGCCGCATCCAGCTCGGACACCCCTCCCGGGTACGTGGCCCGCGCCTGGTTCAGGTACGGGGCCGCGTCCCCGGGGTAGCGCGTCCTGAGGGCGTGCAGCAGGGCTGGGGCGCTACTGCGGAGGGACATGGCAGACCCTGCTCCCGTCAGCTGCAGAGTGTCCCCCATGGACAGGGGCCGGCCCGACCGATTGGACTCGCGCCACTCCATCCAGTGCCCGTAGAGGGCGGCCTCCGGGCTGATGAACCCCGGCCGGACGGCGTTCACGATCGAGTGCATTGCCGGGAGCAGCGTAGGGGCCCCCGCTCCGTTCAGGGCGCGGACGGCCGGGAGGGCGGTCTCGTTGAGGAAAGCCCTCGCACTGCCCTCCAGGTCACACCGTGCGGCAGCGTGCGCTTCGTGTGCCTCCGCCACCGCGTCTGCCACCAGGCCCCGGACGGCCGCCTCCTGCGCTCTGCGGCGGGCCCTGGTGTGCCCCGGCCCATCCCCCCGTCGGCGTGGCATGGTGCTGCGGGCTCTGCAAAGGGCGGCGGCGGGGGGGGGCTAGGGGGGGAACACGTGCGACAGGTGCGCAACGGATGTGGGGTCCCGCAGCTACACGTGGATCTACAGAAGGGCAGCGCCCGCGGGACCCGCTTGTTCGTGCAAGGGGGTGTGTGCCCCCTCGATGCGCCCGCGCAAGGCCTCCTCCTCTGTGCGCCTGCGCGGGCCTGCTGGAGGTTCGGGCCAGGGGCACGCGGCTACCTGGGCGCACCACGCGCACCTGTTGGCGCCTGTCGACGCTTCGGAGGACACCGTGTCACATTCTCCGCAGAGTCGGCAGGTGTGTGGGAGGTGGGAGGGCGGCGACCAAGGGTCGAGATGGCGGAGCCAGAGGTCGTCCCACCTCTGTCGGAGGGGGTCCCGGATCTCCAGCAGGCGGGCGCGGACGGGGCGCCGGTAGTCCTTGCCAAGCGTCTTCCGCTGGACCTCCTGCCACATGTCGTCGGGGAGGATCCCGTGGTCCTGGAAGGCGGCGATGAGGTCGTCCCACGCCGGGCGGGGGTGCCCCTGGGGGGGGCTCGCCATGTACACGTGGCGCCCGGTGTGGTGGGGCGTCAGCGCATCCCATTGGCACCCGTTCGCGGTGTCTCTGTGGAGGAGGGCCAGCAGTGTGCCGTGCGCGACTGCCTCCCAGGCCACTTGCAGCCCTTCGCAGCCGTCTAGCTCCTGGCGCAGCGCGGCTGCAATGCCGGTGGGGAGCATGAGGAGCAAGGCCCCTGGGTGTCGCCCAGCCGGGACAGGGCGTCGTCGTATACCGGCCCCCCAGCTTTGAAGTGCGCCACGGTGAGTTGGGTGGCCCCGTCCTCTGGGGGGTGCCACCGGACAGTGGCCGCAGCATGTCCCCACGTGCGTATCTCCGTAGCCCGGAGCACGTTGGCGGCGTGAAGGACGATGCGGGGCGGGACGGGTGTCCTGACGAGTGAGGACACGTCCCCAGTCCATCCCGTTTGCGGCCCTGGGGCCGCCTGCAGCCATTCCCCCGTCGCTGCGTCCCACGGGTGGTCAGGCCCCGCCCCGCGGATCATGGTGGGTCTCGGCCGGGTGTCCGGCCCCCACCACCGGAGCGGGATGGCGGAGTATCGTTGCGCAGGGGTCTCCGGGGCGCGCGTGGCGGCGCACCACCGGCTCCACTCCCGCGCCCACTCCTCCCCCACGATGCGCGCCTCCCATGTGGTCATGGAGCCGCGCCCGATGATCCACGGTGGGAAGAGGGCGTCTCGTAGGTGCCTCGAGAACCCCCCCGGCAGGTCCTGGTATGGGTGGGGGCTCTCTTGGGGCTGGCACTCCAGAGTGCCATTCACAACACGGAGGGAGGCTACGAAGTCCTTGTCAGGGCGCGGGGAAGGGGGAGGGTGGTCGCCCTCCGCCGCAGTGAGCCACCGGTGCGCCTGGGCCGCCGCGCTCTGGGGCTCGCGGAGGAGTTGCTCCAGCCGGTGGTTGCAAAGCTCCCACGCAAAGTCCCCCAGCCGGAGCATGTGGTGGAGGAAATCGTCCACCGAGGTCCCTCCCGGCGGGTCGTATCGGGTTATGGCGCGGAGCTGCGCCTCCGCGTCCTCGGGCACCAGTCCGGAGCAGAACACCTCCGTCCACGTGGCGCCTGCGGAGCGCCACGAGGCCACCCACAGGGCCTTGTCCCCAGGTGGGAGGTGGCGGGCCGCCTCGTGTACCGCCTGGCGGTAGTGGGGCCAGAGGAGCCGTGAGTGGGTGCATCCCACGTGCATGTGCACCAGGGTCTCCTCCGGGCCGCCGCAGAAGAGGCACGGTTGTGGGACGATGGCGACGCCGGAGAGCCGCTCCTTCCGGACGCGGAGCCTGCGCTGCACCGGCGTGTGGCCGTCTCGGGCTCGCAGCGCCCGGCGGTTCGTGGCCGCCGCGGTGAGGTCCCGGGCGTGGACATAGGCTGTGGCGTGGGCCGCGCCCAAAGGTGTGTGTCCCCGGTGCGTCAGCGCATGGTCCGTCTGCGCCCGTTGCGCGACCTCGCCGAGCACCCGCATCGTGGGGGGCCGTAGATCGAGATGGACGTCACGGCCGGCGACAATGAGTTGGGCTTGGCCAGGGTCCGGGGGCGTGTTCTGCAGGACGGTGTCCTGGGACGCCGCCCAGTCCGCCTTGTGCAGTAGGGCGTCACTGTGGTGCGAGGTGGCTCCGACGTACCAGAGCGGGTGCCCGGCGTGTTGTCCTCGCGCGCACAAGCCGTCCCGGAGCCACCGCAGGGGTATCTGGTTGACCACCTTCGCTGCGCCCGCGGGAAACCCTGTGGTCCGCTCGCGATCTGCGTGCCGCAGGAGGTGAAGGATGACTTCGGCGTCCAGCGTGTGGACCCACGGTCGGGGGGCACCGTATTGTAGGGGGAGGGAGGCGGCCACCCCCTCCCCGTCGGGCACCGTGCCCAAGATGGCCACCGCCCACGTGCGGGTGAGGTCGGCGGCGAGAGCGACGCTGGTGGCGTGTTTGCAGGGTCCGCCCCCAGACGCGTCGGAAGAGGTGTGTCCCCAGGCCTCCGGGATCCAGTAGTATCCGGTGGGGCTGAGCCACCCCGCGTTGAGGTCGGCGGAGTGCCACCGGACGTCGGGGTGGCTGGGGGTCAGTTGGTCCACGCTCAGCGCCCTGGTGTCGCCTGGGCTGATCGCAGGGTGGTCGTGCAGACGGATCTCCGCTCCGGCGACCGTGCTTGCCCAGGAGCGTAGCGCCGTCACATGTTCCTTGAGCCACGCCGGGCCCCCGCGCTGGTGCACCACCGGGTGTCCCGTGTCCTCCGGCTGGTCCTCCAGCGCGTGTACCGCCATGTGTGGGTCGTGCGGCACCCCCGTAGCCACCAGTAGGGCGGTGCCACGGGGGAGCCCACGGGGTTCGGGCTGGCCTGCCCCCACTTGCACTCTTACCCACTCGGCCCGGAGCTGCGCTTGCCCCGTCGCTTGGGTGCACTGGTCGTCCGTGGTCACCAACCACAACGGCGTCGGCGCGTGGGGCCGGGGGCGCAAGGGCTCTGGCCACGCCACGTCCGCGTTAGGCTCTTGGTGCTCGCTTTCCGCGAGTACGTCGCGGAGACTGTACATGAGGGCTGCTGGCGGGTGGTACGCCGCCCCCCGCGTGGGGGGGGATAGGCCGTCCTGGCGGCGGTAGCCCCCGACGTGGAGGTGCAGGCCGTCCGGGGTCACCCGTGGGCCGGTGTGGGCGTCCTGCTTAGCCCTCGTGGGGTGGACGAGTCTCAGGCGGGGGTCGCGTGTGCCGGTGGTGTGGAAGAGGTGGGCCAGGGCTTCGCGCCACCCGGGGTGGTTGGTGGGCTCCTGCTCACGGCGGCAATAGTGGAGGTGTTCATCGGCGCATTGGTTGAGGCACTCCCGCACCGCCGTCGGCCACGGATCGTCGTTGTCGGGGAAGGGGTGGCGTGGCCCGTGGTGCCCATGCCACGGCGTTGTGTGTGGCACCATCAGGCGGCACGTGTCGCGGTGTCGCAGCTTGGCGGTGCGCAGCGTGACGATGTTGCCTGGCGGGGACTGTAGTTGGACATGGGCCGCCCTGGGGCACGCGATGGGGTTGTACATCCCCACTCCCAGGGCGGCCAGGGCCCGGGGTATGCGGTGGACCCCGTCGCCTCCCGCCAGAGTTGCGAACTCCGGGACGGGGTAGTGCACCTCGGGACATATTCCGTGCGCGCCGGCTATCTCTCAGAACATCTTGGTGACCTCGGCGCGCACGGAGGTTGCGCGGTGGTGGACGAGTGTACCCACGAGGGCCATCGCTGCCTGCTGGCACCGCGTGGGCACCTGTGTGAGCCCCAGGGTCCCGTCATCCTGCAGGCTGTCCCGCGAGGCGTCGAAGGCGTACCGCGCCCTGTCCTTCGCGACCTGGACCGTGATGTGGTCCAGGTGGCGTGCAGTGTTGGAGTCGTCGGCGATGAAAGGGGCGACGTACTGCGTCACCCCCCCTAGGATCGCCAGGATGACGTCCTGCACCACTTTTGGTGGCGCGAGGGTGTTAAGGCACCAGTGGTGCACCGCCGCCAGGCGTAGCCGGTGCTTGCGCTGCAGGGAGAACTCCCCGTCCGGCTGCAGCTGGAGTCCCAGGTAGGGGACGGAGTCCGCCGCTGGTACCCAGTGCCACGGGGTTTCCAGGTGGGGGCAGAGGCGCAGCTGCAGGCCCGGGACCCCCTCCGTGGTGGCCATGGCGCACTTGCGGGGGTTGAGCTCCATGCCCATCATCCCCAGGTACGCGGCCACAGCCTCCACGCCCTCGACGAAGTGCTGCAGCGTGTGGGCCACCACCAGCAGGTCGTCGATATAGGCCTGGATGAGGCCGTGCTCGGCCCTTCCCGGCAGGCGCAGGCGGTGCCCCTGTGCCCTGAGCAGGGGCTCCAGGAGGAGCGCGTACAGCAGGGGGCTCTCGGGGTTGCCCTGCCGGACGCCGCGTAGCATGTAGACGGGCTGCGTTAGCCCGTGTGCTGTGACGATGCGCAGCCTGGCGCACGTGTGGAGGAAGAGCAGGAGGTCGATGACGTCCGGCGGCACGGAGAGGTGGCCCAGGATGAGGTGGAGGGCGCCGTGTGGGGCGGTGTCGAAGGCCTTGCGGGCGTCAAAGGAGAAGACGTAGTTGGGCCTTCCCCGCTGGAGCTGCCGCTGCGCCATGAACAGCGGGGGGCCTGTGTTGGAGCCAGGGAGGGCCCCCTGCTGCCAGTCGCTGACCACCCCGTGCCGTGTGAGCACTTCCGTGATGCGCTGGGTGAGGGGGCCCGTGAGCAGCTTCATGTCCAGCTGGCCCAGGGCTATGGGCCTGTAGTCGTCCAGTCTGGCAGAGCCCGGTACCTTGGGGCTGAGCCAGATGTGCGCGTCCCTCCAGTGCATCGGCGGCGGGGCGCCGCGGAGGATGGCCCGGTAGGAATGGACCAGGAGCCACTGTACGGGTGCTGGGAGGGCCTTGATGAAACGGGCCTCCACGTGGTTAGGACCTGGGGCCTTGCCATCGGCCTTGTCCAGGGCGGACTTCAGGTCCTGCATGGAGTACTGCTGGACCTGTGTCCAGGCCCCCTCAGGGACCCGGGGGACGTGGCGGCCGAGGACTGCCTGGAAGCCCGGGAGGTCCACCGGGCGTTTGTCATACAGTTCTCTCCAGAAGGCGCGAACTGCGAACATCACGTCGTGGGCCTCCGTGAGGAGCGTTTGGGTGTTGGGAACCCGCACGTTCCAGAGGCCTGACATCCCTGGGGCCTCTACCTCTATGGCTCCCCGCACGGCTTTCCATCGCTGGGCGATGTCGGGGGCGTGGCGGCGCCAGAAGTCCTTGATGGCGCGCTTGCGGTCTGCCGGCAGGAGGGCGCGGAGCTGGCGAATGTCCTCCTCGAGGGCGGCTGCTTGCCTCTCCAGCTCCTCCTGTAGCTGGCCCTGCGTGGTCGGGCGGAACCCGGGCGACACACCCTGCAGCTCCTTTGTGAGCCGGAGCGCCGCCTCGGACCGGATGCCATGCCTGACCGCGTCCGCCTGGTACGCTGCCGGCGCGCGCACTGCCAGGGTGTCATAGCGGAGGACCGCTGCCTGGAGCTGCTTTCCGCTCTCCGGGAGGTCCCCCTCCGCCGGGTCCGTTCCCGCCGGAGACGGCTGCCGGCGTCCCACCACGCGCGCCAGGGCGTCATGCGTCGCGTGGAGGTGTTCCAACACCTTGTCCAACGCGGCCGCGGGCATGGACCCGTAGTCGTGCTGCTCTGCGGGACTCAGCCAGGGCGCCAGAGAGGGTTCATCCTGCGCGGCGGTGACCGCCGCCCACAGGCAGTGTTGGACGGGCGCGCCCTCGGCGTCGTACGGGAGGAGGCGGCCCTCCGTGTGGCCGCAGGGGGTGGGCATCGCCGCGCGCCCCGCTGCGCTGAGGAGACCCGGCAGGGCCAGGCGGACCGGGAGGTGGTCCGAGCCGACCACCTGGGGGTGTGCCATGCCGCGAGCCCAGACGCTTTCCCGCAGGGACCACGGGAGGAGGGGCTCGATGACCAGGAAGGTGTCCACCCTGTGCCGGGACGGGTGGAGCGTGGGGGTCATGTCCTCCTCGCCGCCTGCCACGGCCCTTCGGAAACCGCAGGCCTCCCAGCCCGCTCGGAAATGCTCCGTGGCCGGGTTGGCGGGGACATCCATGTAGATGTTGGTGTCGCCGGCGATGACCACCGGGTGCCTCCCGCGGAGGCTGCGTGCCGTGGCATACATTTGTATGTCGGCCCAGAACGCCGCCCGTCCCGCCCACGGGGAGCAGCCTGCTTGCGGTCCGTGGACGTTGATGAGGCTGAGGCCTCCCCCGTCCGTGCGGATCTCCAGGGCCGCGGCCTTCCCGGGGACAATTTCCGTGAAGCTGAGCACCTCGTGCTCCGCCACGTACTTGCTGCTGACCGCGGTGAGGAGGCCCCCCCCTCTCGAGGTGGAGGTGGCTCCCGTCTCCGCCAGCCGGCTGCTGAAGAAGGCGGTGTCATCTTGTCCCGGAGCGCCGCGGCCACGTGCATCTCCTGCGCCCTGGTGGCGATCCCCGTTTCCTGGAGCATGATGGCAAAGCCCCCCTCCTGGGGCAGCATGACGGTGATGAGGTGCTCCTTGTCGGTGCAGGCCGCCGGCCCCCGGCGCCGCCAGAGTGTGTCCCGGAGGGACCGGTCTGGCGGCACGAGGCCGTTGCGCAGGTTCCACGAGAGGAGCCACAGGGCGTCGCCCGTCATGTCCTCCTGGAGTCAGCTATCCCGCATCCGCATCGCCGCCGGGTTCGCCGGCGCAGCCAGGGCATCTGGGTGCGCCGCATCCGCTGAGCCCGTTCCCAGCGGGGCCCACAGGGGGGCCCGGGGGACCGGGGGAGCCAGGGGGGCCAGGGGGGCTAGCCCCGCGGGGATGGACATGGACCCTGGTGGGGCCGCACCGCCGGCCCCCGGGGCCGCTCCGGGTGCCTCCTCATCTCCATCTGCGTGGTCGGCTGCCTGGGGCGGGGGGCGCCGGGTGTACGGGGCGTGCCATGGGGACCTCCGTGCTCTCCCCTGCAGAATTTGGTGGCCGCCTCCTTGTCGTCCGCCGGGGCCGCAGCGTGCACCGCGTGCCACGCCAGGTGTTCCAGCATTGCCCCGCTGGTGTAGTACTTGTCCGCACACAGGGGGCATTTCGTCGGCTCCGTGGCCCCTCGCGCCGGGGGGAGCGGCACCAACTTCCGAATGGCGCCCTCCGCCGCTGGTTCGAAGGGCAGGTTGGCCAGCGGCACCGTGTGAGGTGCCAGTGTGCGGCCCGGGGCCGCCGCATCGAGGGCTCGCGTCGCGGGCGCGGGCCCGAGACCTCGGATGGCATCGCGCTGCGCGTCTGCTTGCAGCCACGTTTGCCAGTGCGTGGAGCCGATTTGGCGGTCGGGCTTGCCCCTCCATCGCAGGTCGTGGAAGGCCTGTAGCCAGTGGTACACCGCGGTCGGGACCGCCAGCTGGAGCTCCAGGTCGGCGGGGTGCGCCGCTGCCGGCCACACTCCCGGCCTCGCCGCCCTGGCGTTGTCCTTCAGCCTGACCTCGAGCAGGAGGGCGTGGTGTTCGCCCTCCCGCAGCGCCTTGATGATCATGCGGGTGCAGTCTGCCACGCGGATCACGGCTTCGGGCCCCGGCAGGCGTTCGGGGTCGCAGACGACGATGTGCGCGTCCGCCGGGCTGAACATGCAGACCACCCACTGCGGGTTCTGCTGTCCCCGTTGGGCCACCGCCAGGGTAGCCGCTGGGCGGGCGTGCGTGATTGGCCCCGCGTGGAGGTCCGCGACGTCCGTGGCCCTGATGCCGTCTCCCTGCCACGCGGCCCGTAGATGCTCCTCCTGGTCGGGGCTCCACACCAGTGTGGGGGGGTTGACCCACCCCGATTCCTGCCTCTTGTTTGGGGCGCTGACAGTGTGTAGCAGGACCGCCAGCGGCCAGGGGTCCGCCGACATATAGTAGGCCTGGGTGGGCCCCTGTCGCCAGTCGATGTGGGGCAGGGGCGGGAAAGCCCCTTGCCTGGCGGTGCTGTGCCAGACTGTCCATCGGCCTCCGGCCAGGACGTGCGACCGGTACCCTCCGGCGTGGCCGTGTATGATGGCCTGGTAGCCTGCCGTCTGCAGTACCAGTGCCTCCCCCTGCTTAGGCCCGGGCGGGGGTGTGCCATCGCCCGCACCCCAGACGCGGGTGCACCCGCGGAGTGTGGCATGCCACGGGTCTGGTGCATCGCGCTGAGGCCCTTGTATGCATCCCGCAATCTGCGCCGGGCCGTGGTGGTGGACGAAGCTCTCCCCGCCGTCTGCTGGAACGCCGCCGCGAGGACGTATAGTTGCTCCGCGGTGAGGGGTGCCGTCGGCGCGTGCGTCGCGGCCGGCCGACGGGGCCGCGTGTCGCGGCACGGGACGTGGGGCAGCAGTTGCGCCGGCCAAGCCGCCACGGGACCCATGGTGACGGCCGCGACCGCGGACGCCAGCGCCGTGCGGTCCGTGGGTCTGTACTGCCGGAGCCCCGTGGTATCTCGGGCGAGGTGCCTGCAGGCTGCCATCCAGGCCACCACTCCGCAGTTCGTGCAGTCCGGTTCGGCACCACCCGCGTCGTCGCTTCCCCTTTGCTGTACCCTGGTGGCGGTGTCGAGAGGGGGGCCCCGCTGTAGCGCCTCCGGGTCCTGCCCCGGCGGGAGGGCGGGCGGGACTGGCTGCGGGTAGTTTTGCGCGCCTCGGCGCTCCGGGTGCGTGTGGTACGGGTTTTGCCGGCGGTGTTCCGGGGTTGCCCGTGGTTGGAAGAGGAGTTGGTGCAGGTACCAGTGGCCCTCCGCGGTGGACGGGTTGCGCAGCGTTAGCCACTGTTCCACCACGCCTCCTGGGTGCGCGGCCTCGACGCGGCGCTGCAACCCCAGGCGGCCTAGGCGGTTGGACGTGCCCGCGGGTGGGATGTGGGCTTGCGGGTAGAGCACCCGCAGCGGCTCCAGCGCCAGGTCCAGCACTTCGTCGTTGAGCTGCTTCGTGAGGGCCGACGCCCTGTGCAGGGCGTGGAGGACCCCGGGTTTGGGGGCCGTGAGCTGTTCGAGCACCGGTCCCGGCGGGTACCGCGCACCCGGGTTCGTTAGCCACTCCCTGGTGTGGCTCAGTACGGCCTTCCACACGTCCCTTGTAAAGGCGTGCTGGGGGGCCAAAGAGGGGACCATCCGTAGGAGGCGGTGGCACGCCGGCGGCGATCGCATGGGCTGTGGGGCGGCCGCCGTGGTCCACCTGCACGCCGTGCTGGGCAGGATCGCCCCCCATACCACGGTCCCCATGCCCTCGGCGTGGATCAGCGCCTGGCCCTGGACCATGGGGAAGTAGGGGCTCGAGCGCCCCTTTTCTTCCTTCCACCGTACCCAGGCGGCCCCCGCCTGCAGGTTGCGGAGCAGGGCCACGCCGGGGAGGAGCGGCTGCGGGAAAGCCCCCTTGACGGCCTGGGTGGCGTGGGCCAAGGTGCCAATGGGCAAGTACCACAACGGGAGGGTCCAGGGGCCCGGCAGCGGTTGCGCCACCCCTGCGTCCCATCGCCACTCGGAGTCTGGCGGGGTGGCCGGGACCGTGCCCGTCTGCAGGAAGTGGCGTGCCTGCTTGTCGGGGTGCCGTTAGAGGGTTGCCGCGAGGCTGAGCCCCTCTGCCGCTGGTGCCACCGGGAGGTCGCCCCGGGGCCTGCGCCAGGGGTAATCCTGGTCGGCCGGCCAGGTGTGGAGGTCCCGGGCGATGTCCTCCGCGGTCCCTGTGGGGGCGTCCTCTGGTGCCAGGTGCCACCTGACGGCGAGCACCGCCCACGTGGAAAAGGGCCACGCCCGCGGGGGGATGTACACCTGGATGGTCCACTGTGGGCACGCCCGCCGCACGCGGGACGCGTGGAGCACCCCTCGGACCATGTCTGCCGCCAGGACCAGCACCATTCCCGAGGGTTCAACAATGATCCCCTCTGGGGGTCCGCCGTGGCGGCCCCGGGTGTGCAAGGCCACTGCCGCCTGTCCCGCGTGGGTGACTCGGTCGACGGCCTCCTGGATGTTCACGCTGCCGCGCGCGGTCTCATCCAGGATCCAGCCCTGCGCCACCCCGTAGCGTAGGGCGGCGCGTGCGGCCGCGGGTTTCACCTCGGGC
Source organism: Eutreptiella sp. 'Long Island Sound 2002' (assembly GCA_964036045.1). Classification (NCBI taxonomy): domain Eukaryota; phylum Euglenozoa; class Euglenophyceae; order Eutreptiales; family Eutreptiaceae; genus Eutreptiella; species Eutreptiella sp. 'Long Island Sound 2002'. The sequence continues at coordinate 7,813,094 of OZ038384.1, read as the reverse complement.
AACGCTCCGTCATCGGGGCCGGGCTGGGGGTGCTGTTTGGGGCACCGGCCTTCGCCGGTGCAGTGGCCCCGTTTCCACGCGGGGCAGATCGCGGGTACGCTGCCCGCCGGCGGCGCAGGTTCCGCGGGCGCGCCTCCCGTGGGGGGCTCCGGCAATGCCTCCAGGTCGGAGTCCGCGCCCGCGTCCCCTTGTGGGGGGTCTCCTTCGCCGTCTCTGAATCCCAGTGCCCTGATGACCTCGTGTGCTTCGTCCAGCGTCGGAGATCGGGGGCGTGTCTTGCGTGGTGCCGCGGGTTCCGCCATTGCTGTGTCGCTGTGTCCAAGAGCAGGGGGTGGGGTGCGGATGTCCCGTGGCTGGTGCGTTGGTGCGCTGGTGCGTTGCTCCGTGTGGGGGTGGTGGATGGGCATCCCCGGGGGGGCGCTTTCCAGCGTTGCGAGGGGCGTCTGGTGTTAGGCGCTGTCCCTCTCCCGGTCGCTCGTCCTCCGGAGCGGGCAGCCAGGGTTCCGCGACCCGGGTGTCCCGGGTGCGGTCGATGCGGGCGTGTGGACCCATCGGCGGCCCCACAGCGTGCGCCCTTGCGGGCCGGCGTTGCTCGCTGTGGGGGTCGCGGGAAGGCGTCCCCGGGGGGGTTGCCTTCCACCGTTGTGAGGGGCGCCTGGTGTCAGGCGCTGTCCCTCCCCCGATCGCCCGTCCTCTGCAGCGGGCAGCCAGGGTTCCGCGACCCGTGTGTCCCGGGTGCGGTCGATGCGGGCGTGTGGACCCAGCACCGGCCCCCCAGCGTGCGCCCCTGCGGGCCGGCGTTGCTCGCTGTGGGGGTGGCGGAAGGGCGTCCCCGGGGGGGTGCCTTCGATCGTTGTGAAGGGCACTTGGTGTCAGGCGCTGTCCCTCCCCCGGCCGCCCGTCCTCTGGAGCGGGCAGCCAGGGTTCCGCGACCCGGGTGTCCCGGGTGCGGTCGATGCGGGCGTGTGGACCCAGCACCGGCCCCACAGCGTGCGCCCTTGCGGGCCTGCGTTGCTCGCTGTGGGGGTGGCGGAGGGGCGTCCCCGGGGGGGGTGTCTTCCACCGTTGTGAGGGGCGCCCGGCGTCAGGCGCTGTCCCTCCCCCGGCCGTCCGTCCTCTCGAGCGGGCAATCAGGGTTTCGCGTCCCGTATGTCCCGGGTGCGGTCGGTGCGGGCGTGGGGACCCAGCACTGGCCCCGCAGCGTGCGCCCTTGCGGGCCGGCGTTGCTCTCCTTGGGGGTGCCGGAAGGGCGTCCCCGGCGGGGGTGCCTTCCATCATTGTGAGGGGCGCCTGGTGTCAGGCGCTGTCCCTCCCCCAGCCGCCCGTCCTCTGGAGCGGGCAGCCAGGGTTCCGCGTCCCGTGTGTCCCAGGTGCGGTCGGTGCGGGCGTGGGGACCCAGCACGGGCCCCACGGCCTGCGCCCTTGCGGGCTGGCGTCGCTCGCCGTGGGGGTGGCCGAAGGGCGTCCCCGGGGGGTGCCTTCCACCGTTGTGAGGGGCGCCCGGTGTCATTCGCTGTCCCTCCCCCGGCCGCCCGTCCTCTGGAGCGGGCGGCCAGGGTTCCGCGACCCGTGTGTCCCGGGTGCGGTCGATGCGTGCGTGGGAACCCAGCACCGGCCCCACAGCGTGCGCCCTTGCGGGCCAGCGTTGCTGGCTGTGGGAATGGCGGAAGGGCGTCCCCGGGGGGGGTGCTTTCCACCGTTGTGAGGGGCGCCTGGTGTCAGGCGCTGTCCCTCCCCCGGCCATCCATCCTCTGGAGCGGGCAGCCAGGGTTCCGCGTCCCGTGTGTCCCGGGTGCGGTCGGTGCGGGCGTGGGGACCCAGCACCGGTCCCATAGCGTGCGCCCTTGCGGGCCGGCGTTGCTCGCCGTGGGGGTGGCGGAAGGGCGTCCCCGGGGGGGGTGCTTTCCACCGTTGTGCGGGGCGCCCGGTGTCAGGCGCTGTCCCTCCCCTGGCTGCCCGTCCTCTGGAGCGGGCAGCCAGGGTTCCGCGTCCCGTGTGTCCCGGTCGCGGTCGGTGCAGGCGTGGGGACCCAGCACCGGTCTCACAGCGTGCGCCCTTGCGGGCCGGCGTTGCTCGCTGTGGGAGTGGCAGAAGGGCGTTCCCGGGGGGGGTGCTTTCCACCGTTGTGAGGGGCGCCCGGTGTTAGGCGCTGTCCCTCCCCTGGCCGCCCGTCCTCTGGAGCGGGCAGCCAGGGTTCCGCGTCCCGTGTGTCCCGGGTGCGGTCGGTGCGGGCGTGGGGACTCGGCACCGGCCCCACAGCGTGCGCCCTTGCGGGCCGGCGTTGGCCGCTGTGGGGGTGGCGGAAGAACTTCCCCGGGGGGGTCGCCTTCCACCATTGTGAGGGGCGCCTGGCGTCAGGCGCTGTCCCTCCCCCGGCCATTCGTCCTCTGGAGCGGGCAGCCAGGGTTCCGCGTCCCGGATGTCCCGGGTGCGGTTGGTGCGGGCGTGGGGACCCAGCACCGGTCCCACAGCGCGTGCGCCCTTGCGGGCCGGCGTTGCTTGCCGTGGGGGTGGCGGAAGGGCGTCCCCGGGGGGGGTGCTTTCCACCGTTGTGAGGGGCGCCCGGTGTCAGGCGCTGTCCCTTCCCTGGCCGCCCGTCCTCTGGAGCGGGCAGCCAGGGTTCCGCGTCCCGTGTGTCCCGGGTGCGGTCGGTGCGGGCGTGGGGACCCAGCACCGGCCCCCCAGCGTGCGCCCTTGCGGGCCGGCGTTGCTTGCTGTGGGGGTGGCGGAAGGGCGTCCCCGGGGGGGTGTGCGTTCCACCGTTGCGAGGGGCGCCTGGTGTCAGGTGCTGTCCCTCCCCCGGCCGCCCGTCCTCTGGAGCGGGCAGCCAGGGTTCCGCGTCCCGTGTGTCCCGGGTGCGGTGGGTGCGGGTGTGGGGATCCAGCACCGGCCCCGCAGGGTGCGCATTTGCGGGTCGGCGTTGCTCGCTGCGGGGGTGGCGGAGGGGCGTCCCCGGGGGGGGGTGCTTTCCACCGTTGTGAGGGGCGCATCGTGTCAGGCGCTGTCCCTCCCCTGGCCGCCCGTCCTCTGGAGCGGGCAGCCAGGGTTCCGCGTCCCGCGTGTCCCGGGTGCGGTCGCTGCGGGCGTGGGGACTCAGCACCAGCCCCACAGCGTGCGCCCTTGCGGGCTGGCGTTGCTCGCTGTGGGTGTGGCGGTAGGGCGTCCCTCGGGGGGGTGCCTTCCACCGTACCGTTGTGAGGGGCGCCTGGTGTCAGGCGCTGTCCCTCCCTCTGCCGCCCGTCCTCTGGAGCGGGCAGCCAGGGTTCCGCGTCCCGTGTGTCCCGGGCGCGGTCGGTGCGGGCGTGGGGACCCATCACTGGCCCCACAGCGTGCGCCCTTGCGGGCTGGCGTTGCTCGCTGTGAAGGTGGCGGAAGTGCGTCCCCGGGGGGGGTGCTTTCCACCGTTGTGAGGGGCGCCTGGTGTCAGGCGCTGTCCCTCCCCCGGCCGCCCGTCCTCTGGAGCGGGCAGCCGGGGTTCCGCGACCCGTGTGTCCCGGGTGCGGTCGATACGGGCGTGTGAACCCAGCACCGGCCCCCCAGCGTGCGCCCTTGCGGGCCGGCGTTGCTCACTGTGGGGGTGGCGGAAGGGCGTCCCCGGGGGGGGTGCCTTCCACCGTTGTGAGGGGCGCCTGGTGTCAGGCACTGTCCCTCCCCTGGCCGCCCGTCCTCTGGAGCCGGCAGCCAGGGTTCCGCGACCCGTGTGTCCCGGGTGCGGTCGATGCGGGCGTGTGGACCCAGCACCGGCCCCACAGCGTGCGCCCTTGCGGGTCGGCGTTGCTCGCTGTGGGGGTGGCGGAAGGGCGTCCCCGGGGGGGGTGGCCTTCCATCGTTGTGAGGGGCTCCTGTTGTCAGGCGCTGTCCCTCCCCCGGCCGCCCGTCCTCTGGAGCGTGCAGCCAGGGTTCCGCGACCCGTGTGTCCCGGGTGCGGTCGATGCGGGCGTGTGAACCCAGCACCGGCCCCCCAGCGTGCGCCTTTGCGGGCCGGCGTTGCTCGCTGTGGGGGTGGCGGAAGGGCGTCCCCGGGGGGGGTGCCTTCCACCGTTGTGAGGGGCGCCTGGTGTCAGGCGCTGTCCCTCCCCCGGCCGCCCATCCTCTGGAGCGGGCAGCCAGGGTTCCGCGACCCGTGTGTCCCGGGTGCGGTCGATGCGGGCGTGTGGACCCAGCACGGGCCCCACAGCGTGCGCCCTTGCGGGCCGGCGTTGCTCGCTGTGGGGGTGGCGGAAGGGCGTCCCCGGGGGGGGTGCCTTCCACCATTGTGAGGGGCGCCTGGGGTCAGGCGCTGTCCCTCCCCCGACCGCCCGTCCTCTGGAGCGGGCAGCCAGGGTTCCGCGACCCGTGTGTCCCGGGTGCGGTCGATGCGGGCGTGTGGACCCAGCACCGGCCCCACAGCGTGCGCCCCTGCGGGCTGGCGTTGCTCGCTGTGGGGGTGGCGGAAGGGCGTCCCCGGGGGGGTGCCTTCCACCGTTGTGAGGGGCGCCTGGTGTCAGGCGCTGTCCCTCCCCCGGCCGCCCGTCCTCTGGAGCGGGCAGTCAGGGTTCCGCGACCCGTGTGTCCCGGGTGCGGTCGATGCGGGCGTGTGGACCCAGCACCGGCCCCACAGCGTGCGCCCTTGCGGGCTGGCGTTGCTCGCTGTGAAGGTGGCGGAAGGGCGTCCCCGGGGGGTGCCTTCCACCGTTGTGAGGGGCGCCTGGTGTCAGGCGCTGTCCCTCCCCCGGCCGCCCGTCCTCTGGAGCGGGCAGCCAGGGTTCCGCGACCCGTGTGTCCCGGGTGCGGTCGATGCGGGCGTGTGGACCCAGCACCGGCCCCACAGCGTGCGCCCTTGCGGGCCGGCGTTGCTCGCTGTGGGGGTGGCGGAAGGGCGTCCCCGGGGGGGGGGTGCCTTCCACCGTTGTGAGGGGCGCCTGGTGTCAGGCGCTGTCCCTCCCCCGGCCGCCTGTCCTCTGGAGCGGGCAGCCAGGGTTCCGCGACCCGCGTGTCCCGGGCGCGGTCGGTGCGGGCGTGGGGACCCAGCACCGGCCCCACAGCGTGCGCCCTTGCGGGCTTGCGTTGCTCGCTGTGGGGGTGGCGGAAGGGCGTCCCCGAGGGGGGTGCCTTCCACCATTGTGAGGGGCGCCTGGGGTCAGGCGCTGTCTCTCTCCCGACTGCCCGCCCACTGCTGGCCGGGTTGTCGGGGTTCGTTGGGTGTGTGCGGTGTGTGCGGTGTCTGTGCCGTGCGTGTCGTGGTGCGTGGTGCCGCTCTTCCCTTGGTCCTCCGGTGCTCCCCTCTCCGGTGTGTCGGTGCGTTGTTGTGCTCGCCGTGTGCCCGCCGTGTCCCCTCCCCTGTGCGCGCCCCTTGCTCGTCCGCTGGTTACCCCTTGTTCCTTTTGCGGCTTCGTTGCTCTTTACCCTTTCCTCTACCCTTCTCCCTGACATGCACTTTTTCCCTGCCTCCGCTTTGTTGTGTGTCTCTGTCTTTTTCCTTGTCGGCCCGGGCTTCCTCCTTTGAACCTGCGTAGAGAGAGGAGAGGGCGTAAACGGGCGTGCGGCAGCGGCGGTTTTGTCGCGACACGGCACCTCGAGCTGGCTGGTACGTCATGCGACATGCGTGTGCGACCGTGAGCATACGCTTCTCCTTGCGACGTGTGAGGGGAAGAGAACGTGGGTGCATGCACGTGTGTTTGTCAGGACCCGGCACACGACGGCGCTATGCTATCTGTGTGTATGCTCCCCGTGTCTCCCTCCCTGGCTATTTGTGTGTTCTAGTCAGCGCAACAAAAAGGGTGGTTGTGCCGTAAGAGCAGTTGTCACGGTTGCCCCGCATTGCACCGCAGGGCAGGACCGTTAGCCCCCCGTGACAACCACTCCCTGGCTGGAGGCCATTTCTTTTTTCCCCCTCTCGTTTGGTGGCGCGGGCCGGGCGGTTGGCGACGTGGCACGACATGGTAACATACTTGCGTTCTTGGTGGCGGTGTGTGGCTTGCCTACTATTTGTTTGCATGCGGCGGCATACCTTTTGTCCCCTTTCGCTCCCTTTGCCTCCTACATAAGCGGGTGTGCGGGTGGGCGATGGGCACGTCTCGGTTACGCCTCGTGGTCACCTTTTACTTTTGGTGGCGTGGTTGCCGTTCTCGTCTCGTGTTCGTTGCGTAGCGTAGCGTGGTATGCAACATACTTGGACCCGACTAGCCAAGTGCGTATGTTTAGTTTTTGTTTGTGCGTTTTTTTTTTGTGTTGTGCTTCACCGCGGTGGCGCGTGGCCTCCTTCGCGCGTTCTTCTCTCCTTTGTCGGTTTTTTGTTCCCCCTTGTTTGTCCCTTCATACCATTTTGCTCGTCCGTGGCGGTGATGACCTTGCGGCGTCCCGGGCACGCACGTACGGGCATACCTTTCTTTCCCTATGTGAGCGGAGGTGAGCATAGGCATTCATTCGGTGCCACCTCTTGTTGGTTTTCCTTGCCGGTGCGGTTTTCGTTGCGCTTTTCGTGGCGGCGCACTTTGGCGTTGCTTGACACGTAACTTCCTTGTATTGCGTTTGTTACGGTGTTATGCATACAATATATGGCATATAACATACTTGCTTTTCGGCGGCCGGTGGCGTTGTTGTTGCTTGTGTCTATTATTCATGCATGACATGCAACATACTTGTGTACTTGTGCGGCTTCTTTTTTCTTTTGTTGTGATCCCCTTCGCGTGTTACGGCGTCGTCGTATTCCCTACGTGAGCGGGCTTGCATTGCTTGGTCGTGTACTTGTGGTATATCTCCACCGTGGTGCGGTTCGTTACATACTTGTTCTCTCCTTGTCTACCTCTTACCGCGTTGTGCTTGTTTCGTTGGTTTCTAGCGTTGCGCGGCATATAACATACTTGCTTGTCGGCGGCCGGTGGCGTTGTTGTTGTCTATGTGTGGTTTGTTTTGGGGCGCGCACAAGTCCCTAGCGCCTAGGGCACGCACTTTGCTAGGTGGTTTGGGGCAAGCAACGCTTAGCTCCTTCGCCGTCGCGACTCTATTGTTGGTCCTTTTTGGTGAGTGTCCTAAATTTTGCGACCTCGCCAAACAGCGGCGTAAAATTGTTGGGGGGGTTTCTGAGGTCGGAAAAGACGATTTTTCGCTTTATTTCTTCTGGCGGTGCGTCATTTTCTTGGTATTTTGTTTTTCTTCTGCTGCGATCGCGCGACAGAGGCGACAGAAACAAAAATGAAACATATCTCTATGCCCACAAGGAGCCCTGACCTAATTCCAGGTTGTGCACTCACATATAGATCCTAGATCCTGCCTCCTATCCTGTGAGCCATTGGCCTTGCCCTGGCTGGGCGAGCCACGCGTGGGAATGACGCCAATTTTGGTGATTTTGGCATTATGACCCCACTTGACCAACCCCTGGTGCCCCGATGCCGGGACCTGAGAGGGAACCAGGTTGGGTTAGGGCTCCGGGGAGTTCGTACTTGAAGGGCATAGGGTCAGTTGCCTCGTCCCTACCTCTGGCGGGTCCAGACGAGGGGTCAATTTTGGAGTTTTCGGAGCTAATATCAGTTTGGGCTGAAACAGCCCATTTTCAGCTACCAACTCCTAGGGGATAATGGCGGGGCCATATCTCTGGCTCAGAGAGGAGTTGTGACCCGTCGTTAAGGGAGCATGGGGGGCCACTGTCGGTTAGCCTCGGAGCTGCTTGGTTCCAAGGAACTCGCCTGTGGCTGGGTAGGACACCTCCCCTATTGGCAGGGCTTCAGGGTCCGGACTGAGTAGGGCATGGGTTGTGTTTGAGCCCCCGCCCCTGCCAGCCACTGAGAGGGATGGACCTGGGATTGGGATACGAGTTGGGACTGAGTGTTCATTGTCCTGTGATGCCCTTACCCCAATCCAGTCTCAATTCCATGTGTACATATCCTGATGTGTTGCTGTACATACTTTCGTTCCCTTGTTTCAGAGTGGCAAGGATCCTGAATTGCTTTGTCACATGACACGAGCGTGATGACGCCCCTGTGAGCGCAGTGCTTTGCCTGCCTGCTTGCCTGTGTGTGTCCACCACAGCGTCCCGTGGCCAGGCCCCCCACGGGAACGCGTCAAAAGCGGTTCACCGCCGCGAGGTTACCCATCCCTCGCGTGCCACTCGGGGCCACCTGAACCCCGAGGACCACGGGCCTCGCAGCGCCGCCCAGCAACAGCGCCGAGTCCGTGAAGGAAGTGCAGGGGCCGGAACTCCGACCTCAACGAGTTCCTTCGGCCGACCAGCAAGGCCGCACTCCCAGCTTCAGCAACTGCCTCAACAACCAACCCCAGGACCAGTCCATCGAGGGGAACACTGGTGAATTGGCATGAGGCGGGCAAGACGTGGCCGCAGCCCCACCCCCATGCGGCGCGCCTACTGCGTGGGTTGCTGTGGGGGCAGCACTACCGCCACAGCAATCCCCAGTGCGAAGGCGGCATGCCCGGGAGCTTCGAGCTCCGTGAGGACATGGGCGAGGACCGCCTGCGGGCAGTGGAGGAATGGCTGCGGGTGGAAGGGTATCCGTACCGCTTCCGCCGCAAGCGCTGGAGAGTCTGGACCCGGCCAGACAGGCCCGGCGAAGGGCTGCGCCCCGACGGAATTGAGGAGGACGAGAAGCCCAACGAGTACCCGTCAGGCGCCACGATCAACGTCTTCATGTGGGACATGATCGAGAAGGAGTTCCCGGAGCTGGGGAACGCACGCACGCTGCAGGGCAGCAGCAGCAGCAGTGCCTCCCCTGGGAAGGAGAAGCATTCCGCCGGGGACAGGAAGCGGGACAGGAAGTGGCGGGAGTACCAGGCATCCCTGGCCGCCGAAGCCGCCCAAGGCGCCAGGGGCGGAACCCCACCCCACAGCAGCCAACGGGCCGGTGGCGGTCACCACCCTGGCCACACCACCCTTGGCGACTTCCTGGAAGTTGCCAAGCAGGCCAAGGCCAAGCCCCGTCCGCTGCTCCTGAGGAAGTCAGGCCCCAGCAGCGACGTGGAGTCTGCCCACCGCTGGAGGATGCCGGCCGACCAGGCCAGCTCCAGCAGCAGTGTCGCTCCCCACCAAAGGGATGTGGCGCGCGCCTGCAAGCGCACCTGTGGGGTGCCCTGCAACCTTCGGGTTGCCCGGCAACGGGCCACGCAGCAGAACGCTGCCGTGGAGGGCGCCGTGGGCATCGCCCAGGAGAAGGCCACAGAGTGGGGCAGAGGCACAGCCTTCCACACCTCGACCATCGCGGCCATCGCAGCCGGTCTGACGGCTGCGGCCGCCCATGAGGCAGCGACTGCCCGGATCACGGGTGAGCTGGCGGCAGCCGCCGAGGAAGACCGCCTGACCCAGGAAACCATTGCCTGCAAGGAGGCCGAGGTGAAGGCGCTGGAAGAGGCGCTTGCCCAAGAGAGGGCAAAGAAGGAGGCGGAGGAAAGGGCCCACGCCGAGGCAACGGCTAAGGCCCAGGCGGACGTCGCCAGGAAGGACGCCATCGAGGCCGCGCGACGGAAGGTCGCTGAGGAGAGGGCCAAGACGGAGGCGGAGCTGGCGGCGTTGGAAGCGGAGACGGCTCGGCTGCAGCTGGCCCGGGAAGCCGAGGCGGCTCGTGCCCGGGAGGAAGCCGAAGGGCGAGCTGCCGCAGCCACATCCGCCGCGATGGAGGAGGCGGACGCCAAGCTCCGCCGCGAGACTCCCCCGAGAGGATCCCGATGGAGACCCTTCTAAGGCTCTTCGAAGGGGACGTCTCCTCCAAGATGGCGCTGGATCTGGAGGAGGTCGACACGGGCAGCAGTGGGAGCAGTGGCCCCGCCGCCTGCCGACGGAGGAAGGGTAAGGGGACGACCCCCGAGAGGTCGCGGAGGCCAGCGGGCGGATACCCCCAGGACAGCGACCCCTTCTTCACCGCCAGCGCAGGGGATGAACGAGGCCGCCGACATCGCCGAGGAGTGGCTGGCGGAGAAGGCGGAGACGTCCCCATGGAGCCGGAGGGTGAGAGTGAGGATCTCCCTCCTCCCTACCGGAGCTTGGAGTCTTCCGCGTGCGGGACCGAGACGCCCAGGTTGGGCGACATGGACGAGGATGATGACATGGACTTTGACTACACGAAGAAGCCCCCATCCTCGGACCCACCGAGGCGACCCGGCGGAGACCGACCGGGACCCCCTGGCAGAGGACCATCAGGACCCCCTGGAGGACGCCCACCAAGTGGACCCCCTGGAGGCGGACCACCGGGCGGGGGAGGACCCCCTGGACCGGGCAGACCCGGCGGAGGCCCTCCTGGAGGACCCCCTGGGGACCCCGACGACCCACCAGGGAACGGCGACCCGGATGCCACCTGGCGGTGGATTGTCCACCTCCGCAGGAGGGTCCAGTCCCTCGAGCGCGAGGTAGACACGGGCAAGGGCGAGATGACTCGCATCGCCAGGGTCGCCGCGGGCGTACAGAAGGAGCTGGACATCGCCAAGATCGAGATGGTCAAGATCGCCAAGGTCGCTACCGCCGCCCAGAAGGAGCTGGACATCGCCAGCGGCGAGACCAGGCTGCTGAACAAGGTCATCAACGGCCTGCAGCAGCGGTTGGACGCGCTGGAGGGCCGTGGGAGCGTCGGCAGCGACCACCTACCCCTGGAGTCTGGCTCGTTGGACGACGGCTGGGGACCTGGACCAGGTCCAGGCAGACCCCACGCCCCCGGCGGAGCCCCCAGCAGTCGCCCCAGCGCCAGTGCCCCCTCTCTCAGCGCCCCCTCTCACCGCAGCGCGGGCCGCCGCAACGAGCGCGTGCCGCCCGGCAGTGGCAGTGAGGAGTGGCGTGATGAGTGGCTCAGGGCGGAGTACCACAACCGCCGTGCTCCACCGCGGACACCGGTACGCCCCCGACGCCCCGCAGCAGCCCCGGAGAGTAAGAAAAAGTGCTTTTCCATTGCTTTGAGGCATACTCTAGTTGTATTAGAGATGCACTGAGCATCCATGCATTTCTATCCTAGTATTGGTCCCACCAAAACTGGTGATAACACATTTTGACCTATGGAACCAAACACCCAATCAGGATATGGAGTGGACCCCTTAATCCCCTTTCAATGTGAAGCAAATCATCTTTTCCTGAGTTGACTGGGAACTGACATATCCAAGGCAGAGCCTATGAATTTATCTATGTTTTTCCATGAATTCTTAGCTATCCTAGTGGTATGCACCCTAGGGGGCTGGGCACCTCTTTTTGAGAGGTCCTGGGTTCAATTCCTGGTCACCCTAGCTAAGTAGGAAGATCCCATGTGACATGGCAGTGACCTCATCGCCACATGCCCTGCCACCTCAGCACATATGGGACCCAAAACAAAGAGTGCACATCTCCTGAGATGGCACTATGGAGAGAGAGTGACCATGGGGCAGTTTTCCAACTCTTTTCCAAAGCATTTTAGCTATCTTTGTGAATATGCATTCCGATTTGACCTGAGTTGCAGTTTCTGTGAATATCCAAACATCTTTCACTGTTTACACTGCAGCCCTTCATGCTTTGATCCTGATTCTCTTCTCTTTGCATACTACTGGCTTGGGCTATCCTGGGTTGACGTGGATTAACTGTATTTCATCAAACAAAAGCTTTTCATCTCCAAAAACAAGCAGCAGGAAGCCCTACACCAGCAGCAAGCAGCAGGAGAGACAAAATACAGTGCTGAAAACACTATAAAATTTTCTGGTAGCAGAGGCAGTCTATCTCTGCGCATCGGCAGCAACCCCGCGCCGTACATCCAGTGCGCGGAGTACAGGCACAAATAAGCAGAAGGGTGACTGAAGATGGACACAAGGAAGGAGGACGCCGACGTGAAGACGGCGCCAGCGCCTGAGGCACCGGCAAGGCCGGCACCTGGCGCTGTACCTTCGGCGGAGCCCTTACATGGGCCAGTGGATGCGGCTGAGGACTCCCTGGATGGACTCCAGACGGCCTTCGGGGCCCTGTCTGTCAAAGAGGTGGTCGTGGTCACTCAGCCTGTGAAGAGGAAGAGAAGAGAGAGCGAGAAGGATGCAGGAGAAGAAGCAGACGAAGGAGAGGAACAAGGGCAAGACCTGACGCATGACCCTACCTTCGAAGGCGCACCAAGCGCTTCTGGCCTCCACGCATCACCCTCTCCTATAACCACCACACTCCCAGCCGCTGCAACATCCACTTCCACAACCAACCCGCCTATGGCAGAGGGCACAGGCTTTACTGGCATGCCTCCCTAGCCCGCCTATGGTATGGGCCCACCTACCACTGCGCTCCATGAGGCAACTACTGCCAGTGAGCCGGTGGCTACCAGCTCTGCGCCGCGATGGTATGCGGCTGAATATCCCCATCCACTACCCGCTACTGGAACCTATGTGGATGTTCCTGGGTATGCACCTGGGTATGCAACCTTGAGTGGGTTGAGGAGAGGACCTGAATCTCTTGGTGGCAGGAGTAGAGGATCGGGAAGATCCTCCAACAGGTCCCTGACGCGGTCGGAGATCAACGAGGTGCTCCCAGGAGCCACTTCAAAAATCGTGGGCAACCTCACTCAAGAGATCAGAGAGAAGCTGGAGCCCCTGATGATCCCGCCCCAAGCGTCACCTATCTCGGTGGGAATGTCACCCCACCGAGTCCAGGCCAACCACCTGGCGGCAGGGTTGACAAACACCCTTGGGAGCCTGAGGAGCCGACCGATGCCGACTCCAGCACCTATACCGAGAAGTCCCTTCGTACCGAGAACGGCCCAGCCGCCCTACAGCCACGTAACGAACTCTACGAGGGCCAAGCTGGACCGGCTGGGGCTGACAGCCTTGAGGGCTATGGTTGACGTGGAGCCTTATGGCTCCAGTGATCTAGGCGGAGACCCCTCCGACGATGAGCCGCCGTCGATGACTTCAACTTCGCCCTTGGAGGACGATGACCCTGAGGACCCCGAGGACCCAAAGGGGAAAAAGAAGAAGAAGAAGAAGAAGAAGACCCGACGCCCTGAAGGACACAGGTCTCAGGAGGCGAAGGCTATTGCCACCTCCAAGATCGTGGTGAACCTGCCTGAGTTCACAGGCAAGGACCTCAGCGAGTTCGCTGAGAATTTTGGCCGGTTCCTACGACTGACCGGCCAAACCCACGCTAGTGGGCGAGTGAAGTGCGATCTGCTCCTGCAGTGCTGCAAGACCAAGTACCTGGAGAAGCAGGTCAGGCAGATCGTGACTAACTCCGCCACCTTTGCCGATGTGTTGGTTGCCCTGGAGAGGCAGTACCCGACCTACGAAACCGACCTCTCCATCAGGGCAGAGATCCAGAACCTGCCCGTGCTGCCCAACAACCCCAAACCTGTCAGGGTCTCTGAGCTGTTGGCTGACCTGGATCACTGGGCTGGACGACTGACGCCCGGTTCCTACAGCAGCGACGACCTGCTGTTCTGGTTGGTGGCCAAGCTCCCTCGAGAGCTATGGGACGAGTGCCGTTCGACGGACGTACCGGCCAGCTCGAGGTGCCGTGCCGCGACAAAACCGCCGCCGCCGCACGTTTGCTTACGCACCCTTCTCTCCCTACGCAGGTTCAAAAGAGGAAGCCCGGGCCGACAAGAAAAAAGACAGAGACACACAACAAAGCGGAGGCAGGGAAAAAGTGCATGCTAGGGAGAGGGGTGGAGGAAAGGGTAAAGAGCAACGAAGCCGCGAAAGGAACAAGGGGAAGCCAGCGAACGAGCAAGGGGCGCACACAGAGGAGGGGACACGGCGGGCACACGGCGAGCACAACACCGCACCGAGACACCGGAGAGGGGAGCACCGAGGGACCAAGGAAAGAGCAGCACCACACACCACGACACGCACGGCACAGGCACCACACACACCGCACACACCCAACGAACCCCGGCAACCCACCCGGCAGTGGGCGGGCAGACGGGAGAGGGACAGCGCCTGACCCCAAGCGCCCCTCACCATGGTGGACGGCACCCCCCCCGGGGACGCCTTTCCGCCACCCCCACAGCGAGCAACGCCGGCCCGCAAGGGCGCACGCTGTGGGGCCGGTGCCGGGCCCCCACGCCCACACCGACCGCACCCGGGACACGCGGGTCGCGGAACCCTGGCTGCACGCTCCGGAGGACGGGCAGCCGGGGGAGGGACAGCGCCTGGCACCAGGCGCCCCTCACAACGGTGGAAGGCAGCCCCCCCCGGGGACGCCCTTCCGCCACCCCCACAGCGAGCAACGCCGGCCCGCAAGGGCGCACGCTGTGGGGCCGGTGCTGGGTCCACACGCCCGCATCGACCGCACCCGGGACACACGGGTCGCGGAACCCTGGCTGCACGCTCCGGAAGACGAGCGGCCGGGGGAGGGACAGCGCCTGGCACCAAGCGCCCCTCACAACGGTGGAAGGCAGCCCCCCCCGGGGACGCCCTTCCGCCACCCCCACAGCGAGCAACGCCGGCCCGCAAGGGCGCACGCTGTGGGGCCGATGCTGGGTCCACACGCCCGCATCGACCGCACCCGGGACACACGGGTCGCGGAACCCTGGCTGCACGCTCCGGAGGACGAGCGGCCGGGGGAGGGGCAGCGCCTGACACCAGGCGCCCCTCACAACGGTGGAAGGCACCCCCCCCCGGGGACGCCCTTCCGCCACCCCCACAGCGAGCAACGCCGGCCCGCAAGGGCGCACGCTGTGGGGCCGGTGCTGGGTCCACACGCCCGCATCGACCGCACCCGGGACGCACGGGTCGCGGAACCCTGGCTGCGCGCTCCGGAGGACGAGCAGCCGGGGGAGGGACAGCGCCTGACACCAGGCGCCCCTCACAACGGTGGAAGGCAGCCCCCCCCGGGGACGCCCTTCCGCCACCCCCACAGCGAGCAACGCCGGCCCGCAAGGGCGCACGCTGTGGGGCCGGTGCTGGGTCCACACGCCCGCATCGACCGCACCCGGGACACACGGGTCGCGGAACCCTGGCTGCACGCTCCGGAGGACGAGCGGCCGAGGGAGGGGCAGCGCCTGACACCAGGCGCCCCTCACGACGGTGGAAGGCACCCCCCCCGGGGACGCCCTTCCGCCACCCCCACAGCGAGCAACGCCGGCCCGCAAGGGCGCACGCTGTGGGGCTGGTGCTGGGTCCACACGCCCGCATCGACCGCACCCGGGACACACGGGCCGCGGAACCCTGGCTGCGCGCTCCGGAGGACGAGCAGCCGGGGGAGGGACAGCGCCTGACACCAGGCGCCCCTCACGACGGTAGAAGGCACCCCCCCCGGGGACGCCCTTCTGCCGCCCCCACAGCGAGCAACGCCGGCCCGCAAGGGCGCACGCTGTGGGGCCGGAGCTGGGTCCACACGCCCACATCGACCGCACCCGGGACACACGGGTCGCGGAACCCTGGCTGCACGCTCCGGAGGACGGGCGGCCGGGGGAGTGACAGCGCCTGACACCAGGCGCCCCTCACAACGGTGGAAGGCACCCCCCCCGGGGACGCCCTTCCGCCACCCCCATAGCGAGCAACGCCAGCCCGCAAGGGCGCACGCTGTGGGGCCGGTGCTGGGTCCACACGCCCGCATCGACCGCACCCGGGACGCGCGGGTCGCGGAACCCTAGCTGCACGCTCCGGAGGACGAGCGGCCGGGGGAGGGACAGCGCCTGACACCAGGCGCCCCTCACAACGGCGGAAGGCAACCCCCCCGGGGACGCCCTTCCGCCACCCCCACAGCGAGCAACGCCGGCCCGCAAGGGCGCACGCTGTGGGGCTGGTGCTGGGTCCACATGCCTACATCAACCGCGCCCGGGACACACGGGTCGCGGAGCCCTGGCTGCACGCTCCAGGGGACGAGCGGCCGGGAGAGGGACAGCGCCTGACACCAGGCGCCCCTCACAACGGTGGAAGGCACCCCCCCGGGGACGCCCTTCCGCCAGCCCCACAGCGAGCAACGCCAGCCCACAAGGGCGCACGCTGTGGGGCCGGTGCTGGGTCCACACGCCCGCACCGACCGCACCCGGGACACACGGGTCGCGGAACCCTGGCTGCACGCTCCGGAGGACGAGCGGCCGGGGAAGGGGCAGCGCCTGACACCAGGCGCCCCTCACAACGGTGGAAGGCACCCCCCCCGGGGACGCCCTTCCGCCACCCCCACAGCGAGCAACGGCGGCCCGCAAGGGCGCACGCTGCGGGGCCGGTGCTGGGTCCACACGCCCGCATCGACCGCACCCGGGACACACGGGTCGCAGAACCCCGGCTGCGCGCTCCAAAGGACGAGCGGCCGGGGGAGGGACAGCGCCTGACGCCAGGCGCCCCTCACAACGGTGGCAGGCACCCCCCCCGGGGGCGCCCCTCCACCACCCCCACACCGACAGGGGGCATCGCCAGGGAACCGGAGGACCCCCCCCCACTCCCCCCCCCCCCCCCCTCCCACACAGGCCCGGGAGCAGGCGGGGTGGCCCCCCCCCCCCCCCCCCCCCCCGCACCCACCCCAGCTGGGGAGCCACAGGCGCGGCCCTCCGCCCCCCCAGGGCCGGGGGGGCGCCCCCACCCACAGGAGGAACGGCGACACGGTAAGGGCGGCGGCGGCTGGACCTGCCCCCACGGACCCAAACCGGCGTGCCGGAGCAACGCGCACAACGGAGCACGAAGGAGGCCGCGCCCCACATGACCCTCCCGTGACCACAGCCCACTCCGAGGGGAAGGAGGGGGGGTTTGCAGGTCAGCCGGGGCCCCCAGGGGAGCGGTCCACGGGCCGCCCCTCACCCCCCCCCGCCCCGGGGCGGCACGTCAGCCCCGACCGCACGCGCGCGCCGGAGGGGAGGGCCAGAAAGGGGTACCACAGGCCGCCGCCCGGAACGAGAGCGGGGAGGCCGCAGCGCGACACCCCCCCCGAGGCAAGGGGAATGGGCCCCCCCACCCGAGAGGGGGGCCGGAGTGTGACCCGCCCCCCCGCTCCGGCCGCCGGCCCACAAGGGGGCCGCGAAGAACAAACGGGCCCACGCCTGCGCACAGGGACGCCGCACAGATCGTACCCGGAGAGGCTGGGTGAACACGAACCGGAGTGGTATGGGGGGCCACGCCCCCCATGGACGGCGCAACGCCAGTGACGCCCGCTTTGTTGCCTGCCCAGGGAAGGCAGAGGGACGGAAAGAGACGGAGCGACCCCCCGCCCTACAGTCAGTCGGCGACCCGGTGGTGCTACTGCCTGCCTCTTACCCCAGTGCACGTCAGTCGGCGATCCAACGCACCCCACCCAGCCCCCTCCCCAGTCCCGACCCCGTGCGCGTGGACTGCGCGTGGACGGCGCACAGCCCCACCCTCAAGGCAGGATACATAGCCGACGACACCCCTCAGCGGCGTAAGAGACTCCCGCGGACGAGGGCACCCCCCCGGGGACGCCCAGCCGCCGCCCCCGCAACCCCAAGCCAAGTAGGGGGGAACCGGGACCGGACCGCCCCCCCCCAAGCACGCCAGACGGAGCACGGGACCGGGGCAGGACACGCGGAGGGGCACGGACCACATGGAACGGCCCTACCAGCGCCCAGTGCCGGGACCACGCGAGATGCGCGCGCCACACCACCCAGCGGGGAGCGGACACCGCGAGAGCGCGAGCGCACACACACGAAAAGGACACGCGGGGACCACCAGAAGGGCAACCGGACCGAGCGCGCGGAACGCACAGACCACCTGGAATGGCGTACCAGCGAGCGAGGGTAAGGGACACCCGGACGGGACGGCCCGCCACACGCAACGCGGGATACGCGGGGCGGGAAGGGGGAAGAAGGGGAAACACAACACCAGGTACCGGCCCGAACCCCCCCGAACCGGCCGCGAGCGCCGCGCACACACAGACGGGACACTGCACCCGCCAAGGCAGTAGTGACGCACAGCGCCACGCCCCAACCCCTAGGCTAGGCAGCCACCGCGCCAGCCCAAGGGGGTCCCACTGGCGACAAGCCAGTAGCACGGGCCCGGCGGCGCCGGTGCCCCGGGCGACCACGCATTAGGGGGGCGACGCAGTGGGTAAGCGCCCGCGGCCACGGCTGCGAATTGATGCACTGACCGGGGAGTGGCGAAACGGGGACGCCGGGGAAGGACGGGGCTCCGAGCTCTGTGAACCCGGGGGACTCCGCCACCAGGCAGGAGGTGCGTCTTGGAGGGCCCCCCACTAGGACCCGGTGGGGAGGATATCACCTGGCCCGACCAGGTGGCCCCCCGGGGCCGAAAGGCGTCTAGTACCCGCAAAATCAAACCTCAAACCTCAAACCTATGGGACGAGTGCCGTTCGACGGCGGAGTGCAAGGCTAGATCCCTCCGCTACGAGGATCTATGCGTGCTACTCCTGGAGCTGGCGCTGGAGAAGGAGAGCGACCAGCACTTGAACAACTACCGTCCTGGTGGTGGAGGTTCTGGAGGCCATGGCAAAGGGTACCAAGGGTCCCGACCTGGGCAGGGGACTACCCCCAAACACGCCCACGCCCGTATCATGGAGAACGTGAAGGAGCTATTCTGGTGTGATGCCAGAGACGAGCAGGGCCACCTGCAGCACGCCCCTGACTGCGAGCAGCGAGACTGCTTCGTAGTCCAGGGGAAGCAGCAGGAGAAGAACACCGGCGCCAAAGCGAAGCTGCCGGATCATTACAGGTGCACCATCACGTGTGCATTCTGCGGGAAGCGGAAGCACTACGAGGATGAGTGCTACCATAAGCAACGCCTATCGGCGAAGCTTAAGGGTAAAGATCCTGGCAAAGACTCAGGCAAAGGTGGAGGCAAAGGCAAAGGCAACGACTCCGGCAAGGGCAAGTCGAAAGGACGTGGTCAAGGACAAGACCAGGGTCAAGGTGGACGAGGAGGAGGCGCTAACCGCCAGCCAGACAAGGACAACAAGAATAAGAACGGAGGCAACCCCAACCCTAATCCAGGGGGGAACTCCGAGCCCTCTGCAGGGCAGTCTGGTCCTACCACACGCTCACAAACGCAGGCCCAGCAAGAACAAGGAGCCAAGCGTGAGCATGAAGGTGGTGATGAGGGCAACGCTAAGAAGAGGAGCCGTTTCATGAGGATGGCCCGCAAATTGCGGAACAAGGGGTTCGAGGTGACCTGTCCCGCGGAGTTCTGACGCGGACGCTCCGGTGGCACCCAAGACCTGGTGTTTTGGGTACGTATCCGACTAGGGGGACGCGAATACCTGGGGGTATTGGACACTGGCGCCACCATATGTATAGTGGCCAAGAAAGTTTTACCTTATGGGAGCCTGAAGAACACCATGACCACCGCCGCTATACGCATGGGGGATGGACATGTGGTGCACAGCTGCGGGGACTATGAAGTGGAGGTACCTATGGGCTCCCGGACTATCGCCCATCGGTTCTATGTGATGGACACTGAGGCCTTCGACTTTGTACTGGGGACTGACTTCTTCGTACAGCACTCCCAGATACAATCCCTGACGCTGCAAGCGCCCTACCTCCTCTACGTGGACCACGGCAGTGGCAGAGAGTCTGTGCCACTGGAGCAGTCGGAACATACCTCGAGTTACCTGAGACTATCGAAGGGGGAGCCCTCGAACATGATGGCTGCCTCCAAAACTGAGGACTATCAACTATTGGGGGAAGTCCTAGACCAAGGTCTGAAGGAGTTGGGTTACTCTCGAGAAGACCTGAGTGTGGAGTTGTTCGCCAGCGATAAGCAGCATGTACTGGACCTTTACTGCAGCAAGGGGAAGAACTGCAGCTACAAATTTTACTGGCCCTCTTTCGGGATGGCCTACGGGAACCCCAGGTTCAGTGAACTGGGGAAGGTGCTGACCAAGGTGGCCTTGGAACGTTCCCGTATGGTCCTGTGTTCCCCCGATTGGGGAGCCCATGGGGGCAACGAGTACTGGCGAACCTCCTGGACAGGCTGACTATCAGCTCTGTTCGTTTGCCTGATGAGGCCATCTACGTGCCTTTGGGACGCAAGCCGCCTATTGGGAAGCACGGATGGGGGAGTATGCTTAGCGTGGTGGACGGAGGTCTTACCTCCATTCCCTGGGAGGATCTGGACCAGACTCTGGTCCAGGCTATACAACGAGAAAGCGACGGACTCGCCTTGGGTGACTTGAAGGATCGCCTACGACCTCAAGATGCTGTTGAGACTACACCCGGAGGAGATGAGTACCTCGTGACTGACACCAACGCCCCCAACTCTCCCTGTCATGTACCTGTTCCTGATGAAGTCTCTGAGTGTGGACTATCTGAGCTACCTAGCTCTATCCACTCAGATGACGAAACTGAGCACGACGCCTTCTTCGTGCAGACCTGTGTGGAGGAAGTGGAGAACGCCGAGTACGTCGCCCCACTAAAACCCCTACTGTCCATGAGGGTGGAAGACCCCGTGGATGAAGAGCTGGACCCTCAATCCAGGCTCAGGGAGTATGTGGATTCCAAGAGGAAGTTGGTGGCGAAAAAGCTATGCTACGCGAAGCCTACCCGCAGCTCATGGCCACTGAAGCAAGGACGTATGGGAGACCTATCCCAATTGAAGGAGGACCTCGAACAGAAGATCACCACCTGGCAAAGGGAGGTAGATCTTAAGCTCATGAAGAGCGTGTGGGGCGCCCATGTGAGGACCCCAGAGGAGGACGACCTCTCGGAGAAATGTGTATGTGAACCCCCTCGAGCGTGCCTATGTTGCCATCGTCCACCGGAGATCGTTGAACAAGACCTTCTATGTGCCTACCAAGGGCTGAAGGATACTACCACGGGCGAAGAGTCGGTGGAGGACCACCTCCCGACGTCTATTACTCAGGGGGCAAGCAACTTACACTCTGCCGAGGACATGGAGGACAAGATCAAGATATTGGACCCGCGGGTACAGAAGCTTATAAGGACCTATCTGGAGGTGTTCGGAGAACTACCCCCTCCAGCCTCATGTGACAAGCTGGTACAGATGGACCTCAAGCTGAAACCCGAGTTCGTGGTTCACAAGATCCGGAGGAGACCCTATCCAGCTCCTAAAGAAGAGGCCGACGAGATTGAGCGACAGATACACGAATGTATCGACGCTGGCCTAGTCCTGGAGTACAACGACGGGGACTACCCCCTACACTGCAGCCCCTGTTTCCTGGTGGCCAAACCTGGGTCTACAGCCAAACGGCTGGTTGTGGACTACGGAGAGCTGAACAAGAAGACGCTGAACCACTCAGGGTCCATTCCCAATATTGAGTCTACCCTGGAGAAGATAGCCTCCTGCCGCTACAAGACCAAGATGGACAAGAGGAGCGGATTCTGGCAAGTGGACCTGACGCCCAACGCACAGGAACTACTGGCCTTCATCACCCCTCAGGGGAGGGTGTTCAAGTGGAAGGTCATGCCGTTTGGCGTGGCTAACGCACCCGCTCTATTCCAAGAGCTGATGAACAAGATCTTGTCCATCCTACGAAGGAGACCTAAGGTGCAGGAGCTCATATCTCGTGGTGCCCAGATGGAGGCTCACATCGACGATGTATGCCTCGGGACCAATACCCAGGATGATCACCTAATCCTCTTGGGTGAGTTCATTGCGGTCTGCCAGGAGAACCACACCCGACTCAAGCTGGAGAAGTGTGAGTTCATGCAGGAGACCATGCAGTACCTGGGGTTTGACGTTGGCTATGGGTGGTGGACCCCAGCGGCCTCTAAGGCCAAACCCCTGATGGATGCCAAGGTACGACACGAAGACCCCAAGAAAGGACTTCATGATGTACGCAGTTTCATTGGGGCGTGCAACTTCTATCGCCGCCACATCAAAAACTTCACCTACACCAGCGCCGTCCTGACGGACTTGATCAAGAAGAGTACTACTTGGCGCTGGGGCCCACAAGAGCAACAAGCGTTTGACGAGCTCAAAGACAAGGTAGCCAACGCTAAGTGCTTGGGCGTGCCTGGGGCACAAGGGGAGATAATCCTGGTGACCGACGCCAGCAATGTGGGCGGTGGTGGAACGTTGCTCCAATGGCAAGCACTAGAGAAGGAGGAGTTCGACTCGGCCATTTCCCAATGGGGGACGGAAGGTCTCAACCGAGATGGAACCCTCAAGCACGGCTACCCTGACAACAAGTGGGTCCTAGTACCTCTGGGCCACTGGAACTGGAAGTGGAACCAGGCCAGGGGGAACTACTCCACCTATGAGCAGGAATTGCTCGCGGGTATGCTGGTGCTATCCTCACAAGCACGACTGTTGGGGAGTAACCCTGTGGTCTGGCTGTGCGACCAAGAACCGGTCCGCAGTTTCCAGAAGGGTCCCCCACCTGAGAAGGCCAAGCTACGGCGCAGGTGGACCTACCTCAGTCAACTACGGCTGACGGTACACCATATCCAGGGAGTGAAGAACGAGTGTGCCGACTAAATCAGCCGCAACAACTTCGACGCCCTGATTGGTGCCCGGTCTGAAGCGCTGGCTAAGGAGGCGTTCAGCCGTATGGACGTCCACTTGGACCTCCACATGACGATGATACGCCCCCTGGATGGACTCCAACAATCGGAGTACCTGAAGGAGTTCGGGGATATCTACAAGCGCCTGCAGAAACGCCTTGAACCCCTCCTGGTCAACCAAGACCAGTGGAAGAGGGACAAGAGCTACTTATGGCACGAGGACCGTATTGAGGTGCCTAGTGACGGAGTCCCAGCGCTGCTGAAGTGGACCCATGAGTCCAGTGGTCATGTGGGTGCTGATCGCACCCTGAGGCTGTTCAAGCAGTGGTTCCAAACTACGTGGACTGACGACCAACTGCGGAAAACCCTCCAGCCTATCGTGGACAAGTGCCCGTGCAGGTCCTGTAAACCAGGGGATATCAGGGACAGAGGTCTCTACTCGATCCTGCCCATCCCTCACTGTGCTAACAGTGTTCTATACGTGGACTACACGGAGATGCCGAAGTTCGGGGGCTATGACTTCGCCCTCGTGGTAACCTGTGGGTTGACCAGGTTTACCAGGGTGTTCCCATGTACCAAGCACATTACCGGGGAGGAGACTATCGAGATACTCCTGGAGGAGTGGTTTTGTGTCTATGGGGCGCCAAAGGAGATCAACTCCGATGAGGACGTACGAGTACGCTCAGATACCGGTTGGTACAAGAGGGTCCTGAGATCCCTCAATGTCCAGGTGTCTACGGGGATTCCCTACTCTCACACGAGCAACCCCCTATGTGAGCGACAGATCTGTGTCCTGAAGGAGAATGTACGGATATGGTGCAAAACTGAACGCACCAGAGACTGGATGAGACTACTCCCCGTCATATCCTTGATGGTGAACTCCCAAGAAAGTTCAGCTACTGGCTACTCGCCCCATGAGCTATTCCTAGGGCGCCCGGCATGGTTCCTACATGCCCCCTATCCAGAGGACACCCATTCTTCGGTGGGTGAATGGGTCCAAGAGCAACAAGCGAAGGTGGACAAGGCCAAGGCTATGCTCCAGAGAGTGAGGGAGCATCAGTGGAACAAGAAGAACAAGCACCGGGTACCGGCCACCTACCAAGAGGGGGACTGGGTACTGGTGCACCACAGTCGACTACCCGCCTGGCCACGCTCTACCAGCGATGACCCATACTTCGGGCCGTACAAGATTCTATCAGTGGATGGACACCGTATCACCGTGCGGTGTTCTCCCCGTCTAGGGGGGACCCTGGTGTGCGCTGCTCAACACCTGAAGCGCTACTATGATCCTGAAGACCTCTGTGGGTAGGAGTGGGAGCTGAACGACGAGGAAATCGCCACTCTGGACCTAAAAGGGGCTGCCAGCCCTATGGAAGTTGAAGCTGAACTCCCCGACATGAACGCCGAGGAGATGGCTAAGGAAGGCTTCTACCTGGTGAAGTCTGTCCTACGCCACCGCTATCGCCAGGGTTGGCGCTTCCTCACCCTCTGGGAAGGGTTTGGAGTCGAAGAGGCCACCTGGGAGCCCTTCTCTGCATTTGTTCTACCTGAGGGACGCCTAAACTCAGTTCTTGTGGACTACTTGTCCCAGAACAACCTTGGTGAGTTGCTGAGGTTCGCTGAGACGCTTGCCTCCAAGACTAAAGCTAGGGACTGAACCTTACCCTTACCTGCCAAAGCGTATGTGTGAGTGTGCTATCCCTAAGGTCCTGAGAGCAAGCCGCAGAAGTGGTGTCCTAATTATACCCAAGTCTGCACGCTTGCTAAACCTGGAGGGTTGGCTTATTGATGCCACGGGGTACGCCCCGGGTCTCCCCTCCCCTAAGCGCCCAATTTCTGTGCTGGCGCTAAACCTTTGGGGAATACCCAGCGTACTAATCCAGCTATTGTTTTCCCTACCTATCTGTCTACTACAGGGAGGGGTGGCCAAAAGCTATGAAGGCATGAAAACGCCGTTTTGGTAAGTGGCCAAAACACTGACCTAACCACTGCCACAGCCCACCAACCCTGCTAAAATTGCAGGAAACGGGTGGGATAGTGACACACGCACTACAGGTCCTACACACCCTACAGTGGCACCATCCTGGTGGGCGAGCACTGGGGCAACTGGCTCAGGCCCCCACTCAGGACTACCACTCCTACACGCACACTCTACTGGGCGTTGCGAAGGCAAAGGTCTCATGGGTCCTAACGACCCTCCTGTGAAATGACAAGAGAACACAGCGCTACTAAGCAACTGTGGCCTAACAGAGGACGCCACAACACGTTTCCCCTGCTAGGGCTTGGAGGGAAGAGGTGCTCTTGCGTGCACGGCGCAGATGTCGATGAAGTCGGACTCCCTGCTCTGCCACAGGCAGAGGGGAGTTACTTGTTTGTGTGATCTGCGCCCTTGTTTAGCAGGGCATGAAAAAAATGGTATGCTGCTGCACCACTCACCCTACCTGCCCACCTGTAAAGCAAAGGCAAATAAAGAGGCGTTTGCGGCGGAGGAACCAAGCCACTCTCCACGTATTATACGCTTCTCAGAGTGACCTATAATACACTGTCCGCAAACACGCTGAAGAATCAGCTACCCCTGTCAAGCAAGCAAGCGTTAAGGGACTCCTCAGGTTCTTTTAAAGAATGTACCGAGGAGCCCCTGGGTAGCCTAAACAAGGTTTACTGTGCGCACTTCGCGTGGCCTACCCTTTAATGCGTGTGTGAATGCGCGAGCATGCACTTGTAGCGTGGGCAAACCTGCCCATCTCAACCTCAATCACGAACTCCACCAGGGGGTGGCCCCGCCTGGGCTTACTCACCTTACCTACCGCTGGAGAGAGAGAGCAAGTGAGGGGCGCACGCGAAGAACGTTGCTATGCACTTGTGTGTATGTCTAATCACCCTGATCTGACCTCTAATCATCTGCAATCTTTCTAATCAATCCCTCTATCGCGTCCTATCGTTGTTAGCACTGCTACGAGACTCGTTCAGGAGACACGAGACGAGCAATGTGTATGCGGCATATGAGACGAGCATACCTGTAGTTTATACCTGATTCATTGAAGTCTTTTTCGTTAATTTTCGAATTCTTGAATTTTCGATACTTCTATTAGGGTGGGTGGAATCTGTATGTTTATTTATTAGTGTGTGTCTCGTCATTTTCAAGACTACGTGATACATACGTTTATAATTCCATTATTTCTCCATTTTCCGGCGCTTCGCTAGGAGCCGCTCCTGCGCGCCGCCATTTTATGCGTATGAATTTCTTGATTTAAAAAATCCAGAGATAACTATAATTTTTATGAAAATGTGCTTCTGATGCACAATTGGATTCTGCTCAGGTGTGTCGTCTTGGAAAAATTCTAGGCCGTCATTTGACGGATTTTGGTGTCGTCGCTTCGTTTTTGCGTGGATTCGTCCATAATTCTCCCATTCCTGCCTCTGCAGATACCCACGCGCAGCCTTACTGAGTAGGCCGTGTTCGTGCCAAAACGCAGGTGCCTGGAGAGACTGAGCAGAACCAAGACCCCACCAAGGGGCAATTTAATTTTTTTGACGACCCTCTTCGCCCTAAAGCAGGTCACAGGTCGCCAGCAGGTTTACGAGAACCCATGCGAGTGTGTATATTGTGTCTTGCGTTGGGTTTGTGTCGCGCTGCGTCTTGGAGGGAGGGATGCACATGCACATATTTTGGCATGCTCCCAAACTAACCCAACCAAGCCACAGGAGCCCCGGCAGCGCCATGAGCGCTGAGTCTTCTGTAGGAAATGTTACAAACAGAGCAGCAAAAGAGCGCCAGCCATGGTGAGCACCCATTTTTCTGTGTGAGGGAAACTATAGGTATTTTAAAGTAGATGTGGAAACCAAGGAAAGGCCAAGAAAAAATCCCTTTTTCCTAAAATGCGACAGTGGTGGCCACCACAGCACAAGGGGGGAGTAAGAAAAAGTGCTTTTCCATTGCTTTGAGGCATACTCTAGTTGTATTAGAGATGCACTGAGCATCCATGCATTTCTATCTTAGTATTGGTCCCACCAAAACTGGTGATAACACATTTTGACCTATGGAACCAAACACCCAATCAGGATATGGAGTGGACCCCTTAATCCCCTTTCAATGTGAAGCAAATCATCTTTTCCTGAGTTGACTGGGAACTGACATATCCAAGGCAGAGCCTATGAGTTTATCTATGTTTTTCCATGAATTCTTAGCTATCCTAGTGGTATGCACCCTAGGGGGCTGGGCACCTCTTTTTGAGAGGTCCTGGGTTCAATTCCTGGTCAGCCTAGCTAAGTAGGAAGATCCCATGTGACATGGCAGTGACCTCATCGCCACATGCCCTGCCACCTCAGCACATATGGGACCCAAAACAAAGAGTGCACATCTCCTGAGATGGCACTATGGAGAGAGAGTGACCATGGGGCAGTTTTCCGACTCTTTTCCAAAGCATTTTAGCTATCTTTGTGAATATGCATTCCGATTTGACCTGAGTTGCAGTTTCTGTGAATATCCAAACATCTTTCACTGTTTACACTGCAGCCCTTCATGCTTTGATCCTGATTCTCTTCTCTTTGCATACTACTGGCTTGGGCTATCCTGGATTGACTTGGATTGACTGTATTTCATCAAACACAAGCTTTTTATCTCCAAAAACAAGCAGCAGGAAACCCTACACCAGCAGCAAGCAGCAGGAGAGACAAAATACAGTGCTGAATACACTATAAACTTTTCTCGGAGCCAATCCGAATGGTTGGCAGACGTTATGGTGGACTCAGGGTTGAGGTCCCCGGAGGAGACGTGGAGGGGGATGTCGGCGGAGGAGAGGACCTGGACCTGGACCTGGAGGAGTTCGGCATTACCCCGCCGCGTGGTGTACGACGGGAGGCCGCTGAACGCAGCCGCCGGCGCCGTGATGAGGAGGCATACATGGAAGGAGTACGGCGTGAACATCTAGGTTCAGCGTACATGGAAGAACCACGGCGTAGCCACACGGATACCATGGAGGAGATGGAAGTGGCGGCCGTGGGAGTCCGTAGGAAAGGCCGATGGGAACCTCGGTCGACCTCGGGGCCGGCATTCATGGTCTGTAAGGCCGCGGATGCCGCCGTGTGGGAAGACTTGAAGGACATCAGGCCCCCCATGTACGATGGCAACCCCCTCAACCTCGACCGCTTCTTGCAGAAGCTGCACGATTGGGGGGTGACCGTCACTGAGGACATGGATCCCGCAGATGCGGAGAGATATGTCTTCAAACGGTTCAGGTACCGCCTGCCGGAAGTGCTCCAAGAGCTATACTTCGTGGCAACCAAGGAGGGGAAAATCAAGACCCTCAAGGAAGCCAAGAAGTGGCTTAACGAGCAGGAGCGGGTGGACGCTCCGCAGGTGGCTGCCAAGCAGTGGAAGTCCATCAAGCTTCAGCATGATGGTCGGGAGATCCGCCTACGGGATTGGCGAGACTTCCGGGGGCAATACACCCTCTCCCGCCGCAACGTGGATGACTGGAATGAGGGTGACGAGCAGGCCCGCCTGCTCTTCATGCTGCCGGAAGCATGGATCAAGAGGGTCACCAAGGAGGAAGCCAAGAGGGCCAAGTCCAACCACACGGTAAAGATGACGCTCGCCAAGGAGTATCATACGAACGTGGTGGCTTGGACAAGGAAGAACGTGGCCCGGGATGTCAAACGGCACTCCCTGCGGAACGCCCTCCTCATCACCGTCACGGGCAATCGCGAGAAGACCGCGATGTGGCGCCTTGATGAGTGTGAGTTGAGCGGCCAGACCATCCGACTGCAGGCCATCCCGGCGCGGATGAGCTGCGACCAGATCCTGGAGTGGGTTGGAGTGACCCGTTCCCGTGGGGGGCCGGCCACGGGACGCTGCGGTGACACGCACAGGTGAGCAGGCAGGCAAAGCACTACGCTCACAAGGGCATCAATACGCTCGTGTCATGTGACAAAGCGTTTCAGGATTCTTGCCACTCTGAAACAAGGGAACAAAAGTATGTACAGCAACACATCAGGATATGTACACATGGGATTAAGACTGGACTGGGGTAAGTGCTTCACAGGACAATAGACACTCAGTCCTAACTCGTATCCCAATCCCAGGTCCGACCCTCTCAATGGCTGGTGGGGGCAGGGGCTCAAACACAACCCATGCCCTGCTCAGTCCGGACCCTGAAACCCTGCCAATAGGGGGGGTGTCCCGCCCAGCCACAGGCGAGTTCCTGGGAACCGAGGAGCTCCAAGGCCAACCGACAGTCACTCCCTATGCTCCCTTAACGGCAGGTCCGAACTCCTCTCTGAGTCAGATATATGGCCCCGCCATTATCCCCTAGGAGTTGGTAGCTGAAAGTGGGCTGTTTCAGCCCAAACTGAAATTAGCTCAAAAATCTCCAAAATTGACCCCTCTTCTGGACCCGCCAGAGGTAGGGACGAGGCAACTGACCCTATGCCCTTTGCATACGAATTCCCTGGAGCCCTCACCCAACCTGGTTCCCTCTGACGTCCCGGCATCAGGGCACCACGGGTTCCTCAAGTGGGGTCATAATTGCCAAAATGGCAAAATTGGCCGTCTCGGGCGACCATCCAGGGTAGGAAATCTTGGCGATATTGACGCGCCAAGCCTTGATTCACAACCCTTGATATCTCCTTTGGTCCCATGCCCTGGGTTATCGCTTGCTGTCACGCTGGCTGCTTACTGTTCACCGAGGGGATGACCACACAGACGGGGCAGAAAGCAACATGCGGTGGAAAGGGGGGGATCGTGGATCGCACCAAAAGTTGAATAACTCCGGATGAGCCGGAGGAGCAAATATGAAACTCAATGGCATCCAACCCTTGGTCATATGCTACAATATTCGCCCTTCCTTCCTGGTGAGATCCCGTGCTCGGTGGAGATATGGTAATTCCAATATGACACAATGGCAAAAACAGCGAAATTTGGCCAAAATGGCCCGCAGTCATGATTCCATATCTCCATGGCCACGGTGAGGATTCTCCCAACCAAAAATGCTATAGACACATGGGACTTAGGTCCCAATATATGCCACTTGCCAACCCTCATGATCGCCTCTAGCTTTTTTTCCCATTGGAGGGAAAGTGACACACAAATGGGGCAGCATGGCAACATACCCAAAATTGGGTGACTCACAACTCTCCCATTGAGAGGAGAGGCCACATGGGGAAACACCCCATTCGATGCGGGCTTATGTGCCCTCTCCGAATTGCCCTTACCCTTGGTCAAGTGGCGCACGCAACCTCGGGGCTGAAATCAGGAAGAAAAGGAGTTTGTGGCCATTTTGGGCAAAACGGCCAAAATTCACCCAAAAGTGGTCCCTCCAAATATCGTATCTTCGTATCACAAGAGAAAGGAGCCTCGGGCCTTTGCACGGATGCAAACTGAAGCTTTGCTTCCCTTTTGCAACAAGGGTTGAGGTTCAAGGCATAATGAAAGCATTTTTAACACCTCAATCCTTGAAGCACACTATTTATGGGAAAAAGTGCATATATCGGCGATATTGGCATGAACATATCTTTGGGACCTTGAGGAGCAAAAATATGAGTAAACAGTTTTGGAGTAGACCCATAGTAGGTGCTTTCAAATATGCACACTATGGTTAGATTGTCTCCGCCCACTCGTGTCATTAGTGCTTGCATATGAGCGCGTGTGCAAAGAGGCAATGTGGCACGCGTGCTCACAAGGCGAAATTATATAAAATAGAAGACAAGGTTGTAAAAATCAACCAAGCCATCCACGATGTTTTTCGTGGTCTCTACTTTACATATTGCCTTGGTTCGAGGCTCAACTCCCCATAGGCTTTGAGTACGAGCCTCGGGGGTTTGGCCATTTTGGCCTAATTTTCGACCAAAACTTGCCCTCTTTTGAAAATAGAGTTTTGGTACGCATTGAATTGCGTGGAGCCATCGTTGAGTTGGCTCGAAAAACGAAAATGACCTCGGGCTTCTGGTCTTGTGAGCATTGTGTTCGGTCATTAACGTTCATGCTCACAAGGCCACAAAGTTAGCGTTTGCGCACGCAAACGACTTGGGTTTGCGAGACCCATAGGCTGCCTAAAACACCGCCATTGCCCGCTTCCCTATACAAGATGATATGCCCGCGTGAAGGGGGCATGGATGAAAGACATAGGGGGGGGAGGTAGGGTTCCGTCCGAACTCATGGTCCTTGAGAAGCATGAGTTCGCACGATCGACGGAAAGCCTTGCGCGCTGATTTTCTCGAAAACGCAACGGTGAAGAATTCTGGTGAACGCACCAGATGAAAGTACATAAAATACCCTCTAGATTCCGCCCTTAAGTTCTCTTAGAACCTCAAAGGTACTCGAGAAAAGTCCAGAACAAAACTCGCCACGGAGAAGCGACGAAGGCGCGCGAACAGGCGACATCAGGCGGCGATTTCAGGACAATTAGAAATCGCGGTAGAAATCGGGTGTTTCACCGATTTCCGACTGAAAATCGCCTAAGAGAATAAAATTATGGTAATTCTACATTGATTTAATGGTTAGAAATCGGATTCCAGATCTCGCGGGTTAGAGAACAGGGATGTCCCGCTGACAGCTGGTGTCAACGGCTTCCGCACGGGTGTGACGGCTCAAAGCCCCCGGGCCATGGGCCATAACGGGTGTGACGGCTCACAGGCCTCCGGGCCATGGGCCATAGGTTCTGGGTACCGCTTCACCCCCCTCCTTAGAGCAAACCCTGGGGGGGGCTCGATAACACCCAAGCATGGCAGCGGGTACCCAGGACCATCCCCTGAAGGGGGGGGGGGTGTCACATCCTCACTTCAGGCTGATTCGCAGGTTAGGCTGAAATCCCACAGTATGACAGGTATGGTGCTGTAGCTGTTAGTAACTGGAAGTATAGTATCAAGTATCAAGTCCCGGGTCCTGGCGGCGATTGTTCGGCATCCAAAGGACCCGTTAACCGATACCAGGCGCACCGGGTGCCGGCTGCGACGGTCACCACCACCGTGGCAGTGGCATACACCGCCAACATAGGCGTCACACGACGACCGAGGTGGTCCCACAGGTCGAAAGCGACCACAAAGATCCATCAGGCTACCCCAAGCTTCCCAAGGCCCGCCGGCTGGGGGAGAGTCCCCACGGGTCCTTCCTCGGGCGCACCATGTCCATATCCATACGACGCGAGTCCAGAGTGGTACAGCCGAACGAGCTCCTCCTTAAGGGTTCGGGCATCAAGGCCGTCTTTTCCCTCGCCCTATTACCACGAAGGCCATACATGAGGGAGTCCTCATGCAGTGTGGGTGGAGGCGTCGACTCCTCAAACCACCAGTTTCCCAGGCAGACTGACCGAGGTCAGGAGCACTGGAGGCCGCCACCCGACTGCAAGTGCGTCTGCGAGTCGGTAGACTCACACTGGGACTGACAGTGGCGGACCGCTGGGAGTGTAGTCAGGCAACTGGGCTTCCCGCCTGGCGCCATCAGGATCTCCACACACAGCGAATAGGGCACACGGTATCACGGGCACTCAAACAGAAGAATATGTACTGAGGTACTGGTCCAGGCTGGACCTCAAGTAAAAGCATGTAAACGGCGACTCAGGGCGCCTCTGTATTTCGATTCGCATCCCCTCGGGGGGGAGCAAAAAGTCCATCTGTTGGTGATGGGCTGACAATTGTAACATACAAATGCACATATCCTGGGGGGGCAGAAAAACAAGCAATGAGCGGGGTAATAGGCGTGTAAACACACTCTGAACAGAGCGCCAAACCACGCCCTGGTTAGGATAAGGCATATGCAGGAGGGTGGACAGGAAAACGCCTGAGTTCAGGCCATATATAGTTCCGAGACACACGTCGACTGGTCTGGATTCCGCAAGTGCCATGGAACCAGACCACACACCAAAAAATCGCAATGCCGATGACAGCGGCATCCGTTGCGCAACGTCGTATGGGCTTCAAGGCCCCAAGAGCTCAGAAATATGAAGGTCAGTCGCCCTACCTGGTTTCCCAAGGATTCAGCAGGGGGGGGGAGTGACGAATGGAAGAAGAGAGGGGCCATCCTCCTCTGGATTCAGCAGGGGGGGGTATATGGCCACTCTGATGGCAGGTCACCGAAGGATGAGAGAGAGCAAGCAAGTACGGGACGATCCGTCGACCTTACAAGCGCTCAAAACGCACAGGGGAGAGCTCAGGGCGCTGATCAGGCACCCCTGGCTGCAATCGCCCGGGTGAGTGCTGCCAAGTCCGAGACATGGATCTTGGTCTTGTGCTTGCGGATGTACTCCATGAAGGGAGTATTGACCCGCGGCACGAACGAGGAGACGGGTTCCCAGGTGTCGTGGGACGGCCCATAGCCTCGCCAACGAACCTTGAACTCCAGGCCTCCTGGTGCCGAGGCTTTCGGACGCTGAGCCAGGATCTTCTCGACTGTATAGTCGTCCTGCTCAGCATAGTCGTCATCCGAATCAGCCTCATGTGCGGCGTAGCTCAGGGACACATGTTGGCCACGGAGGTCGGGTTCCCGCACACGGAGTTGACTCTCGTGGCGTTCCCGGAACTGTCCGTGACCTACCTTGATGCGGTACGTGTCCTCAGCAATCCTGCGGACCACCTCTCCGGGTGTGAACCAGGTCTTGGTGCGGTGGGTGCCCATAGGGCGGGGTCTGATCACCCACACCGGGTCTCCCACCCTGAACTTCTGCGCTGTCGAGCTTGGGGCGGACTTCTGACGCTCAGCATGCTCCTTCTCGAGCTGCTGGCGTATGTCCCGCGCCGTTTGCTCTTGCCGCGCAAAGAATTCCTTGGCATCCATAGCCATGCCATCACCAGACAAGGGAATTCCCCGACCGAGGGGGTCCCTGCCAAACAGAATCTGGTGAGGGGACGAACCACCCGGAGTGGGCGTGTCATGATGGGCCTTCAGAGCAGGCCACATCTCCTCAAACCAGTTCCGCCGTGGATTGGTGATGTGAATCTTGCGCAGCTTCTCGAACAGCTGCCGTCCAGCCACTTCAGCACGGCCGTTAGACCGGCTGAGATAGGCGACGCTCTTGGCATGACGTATCCCCATGAGGGAACACATAGCCTTGAACCAGCCACCAGTAAACTGGGGCCCTCGGTCACTGCAAATTGTGCGGGGGATGTCAAAGACGGTCAGCCAATGACGAATCATCATGACTGCCACTTCCTTGGCAAGCAACCCCTTTTTGCGTGCCGGAACGGCTACTACGTAGCCACTGTGGCGATCCACGCAAGGAACCACACAGTCAAAGGTCTCCTTGCCTACGTGCACTTCGGGCATGGAGAAGACGTCCATGGCCACGCTTTCCATGGGCTGGTCAGGAACCGGGGTCCATTGGGCTTCCCCCTTGACGTTCCGGTTGTCGGGATTGCAGGCCTGGCAGACCGAGCAACCCTTCCTGACCTTCTTGATGGCGGTGTAGAGAACGATATGGTCGATCTCGAACCGGCGCTGCATGTCAAGGGCTTGCTTCTTGACCCCTGGGTGCAGCATGTGGTGGTGCCAAGCTTCACAAAGCTCGAGCACCCGGGACTCCGGTACTAGCAGCTTACCATTCCGGTAGAGCTTGCCATCTTCCTCAGTCAGCCCCTTTGGCCACTTCTGCCCGTCGTCAGGGTCGGTCACAGCCCTATACTCGGCCGCAAAGGCCTCAGACTTGGCGTAATCGTCGGTCCAGTCGTCCTGGAGGCAAGACTCCGGGAAGAGGTGCTTGTCGGACTCAGCTCCCTCAGGGGCGAGTACTCTGACCGCTCTGCTCACCCTCTTTCCGAGGGGGGCATCCGCAGCCATGACGACGAAGCATTTAATACCCTCCTGCTCCATCAGGCGCTCCATCTCAATGATCTTCTTGGCTTCAGCGGTCTCAGCCTCATCGCCATGGGCAGAGATATCCGTCATGCCCTTGCTGGCGGGATAGGCCCACCTACTGAGACAGTCCGCCACGGTGTTATCCTTCCCAGGAATATACACAACCGTGAGGTCGAACTTGGCCAAGGTGTCATGCCATCTTGCCCGTCCGGAGGCGGGACCAGAGGGGGTGTCCACGTGCTCCTTGTGCCACGACTGCAGACTCTGATGGTCGGTGCAGACGGTGACGGGATGGAGGGCTATGTACCCAGCCCATTTCCTGAGAGCCATGACGATGGCATACGCCTCCTTTTCACGGGGCGTCCACGTCCGTCTCTGGCCTTCCGCCAGGACTCGGCTCCAGGAGGCCCCGGGCACGTGCCTCCCGTCGTCAAGCACTTGCTCCAACACAGCGCCCACGGCGTAGTCGGAAGCGTCGGTGCGCAGCACGAACCCTCGGTCGGGATCCACGAGGTGCAGACCCACTGCGGATAGCAGCGCCTGCTTCATCCCCTCAAAGGCACGGTCGGAATCAGCATCCCAGACCAGAGCCTTCTTGGACCCCTTCTTGGTCTCCTCTCGGTTGCCCTTGAGCATGGTCGTCATGGGGGCTGCATACTCGGCATACATTTGGATATACCGCGAGTAGTAATTGCAGAACCCCAGATACGCCCGTAGCTCAGAGACCGTTTTGGGCTTTTCCCAGTGCTCAATCGCAGCCACCTTGCCAGGTATGGGCTTTCGCTGCCCGTTCCCAACTACGTGGCCAGATCACCTCGCTTACCGCAATGGTGGCCTTGTCACTGCTGCCCGTGAGTTTGTGCCGAGCCAGGAGGTCCAGCACTCGAGTGACGTCCCTTTCATGTGCCTCCAGGAGCTCCTCGTAGCTCATACTGGGGTCCCCGGACGCGATGATCACGTCGTCCACGAAGGGGTCCGCACAGTCACGCACCGACTCAAGCAGGTTCTCCAGCATCCGCTGAAAAGCCGCATTGCCGTTGGTAACGCCCATGGGCATCACCTTCCACTGGAGAGGTCCAAGTGGGGTGCTCATGGCTGTGCAGGCACGGGACTCCTCGGCGAGAGGCATCTGATGATAACCATGTTTCAGGTCAATCACCGTGAAGATCCTCCGCCGGTGTTGTTTTTGCAGCATGTCCTCAATGAGGGGAAGCGTATAGCTATCATGCTGCGTTTGGGCGTTCAGGCCGCGGTAGTCGACCACGAGCCGCCACTCACCGGCAACCTTCTTGGGGACGACGAAGCACGGAGAGGCCCCTTCGGAGTGGCACGGCTGGAGCCAGCCTCTCTGGATGAAGTCACGGAGGATCTTCTCCATGGCCTCTTTCCTCTCGCCCCTCAGGGCAAACTCCCGGCGCCGATACACACGGGGGTCCTGCTTCAGTCGTATCTTGGCCTCGCCATACGGTCCACACACCGGTGGAAGAAACACAGGCTTTCCGCTGAAGAAGGTATCCCCATACTTCTGCTTCAGCCTGGCCCTCAATGCCTGAATCTTGGGGCAATCGTCGGACTCCGCCTTGGCCTTTCCGGGCACTTGAACCACGGAGCTTACTTGAGGGGTAGCTACTCCGCTCGTCTTCGGCTCAGGCGGTCTTCCCAGGTGGCCCAAAGGGCCATCTCTGGTCTTGCCTCGGAATATATCGCCGTAGGTGGGTGGGTTACCGCCGGGCGGCTCGTCCTGGCTGGACATGTGATCCAGCACCCTCTGTACGAAGGTATTCCCATCATAGGAACTGGAGACGATCGAGTCCACTTCCCACCAGGCTTTGTCCTGGCCTTTGCCCTCACGCTGGTTTCCCCAGTCGTGAAAGGGCTGATCCATGTACCCCTGAACCAGATCCAACTCCTCTTCAGTGAGGGGGTCTTCCGATTCTCCGATGTCAACGGGGGGAACCACAAAGCATTGCCTCCATGGCTCCGCTATGATGTGGTTGACACACACGAAGTCCGTGGCGTCGGCCTGATCAAGGCCCCCATCCACAGAGTGGAATTCCGTTGGCCATCTCTGGGGTGGCATGGGCTGTCCCTTAGCGTCCTGATAGACACTCTCTCCAGCCGGTAGGACGACCTTGTTTAAGGTCATGTTGGTCAATGAGACTACCCAATGTCGGGTACTTTCCTCCTCGGTGCATCCCATAGGGACAACCAGCACTGCCTTGGAGCGGTCCTTGCGAATCTTCGCTATCGCTCTTGGAATGTCCCAACGGGGGCAATGGATCCACATCAATCCCTGATGCGGACCCCAGTGCTTCTTCCACGCAGAGTCCTGGGCGCTCCAGTACTTCTCACACACCCAAAGATGGGCGGAGGTTCCTGAAGAGAATGCATCCAGGGCCAGATCCGAAGCTCCCAGGTCCGCAACCACTCGGCTCGCCACTTCCGGCCTTACGCCGTACTCCTGGTTTGCTGGCCCAGTTGGCTCAGTGCCCAGTGCGGCTACTTTGAGCTGATCGCGTTCGGGGTGGATCCATTGGCATTCCACATGGTGCTCAGGTGACGATAGCCACGAGACCTGGTCGTCCTGGTACAGGGTCATCCAGGCCTTGGTTGGGAGAACGCCGGAGTCCGTCTCCATCATGAAGTCGTACCCAACGATCATGTCCCAGTCCATCTCGGCCTCGTAGAAGCGACCATGCAGGAGGATTTCCTTGCCGAGGTCTGGGCGGCTCAGCTCACGATGGTTCACGAACTGCAGCCCAAGGGCCGCTTCCTTCGTGCCTCCCACCATGTACTGGCCGTTAGCCACCTTCAGCCTGACAGGTTTCCGACTGTCGGTCAAACACTCTGGCGGAAGTAGGCCAGCCTTGACTAAGCTGACCTGGGCGCCCGTGTCGACGGACACGTCGAATACCTTTTCCACTTCCCCGCATAGGGCACGGACCTTAAGATGCAACTGCCGCTCGCGGCCGACACGGCGCACGGCGTGCAAGCTCAGGATCTCCGGGCGTTCCAGAAGCTCAACAAGCGACTGGTGCAGGTCGTGGACAATGGGCTCAGGCTGCCCATCTGCAGCATCCAGCTGCGGTCCGGGTGATCCTCCGATACTCTCGGATAGATCTTGAAGTACATCAAACACATTCTTGGTCGCGAAGGACGGACGGGTGCAAGGGTTCGTGCCTTCACTTGCCCTCACCCCACCTCCGCGACTGGGTGCCAGACCGGGCCTTCCGCCCGCGGCAGTCCCTTTGTGCTTATCCACTCCCGACTGGGATGGTTCGGCGCTTCCCACGTCACCATCCTGCGACCGCCCTAGCTGGGGCCCTTGGCTGCAGGGGCTCCGCTAGGGGGCGTCGGTTGTGGAAGAAGGGGTGTTCTCCTCCGCATCAACCTTGTTGACGCCCTTCTTCCTTCCCTTACGAGTAGGCTTCTTGTCCTTGTCCTTGTTCTGGTCGTTCTGGTTGTTCTCCTTGTTCTTGTTGTCCGACCTGGGGACCCAGTTCCTCTTGATCTCCTGGATCTCCTTGGCCAACTCGGTCCCCTGCGACACCAGCTCGGAGAGCTCGTCCCTGTCCACCTCCACCTTGGCTTCGCGGATACCCGCGGGCGCACGCTTCTTCGACCCGTGCGCCTTCTTGTAAGCCTCCGTGTCGGCCTTGTGGGTGGGGCATTTTGGGTGGTCATGGTTGAAGCCTTTCTTCCGCCCATAACACACGAAACAGCCCTGCGGGTGAGCTCGTATGAAGTCCCCAAAGGACAGCGGAGGGTCGCCAATGCGGCGAGGGTCCCTCTTCTCCTTCTTCTTCCAACCCGGCTGCAGGGGCTTCCAGCTTCCCCGGTTGTTCCCCGCGCTCAGGTTGTTGGCCACGAAGGCGCAAACGGCCACCTCGGCGGGCTCATCGTCGTCGTCATCGTCGACGAGAGTCTCATCGCCGTCGGCTCCCGCTGGGTCCATGGCAGCTTCCCCGCCAGGTCCCTCGCCAACGTAGTTGACGTCGCGGTCGCCGGGCCTCAACCCGCGGGTGTGGTGGAGGTTCCGGTACTCCTTGAGCACCTCCTCTCCAACCCACTCCAGGATCTCGTCCCAGCTCATCCGCGCCGGGATGGCCTGCAGACGGATGTTCTGGCCGCTCAACGCACACTCGTCAAGGCGCCACATCGCGGTCTTCTCGCGATCACCCAAGATGGTGATGAGGAGAGCGTTCCGCAGGGAGTGCCGTTTGACATCCCGGGCCACGTTCTTCCTCGTCCAAGCCACCACGTTCGTATGATACTCTTTGGGGAGCATCATCTTGACCGTGTGGTTTGACTTGGCCCGCTTGGCTTCCTCCTTGGTGACCCTCTTGATCCATGCTTCCGGCAGCATGGAGAGCAGGCGAGCCTGCTCGTCACGCTCGTTCCAATCCTCCACGTTGCGGCGGAAGAGGGTGTAATGCCCTCGGAAGTCTCGCCAGTCCCGTAGGCGAATCTCCCGTCCATCATGCTGAAGCTTGATGGAATTCCACCGCTTGGCAGCCACCTGCGGAGCGTCCACCCGCTCCTGCTCGTTGAGCCACTTCTTGGCTTCCTTGAGGGTCTTGATTTTCCCCTCCTTGGTCGCCACGAAGTATAGCTCTCCGAGCACTTCCGGCAGGCGGTACCTGAACCGTCTGAAGACATACTTCTCTGCATCAGCGGGATGCATGTCCTCAGTACCGGTTACCCCCCAATTGTCCAGCTTCTCCAAGAAGCGGTCGAGGTTGAGGGGGTTGCCGTCGTACATGGGGGGCTTGATGTCCTTCAAGTCTTCCCACACGGCGGCATCCGCGGCCTTAGAGACCATGAACGCCGGCCGCGAGGTCGACCGAGGTTCCCATCGGCCTCTCCCACGGACTCCCACGGCCGCCACGTCCATCTCCTCCATGGAATCCCTCTGGCTACGCCGCGGTTCCTCCATGTACGCTGAACCCAGATGTTCACGCCGTACTCCTTCCATGTATGCCTCCTCATCACGGCGCCGGCGGCTGCGTTCAGCTGCCTCCCGTCGTACACCACGCGGCGGGCTGATGTCCAACTCCTCCAGGTCCAGATCCAGGTCCTCACCTCCGCCGACGTCCCACTCCACGTCTCCTCTGGGGACCTCATCCCTGAGTCCACCATAATGTCCTCCAGCCATTGGGATTGGCTCCGGGGCTGGTGCCGGGCGTCGGGGGCGTACAGGCGTCCGCGGTGGAGCACGGCGGTTGTGGTAGTCCGAACTGAGCCACTCATCACGCCAATCCTCACTGCCACTGCCGGGCGGCACGCGCTCGTTGCGGCGGCCCGCGCTGTGGTGAGAGGGGGCGGTGAGAGAGGGGGCACTGGCGCTGGGGCGACTCCTGGGGGCTCCGCCGGGGGCGTGGGGTCTGCCTGGACCTGGTCCGGGTCCCCAGCTGTCATCCAACGAGCCAGACTCCAGGGGTGGGTGGTCGCTGCCGACGCTCCCACGGGCTTCCAGCGCGTCCAGCCTCTGCTGCAGGCCGCTGATGACCTTGTTCAGCGACTTGGTCTCGCCCCTGGCGATGTCCAGCTCTCTCTGCGCGCGCGCGGCGACCCTGGCGATGCGAGTCATCTCGCCCTTGCGAGTCTACCTCGCGCTCGAGGAACTGAATCCTCCTGCCGAGGTAGACACTCCACCGCCAGGTGGTATCCGGGTCGCCGTTCCCTGGTGGGTCGTCGGGGTCCCCAGGGGGTCCTTCAGGAGGGCCTCCGCCGGGTCTGCCCGGTCCAGGGGGTCCTCCCCCGCC
Organism: Eutreptiella sp. 'Long Island Sound 2002'; assembly: GCA_964036045.1. Lineage (NCBI taxonomy): Eukaryota > Euglenozoa > Euglenophyceae > Eutreptiales > Eutreptiaceae > Eutreptiella > Eutreptiella sp. 'Long Island Sound 2002'. Next base: position 7,773,267 of record OZ038384.1, on the reverse strand, counting down.
CGGTGGTCCGCCTCCAGGGGGTCCACTTGGTGGGCGTCCTCCAGGGGGTCCTGATGGTCCTCCGCCAGGGGGTCCCGGTGGGTCTCCGCCGGGTCGCCTCGGTGGGTCCGAGGATGGGCGCTTCTTCGTGATGCCGAAGTCCATGTCGTCATCCTCGTCCATGTCGCCCCACCTGGGCGTCTCGGTCTCCGAGGACTCCGAGCTCCGGTAGGGAGGAGGGAGATCCTCATCCTCACCTTCCGGTTCCATGGGGACGTCTCCGCCTCCTCTGCCCGTCCAAGCCACCACTTGGCGATGTCGGCGGCCTCGTTCATCCCCGTTGCTGGCGGTGAAGAAGGGGTCACTGTCATGGAGGTGTCCGCCCGCTGGCCTCCGTGGCCTCTCGGGGGTCTTCCCCTTACCCGTCCTCCGTCGCTGGGCGGTGGGGCCACTGTTCCCACTGCTGCCCGTGTCGGCCTCGTCCAGCGTCATCCTGGAGGAGGCGTCCCCTTCGAAAAGCCTTAGAAGGGTCTCCACTCCTGATCCTCCCGGGGGAGTCTCGCGGCGGAGTTTGGGTTCTGCCTCCTCCATTGCGGCGCCTGTGGCTGCGGCAGCTCGCGCTTCGGCTTCCTCCCGGGCACGAGCCGCCTCGGCTTCCCGGGCCTGCTGCAGCCGAGCCTTGTCCGCTTCCAACGCCGCCAGCTCCGCCTCCGTCTTGGCCCCCTCCTCAGCGACCTTCCGTCGCGCGGCCTCGATGGCGTCCTTCTTGGCGGCGTCCGCCTGGACCTTGGCCGTAGCTTCGGCGTGGGCCCTTTCCTCCGCCTCCTTCTTTGCCCTCTCTTGGGCAAGCGCCTCTTCCATCGCCCTCACCTCGGCCTCCTTGCAGGCAATGGCCTCCTGCGTCAGGCGGGCTTCCTCGGCGGCTGCCGCCAACTCACCGTTGACCTGGGCAGTCGCTGCCCCATGGGCGGCTACGGCCGTGAGTCCGGCCGCAATGGCCGCCACGGTCTGGGCGTGGATGGCCATGCCATGCGCCCAGTTCGCAGCCTCCTCCTGGGCGATGCCGACGGCGCCCTCCACGGCAGCGCTGTGCTGCTTGGCCCGTTGTTGGGCAACCGGAAGGTTGCAGGGCACCCCACAGGCGCGCTCACAGGCGCGCGCCACGTCCCTATATTCGGGAGCGACGCTGCTGCTGGAGCTGGACTGGTCGGCCGGCATCCTCCCGCGGTGGGCCGACTCCACGTCGCTGCTGGGGCCTGACTTCCTCAGGAGCAGCGGACGGGGCTTGGCCTGGGTCTGCTTGGCGACTTGGATGAAGTCGCCAAGGGTGGCGTGGCCGGGGTGGTGACCGCCATTGGCCCGTTGGGGACTGGGGGCTGGGGTTCCGCCCTAGGCGCCTTGGGCGGCTTCGGCGGCCAGGGACTCCAGGTACTCCCGCCACTTCCGGTCCTGCTTCCTGTCCCCGGCGGACCGCTTCTCTTTCCCCGGAGACGCGCTGCTGCTGCCCTGCAGCCTGCGCTCGCTCCCCGGTTCCGGGAAGTTCTTTTCGATCATGTCCCACATGGAGACATTGATCGAGGCGCCCGACGGGTACTCGTTGGAGTTCTCGTCCTCCTCAATCCCGTCGGGGCGCAGCCCTTCGCCAGGCCTGTACGGCCGGGTCCAGGTCCTCCAGCGCCTCTGCTGGAAGCGGAAGGCAAACCCTTCCGCCCGCAGCCAGTCCTCCACGGCCTGCAGGCAGTCGGGGGCAATGTCCGTGCGGAGCTCGAAGCTCCCGGGCATGGTGGCTGTGGCGGTAGTGCTGGTCCCAAACCAACCCACGCAGTAGGTGCGCTGCATTGGGGTGGGGCCGCGGCCACGTCTTACCCGCTTCTTGCCAGTTTACCATGGCAGCGGGGGGCGTACTTGGTCTTGAGGTCCTTGGTGTGCACTCGTCCCGCTCAACGAACTGGTCCTGGGGGTGTTTGTTGAGGCGGGTGCTGGAGCACTGGACTGGGAGTGCGGCTGGTGCTGGTCAGCCGGTGGTTGTGGAGGTGGTTGACGCGACTGGATGTGCGGCCTTGCTGGTCGGCCCATAGGACTCGCTGATGAGGGAGTCCTGGTCTGTCTACCTCCTTCACGGTCGCGGCGCGGTCAGGGCGATGCTCTAAACAGCGCTGCGGGCTCCGTGACGGACTCGGCGCTGTCGCCGGGCGGCGCTACGAGTCCCTGCGCTGCGCTGCGAGCTGCGAGCTGCGAGCTGCTGCGCCGCGCTGCTCGGGGTTGGTGGCCCCGAGTGGCACGCGAGGGATGGGTAACCCCCCGGCGGTGAAACGCTTTTGACGCGTTCCCGTGGGGGGCCGGCCACGGGACGCTGCGGTGACAGGCACAGGTGAGCAGGCAGGCAAAGCACTACGCTCACAAGGGCATCAATACGCTCGTGTCATGTGACAAAGCGTTTCAGGATCCTTGCCACTCTGAAACAAGGGAACAAAAGTATGTACAGCAACACATCAGGATATGTACACATGGGATTAAGACTGGACTGGGGTAAGGGCATCACAGGACAATAGACACTCAGTCCCAACTCGTATCCCCATCCCAGGTCCGACCCTCTCAGTGGCTGGTGGGGGCGGGGGCTCAAACACAACCCATGCCCTGCTCAGTCCGGACCCTGAAACCCTGCCAATAGGGGGGGTGTCCCGCCCAGCCACAGGCGAGTTCCTGGGAACCGAGGAGCTCCAAGGCCAACCGACAGTCACTCCCTATGCTCCCTTAACGGCAGGTCCCAACTCCTCTCTGAGTCAGATATATGGCCCCGCCATTATCCCCTAGGAGTTGGTAGCTGAAAGTGGGCTGTTTCAGCCCAAACTGAAATTAGCTCAAAAATCTCCAAAATTGACCCCTCGTCCGGACCCGCCAGAGGTAGGGACGAGGCAACTGACCCTATGCCCTTCGCAAACGAATTCCCTGGAGCCCTCACCCAACCTGGTTCCCTCTGAGGTCCCGGCATCAGGGCACCACGGGTTCCTCAAGTGGGGTCATAATTGCCAAAATGGCAAAATCGGCCGTCTCGGGCGACCATCCAGGGTAGGAAATCTTGGCGATATTGATGCGCCAAGCCTTGATTCACAACCCTTGATATCTCCTTTGGTCCCATGCCCTGGGTTGTCGCTTGCTGTCACGCTGGCTGCTTACTGTTCACCGAGGGGATGACCACACAGACGGGGCAGAAAGCAACATGCGGTGCAAAGGGGGGGATCGTGGATCGCACCAAAAGTTGAATAACTCCGGATGAGCCGGAGGAGCAAATACGAAACTCAATGGCATTCAACCCTTGGTCATATGCTACAATATTCGCCCTTCCTTCCTGGTTAGATCCCGTGCACCATGGAGATATGGTAATTCCAATATGGCATACAATTGCAAAAACAGCGAAATTTGGCCAAAATGGCCCGCACTCATGATTCCATATCTCCATGGCCACGGTGAGGATTCTCCCAACCAAAAATGCTATAGACACATGGGACTTAGGTCCCAATATATGCCACTTGCCAACCCTCATGATCGGCTCTAGCTCTTTTTCTCATTGGAGGGAAGGTGACACACAAATGGGGCAGCATGGCAACATACCCCAAATTGGGTGACTCACAATTCTCCCATTGAGAGGAGAGGGCACATGGGGAAACACCCCATTCGATGCGGGCTTATGTGCCCTCTCCGAATTGCCCTTACCCTTGGTCAAGTGGCGCACGCAACCTCGGGGGTGAAATCAGGGGGAGAAGGAGTTTGTGGCCATTTTGGGCAAAACGGCCAAAATTCACCCAAAAGTGGTCCCTCCAAATATCGTATCTCCGTATCGCAGGAGAAAGGAGCCTCGGGATTTTGCATGGATGCAAACCGAAGCTTTGCTTCCCTTTTGCAACAAGGGTTGAGGTTCAAGGCATAATGAAAGCATTTTTAACACCTCAATCCTTGAAGCACACTATTTATGGGAAAAAGTGCATATATCGGCGATATTGGCATGAACATATCTTTGGGACCTTGAGGAGCAAAAATATGAGTAAACACTTTTGGAGTAGGCCCATAGTAGGTGCTTTCAAATATGCACACTATGGTTAGATTGTCTCCGCCCACTCGTGTCATTAGTGCTTGCATATGAGCGCGTGTGCAAAGAGGCAATGTGGCACGCGTGCTCACAAGGCGAAATTATATAAAATAGAAGACAAGGTTGTAAAAATCAACCAAGCCATCCACGATGTCCTTCGTGGTCTCTACTTTACATATTGCCTTAGTTCGAGGCTCAACTCCCCATAGGCTTCGAGTACGAGCCTCGGGGGTTTGGCCATTTTGGCCTAATTTTCGACCAAAACTTGCCCTCTTTTGAAAATAGAGTTTTGGTACGCATTGAATTGCGTGGAGCCATCGTTGAGTTGGCTCGAAAAACGAAAATGGCCTCGGGCTTCTGGTCTTGTGAGCATTGTGTTCGGTCATTAACGTTCATGCTCACAAGGCCACAAAGTTAGCGTTTGCGCACGCAAACGACTTGGGTTTGCGAGACCCATAGGCTGCCTAAAACACCGCCATTGCCCGCTTCCCTATACAAGATGATATGCCCGCGTGAGGGGGGCATGGATGAAAGACATAGGGGGGGGAGGTAGGGTTCCGTCCGAACTCATGGTCCTTGAGAAGCATGAGTTCGCACGATCGACGGAAAGCCTTGCGCGCTGATTTTCTCGAAAACGCAACGGCGAAAAATTCTGGTGAACACACGGGATGAAAGTTCATTAAATACCCTCTAGATTTCGCCCTTAAGTTCTCTTAGAACCTCAAAGGTACTCGAGAAAAGTCCAGAACAAAACTCGCCACGGAGAAGCGGCGAAGGCGCGCGAACAGGCACATCAGGCGGCGATTTCAGGACAATTAGAAATCGCGGTAGAAATCGGGTACTTCACCGATTTCCGACTGAAAATCGCCTAAGACAATAAAATTATGGTAATTCTACATTGATTTAATGGTTAGAAATCGGATTCCAGATCTCGCGGGTTAGAGAACAGGGATGTCCCGCTGACAGCCAGTGTCAACGGCTTCCGCACGGCCGTGACGGCTCAAAGCCCCCGGGCCATGGGCCATAACGGGTGTGACGGCTCACAGGCCTCCGGGCCATGGGCCATAGGTTCTGGGTACCGCTTCAGGAGAGGAGGTGCTCAAAGAGTACCGGAACCTCCACCACACCCACGGGTTGAGGCCCGGCGACCGTGACGTCAACTATGTTGGCGAGGGACCTGGCGGGGAAGCTGCCATGGACCCAGCGGAAGCCGATGGCGGTGTGGCTCTTGGCGACGATGACGACGATGATGAGCCCGCCGAGATGGCCGTTTGTGCGTTCGTGGCCAACAACCTAAACGCGGGGAGCAACCGGGGAAGCTGGAAGCCCCTGCAGCAGGGTTGGAAGAAGAAGGAGAAGAAGGACCCCCGCCGCATTGGCAACCCTCCGCTGTCCTTTGGGGAGTTCATACGAGCTCGACCTCAGGGCTGTCCCGTGTGTTATGGGAGGAAGCAAGGCTCCAACTATGACCACCGGACATGCCCCATCCACCAGGCCGACACGGAGGCCTGCAAGAAGGTGCACGGATCGAAGAAGCGTGCACCCGCGGGTATCCGGGAGACCAAAGTGGAGGTCGACAAGTACGAGCTCTCCAAGCTGATGTCGGTGGGGACCGAGTTGGCCAAGGAGATCCAGGAGATCAAGAGGAACTGGGTCCCCAGGTCGGACAACAAGAACAAGGAGAACAACCAGAACGACCAGAACAAGGACAAGGACAAGAAAGGTAAGAAAGGGGGAAAGAAGAAAGGCGTCAACGAGGTTGGTGCGGAGAAGAGTACCCCTACTACCACAACCGACGCCCCTTAGCGGAGCCCCTGCAGCCAAGGGCCCCAGCTAGGGCGGTCGCAGGATGGTGACGTGGGAAGCGCCACACCATCCCAGTCGGGAAACGATAAGCACAAAGGGACTGCCGCGGGCGGAAGGCCCGGTCTGGCACCCAAAGCGAAGGACAGTCGCGGAGGCGGGGTGAGGGCAAGTGAAGGCGCGAACCCTTGCACCCGTCCATCCTTCGCGACTAACAATGTATTTGATGTGCTTCAAGATCTATCGGAGAGCATCGGAGGATCACCCGGACCGCAGCTGGATGCTGCAGATGGGCAGCCTGAGCCCATTGTCCACGACCTGCACCAGTCGCTTGTTGAGCTTCTGGAACGGCCGGAGATCCTGAGCTTGCACGCCGTGCGCCGTGTGGGGCGTCAGCGGCAGTTGCACCTTAAGGTCCGTGCCTTATGCGGGGAAGTGCAGAAGGTCTTCGACGTGTTGGTCGACACGGGAGCTCAGGTCAGCTTGGTCAAGGCTGGCCTACTTCCGCCGGAGTGCCTGACCGACAGTCGGAAACCTGTCAGGCTGAAGGTGGCGAACGGCCAGTACATGGTGGGAGGCACGAAGGAAGAAGCCATTGGGCTGCAGTTCGTGAACCACCGTGAGCTGAGCGGCCCGGACCTCGGCAAGGAAATCGTCCTGCAAGGTCACTTCTACGAGGCCGAGATGGACTGGGACATGATCGTTGGGTACGACTTCATGATGGAGACGGACTCCGGTGTTCTCCCGGCCCAGGCCTCAATGACCCTGTACCAGGACGACCAGGTCTCGTGGCTTTTGTCACCTGAGCACCATGTGGAATGCAAATGGATCCACCAGGAACGCAATCAGCTCGAAGTAGCCGCGCTGGGCACTGAGCCAACTGGGCCAGCAAACCAGGAGTACGGCATAATGCCGGAAGTGGCGAGCCGAGTGGTTGCGGACCTGGGAGCTTTGGATCTGGCTCTGGATGCGTTCTCCTCAGGAGCCTCAGCCCATCTTCGGGTTTGTGAGGTGTACTGGAGCGCCCAGGACTCCGCGTGGAAGAAGCACTGGGGTCCGCATCAGGGTTTGATGTGGATCCATTGCCCCCGATGGGACATTCCAAGGGCGGTAGCGAAGATTCGCAAGGACCGCTCCAAGGCAGTGCTGGTTGTTCCTATGGGATGCACCGAGGAGGAAAACACCCGACATTGGCTGGTCTCATTGACCAACATGACCTTAAACAAGGTCGTCCTACCGGCTGGACAGAGTGTCTGTCAGGACGCTAAGGGGCAGCCCATGCCACCCCAGAGATGGCCAACGGAATTCCACTATGTGGATGGGGGCCTTGAACAGGCCGACGCCACGGACTTCGTGTGTGTCAACCGCCTCATAGCGGAGCCCTGGCGGCAATGCTTTGCGGTTTCCCCTGTTGACATCGGAGAATCGGAAGACCCCCTCACCGAAGAGGAGTTGGATCTGGTTCAGGGGTATATGGATCAGCCCTTTCACGACTGGGGAAGCCAGCGTGAGGGCAAGGGCCAGGACAAAGCCTGGTGGGAAGTGGACGCCATCGTCTCTGGTTCCTATGATGCAGATACCTTCGTAAGGAGGGTACTGGACCACATGTCCAGCCAGGACGAGCCAATCGGCGGGGACGCGCCCACCTACAGTGACTTGTTCCGAGGCAAGACCAGAGATGGCCCTTTGGGCCACCTGGGAAGACCACCTGAGCCGAAACCGAGTGGGATCGCTACCCCTCAAGTAAGCTCAGTGGTCCAGGTGCCCGGAAAAGCCAAGGCGGAGTCCGATGATTGCCCCAAGATCCAGGCATTGAGGGCCAGGCTGAAGCAGAAGTATGGTGAAACTTTCTTCAGCGGAAAACCTGTCTTTCCCCACCGGTGCGTGGACCGTATGGCGAGGCCAAGATACGACTGAAGCAGGACCCCCGTGTGTATCGACACCGGGAGTTTGCCCTGAGGGGCGAGAGGAAGGAGGCCATGGAGAAGATCCTCCGTGACTTCATCCAGAGAGGCTGGCTTGAGCCGTGCCACTCCGAGTGGGCCTCTCCGTGCTTCGTCGTCCCAAAGAAGGGGGCCGGGGAGTGGCGGCTCGTGGTCGACTACCGCGGCCTAAACGCCCGAACGCAGCATGACAGCTATACGCTGCCCCTCATTGAGGACATGCTGCAAAAACAACACCGGCGGAGGATCTTCACGGTGATTGACCTGAAACATGGTTATCATCAGATGCCTGTCGCCGAGGAGTCCCGTGCCTGCACAGCCATGAGCACCCCACTTGGACCTCTCCAGTGGAAGGTGATGCCCATGGGCGTTACCAATGGCAATGCGGCTTTTCAGCGGATGCTGGAGAACCTGCTTGAGCCGGTGCGTGACTGTGCGGACCCCTTCGTTGACGACGTGATCATCGCGTCCGGGGACCCCAGTATGAGCTACGAGGAGCTCCTGGAGGCACATGAAAGGGACGTCACCCGAGTGCTGGACCTTCTGGTTCGGCACAAACTCACGGGCAGCAGTGACAAGGCCACCATTGCGGTAAGCGAGGTGGTCTTCGCTGGCCACGTAGTTGGGAACGGGCAGCGGAAGCCCATACCTGGCAAGGTGGCTGCGATCGAGCACTGGGAAAAGCCCAAGACGGTCTCTGAGCTACGGGCGTACTTGGGGTTCTGTAACTACTACTCGGGGTATATCAAGATGTATGCCGAGTATGCAGCTCCCATGACGACCATGCTCAAGGGCAACCGAGAGGAGACCAAGAAGGGGTCCAAGAAGGCTCTGGTCTGGAATGATGAATCCGACCGTGCCTTTGAGGGGATGAAGCAGGCGCTGCTATCCGCAGTGGGTCTGCACCTCGTGGATCCTGACCGAGGGTTTGTCCTGCGCACCGACGCTTACGACTACGCCGTTGGCGCTGTGTTGGAACAAGTGCTTGACGATCGGAGGCACATGCCAGTGGCCTTCTGGAGCCGAGTCCTGGCGGAAGCCCAGAGACGGACGTGGACGCCCCGAGAAAAGGAGGCGTATGCCATGGTCATGGCTCTCAGGAAATGAGCTGGGTACATAGCCCTCCATCCCGTCACCACCTGCACCGACCATTAGAGTCTCCAGTCGTGGCACAAGGAGCACGTGGACACCCCCTCTGGTCCCGCCTCCCGACGGGCAAGATGGCATGAGACCTTGGCCAAGGTCGACCTCACGGTTGTGTATGTTCCTGGCAAGGACAACACCGTGGCAGACTGTCTCAGTAGGTGGGCCTATCCCGCCAGCAAGGGCATGACGGACGTGTCTGCCCATGGCGATGAGGCTGAGACCGCTGAGGCCAAGAGGATCATTGAAATGGAGCGCCTGATGGAGGAGGAGGGTGTTAAATGCTTCGTTGTCATGGCTGCGGATGCCCCTCTCGGAACGAGGATGGGCAGAGCGGTCAGAGTACTCGCCCCTGATGGAGCTGAGTCCGACAAGCACCTCTTCCCTGAATCTTGCCTCAAGGACGACTGGACCGACGACTACGCTAAGTCCGAGGCCTTTGCGGCCCAATATAGGGCTGTGACCGACCCTGATGACGGGCAGAAGTGGCCAAAGGGGCTGACCGAGGAAGATGGCAAGCTCTACCGGAATGGTAAGCTGCTGGTCCCAGAGTCCCGGGTGCTCGAGCTATGTGAAGCTTGGCACCACCACATGATGCACCCAGGGGTCAAGAAGCGAGCCCTGGACATGCAGCGCCGGTTTGAGATCGACCAGATCGGTCTCTACACCGCCATCAAGAAGGTCAGGAAGGGTTGCTCGGTCTGTCAGGCCTGCAATCCCGATAACCGGAACGTCAAGGGGGAAGCCCAATGGACTCCGGTGCCTGACCAGCCCATGGAGAGCGTGGCCATGGAGGTCTTCTCCATGCCCGAAGTGCGCGTAGGCAAGGAGACCTTTGACCGTGTAATCCTTTGTGTGGACCGCCACAGCGGCTACGTAGTAGCCGTTCCGGCACGCAAAAAGGGGTTGCTTGCCAAGGAATGGCAGTCATGATGATTCGTCATTGGCTGACCGTCTTTGACATCCCCCGCACCATTTGCAGTGACCGAGGGCCCCAGTTTACTGGTGGCTGGTTCAAGGCTATGTGTTCCCTCATGGGAATACGTCATGCCAAGAGCGTCGCCTATCTCAGCCGGTCCAACGGCCGGGCTGAAGTGGCTGGACGGCAGCTGTTCGAGAAGCTGCGCAAAATTCACATCACCAATTCACGTCGGAACTGGTTTGAGGAGATGTGGCCCGCTCTGAAGGCCCATCATGACACCCCCACTCCGGGTGGTTTGTCCCCTCACCAGATTCTGTTCGGCAGGGACCCCCTTGGTCGGGGACTTCCCTTGTCTGGTAATGGTATAGCCATGGACACCAAGGAATTCTTTGCGCGGCAAGAGGCAACGGCGCGGGACATCCGCCAGCAGCTCGAGAAGGAGCATGCTGAGCGTCAGAAGTCCGCCCCGAGCTCGACAGCGCAAAAGTTCAGGGTGGGAGACCCGGTGTGGGTGATCAGACCCCGCCCTATGGGCACCCACCGCACCAAAACCTGGTTCACACCCGGAGAGGTGGTCCGCAGGATTGGTGAGGACACCTACCGCATCAAGGTGGGTCACGGACAGTTCCGGGAGCGCCACGAGAGTCAACTCCGTGTGCGGGAACCCGACATCCGTGGCCAACATGTGTCCCTGGACTATGCCGCACATGAGGCTGATTCGGACGACGACTATGCTGAGAAGGACGACTATACCGTCGAGAAGATCCTGGCCCAGCGTCCGAATGCCTCGGCACCCGAAGGACTGGAGTTCAAGGTTCGTTGGCGAGGCTATGGGCCGTCCCACGACACCTGGGAACCCATCTCCTCGTTCGTGCCGCAGATTAATACCCCCTTCATGGACTACATCCGCAAGCACAAGACCAATATCCACGTCTCGGACTTGGCAGCACTCACCCGGGCGATTGCAGCCAGGGGCGCCTGATCATCGCCCTGAGCTCTCCCCTGATGCAGTTTGAGCGCTTGTTTGGTCGACGGATCGTCCCTCACTTGCTTGCTCTCTTCCATCTTCCGGTGACCTGCCATCAGAGTGGCCATATACCCCCCCCTGCTGAATCCAGGGGAGGATGACCCCTCTCTTCCAATTCGTCACTCCCCACCTGCTGAATCCTTGGGAAACCAGGCAGGGCGACTGACCTTCATATTTTCTGAGCTCTTAGGGCCTTGCAGCCCATACGACGTTGCGCAACGGATGCCGCTGTCATCGGCATTGTGATTTTTTTGGTGTGTGGTCTGGTCCCATGGCACTTGCGGGATCCAGACCAGTTGACATGTGTCTGCAGACTATATATGGCCTGAACTCAGGCGCTTTCCTGTCCACCCTCCTGCATATGCCTTATCCTAACCGGGGCGTGGTTTGGCGCTCTGTCCAGAGTGTGTTTACACACCTATTACCCCTTTTATTGCTTACTTTTCTGCCCCCGAGGATATGTGCATCTGTATGTTAAGTGTTGTCAGCCCATCACCGAATGTGGACTTTTTTTTCCCCCCCCGAGGGGATGCGAATCGGAATACGCAGGCGCCTTGAGTCGCCGTTTACATGCTCTTACGTAAGGTGCAGCCTGGACCAGTACCTAAGTACAGATTCTTCTGTGTGAGTGCCGGTGATACCGTGTGCCCTATTCGCTGTGTGTGGAGATCCTGATGGCGCCAGGCGGGAAGCCCAGTTGCCTGACTACACTCCCAGCGGTCCGCCACTGTCAGTCCCAGTGTGAGCCTACCGACTCGCAGACGCACTTTCAGTCGGGTGGCGACCTCCGGTGTCCTGACCTCGGTCAGTCTGCCTGGGAAACTGGTGGTTTGAGGAGTCGACGCCTCCGCGCAGACTGCATGGGGACTCCCCCATGCATGGCCTTCGTGGTAATGGGGCGAGGGAAAAGACGGCCTTGATGCCCGAACCCTTATGGAGGAGCTCGTTCGGCTGTGCCACTCTGGACTCGCGTCGTGGATATGGACATGGTGCGCCCAAGGAAGGACCCGAGGGGACTGTCCCCCAGACTGCGGCCTTGGGAAGCCTGAGGTAGCCGGATGGATCTTTGTGGTCGCTTTCGACTTGTGGGACCACCTCGGTCGTCGTGTGACGCCTATGTTGGCCGTGTATGCCACTGCCACTGTGGTAGTGACCGTCGCAGCCGGCACCCGGTGCGCCTGGTATGGGTTAACGGGTCCTTTGGATGCCGAACAATCGCCGCCAGGACCCGGGACTTGATAGTTGATACTATACTTGCAGTTACTAACAGCTACAGCACCGTACCTGTCTTACTGTGGGATTTGGGCAGCCTAACCTGCAAATCAGCCTGAAGTGAGGATGTGACACCCCCCCCCTTCAGGGGATGGTCCTGGGTACCCGGTGCCATGCTTGAGTGTTATCGAGCCCCCCCCCAGGGTTTGCTCTGAGGAGGGGGGTGAAGCGGTACCCAGAACCTATGGCCCATGGCCCGGAGGCCTGTGAGCCGTCACACCCGTGCGGAGGCCGTTGACACTGGCTGTCAGCGGGATATCCCTGTTCTCTAACCCACGAAATCTGGAATCCGATTTCTAACCAATAAATCGATGTAGAATTACCATAATTTTATTGTCTTAGGCGATTTTCAGTCGGAAATCGGTGAAATACCCGATTTCTACCGCGATTTCTAATTGTCGTGAAATCGCCGCCTGATGTCGCCTGTTCGCGCGCTTTCGTCGCTTCTCCGTGGCGAGTTTTGTGAGGGATTTTTCTCGGGTATTTTTGAGGTTCTAAGAGAACTTAAGGGCGGAATCTAGAGGGTTTTTAATGTACTTTCATCTGGTGTGTTCACCAGAATTTTTCGCCGTTGCATCTTCGAGAAAATCAACGCGCAAGCTTTTCCGTCGATCGCTCAAACTTATGGTTCTCAAGTACCATGAGTTTGGACGGAACCCTACATTTCCCCCCTATGCCTTTCATCCATGCCTCTTTCACGTGGGCATATCACTTTGTATAGGGAAGCGGGCAATGGCGATGTTTTAGGCAGCCTATGGGTTTCGCAAACCCAAGTCGTTTGCGTGCGCAAACGCTAACTTTGTGGCCTTGTGAGCATGAACGTTAATAACCGAACACAATGCTCACAAGACCAAAAGCCCTAGGCTATTTTCGTTTTTCGAGCCAATTCAACGATGGCTCCACGCAATTCCATGCGTACCAAAAGTCTATTTTCGACAGAGGGCAAGTTTTGGTCGAAAATTAGGCCAAAATGGCCAAACCCCCGAGGCTCGTACTCGAAGCCTATGGGGAGTTGAGCCTCCAACCAAGGCAATATGTAAAGTAGAGACCACGAAGGACATCGTGGATGGCTTGTTTGATTTTTACAACCTTGTCTTCTATTTCATATAATTTTGCCTTGTGAGCACGCGTGCCATACTGCTTCTTTGCACACGCGCTCATATGCAAGCACTAATGACACGAGTGGGCGGAGACAATCTAACCATAGTGGGCATATTTGAAGGCACCTACTATGGGCCTACTCCAAAAGTGTTTGCTCATATTTTTGTTCCTCAATGACCCAAAGATATGTTCATGCCAATATCGCCGATATATGCACTTTTTCCCATAAATAGTGTGCTTCAAGGATTGAGGTGTTAAAAATGTTTCCATTATGCTTTGAACCTCAACCCTTGTTGCAAAAGGGAAGCAAAGCTTCGGTTTGCATCCGTGCAAAAGCCTGAGGCTCCTTTCTCTTGTGATACGGAGATACGATCTTTGGAGGGACCACTTTTGGGTGAATTTTGGCCGTTTTGCCCGGAATGGCCACAAACCCCATCTCCCCCTGATTTCGCCCCCGAGGTTGCGTGCGCCACTTGACCAAGGGTAAGGGCAATTCGGAGAGGGCACATAAACCCGCATCGAATGGGGTGTTTCCTCATGTGGCCTCTCCTCTGGAAGGGAGAGTTGTGAGTCACCCAATTGGGGGTATGTTGCCATTCTGCCCCATTTGTGTATCACTTTCACTCCAATGGGAAAAATAGCTAGAGGCCACCATGAGGGTTGGCAAGTGGCATATATTGGGACCTACGTCCCATATGTCTATAGCATCTTTGGTTGGAAGGATCCTCGCCGTGGCCATGGAGATATGGAATCATGAGTGCGGGCCATTTTGGCCAAATTTCGCTGTTTTTGCCATTGTATGCCATATTGGAATTACCATATCTCCATGGGGCACGGGATCTAGCCAGGAAGGAAGAGGGAATATTGTAGCATATGACCAAGGGTTGAATGCCATTGAGTCTTGTATTTGCTCCTCCGGCTCATCCGGAGTTATTCAACTTTTGGTGCGATCCATGATCTCCCCCTTTGCACCGCATGCTGCTTTCTGCCCCATCCGTGTGTTCATCCCCTCGATGAACAGCAAGCAGCCAGTGTGACAGCAAGCCATAACCCCGGGCATGGGACCAAAGGGGATATCAAGGATTGTGAATCAAGGCTTGGCGCGTCAATATCGCCAAGGTTTCCTACCCTGGACGGTCGACCGAGACGACCGATTTTGCCATTTTGGCAGTTGTGGACCCAATTTGGATTGTCACCACGCCGAGTGGCATGGAGATCTTTGAGAGCCAAGTGCATGGGAGTCTCTGTTGGACTGTCGGTGGATCGCATATGGAATGGCGGACCCGATCTCCAAGCCGGCGTGGAGATCTACCATTGGGAGTACCCCGGATTTTGGCTCATTTTGAGCAGCCAAAATGACCCCCTTTTGGGACCCCAATTTCACCCCCCCCCGTGTGGTCAATTGGCGGCCCCATATCTCTATGCCTACAAGGAGCCCCGACCTAATTCCAAGTTGTGCACTCAGATATAGGTCCTAGGTGCTGCCTCCTCCCCTGTGAGCCATTGGCCTTGCCCTGGCTGGGCGCCCCACGCGTGGGAATGACGCCAATTTTGGTGATTTTGGCATCATGACCCCACTTGACGAACCCGTGGTGCCCTGATGCCGGGACCTCAGAGGGAGCCAGGTTGGGTGAGGGCTCCAGGAAGTTTGTACTCGAAGGGCATAGGGTCAGTTGCCTCGTCCCTACCTCTGGCGGGTCCGGACGAGGGGTCAATTTTGGAGTTTTCGGAGCTAATATCAGTTTGGGCTGAAACAGCCCATTTTCAGCTACCAACTCCTAGGGGATAATGGCGGGGCCATATCTCTCGCTCAGAGAGGAGTTGGGACCTGCCGTTAAGGGAGCATGGGGAGCCACTGTCGGTTGGCCTTGGAGCCCCTTGGTTCCAAGGAACTCGCCTGTGGCTGGGCGGGACACCCCCCCTATTGGCAGGGTTTCAGGGTCCGGACTGAGTAGGGCATGGGTTGTGTTTGAGCCCCCGCCCCTGCCAGCCACTGAGAGGGATGGACCTGGGATTGGGATACGAGTTGGGACTGAGTGTCTATTGTCCTGCGATGCCCTTACCCCAGTCCAGTCTTCACCCCATGTGTACATATCCTGATGTGTTGCTGTACATACTTTCGTTCCCTTGTTTCAGAGTGGCAAGGATCCTGAAACGCTTTGTCACATGACACGAGCGTGATGACGCCCCTGTCAGCGCAGTGCTTTGCCTGCCTGCTTGCCTGTGCGTGTCACCGCAGCGTCCCGTGGCCAGGCCCCCCACGGGAAGGCGTCAGTATATCGTCACCCCTGGCAGGAGCCTTCCCGGCTCCGGCTCCTGGGGAGCCAGTCCCCTAAGGCTCCCGGGGAGCCAACTCCCCTGCTCGGGCTCCTGAGGAGCCACTCCCCGGCGGCTCCTGAGGAGCCAACTCCCCTCGGCGGCTGCTCGGGAGCCGTAGGAGCCGGTCCGGCTCCTCAAGAGCCAAGGTAGGAGCCCTCCCCTACGGCTCCTGAGGAGCCAACCCCCCTGATGGCTCCTCAGGAGCCATGGGAGCCCGGATTCAATTGGGCTCAACAGAGACTAGTACGTAGACCGAACCCTAGCCCTATTTGTTACCGTGATAGGTGAACCTTATGGACCACCATGTGGGCTTACCTGCTAACATGTTTCAGACACCGTGCCCTTGCTTGAATGAGCCGCTAACCTAGCAACAGGAGTGCTCAGTATCGAATTTTTGAATTGTTCAATCTACAAATACCACGGGATAGAAACAATCGTAGGGGTGTCCTTGGACACTTAGGAAAAGAATGTTTATGTTGGGCCCTATCTTAGTTCTTTTCTGCAGTGTGGTGCTCTTGCAATGTTTATTGGCCAAACCATCTTGTTGCGGGGGTATTAGTAGATTACCCGAGTAGCTAGCCGTGAAGCAATCTATAATGCCAAACAAAAAAAATGAACCGTAAACCCTTAGTGCAGACGAGCTCGCGCACTGAAATAAATATGTTGATCTTCTTTATGCATGTAGCGATGGTTCATGGCATGTAGTAACATATTGTCAAAATTTTTGTCCGAACGCGTCCACCTTCCACCTAGCTGTATGCTATTTGGCTTGACAAAAGGCATCTGAAAGGGGCCTCAAAAGATGACTGACAAGAGGCTGAAGGCGCGAAGCTTAACGCACGCAAACCTACAAATAATCAGATTTCGGTGTAGACATCTTTCGCTTGCGCAAACCATCCATATTAACGCACCAAAACAAACCAATTTGCTACATTTTAGCTTCATAGGGGCAAAATAGGGCAAAATAGACCATACAAGTAGAGTAGAAAGGTGGGGAAAAGATGTTCGGTGTAGACAGTTACTTTCCTATAATTTGGTACAGTATGGCAACAGTGTTCGGCCGTTGCCTTTTTTTGCTGCTAAGTGTCCCAGCTGCCAAACATCTGTACCGTACTTGCCAGCAGGATTGATGCAAGCAGTGGGCCATACGCAATTGAAAGGGGTTCAACGTGCGGGTTACATGAGTCTACTTGTGACCCGGGGGACCTAGAGGAAGATGGGAATACCCATATCGACAGGATCCCTGTTTGCAACACAGTGTGCACCCTGTGTTCCTGTAACTTGAGGCACGGATGTTTCAAAACTTCCCCCACCTTGCTCCACGGCTCTCGTCCACATGCTGGTCGTGTCCTAGTACGGAGAGGCGCCAATTTGCACACTATGACACAAAAGCGCCCCGTGCAACTCGGTTGAAGGCAAACTCTGCAGTTGAACACGTGATTCTCCCGTGTATCTCCTTGAGAGTCGTGGGGATATTCTTATTCTTATCCTAGTTCTTGTTCCTCTGAGAAACAAAGGCGGCTGTTGTGTGCTTGAGGCCTCTACACATTCCCCCTCCGAAAATGCAGTCCAGGGCAGGGCACACCAGATCCCTCTTGGTTTCGTCAATTTCATTGACTCCACTACGCAGCTATCCAGGACAAACGCGGCAACACTGTGTTCGCCTGCGGTCAGCCCTGGAGCGGCAGCATGGTACTTCACGTATCCATTGGTCGGCTGCAAGTAAATTTGACAACTACAGACAAGATAACCATTGAAAACCCATGGCCTACAGGCTTGCGGTTCAGCAGGCAGAAGTCCTTCCAAATTGTAAATTAATTGGCAGGTGAGCGTGATTTCAAAATATCCTTGACCCTCCAGTTCGCTTTCCTGAGCGTCCAAGTCAGTAATCGCAAGATCTGGCACGTGCAACTCCACATAATAATGGTACGCGTGAAAATGCCACATGCTCTGAAACTCCAAATATCTCTGACCCTCCAGTTAGCTTTCCTGAGCGTCCAAGTCAGTAATCGGAATATCTGGCACGTGCAACTCCACATAATAATGGTACGCGTGAAAATGCGACATGCTCCGAAACTCCAAATATCCCTGACCCTCTAGTTCGCTTTCTTGGGCGTCCAAGTCGGTAATCGCAATATCTAACAGGCGCAACTCCACATGATAATGGTACGGCCGAAAATGCGACATGCTCCAAAATTGACCATCAATGTGTTCAATTTCCTGTATAAAATTGCGCATTTCGGTGCATCCCCGCGCCGCGGCTAGCCTACAGATCCCGCGATGCCAGAAAATTAGAGGAAAAAAAACTTAATGTGAACGATTCGTTTTACGATAGCTTTTCAACGATGCTGCATTATGTTTGTAGCCGGGCATACATTTCGGATGAGTTTCGTGGCTGTTTGGTAGTGCCTGTGGGGGAGCCGTAAGGGAGGCTCCCATGGATACTTGCTTTTGAATACATGAATCGCTCCTGTACTCTCCTAGCCGATTCCTCCCCCAAAATTTTCAGGTCCCAGGGGAGTTGGCTCCTCAGGAGCCGTAGGGGAGTGGCTCCCTAGGAGCCGTAGTAGGGGAGTTGGCTCCCTAGGAGCCGCAGGGGATAGGCTCCCCAGGAGCTAGAGCCGGGGAGGCTCTTGCCAGGGGAGCCGATTTACCACCCTCCGCCAATTGAATCCCTTGAACGACAAAAAGGCCTCAAGTTTGAATCTCTAACCCCAGCTCAATTGGCCACCCAACTAAGCGTGGATTGCGAATCCCTAACCGAGACTCAATGCCACGCAACAAAGCGTGGATTGCGAATACTTAACCCCAATTCAAAAAGCCATGCAACAAAGCATGGGTGCAGAGATTGTTCCGTTTTCCTCAATAGCGGCGGAGATTTTCGGCCCAAAGAAGAGCAGAAATGCCATGTTACCCCTATATTCTCGGAGGTCCGCCACAAAAAAGGCGCCCCGATAGCTGCACTACGCTAGTTGCACCACTCAAAAAGCCAGCGATAGGGCACGGGTCAAAAAAAATTTGTCCGGCGCTCGCCCAACGGGCTAAGGTTCCACCTTAAACGGCCACAATATCTACCGTTGGGTGTCAAAAATTTTTGAAACTTAGGGCGCGTCGTTGCACCACATGTGCACTGTGACATTGGACTCGATTATGAGGAATCGCCATGCCCTTCTCTTCCCAACAGCCTCAAAGGCAGGCCACCCTAGCTACTCTACCGCAAAACAGTTGCATATTGCCTTCTGCTCCCATCAAATGCTATGAAATAATATCTCTAGAAACTTTGAAAACCCTTTAGCGTCCCAAAGACAAATACTTACCAATGTCACGAAAGACAAAAGAAAACCTTTTTACCCATCGAATGTCGGCAACAGTACAGCGCAGACAGCGCTACGCACCGTGCACTGTTGCCCACCATCCTCCTAAGATTATCCCGCCGCCCTTTGTATCATGGTTCATCTTCATTTCCAAGCTTCTCATATGCATTTTGTTTTGCTTGTATCTCCCCCCCGCGTGGGGTGTCCCGAAGCAGACCACGACACATACCTCAGCGCTGGCACCCCCTAGGCCACTGACAAACAGCAAATGCAAACTCACACAATATCTGGGATTTGTTTGGCATGAGAAAAGCATGATGGAGCCGGCAGATGGCTGAGTGCCTGGGCAAACAGACCCCATTTTGTTGACGCAGACAGTACTGTATAGGCGGGCAATCGTAGCTTACTGGGAGCTCTCCTCAACCATCAACTATGGACGGAAAGGCGCCATGCGGCGAAATCAAAGTCCTCGATGGTGTCCACCCCCCCTCCCCCCCGACACCGGTATGGTGCTCTGTTGCTGTGTCTTCTATGGCAAAACTAAAGTTATTTGTTTAACTTTAGGTATTTACCTTGACAATTGCATCCAACGCAGGATGCAAATCAACAGAAGCCCAAGCACAGTGCCCAAGTTGAGGGCTAACATAGCGGCTAGAAATTAACGTAGAAAAGAGAATGTGCGGCAAGTGAAAATTGGTGAACATGGAGGAAAACGGGTAAAGACCCAAAAATGCCATGTCCGATGCAAAAGAAGCAACAAAAATGGGTGTTATCAAACAATAATGATGTCCCTCGTGGGACATAAGTGTGCGTTTCTACTACGGCTACATGCCAAAAGAGTTGCACTGCGTGCACATTGCACTTAAGGTGCCTCCTTAGCATGACCCAGCACCATAACCACCACTACATAGCAAAACCCTCACACCTGTCAGCTTCATGACGCCCCATACTCTCCACGATACACCGCAACAACACCACCATCACCACCACCACCACCACCAGACTCTGAAAACAACGCACCCGTCAACTTCGCCAAACCCTGTGCTTCACATGGCACAGTACAACACTGAAACCGCCGCCATATCTGGGGGACCATTCTAATCAATAAATGCAACATGTTGTGATCCTGTCAACACACGGATTAAAAAAACATGAGAACAAATATTTCTTCACATGCGCCAAAAAATAATAAAACCTCTAAAAAAAGAATACAAATCATCTAAAATTTCATACAAAACATCCCAAAAAAATGTCCAAAAATGACTCAAATTCTAGATGGCTTTAAAAACCAATCCGGTGCACATCTAAAACAAGTAAAACAACATTTCTGCAACAGACTTCGGGATCTAAGAAAAAATACTACCCCTAACGAGAAATAATCCGCATCTAAAAAAAATAAGATAACGGATAATGCTACCCCCACATCTCTGCCCTGCCCCTACAGGCAACATGCAATTCAAACCACTGATTCACACTGTTCCTTACATCTAGGGACAACATGGTGCCTAGCATGACACCACTGCCAACAAAATTTTACGGCTTTATGACCTGTATGTCAAAGCAGGGCAGATAGGAAAATAAAGTACACTATGGTTGACTAGCCCAACGCAAAGTTCAATAAACCAACCCCTTGCATCTTAATCGGTACACATAGCAACACAAAACAATGCAACGCAACAACGGTACTACGGTGGAGCATGGTACTACGTGCATTGGGGGTCTCTAACCCCAAATCAAAATGCCACGCAACAAAGCGTGGACTACAAATCCCTAACCCCAACTCCGGGGGCCACGCAACAAAGCGTGCATTTCGAATCCCTGACCCCACTTCAAAAAACCCCGCAACAAAGCGTGGATTGTGATTCCCCAACCCCAACTCAAAAAGCGCAACAATACTGACCAATCTGGGGTTGTGAAACAAACAAACAAATGGAACAACCCACATTTCACGTTGCGTGCCGCAGTTCCATCTCCCGGGTTGCCACATGGCCACCAAGGGCTGGTGGTCACACGGTTCCACGCTTCGCCCACACTCATTGCTGAGTGGGGCACCGATAGCGTAGGAAGGCTAGCGGCTCCGCTTGGAGAGTAGATGGATTGGACACAATGCTCAATGTGGGTGGCAGCACCCCGCGCCACGGGCCCCTTGTCCGCGGGCCGACGATTGCATTTGACATGTCGGGGCAACAAACGACATTTGCATGGCACCTCGTCTTGCTAAACTGGCGCTCCAGAACGGGTCTTGAAAAAGAGGGGGGGGGGAGTGTCAAGCCTCACAGGTTAACGTCCCCTGTGGGTGGGGAGCAATCAACCCGGAAAAAGAGTGGATGTGGTAAGCATGCGCAAAAAGGTAGAAATGGGTGAAACAAAAGTGTAAACCCAAGCTGGGGGGGGGGGGGGCTCACAATCAAATTGCTTCATCACCCGTGCCGTCATGGGGTCCCCGCACACACCATGTTCCCCACAGGTGCCTAGGGAATCG
The DNA here is from genome assembly GCA_964036045.1 of Eutreptiella sp. 'Long Island Sound 2002'. Classification (NCBI taxonomy): domain Eukaryota; phylum Euglenozoa; class Euglenophyceae; order Eutreptiales; family Eutreptiaceae; genus Eutreptiella; species Eutreptiella sp. 'Long Island Sound 2002'. Next base: position 7,751,875 of record OZ038384.1, on the reverse strand, counting down.
CCCATAACACTTTTTTGACCACTTCTAAAATGTGCGGCATTTGAATGGAGAAGAGATACTGTGTGCAGAAAAAAATGTCTCGGTGTTTTTTCTAATGCGGATTCTTTTGTTTAGCTAAGAAAAAACATAACCTCTAAAAAAGAATAATCCGCATCTAAAAAAAATACAGGCCCAAAAACGCACCCACATTAGACGAAACATAATATAACTTATGACAGGCCAAAAAATCCCCGCACAAATTCACACAACATTTCGCTGTGCGTGTATTATGTTGATTTCAACAAAACCTCCGTACTACAAACACAAACACAACACCACAACTACCACCACACCCAATAAACGACACAACCGTCGACTTCACTCCGCCCTGTGCTCCAAACGGCGCACCCAAACACCACAACCAGCACCACACACCAGGGCTGACTCACTCGTCCACTTCTGCCTGCCAATGCCCAATACCCCACACCACAGTCCACACGAAAACCACAACTACACCCCGGGGACGACACACAGTTGGTCTAGGCCCACCCCATGCTTCACACGGCACACCCCAGCACCACAAGCACCACAGAACGGAACGGGCAGATGGGGCAGAACGGGCATGTATGCAAAAGCTCAAGATTGCTTGCAATTTTGCACTGAAAATTGCAAAATGCATATCTGCTGATGGCAGACGGGCACCCTCTCTGAAACTCTCGCGATCGGCCCACTTGAAAAATGACATTTGATCAGCGACAGCATTGGAAAATTGGGCCAAACAGTGACTGCTGGAAAATTGAACCAAACAGACTGCGTCAATAGCAACTGGATAGCAAAATATTGAGATAGTGGAATCAAGACAATACCAAAGCAACCTTTTGGACATCCCAAGGGGGAACCCTTGCACTGCGCACATACTGCACGTGCACGTCGCGCACACTGCATGCTACTTTTAGACTAGATTCCCCCATGAATAACCCACATACCGACCCTTTCCAAACACCCTCAAAATTAGGCCACCCTAGTTACCCAAATGCCCCTAAATTTAACTCACTCAAACTACCCTCGCTCAAGACAAATGCAAGCTACCTTCCCTTTATATAAGACATCATGCAAAATGCGGAAAGCCACGCACATATCCTCTTTTTTGTTCAATTGAAAGCTCACTCACTCCACCAGCTAGTCCCAAAGCCGCGTGTCCACCTCATCCTCAACTGGACCAGGGGGCAAAGTTTCGTGCAGGAGGGAATCCACGTCAACTTCTGTTTTCAACTTGTGGTACAACCACACTTCCTCATCAGAAGGGATGCGGCCTCACATAGGGCATTCAACTGTGGTCAGGCAAAAACCGGGCAGTCCGTCACGTCAACTCGAGGGGCCATGCCAAAGTGTGAGAGTCCGAGCAAAAAAAAATGTGAAAAGGGGTGGAAATGGGTGAAAGTAGGTGAAAATCCAAAAATGCCGTATCCCCCATGTGGAAGAAGCATCAAACCTATGGTAGGGGCAACAATGATGCCCCTAGTGTCACAAAGTATGGGTCTCCAGTACGGCTAGACGCCCAAATAGTTGCACTGCGCCCGCACTGCGCTAAGGGCGCCCCCCAAATAACCATCTCAGAGTGGATGTAATTATGGGGCTGGATGTAAGTATGGGGCTGGCTATGGTCATGGACGCGGACATGGGCATGCATGTGTGGATGTGGATGTGAGTGTGAATGTGGACAGGGTCTGAGATGTCGACGTGGATGTGTGCGGATGTCAACCAATAGACATAGACCTGCATATGGGCCAGCTTGCGTGTGCTTGGCGTGGCATTGGGCGTAGAGGTGCATGTCTGCATCCTGCAGTAACTACAAAGAATACATCGATACGGTTTGGGAAACACACTAATCTGTATACTTGCATGATTTATACATTATAATCACCAAAAGAAAACACGCTTGCAGCTAGCTCCTGCAGCTTGCCCCACTAACCCTCACCCAACAACCCCGACTGGAGTTGGCATTTACCTAGAAGACTCAAGAGCACTGCACGGACCAATGGGCAATGAACAGAAATTGCACAGCAGAGCTGCACAAGCAAGGGTAAGTTGGGTGGGACAAGACATGGACAAGACTCCCAAAAAGAAACCAAGCCCTGCCCACAGGGATGCAGGTCCAGCACAGCAGCAACAGGGGTGGCGCCCCAGCTTGCACCCACCCACTAAAATCAGGGTCAAAGACGTGAGTCAAAGAGAACAGGCTGAAAACAAAGGTAAATCTTGGAAAAGGGTTACATGCTTTGATCTGCAAAAAAACAAAAAATCCCAGGCCAATATGTGCTCCTAACTTTGGCACTTTAAGTGTGCTTGCTGCTACTCCCGCATGGATTCCCTGAATCCAACACATGCTAATGCAACTGTGCACGCGTCTGTCTGCGTACGTGTGTGGGAAGGGGGGCCGAGACCTCATTAATGTGAGCTAAGCGAAGGTGTAGGTGGACCCTTTAGTAGGCTAATCTTGTTTGACACAGCCACCTACCCAAGAGCTACTGCGTGTGTGTGGTGATGGGGGGGTCCCATATGTGGGTGGGTGGGGGGGGGGGTCCCAGTGGTGTTTGGGAGTGAATCACCCCTGCGCACAAATGTCATGCTGCACTATCTCTCCCTCTCTCTCTGTCTCTCAAAATGTGTCTGCGTGCGAAGATTCAAGAAAAACAGGAAACACGCTTTACCATGGTAAGATACTCCCAGAGGTAGACCACGTGCACAGATTGAAGAATGGCCTATTTACAAAGAAAGAGGTATGAAATTGCTGAGAGTCGCTAACATGCACTGTCAAGTGCAGTATTTTCCTCTGTGGAAAAACACACAGCACACACGCATACACATTCACAGAAACACAAACGGAGCTGACACAAACCAGGGTCTGCAAATGCTCTTTCTTACCTGCTTTAGACACGCAACCCAGCTGCTTTTGGGAGGGTTAAAGGACTTAGTACTGCCACAAATCTTTATATGATTACCCAGAACAAAAACCGACGGTGGTTAATCAGCATGTGAGAATCAGCACATCAAAGCGTCATGTAAATTGCAAGGCCAATTCAATGCTGCACCAAATCGGAAAAAACTGTAAGTGAGCTGCACCATTATCTTCCTGGCCTCCCCCCTTGTCCAAGTGCATGCAGGCTCTATCCAGCTATCCGGGTGGGGCCTCCCCCTATCTCACCACATACCCTGCGACCACCTCGACATCCAGACCTAGCTCAAACCCCAACTTCATCTCTGTGCCCGGCCCTAGACCTATCCCAGCTGCCAACAACCCACCAGCCCTCACCCGAACCCCAGCCCCATCCACTTCTTGACGTTCTGAAGCAGAGAACGTAGGTGCAGAAACTTGGCAGCAGCAAGGGTGGCTGTATTCCCCTGGTGAATGCAAAAGTAAACGGCTCACAGGTGCCAGTGCGGATGTTACTGTCCATACTTGTCACCACATCTGCTCACCTGCCACCCACACCCACATACGGGCAAAGGACATGAACTCACGCCATACCAAACAGGAGCAAGGCCCAGGCATTGGGAACGGGCGCAGCACCAACGGTCACAGTCCTGTTTAGCCCTGCCTTTGCAAAAATACACCCCAGCCTCCAGAAAATGACAGTGCTGCATTCCAAAAATTTCGCACTTCATTCTGCTGTATTCATTGTGCGTGAGTATAGGGGTGTCCGAATACACATAGCCATGCACCCTAGACTTCCCAGGGAGCATATCAAGAGGTTCACCAGTCCCCCGCAACAGCTTAGGTGTCCGTCCGCTCAGCCCCAATGAACCCTCAAAAACAACAAATAACCCCTCTGTTGGGCGTCACAACACACATCTTATGATTGAGACAGCACAATGGTCCTGTGGATATCATGACTAGGGCAAGCCCAGACTTGCACATGATGAAGAGAAGAGGGAAAGCTCAGGTAAAACCAAAAAATGCCAATGCTCAAGCAGCGACACAGCAATGCTGGGTGCACAGAACACAGCACATCACTTTTCCCAGCAATGCAGCACAAGCTCGTCAGCTCATGTGCTGGGAACATTGTTTGCGAAGGCTCTGAAATCGAATACCGTAGAAAACGGATGCGCACGGATGTGTATCAGATGTAGGAGGCGGCCCCTGTCAACGAAATAAAAGGTTTTTGCTACTCGTTGGTAACTCTTGATTGCACACAGCAGGTCAACAATCTTTTGGGGAAAAAACGGAAAGAATCAATTCAATTTCTGTGCGCTATAGATTAAGGGTAGATTTGTATCTTTGTTGGCTTGAAGAGTCAGGGGGTCAGACAAATTCCGTGGTTCCTGTTAGCCCCCCCAAAAGGAACAAAAAGCTACCACCACCACCAGACAACAAGCCTTCTGGAATTTCAGTGCTGTACAGTGAATCACATGGAGGTGTCGAAACTACTGTGGTGGCGGCGCCGCAACAGCTTGCATGCGGAGGTAGAACAGCAGGGTGAGCAGCCCTACCAACACTGTCAGCAGGATGTCCTCGATCTTGTAGCCATAGACCATTAAATCTCCGTTCAGGGCATATTCATCATACCACATCCGGATGTGCAAGTGGACAAGGGCAATCTGCACTGGGACCCAGGCCTTATCGGAGTGTGTTGCCGCCTGGTCATAATACCTGAGCAAAAGACAGCAGACAAAAGCAGCTGTGGCGCGGTGCCTCAAGTGGGGCAAGAACTGCTGGCAGAGGGAAAAAAAGGACTCCGCGATGGGCAGACATGAGGACAGCGCTACCAGGAACTGTGATCGGGTTCCGGCCAACCCAGACCGATCCCCTAACTGCTGCCATACCATGGATTGATACCCTGCGCTTTCCATTCCTTTTCCATGCATGCTATTTACTGGAGGTCATGCCGGCTGTATTACGTGCTGCACCATGAACACCAGATTACAGGCAAGATTGGGGGCAGGTGCTTCTGGCCAGCCACAGCCACCACTTATCGTACCCCTGCCCCACTCACAGCAGGCTGTTCAGCAATTAGATTCCTCTTTATCTCTCTCTCTCTCTCTCTCTCTCTCTCTCTCTCTCTCTCTCTCTCTCTCTCTCTCTCTCTCTCTCTCTCTCTCTCTCTCTCTCTCTTTTGCAGCCTGAGAATTGAGGTGGCAGATTAGTGGGTAACTGATCACGCCGTTTGGGACATTGACGGTAGTTGGTGTCATGCATCAGGTCCATGGATACCGTCCTGCAGGTTGGAGTATTGCCCATGAGATGTTGAAAGATGCATTGACACATGCAGAGGAATGCACGGGGGAGGTGCACAACAAGAGAAGGATGGGTGAGGAGGAACGTATCGATGGAAATGAGGCCTGCATGGATGCACAGAAAATGGATCGATGTACAGCGGCTGCTGCATATGGGAACATAGGGATCGTTGTACAGAGGGATGAAATGCAGGTTCAGGTGCAATGGATGTACAGAAACCAAAGGGGTGGGTGTAGCGAGGGATGCATGGATGGACAAACAGTGGCCTGCATGGATGCATTACAATTGTGCATTCATGGATGGATGTACTCAGGCATCGGTCGGCAAAAAAGGGGAAACACATGCAGATGAATGGATGAATACATCAGGTGCGGAGGAATGCTCGGATTGATGCCCTGTGGATGATCGAGAGGGATGTGTGGATGGGCGCGGAGAACACAAGAGGAATGTAGCGGTGGATGCAGGCATGGATAGACGTTCTGACAGATGTGTGGATTAATGGTGTACAGAGGTGCAGATGCACAGAGGTATGGATAGATGTATAGACAGATGTAGACGGGTACATGGATGGATGCATCTTCCTGGAAAAGCATACTGAAAACTACAATCAATCTGCACATACCGTTTAGCCAAATGGAAATCCTTCGGAATGCTCAGGCCATTCTCGTGCATGTACCCCAAATTGAACAATGCCTGTGGGTGGGCTCTATCTCCCGCATCTCGATAACGCTCCACACTCTTTGCAAAATTCACCGGAATCCCCCATCCTACAGCAAGCAACAGGAGAAAGGAAAATTCTGAAAAAGTCTGATGCATGAGCAAGCATGGGCAGAAATAGCCTCATACACTGTATGCACAGGACACAATTTTCGGGCAAAGAATTGCAGCAACAAAAATCCCACAATGATTGGGCACAAGATACAACATGAAAATCATTCTAATGGTGAGATTGTGCATGGCAAAGGAGGGGATGGATGAAGAAACACATGAACACGGACATGATTTGGATGGATGGATGGTGCATGGCAATCTGCAACGCAACAATACGCCTCAGACGTCTGGGAATGAAACTGGGCCCGGTCAGATGCAATTAATCAACTGCACCTAGCCTGCACATGGACTGCAGTGGAACTGCCACGCAATCTCCTACATGCTGTGGGAGAATCGCCAAAGGTTTTGGCTAATGTTTCGTCGGACTGCAGCTGAGCAGGCACAGGAGGCAATTGCGACCGCACAACACCACCTGTCCATGACGGCATTTGGCCAGCCTGGTGCCATGACTCCACTGGAATGCAATAGCGCCACATCCAGTGCCCAACCTGCCCAATGCGTCGAATCAGCATGACTAGCCTATGCACGTCATCTACAGGATGCAGAACTAGATCACAGACCACAGGGCACTTTGCCACTCACATGACTGCACACACCACACATGGCAGATATTAGACAGCACTCAACATATGCACAAAGAGCACACACAACACATAAATGACAGCTACGCTCTGCAGAAAAGCACAAAAGTTGTCCACATGCTAAGTTTGCGGATGACGTTTGACTCAAACACTCAAAACCAAACATTTTCATGAGCGCAACCCTTGGCAACCAACAAAGCAGACCATAATAATAGTAATCGCCGATGCGGATGATGGATTCCACATTCCCCTGTTCTGCTGACCGCTTATACCAAACCAGTGCCCTTTCTTTGTATATCTCTTTCGTACTCTGCATGACAAGCGCAATCCTTGAAGCGGTCAGAGGGGGAAGTATGCATGTTTGACCTCCTCCCATTCCTGAGCCCACCATCCAGTTGCATTCCAAGCCTCAACTGCTGCAATGCAGACACCCATACTCCACTTGCATTTCCAACGCAGCCCTCAGCACTTCAATGGCATTTATCCCAGGCCTGGGGTAGGCAGACTTCCAACGCAGGGGAGCCCCTTGGCTGGACGCCCCCGCACCCCAAAAGGGCTCAGCTTACAGGAGACCCCAAAACCCACCAATGAACTTCCGTCGTCTCAATTAAAGGTGGGTGGAGGGGGGTGGCAGGAGAGTGGGTGAAGGGGGGCGGGTTGGCATGAGGCTTGTGTGGATTGCTGTCTGAAGTTGGTGGCACTGGTTGGCCTCTATCCTTTCCTTGAACCTTTCCCTGTGCAGGTAGCGGGGCCCATTGCCCTCTCACCACCTAGTGCCCTTGATCTACCACTCTTGCCTATCCTTACCTCCCTACACTCCCTCCCTTTCCCTTGGTAGGGTGTGCCAAAGAAGCCCCCGCACTGTCCATGTCTCACTGCTCTGTGTTACGTCCACACGGAGGAGGGCAACGGCCCTTGCCATTGGCCAGGTGCATCTAGCCAGACACCCCAAACCAGCAGTGGGGGAACCCTTCTCAAAGGAGGCCGTTGGGATGTAGGATGTCCACTTGCAGGGTCACTTCCCCAACAGGGGCGCATACCAACCTTCAACCTGCCTTTCCCACGCTCAGTCCTGGCAAGCACATCATGTTTTCCCCCAGCCCCCAACTATCTCCATCCCCCTATGTGTATAGTGTTTGTACCATATGATCATCCCCCCACTCGGCACACGTGCCACCTAGGTTGATGGGTGGGGATGGGTGTTGTAGTAGGTGATGCGGGTTTGGCTACTTGCTTCTGTTGGCCCAGAGTAGACCAGGAGGAAATTCATGCTCAAACTGCCGTTGCTGCCTTGGTTGGAGCGGTGGTATACCGTGCCGTAGTGCCCACCACTGGCCAAGGGGTCAGGCACGGGGCTATTTCCCTTTCCTACATGTCCCCGCAGGTGGGGTTGCACCAAGACCACGGCCTTAGCACTTCCTCACCACTTTCATCTTCTTTGTCACGATCGGCCCGCAACACCCGTAACACCCAAGCACTAAGGTGTGAAACCTTGGTTAGTGGAGGTACTTCTCCTCTCCGGCCAGGGCACTTTGTGGGATTCACTTCTCCGTCATCCTTGTTATTGCATTGGCGCACCATGCGTGCATAGCACGTTCCTGCAATGGGGGAGGGGCCCCATTGCCCCACCGCCGCCTTCCAAGTGGTAACATCGGACTCCCATCTAAAGCTGTAAAATTATGGCTAGGCTAATGATGACTAGGGATGCTTCTGCACCGGATTTGAAAATGTGTATAAAGTAACTTCAGCAAAAAGGCTACCACTTTGTATAGGTACAATTTTTTTAAGCTCGGCTTTAGGTGCGAAAAAGCTCAATTTCTGTGGTGTGCCAATGCCTGTGTCTGTGTGGTTTGGCAGTGCACATGGGGTCGCCGCATTGCAGATCTAGCCTTTTGGCTATCCAAATCTTAAAATGGCGACAAGCCACAAAAATTTAGTACACTAAAATAAATTATAGAAGCACAAATGTGCTTAGATTTTTAAAGCTCTATGATGCTCACACGTCACAAGAATTCGTCATCTGCAGCAACAATTAGCAATTTGGTGGTGAGACGCCAAGGTTTTGACTTCATAATTGTGTGCAGCGCCAAAAACTACGTGGATTTAAATTTTGACTTATCAAAATTCAAGCTAGTGGGCCCAAGTCATGAATTCTTCCATTTTTCACTCCATTGGCCATTTTGGCCTGCTTTGCATGCTTGTTGTGGCTTAGCCCTAAGACTCAAGAAATGAACCGGGACACTTTCACAATCAATTAGTGTCCAAACATTGTGAAAAACATCGGGGTTGCCCCTCCTAGCCTCCTTTTCACATGTAGAATCACTAGCTAACAGTGCACTCAGGCTCCGCGGTCTCACTTCCACATCTTTGCTGGGGTGCTATATCCCAGCCTAGGGACCGAAATTTTGTGTGTGCCACTCCCATATCGGACCTACAGCAAGGGTCTAAGCAAGTTTACATGGCCATGGCTTCTAGGGAGAGCACACAAGAACAAGATTTCAAAAATGCCAGCTTTTTGGGCTGTCTTTTTTTTGGGGTGCCGTCACCACATTGGCCTACCAAAATCGTGGGTCTACCCCTTGGTGTTCTGGTTGCATCCCCAAACTTCCATGGGAGTTCAACCAAATATATTTGGGTAGCTTGGACCTAGAGGGATGAGAAAGGCCGATAGTTTGCATGCTTTGGCCGGCTTTAAACAAAGGGGGTTTGGCATTTTGGTCAAACTTGGCAATTTTGGGTTCGTGGGCCCAAGTGTCTGGGGTCGTTCTTCAACATTTCGTGGAGTTGGAAGGTAAGGCCAAGCTCATTTGAAAGCCGAGGACAAGCCCTAAAAGGATAATAGATATGTCATGGGCCGTCTCAAACTCATTTCTTGCAAATGTTAAGTCTGTGGTGACCATTTTTGGGTAACATTAGACCTTGTTTTTTTTTTACCATTTGAGTTGTGTAAATGTGCGTCTCCCTCCGCGTACCAGGGTAGGAGGCTAAAGTGTGACCCCGTGCTCAACCAAGTATATTCGAGTCATTTGGACCTCGAGGCAAAGGAGACACATCTAGTTTGCATTGCGGGGCCATAACATGCACTAAGTCTCTCATGGCCCGATGGATGTGCTTTATCTAATAGTGAAGAACACAACCAATGCAATACCCTTTGGAAAAACGTATTTGATGGGATATCTCATATGAGCCAAAAATCAAGCTAGAAAAAAGGAATGACATGTAAAATTGAGGCACTTTTGGGGTGTGTGGAATGCAAGAATGCAAGAATGGGGGTGCATGGTGATTTCCAACATGATTTTATGCCGTCTACCTTAAATGAGACAAGAAGACTACATTAATTTTGAGGACGACATGTTTGCCATATGTTGTAGGTGACTTGAATCAGAACCACCCAACAATCGTTTCGATCCAAAATTTTCGAATTTCGAATTTCGAATGTGATTTTTGAATTTTGATCGGAAATCTTGGATGGAGTTTTGATCCAAAATTCCGGATGGGAGGTTACTCCAGAACTATGACTTTTCATGTTGACAAAGGGTAACACATGATCAGAAATGTAGCACAAGTAGTAAATTGGAATATCCATGTTTGTGTTGGCACACTAAATGTAACCTAAATAGGTTGCAAGGCATCGTTTTACAGTTGCCCACATGGACAATATTTGCCAGTGGCACAAATGCAATTGTGGATTTTCCGCTTTCGGATGACTATGGTCAACCAAATGTGCACGCACAATCTTTGAAATCTCAGATCGAATTTCAAGCCGAAATTTTGGATCAAAGTCTCATCCGAAATTTCAGATGGAAGTGATGGTCAATTAGTTGTGATCGAGGTCACCAACAACGGATGGCATACATAACGTCCTAACAGTTAATGTAGTCAACTTCTATCATTGAAAGAGCAGATAGTATAAAATCATGTTGGAAATCACCATGCACCCCCTTCTTCTTCTTCTTGACAACATTAGGACATCTCACACCCCAAAATGTCATAGGGAACATTCCCTTTTTCTAGCTTCATGTTTGGCTCGTATAAGATATCCCATCAAACACTTTTTTCCGCGGGAGGTGCATGTGAAAATTGGCTTTGACACCAAGGGCTTGGATAATGGACCACATCGTGGGGAATCCCCAGCTTGCAAAAACTCTGTCCTCATATTTATTGGCCATGTCATGGGGAATCTTCAGCCTGCACCCCGAGAATTCCTCGCTTGTATATTCCTTGGATGGCGAAATCAATGTGCTTCATGGAACAATGAAGAAGACAACCGATGCAATTTCATTTGGAGGTGGATCTGGCTTAAAACAGCAAAATGAAAAATTACAGGGAAAACCTGCACTGCGCCTGATAACACTGCCTTACTGCTGCCAGAGCACTTGCCGGCGCTCAAAGAACTGTCACAGACAATAGGAGATGCAATGGGAGGACCACATTTGCAAGCTGGGGATTCCCCATGACATGACATGGTCCAAAAATAGGGGGACCAGATGTGCAAGCCGGGACTTCCCCATGATATGGTCTACAAATCAAAGGGTTGAATAAACAGGCTAGAGTTTGTTCCATCCAAAACTTTGGATCGAAACTGCAGTTTTTGATCGAAAATTTCGGAATGGAAAATATAGTTCTCAATCCGAAATTTTGAATCAAAAAACGGATTTCTGATTGGAAATATCAGATGTAGATGCAGTTTCCATCCAGAATTCTGGATCAAAATAGAGAAATCTCACCGAAATTTCGGATCAAAAAAAAACTTTGAGGTTAATATTTTAACATAGTGGACCACTACATTTTGCAGAACCGCTTTTGCTGCTTGGAAAATCAGCAACCCCCTTCTCATGGAGACTTTGTATTTCAGTTTCTCTAAATTGAAACACCTTTGTGATGCATTTTTGCTAATTCTCAACTTTTTGTACCGAAGAACCATTTTGACCCCATATAGGTATGTTTCAGGTACATCAAGGTATGCTTCAAGTACATCAATCGGGCTGTCTAAGTAGGTTTATTGATGGGGGGGTGCCATTTTGGCCAAAAATGTGAGTTTTGCTTTGGTGGCCCGTAGAATCGGGGGCGGGACATATTGTTGAGGCAGAAGATCGTTTGAAAGGACCTCACCTTAGGACCTCACCTTAGGACCTCACCTTAGGACCTCACCTTAGGACCTCACCTTAGGACCTCACCTTAGGACCTCACCTTCTTTATGAGCATCATACGGATTTCCCATGGAGGTTTGGGTGGCGCTATGAAGACATATCACTTTAATAGCATTTTACAGGTAAAACACCACATGTTCCGGACTGGTTTTCAATGTTTCACGTTACGTTTTAACACAAGGAGCCATGTGGGCTTTGTTTGATGGAGCGTAGCGACATTCCACCAGGCCTTCCAAACCACAACTCACCCTTTGATTATTGCGTATTTGATGATTGATGATAACAAATTATTGTTCGTTTGTGTGCGGCTGAACTCATAGGACGCTGGATGTGAGGCATTTTGGGAGTGTTGTGTTAATGATTGCCACTGATAACAAGAGCATTTGCACATTGTTGAATGTACTGACCACCTCCGGACATTGCCTGCACAAGCATTGATTGAGACTTAATCAAATATTATTACATGCTTAACGTTAGAACCATGTTTGGCAACAATTGAGGCTTTCTCACAGGCTCTTGCGGGAATTGAGCCACGTCTATAGGCCATTCTCACTGCATGTATAGTATTACATGAGCATATAGCTGCCTTTCTTGTGAAGTACTTTGGAGTTCTGCGCTGAAGCCCACCAGCCCCCCCCCCCCCAGGGCATTGCTTGAGCAGAGGGGGGAGGGGGGAGGGGGTCCAGGGAGGGAGGGAGGGGGTCAATGGGGGGAGCCCCCCCCCCCCCCCCCTGCTGAAGTGAACCATATCCACCAAGAATTGCAAAAATGCACCACACTGACGCATTCAGCATATACATTTGTTATAATGTCTGAAGACAGGTAATCAACTCATCTTTTTGGGTTCATACATTGTGCCCTCACCTAAACACCACCAGGCAACACAAACAGGAAACACGGAGGAATGCTCATTGTTATCAAATTGTTTGCTGAAGATCAATCAGAGTTCGACTCACCTGAGCTGGACTCACCAATGCCATCCTCTTCTGAGCTGCAGTCTTGTCGTGCCATTATGGCTGCTCATCTTATAAACTCGGACAGACTTGCCCTTGGAGTGTTCAGAAAAAGTGTGGAACATGCTTTCTGTGCAACATTGTACGCGTCTTGCCTTTTCTTCCCCGTCCATCTATCTTGGAAGCGAAAATACAGGGTTGTGTTTATAACGTCGTCGCGTTTTGCGCGGGGATACGACTGTACCGGGGTGCTAAAGAATGTATTTATCGGACACTGGGACATGGTGTCTGCAGCAGGGGGAAGAAGTGATACGAGTGGAGTGACCAAAGAACCCTACCATAGGTGCGCCGAAGGCGCGGGAGGAAAAAATTGGCCCAAATGAAAAAAGGTTCCCAGAACCCTGATTCTCAGGTGAATTAGAGCGGAGGGGGGGAGGGGGGGAGGGGGTCTAGGGGAGGGAGGGAGGGGGTCCACGGGGGAGGAGTCCCCTCCCCTGCCAGAATGAAAATTAAAGCAACGCCCTGCCCCCCCCCCCCCCCCCCGCGCCGCCTTCTTTTACCCCCCCCAACACACACCCAAAAGTACGAATGCTGGATTTGCCGTTTGCAACTTCTATGTCACAGCCCGTCTTGTCACAGGTGGGTGGGCTGGGCATACCCCAAAGCTTGCTGGTTTTTGTGCGGAGAGGTCCCACCTGGTCACACCAACAAGATGGACTGCGAAATCTATCAACCACTGGCCCTCTTTACCTTCCTCAACCTTCGCGATTGTGTCCGCATGATGATGACAAATCCTCCTTGGCTTACCGCTCTGCACCTTGACTTCCTTGTCGCTCCCTGGCCCTTTTGTGTTGGCTTTGCCCAAGCCACTTGGCCAAACCAGTAGAATGCTGGCCATCTTTACTTGCCACAGCGATCGCAGTTTGGTGTTGACTCCTTGTTGGCACACTCTTACCCACTACTGTGTTGTTCACTGAAATTGGTTGCTAATTCGTGACACCTTGGTGCTCTGTTCGCCCAAACCTGTGGCCAAATCAAGAGACCACTGGCCCGCCCTCTTCACATTCCAGGGCCGCCAGATTGTGACGTTCTGGTGATGAATACTCCTTGGCCGAACAACTCTCCCTGCGAGTTGTATGCACACTTATGAAGAAATTGTGTTTGTTCCGTAAATTAGAAAACAACTTCGCAGTGTTGTTCGCTGTGAAATTCATCCCTTCCCAATATGTATACCTCCGTCCCCCAAATTCTGCCCTCCACAATGCATGCACTTGAGGCCACCACTTTTTACGCTGTACACCTCATAGTCCAATAAATACCCCCACTGCTCGGTATTCTAACGCCCAACCCCTTCTCCTTTTTTCCTCCGGAATCTTGTCTCCCTAGATGGTCTGCATATTGTGTCTGAACTTTTCTTTGACCAGGGAGGTTGAAGAGGTTGGGGGGGAGGGGTCACTTACTTCCGGTTGGGGTTGGGTTAAATCCATTCCTTATTTCAACCCTAACCCTAAGGATTGCAAGGGTTGGTGAAAGGCCTGTATGCACATACCCCGAGGAAAACCATACATTCTATCATTCGCGCAACGCACAATCCACATGCATGCATCCCAGACATTTTTGTGGGAGGCCAGTGTCAACAAAATTCTCTTCGGGCGCCTGTAGCGTCAAAACAATGGACCCTGTCAATTGAAACCTTTTCCCAGACCTGCCCCCCAGTTTTTGGAGGCTCTATTGACACCCCCCCCACCCACCTTACAGTGAAAAACTGACCTCCCCTGTTGCTCGAACTGAAATCCACTCACAACCCAGCATTTAGTGCCTAAATTGTTTCCCTTGCAAGCCCCAATCACCCCAGATGCAGCTTATACTTCCAAATGCCACCCCAATTGCCGGTTGCTAGTTCATATCTCTGAGTCCACAAGCAGTCCGTTATCTTGCACCCCAGTGTACCTTTTCGCTGTGTGGCTTCGTGCTGTTCTCGTTGTTCACGTTCATGTCCTCAGCTGCATCCTCCGTTGTTGGAATGGGAGGCAGGGTGGGTTCAGTCATTGCATAGATATGCTCACGAGGGATTTCATCCAGCCCAAGCTGCTGGTCGAGCATGTAAGCCACGTTGCCTTGCCCAATCTCATAGCCCTGCAATACAGTGAAGGGTGTGCAAAGCAAAATTGGTGGGCATCATTGATGGCTGGTGCAGGAAGGGGCCATGTTTTTCATTGAAAAGTGATTGGGCCAACCCGGATGAAACGTGATTTGATGTGAATTAACCCAATTTCATGTAATTGAACGGGATTGTTCACATAATTTCTGGTTTGCAACTCCATGCAATTCTGTGGATGTTGGGTGATGTACACCCATCTACACCATCTATCCAAAGGATTGGGGAGCATCCAGGGGATTGCTTGCATGAAAGCGAAAAAGAAATCATGATTCACATATTGGCTGTGGTTCAGACCAGTGAGAACGTCCTTCAAATCATGTCGCACTTGGACAACCTTTGGAGTGTCATTGTTGACTGCAGACGTTGACATATTTGGCGATAAAGGGCTCCGATCATACGCGCCACCATGGGGAGTGTTTACTACACGCCGCGGGCGCGCCGCAGGGTAAGGGAAATTAGCTTTAGTGTACATTGTCCTGGAAATATACACCGGAACCAAAAAAGTTCCGTGCACGTTGATTTGTTGACACCATCACTCTCTACAGAGGAGAGGCTACGGCCCCGGCTCAACGTGCAAAGCGTGGTAAGAAATACCACCATTCTACTGTGGTTAAAGAAAAGGGACGTCAACCCCTCAGTCAGAAGAAGCAGAGCCCCAATGCTACTCCTTCCCCCATACCCCTTGAATCAGGCAACTGGTATTAATGTACGTGAGCCCTCTGCTGTGCTATGGTTGTGTAAAGTGTGTATGGGTGTATGGATGTGTCTCGCGGCATTTTGTGGTTGTTTTGGCGCTCAAAGCACTCTTACACGCCGCCATGGGTTTCATTTAGCCGAGTTCAGCAAATTACCTCCAGCCCCCTTGGGGTAGGGTCTTGGCTAGCAACCGCCCCCATGCTACCTAACCCTTGCTATCTCACGAGTGCCCAAAGCGGGGACCCCCAAAGTTCATACACCGTCCATTCCATGTTGGGGACGGGCAACAAGTGCACCATTTGTGGGTGGAATGGCCCAAAAGGTAAAAATAGTAACAAAATAGGGGGGGGGGGGGTGTAAAAGGGTATGTGTTACATAAAAACACATTTGTATGTACCACTGAATTGCCTCTGTTCCGGGATAATTACCTAATTGCACGCCGCAGGATAAAGCACCACCATGGTCCTCATTGCTCTCAGTTCAATGTGCCAGACCCAAATTGTCTGCTGTCGAAAAATACAATGGTTGCAGCAAGAGACAAGATCCTTGCCTCCCTCACATGGTGCTGGGACGCACAGCATAGAAGGTAAAAAATGGTAGGAAAATGCTGAGCATATTGCTCAGGATATTTGGGGATGCTCAGCATTCATGCTCAGCAAATGGGACTCATATTGCAGGGTTGATCTCGGAAGTCCCAGCCAAAATTTCTTCCGAGCTCCCCCGGCACGGTCGGCTGGGAAGCCCATGGAACATTCCTACCGATATCGGTTGCGTTTTGGGACCCGATCTGGCTGCCAAAACTTCCGAGCATCTTTCCAAGGGATTTCAAAAACTTCCGGGCGTTTTTCCATCGGTTTTTTGTACGATGAACTACACCGTTCTTGGTTCCCAAATCCCACACCTCAGCAAAGAAACACACAAAAAGACAAGCATGACCGTTCACTTACGCTTGAAATGTGAATGCTCAGTGGCTTGCCTGTTCATTTCAGCTTGAACTGTGAATGCTGTACTCTCCTTCGCTAAGCATCTGCACAGGACAGCCATCGCTTGACATGGCATCCACATCCACCACCACACGGCGATACTTCTTGGGTTGAGGTTGGGGTTCAGGGTTGTCACTGGATGATGAGGAAGAATCTGAGGCACTTACTGTGGAGGCACCAGATAGGTGCACAGCATCATCATCCGAATCATTATCCTCAGGACTGCTACTGCTCCCACTATCACTGCTGCTGCTGCTGCTGCTGCTGCTGCTGCTGCTGCTGTTGCTACTGTTGCTACTGTTACTGCTGCTACTGCCACTGCCACGAGGGCACACAAGTTGCTGCTCAATGTCGCACCCCCATGGATGAGGGGGAAGGACCTCATCCAATTGCGAGGTCGGTGGCCAGACCCCTTCACATAGTCAAGGACAGTCCTGACCTGTGTGACTATGCGAAGGGGCAGTGACCCCTGGTCCCCTGGTCCCCCTCCACTCCAGCCTACATATGGGCTGCGGCTGGTCTTCTTCCTCCTCTTACCTGAAGGGGCCCCAGAGTCAGGGGCCGCCCGCCCTCTCTTCACGCCTGTGGAGGAAACAGGCACCTTGGAATCTGAGTCAGATGACTCAGGGGCCACCTGCCCTCTCCTCACCCCTGTCGAGGAAATAGGCACTTCTGAGGCAGATGACTCAGGGGCCACCTGCCCTCTCCTCACCCCTGTCGAGGAAATAGGCACGTCTGAGTCAGATGACTCAGAGTCTGAAACCACCACCACCTCCTTCCCCTTCCCCTTCCCCCTCCCCTTACCCTTACCCTTCTCCTTCCCCTTCCCCTTACCCACTGCAATCTCTGGGGCAGAGTCTGAAGAGTCTGAATCACCCCCCCCCTTCACCCCCCCCTTCCCCTTCCCCTTACCCTTACCCTTCTCCTTCCCCTTCCCCTTACCCACTGCAATCTCTGGGGCAGAGTCTGAGGAATCACCCCCCCCCTTCACCCCCCCCTTCCCCTTCCCCTTCCCCTTCCCTTTCCCCTTACCCACACCAGGGATAGCAGGGCCAGAATCAGGATTCGCGATGCAAAAAAGTACCACAATGGGCACCATGTTGCCGGAGAGGGGGGCAAAGGGGACAGGCCCTTTGCCCCCCCCAACTGGGGCCAACTGCCCGGAGACTTCTTTCATCTCCTTCAGGGCCTCAGGGCCCCAGCCAGTGCGGCGGCACTTCCAGTTCCCTTTCACCTGGGCCCATGCCAGAGTTTTGTCCAGCAACTCCCGACACTGGCGCCCCCACATGGCAAAATGGCTCAGGGCAGGGGGGGGATCCCAAACACTCACAGGGTGGCTCATGTGCCACAAAATTATCTTAACCGCCACATACATGCAGTTGTGGCGGTTGCAGGAGTCGGGGGCGGTGTGCATCCTCACCGAAACCCCCCTGTCCCTCAGCTTCTGGGTGCACGACCTTGAAACAGCCGTAGCTGCAAGGTCGTACACCTCCCAACCCCCAGGATGCCCTGCAAAAACGACCCCATGCAGGAGCTCCTCCTGGTGTCCCCCTGTCACCTCCCATTTCCCAAAGGGGGGGAGGGTGCTGGGGGGCATCTTGGGGAGGGGGGCCTTAAGGAGGCGGTGTTTCTTTGCCTCCTCCCAAGCCCCCCGCATCTGCCCCGGCAGATCCTCTGCCCTTCCCTGCTGGGCAGTAGCTGCTGCCCGCAGCTTTCCCTCCCTGCTCTTCACCCCCTGCCCCCCCTGCCTCTTCCCCCCCACCCCCTCCCGGACAGCCTGCTCAGCCTTCTTGAAGGACTGGCACGCCTGCTCAAACTGCCCTTTCAAGTTGGAGTACTGATCAGCTGGTGATCGGTACTCCTTGAGGACCAGTTTCCTCAACTGGTCCGGAACCCCCAGCTCCCCACACACTGCCACACTCCGATCAAAAATGGCCAGGTTCAGAACCACCTTGGCCAGGTTTGGGGGCATCTGCCCAATTGGAGCACGATGCTCCACTTGCCTGCGGGAGGTCACGGCCCCCCGAGTGACCCACACCACCACCCCCTCCCCCTCTGGCCCGTAGCGTGCCCCGGCCGCGAACCAGGACACTGTCTTCTTACTCAGTTGTGCAAGCACCATCTGGACTTGCACAGCTGCAACAGCCGCCAACAAAGCTGCGCAGTGGGCAGCCTGCATGGCCTTGGGGTCCACCGCATCTTCTGCTGCGACGGCGGGCCCTGCTGCTGCTGCTCCTGCTGCTCCTCCGACTGCTGGCGCCTCCCACAAAGCGGGGGTGGCTGGCGAAGGGTTGCTGGCACCGGCACTGCTATCGGCGCTGGGGTTCCCACTCCCAAGTTCGGCGAGTCGACCCGAGGAGATGGGGACGGCGGCAGGAGCTGGTGGCTGGGCGCGGGCAGCCAGGGCAGCAGAGATGGAAGACATCAGAGCGAAAAAGAGGGCTGATGAAGACCCAACACAGTGCATCCCCAGCTTAGGCAGGGGGAGGGGGGCTTCTGCAGTCTCAACCTGGCCCTGGACCTCACCCTTGGCCTGCAACCATGCACCTAAGATGGTAAGTCGCTGCCGCTTTGGTGCACCCTCGGAAGAAGGTTTGGGGGCTGGGTCCAAAAGAAACTCAATGCCCCACAAGACACCGTGCGCATGGTACGTGGGTGGCTGATCTGTTCTGAAAACCTCACCGTCGGGGGGGGTAACCACCTTTTCCCACGTGCCTGAGGGGGCTTGGTCCCACACCCGCCAGCCGCCCTTTTCCCCGAAAACCTCTACCACATGTGCACCTGTGATGGTGGCTCTGAGGGCGCTGTGAATCGTTGCATGTGGGGACTCGCAGAAGGCATCGTTTATGATAACCCTCAAAACCTCGAACGGAACATGAATAAATGAGAGGGGGGGGGACTGCACGTTGCAGGTAACTACTTTTTTGGACCGCTTCTTGATCTTGGCCTCTTTGAACCAAGTAACTACATCGCTCTGGGTCCACTTTAACTCGCGAATGGTACTGTCCGGGTGTGTGGACAGTATTGATTTCAAGTACATGTAATGTACACGCAGCCTCTCTTCAAATTCCTCTGCAAAGGTCCGGTCCGTGTTGTATTTCGGATCCGGACCAACAATGCAGAGGTTTCTGTATTGTACACCGTACGAAGTCTCATGTTTGCTGGGGCTTGTCTTGCCCACAGCCTCCCGTGTCGTCAAGACAGGGATTGAAAAATGCTTATGCATAAGCATAGCCAGCAAGGTATCCTTCGGCTGGATGCGGTATGCATCAGGGACGACCCTGTCTAAAAAAACCCTTAGCATTCTGGGTTCAATGGTCTCTGACGGCTTATGCCGCAGGCACAGTGCTGCTAGGGCGTGTTGGAGGCGCGATTGTGTATCACCCGGTTCGGGAACTTCGGTATTGGCTGTGTCCGCGTCAATGAGCTCGCCCTCAAGCTCCAAATCTGGTTCCGGGAGCTGCTGAACGGGCTGGGGGGGCTGAGCGGACGAAGACGAGGCACTAGCGGCACTGCCTTGACTACCAGACATGTCTGTTGCAGGTGACAAAAAGTGTTCTGAGCACAAAAAGGGAATACATTAGTGAGTCTACTCAAAGGGGCCTAGGTGAGAAAGCGACACACATGCAAAAGAAAACCACAAAAGCAGGCACAAAGCTTCACAAGGCACAAAGGGCAAACATTCATAAGCTTGAGTACAGTGTTCTCGATGCAAGTTTGTAGGCAAAGGAGCCACCAAGGATCAAACTGGCGTTGCACATGTCAAAAGCAAAAGTCCAAATTCACAAAGGAGCACAAAGGGGAAGCAATCATAAGCTTGAGCACAGTGTTCTCCATGCAGTTTTGTAGGCAAAGCAGACAAAGGGTAGACAAACATTAGCTTCAACGTGCTGTTCTCCATGGCATCTTGCAGGCAACGTAGGCACCAAGCATCCAACCAAAATTCCACTGGGTTCGGGCTGAAAAATTTCTTCCGAGCTCCCCCGGCACGGTCGGCTGGGAAGCCCATGG
Source organism: Eutreptiella sp. 'Long Island Sound 2002' (assembly GCA_964036045.1). Taxonomy (NCBI): domain Eukaryota; phylum Euglenozoa; class Euglenophyceae; order Eutreptiales; family Eutreptiaceae; genus Eutreptiella; species Eutreptiella sp. 'Long Island Sound 2002'. The sequence continues at coordinate 7,731,294 of OZ038384.1, read as the reverse complement.
AACATTCCTACCGATATCGGTTGCGTTTTGGGACCCGATCTGGCTGCCAAAACTTCCGAGCATCTTTCCAAGGGTTTTCGAAAACTTCCAAGCGACGGACCGAAGCATATCGCATGCACGTCGGTACAGATTTCCTAAAATTGCCACCGGCAACCGGACAATATTGGTCTCTCTTCCAATGTTCTATGCTGGGCACCGGTGGTACATGTGTCTCCACTACACCAAGTTAGCTGTCGACTGTGGGGCCTGTTGGGTAATGCCAACGTTCCAAACAGCTTGCGCCCTATGTGCCATCCCCATCGGCCTTGTGGGCCGGGCCTCAATTGGGTGAGGGGCGTGCAACCCATGACATACTAGTGGAGGGTTATGTTGATGGTGGTGGTGAGATTGGCGGGGCACTGAGACCAAGCTGCTTATTTGAGTTCCCCGCATTCCAATTGGCATGTTTGTGGCTGGCAGACCCCAAATGGTTTTTTACATGGCTCTTCTCAAGTCAAAACACAGAACGTTGGCATGAAATACACCACACAATATTCTTGCCCTTGGCAATAAAACTATCAAGAAACTACTAGGCACGCTTCACAGCATTGAAGGTGCTACCCTTCGTCCATCATCATGAGGCTGCTCCAAAAAAGGGATACAAACCAACAGTAAAATGTGTGGAAATGTTGTGCTCCACTAATGGGTGACATTTGGTGATCCGGAACCCTTGGCCCTTTGTTACATTTCCACATTTCCACATCAGTGGAGGTCATCTTCCAACCTTCGCTGTCATGGAAAGGGGTGAATGTGAGGCCAGCATTGTTCAGCCGAGACTACGCGCCTCGTGAAACGAGGCGCATGAGGGGAGGTGTGTGCTTCCGAGACTCCGCGGCTACATCATCATGTGTTGACAAGTGTGAGACAGTGAGACCCCACGAGTCCACATCACACCCCTTGGGAGGGGTCCGGTGTGTGGGTTTGCCGTAAAGGCGGAGTAACTGCGTCTATTGATACTGCTAGGTGTACGCACTCGTTTGGAGTTTTTAGGAATTAATTGTTTGCATTGTGTGTCCAATCCACTGGGCAAAAATATTTTTGGTGGGACAATGGGCCCTTTGCTTATATGGACTGCTTTTGCCCCTTGGCGTCCCTCACATACCGGCACCGGCACTAGCACCGGCTTCGAGTACGCACCTCATTTTACGAGGCGCAAATGCCTGTGAGAGGCCCCTATGTGCCTTCCTCACTCGCTTTGCTCGCTCAAAACCTTACCCCATTCAACTTCCTCGCTCGCTTTGCTCGCCTAAGACCTGCCTGTATGCACCTTCCTCACTCACTTCACTCGAGTGACGTGTCCGTGTGCACGGGCAAACAACGTTAGCGGACTGGTGTGGAAGAATGGGGGCTGATTGTCACTTTGCATCCACAACATGCCGACAGTGCCTACAAGTAGTAGACCACATCTACTTGGGGCGAACCACACCTGCGAACTACAAACCGCCATGTGTGTGTGCCAAACCACCCCGTGCCAAACCCCATGGCGCGCCTCGGCAGCACCCCCCTTCGTGAGGTTCGTCAGCACCACCCCCCCCCCCTTTCGTGTGCTTTGTTAGCACCAACCCCCACCCCCTAGATCAGCCCCTACTTAGAGTGTGGATGTGATGAGCCCACCGAAGGCGAGTCGAAATGCAGCGTCATAGCCCAATACACCAGAGCCCTAGGCACACGCTAAAAAACCCAATTTCGTTCTAGCCTAGAACGCACTAGAAAGGGCGATCTAGCCCAAAAGAACCTAGGCTAGAACACAAATCGTTCAAGCTGAGACTAGAATATTACGTTTCTTTTGGGTTGTTGCATTGCACTCAAAATTGCCGGGAAGGGCACAGGTTTTAGCTGATAGTAGGTAGGGTGGGGGGGGGGGGGGGTCCAAAGGGGTCAAACTAGGAGCATAGTCAACCACGTTAAGGGTTGGGACGGTTGGGATGGGGGGCAAATAAACCCCCACATACAGTCCCTGAGTGTAGTGTCATGCTATTGTATTGCGGTTAAGGTTAGGGAGGGTACGCCTGTTTTCGCTTTCTGTTTTTGAATTCTGTTTTGATATGTTTTATGGTGCTTCGAACTAAAAGGTAGGTGTGTTCCTCCCTCCCTCCCCTCCTCCCTTCCCATCTCCCCTCCTCTCTGTGGTTGGTGGCTGGGGCCTTGAGTAAGCCCTAGCCAAGTTGTTGATCGGTGGCTGGGCCCTTGGGCAAGCCCCAGCCAAGTGCTGCGTGGTATTCGGTGTTGTTCCATGGTGTGATATGGCGTGTATATCTGTGTGTGTGTGTGTGTGTGTACACCCTGTGTGTGCAGCCATTGCCTGCCCCCCCCCCTCATGGTGTGAGATGTGGTGTCTATTGGTGGGTGGGTTGGTTGGCTCCTTGGTTGGGTGGCTGGTTGGTTGAATGGTGGGTTGGTGGTTTGGCCTGTTGCTATAGTTTGGATTGGTTGATGGGTGGGTGCATCTACACCCCTGGTGTGTGGTGTGGTGGGCTGTTGCATGGTGTGAGATGCCGTGTCTGTGGGTATACATGTATGTGCAACCATTGCAAGAGTGGTGCGGGTGTTGTACACAATTAATATTTTTGTTCTAGCGAACCGTTCTAGCGACGGAAGCGCTCACACGATCGGTCGCTAGAACGCCGCAAGAACAAAATCATCAAAAGTGTACACCCCCCCTCCCCCGCTGGACCCTTGCAATGGCTGCACATACATGTGCACCAAGACACACAACGTCTCACATCATGATGCAACACAACCCAACCCACCAACCAAGAAAAACCCACCAACCAGCCAGCCAACGAACTAACCAGCAACCAAACAGCCAACCAACAAACCAACCATGCACCAACCAATAACCAACCAACCAACCTACCCACCAGCCAGCCAGCCAACCAACCAACCACCAACCACCAACCGAACAACCAACCAACCAACTGACTGACTAACAACGAACCAATCAATCAACCAACCAACCAAACCCACCAACCAGCTAGCCAACCAGCAACCAATCAAACAACCAACCGTTGGCCTTGTCTCTTGCATTGCTCCGGCGCACTATTGTCTTGCATTCTATCAATACCCCAACGCATGCAGGCACTCTTTGACATGCTGCCAATACAGCAGTACATGCATACACCGGCACATGCTACCCCCCTCTCTCTCTTACATCTTGCAGTGACAAGTGAAAGGAGCACCTGCACAGATCTGTCCTAGACCCAAGAGGACCAGGTGCTAATATTGGCGGGATGCAAGAAAGGGTGTTAACATATGTTGGTGTATATTTGCAGTCGATGAGAGACAAGGTGAGAGGTGCTGGTGCATTTGCACAGAGTTGGCTTCTACATTCTACCAATACACGTGCTCGATTGTCTCTTACCTCTTGCTTGTGCCTACAAGATAAGAGAAAGGGCCGGTTGTGTCTGTGTCAGCACAATATAAGCAGCATGCAAAAGAGTGCTAGCATGTGTGGGAGTGTTTGTAGAACGCACAGAAATGCGTACATTAGGCAGTTTGGCGCGTCGCACATTTTGCAGTTCATTTTCGTTTGGTGTCATACTCGGAAAAGATTGTTCACCATCTAGCAAGTACTTTGGGTTGGACAGCAAAAGATCCTCACAACACGTAGTGTGTGTTAAAGCGAGCAATAATTTGATTCGGAGTTTGAGGTGGAGTCAATATCGGAGTTGAGATCGGAGCGAGGGTTGGAGTTGGGAGTTGTCAGATGTTGACGAATCACTTTCTAGGTCGCAACCTAGGTCACTCTCACAAGGCCTTGTCCGCTTGGAGAAATGACATGGTTGGCACTTCAAATTGTGCTTGTTGATTAATTGCTAGATGTGAAGCACGCTGGTGACCATACAATGATCACATGATGCACATGTATCGTTTGGAAAAAGCATGCTCTCCACAGCCCTGGATAAAACGGTGCCCATCATTGTCTTGAGAATGAGGGGATGGAGATGGAGATGGAGATGAAGGTGGGTGGCACCGGCAATTTTGAAGATGGTATCAAACCATGTCCCAAGGATAAGAATCACCAAGCTGGCAAGCCAGACCCTCACCATCTGCAACACCATCCCCATTCCTATCCCCATCTAAGCCCCCATCACCCTTGCCATCTCCAGTGCCATCTCTGTTACATCCACATTGAAACCTCCAGCTCCATCTCCATCTCTAATGGTGTCTTGGAAAATGCTTCCTCAATTCTTGCTGCATTAGGGACTCTAAGACAGAGAGGGGTGGCATGGCTACATAACCCTTGCCACGCGAGGCTCTCGAGCGGAGAGGACCAACACCATCAAATGCACCACAGGGAGAAACGCAAGTGCCGCGGGCACTGCAAAGTAAGAGCCCCGTGAGGCCAGTCAGCTCCGTGCCTGAACTGATATGTGTCATAGGGATTGTACAAATACAATCCGGTGATAAATGTGAGAGAACACTTTTTGCGCACAGTGTGGAATGCATTATCATCTGTGCTCCTCGTGCCTGAACTAATGTGTGTCATAGGGATTGTACAAATACAATCCAGCGATAAATGCTAGAGGAGCCACTCCTTGTAACACTAAAAAAAAAACCCAAACAAGCAACAGCAACCTGAATACAAGTCACATGGGCGTCAGTTTGTAGGTCAACAATGCACAAACTGCAATATACCACAATCAGGCAGGCCGCGGGGTTACAGAAACTTGGTTGACTATTGAGGACCATCAATGTGCAAACTAATGCCCCAGCGCAACATGCAAAAGCGTGGATGGGAGTCTCCCCCTTCTATTGTGATTGAAGAGGAAGAGCGTTACTCCCTTGGTCAGGCTCCGCTGGAAAAGCATTGTCAGATTGCTGGTCACCCTTCCACGAATGTCCATCCAGCCTAGTGATAGGCACAAATGGCATGAGACAAGGAGACGGTGGGTAATGTTTGGGCAATCAACCTCCTCAGCCACGATGAGGTATTCCAGAAATGCGGTTGTGTAATCCCCATTCATGTATGCATCGTAGGCTTCCCCAATGCGCTTGTTCCATGCACCTACACAGAGCAGTCAGACGGCAGACGGAATTGCACTTCCCCCTCACCGTGTCCCCATTTCCTGCTCTTATTAGACTTGTGACCAGAGTCAAGATAGGGTGGGGTAAGGGACTTGGAACGAGAGCCACGACGAAGGCCAGAGTCCAAAATTGATGCAACTTGGGAGAACTGAAGGCTGCAGGGAGTGCTGGAGGACGGAGGTGAAAGAGATGACGCCTTGGTAGACACCAAGAAATCAATTTCCTTGAATGGGGCTGTTTTGTAATGCTGTTGAGATACAGCATGCAGAGGGGAAATTGTGACCAAGATCGTGGCCTGTGGAGATGGATGACATTGTGTGTCAAGGGCGCCTGTTACAAAAGACTAGCACATGCAGATTCTGAAAAAGGTGTGGGTTTAATAGGAGGTGGATTGGACTGGAAAGGGTGGGCACCTTTCTCACACACAGCCTTGTAGAACTTGAATGCCATCAAGCAGTTGGGCTGCTGCATTCCGGTGCCTGGAAGACATGGACGCACAAACTCCTGTTTCCCAGAAAACATAACATAGACATGCACACAAACACACACACACACACACACACACACACACATTTTTGTGTGTGTGTGTGTGTGAGTGAGTGCTTGTGCTGAGATGAAGAGATTGCATTTTGCAGTTGGAGAGACGCAGTGCAAATGCTTGTGCAGTGTTTCGCTAAGAAGAGACCTGCTATTGGTGCGTGGGTGTGGGTGAGCACCTGGAAGCAAAGATCCAGACAGAGGCCTCAGCATGAAATTGGCACAGGCAAAGGGGAATTTCATGCGTGTCGACATCGATACTACTTAAAGTCCTTCCTGTTTCTCTTGCAAGAAATTCACCAGTGGTTCTGCGTCCAGAAGACATGCGTTACGTTTGTTTGAGCCCAGAGGTGCATGTAAAATCCCCCCACACCCCACCCCTACCTGACAAACCCCCTGGCTTCTTTTGAGATTGCGGTTTGATTTCTGTTCCTTTTTTTATGAAATCCTTGTGTCCAAGGAGTTCAGAAAACTTGTCAATTTGTCTTGTATCTAACAATGACATGAGAACATTGCGTTTCAATTCAACGGTGCATCTTGCTACTTGTGGCGTGTTGCTGGAAGAGTACACGTACGATTGAACATATATGGGTTATGGAGGGAGGCGTTTAGGAAGGCTCCCGCTTACACATATTTTGTGATTCTCAGCACCTGCACAATTTTGCCTCTTGTGCATAAGGCAAGACAACCAAACATGTCCTTACAAACTAGATCCACTTATGTCTCACCAACGTATGTCAAGGTACCAATACTGATCAACAATCTCTACAGCTGTTGTGATATTGGTAATGTTGTGGAATTTAGGAAGGCTCCTAGGTAGAAAGTTTTTTGAATTCAAATTACTTACAATGTTTTATCCAAAGGACTTCAGGCATCAATATTATCAACCAAAAAAATCCTCTGAAATTAGATCCACTGTCATCCAAACACCTTCCTTTGTCACCAATCATCACTAACCCCCAAAAATATTGTAATGAGGTGCCTGTAGGAAGGTTCCAGATTGGACGCATTTTCGTAAACAGCAAAGAGGAAAACCATTCTTTCTTGGACTTCTTCCCTCACCCCCTGCTACCTGTGTCAACATTTCCTTGGGTGTAAAATGGTACAGCAGGAGTGGTGCAGTAGAGACAACAATGCAAAATGGTTTGCATGCTGTGTGAAAAAAAAATAATGTGTCTTTGCCAGCAGCACCATCACTGCTGTTGCTGCTGCTACTATCACTGCAACTGCTGCTGCTCGTGACAGAGGTCAAGGGAAGCAGAAGAACTACTGCTGGGGGGGGGGGGGGTTGGCAGGGAAATTTCCGTGAGGGGAAAATTTCGGCACACCTCCAATTTTGGTGTGGCACCATCAGACATGGGAAACTTCAACACCCCCAACTGTCAAAAATGCAGCCTCTTTTGCACTCGCACCAAGCTCACAAACATTCTCAACGACAACTTCTCACTCCAAAGCAAGCAAGATGAACGGATGTGATGAACAGACAGACTGCTGACAACAGCGCAACAATACCAGGATGCACAAGAAGCAGGAAGCACCCCAAATTGCGCAAAAAACTTTTGTGGGAAAAACTTTGGCACCAAACTAAAAACCGAAAATTTGACCAAGAATTTGTCCCCTTACGAAATCCCCCCCCCCTTGTACTTTCAAAACGAGACCATGCTGAACTGGCAATGGGTTGGAATCTGCCTCGAAGATTGATATCTGCTTTCACCTTTTGGACTGGAAAAAATCACAACCCAGCCATAGCCAGCAGCACGGGCAGCTGCCACAGCAACACTTCCTGCAGCCAGTGCAGCAATAGCCAACAACTGTTGAGGTGTCCATTGGTCCTCTGCCATTAGGCTCATACCTTTAGCAAAAATGGGGCTGGCAACAAAGATGGAGCAGTGCAGCACTATGCCATTAATCCTGTAACATTAATCCACACCCTTAGTGCCAATGGTATCGCGGAACCTCCCCCCCTTGCCATGCACCGCGACCAGAAAAAAGTACCCTGCCTGAGAGCTATCACCAGGGATGGATATAACTGGGGGGGTGGGTCCGGCTTGGAGCCCCCCCCCCCCCCCCCCAACCCCCCTCTTGGTCACAAAAAAAGTCTCGATATTTGATCACAAAAAAAGTGACCTAAAACCGGCTGTGTTGGGCAGCCCTCAGCCCGTACGTACTTTGCCTTCAATCTCATGCTGCCGAAACCACAGCAAAGCCTTGGCCAGGGGCTCAATTTCAGCAGTGGGTGCAGCCTTGGGGGGTGGCGTGTTGAAGGCCTCAAACAGGGTGGGCTGCTTCACTTTGTTCAGTTCAATGGGGCACCCATAGGGGTGGGTGCAGCTGAATGCTTGGCGGGGGTCTGTGGGGCGGGTTGGGGGGGCTTTGGGGGCTCTAGTGGGAATGACTGCCAGCACCTATAAGAAGGGCCGCAGCAGTAACAGCAGCAACACCAACAGCAACCACACCCGTACAGCCACCAGTACAGGCAGGCACAGGAGACATTCCACCGGAGACACCTTATTTGGCCACAATATTTTTGCGGATTGCACTTTCCCACTACAGCCCTTTGGTTTTTTTTTGTGACCGGTCACAAAAAATGAACCCCCCCCCCCCGGACCCGGACCCCCCAAATAGCGCCAAAATTATATCCATCCGGCTATCACTGGTCAGCATTCTGTTGCTGCGGCAACAATGACCTGTGATCCATGCAATTCAGTGACGAAGTAGATCGAGGCATTGCACATCCACCTTTCACCAACCACCTAAACAAAAACTGCAATCCTGCCCAGAATCCTGAGGCACACACCATCATTGTACATGTTGCCCAACTGATAATGCGCCAGGATCTGAAACGCAGACAAGCAAGGCATGTGTATGGCATGGGGCCAGCAGCAGGGATGCCTGACTGCAGAAGGGCTCGGGCTGCACTGCTTCCTTCTCCAAAACAACACGCTTTCTGGCTTTGATTACCCAGAGCAACAACTCAGCAATCCTGTCGGACGTGGCACTCGCAGACATCGGGCATCTGATCAGCATGTGGCACCCACCATGCTTTACCAGATAGCGTAGACGGTGCACGTTCGTGGTAAATGGCACACCTGACCCTGTTGAGAGGCGAGTTGCAGGTACTTAAGGGCCTTCATCGGATCGCGGGGAACACCCTCCCCATTTAAATATAGGACTCCAAGATTGTACTGTGCTTCAGGATTTGAGAGGTCTGCTGCTAGCCGGAAGTATCGGGCAGCCTCGGTGTAGTTGACGGGCACACCATGCCCTCCCATGTACAGAAATCCCATGCCATTTTGGGACACAGGGTGGCCCAGGTCCGCACCCTGCAGCACAAAAGGGAGGGCTTATATTATACAGGTGGCTGTGGTCATGACAAGGATTGCTTGGATTCCATTGGTCACCGTTGAACGGATGGGCCTCTGAAACAATCACTGAGTGTATGGAGTACACATTGGTATTCCTCCTTGATGTGAGATGATTGTTTCAATTTTTTATGTTATTTTTTCCAAGAATGCTTGATTTTTTTCGGAAGATGGTTGTTCCATTAGCACATCATTTTTTGGCAGTTGGGAGCATTCAGACAATTGTGATAGGGTTGAAACCTATTTTATTACAATTTGGTCACTTTTGATGTGATTCGACTGGTGGATGCTGTGCACTGGCTCTGGGTGTGTTGGCGGGCTGAAATGCCGGGCCACTACCGTCCGACTAAAAATGCATCCTGTAAACATTAAAAAGAGACAGAAACAGCAAAAACTGAAGGAGAACAAAATTCTACTGCGTGGCAGTGTTGGCAATGACTGTGCAGTCAGGAGACCTGTGAATCGCGCTTTTCACTGGTCGTCGCCTGTTCCTGCCTCTGATATTAAGGTTCCCGGGGACGCCCTCTTAGACATAGGGATTGCAACCATCAAAGTGGGGGGTAGGACAACCGAAGCATAACGGCAGCGCAAACCATGACACTGTGTGTGAAATGTATGGAGCGCTCTGACTTGACTAACACATACATGCACTACCTCACAGGAGGCAAAACTGACACTGTACACAACCAGCAACTGGTGCTCTGGGCCCACTGCAACTTGGGTTCTCCCAAGTCATCCCTCTCCATCAGCGAGCACCTTGGTGTGACGTCTCACTGACATCGCTAACTTCTTGGAGGGGTAAGCCGCTGCACCAAGGGTCCAGTCGCTCAGTACACGCAGCACAGAGGTACCTGCAGTACTATGCAGCAGTACGCACACACACACACACACATACACATACTCACTCTGTACGGGTAACCAGGGGGCCAATACCACTGGGCGCACAACGTCACTGAGGACGAGACGCGCAAGCAGGCACGGCACTGGTCACCAAAACAATATCATCAGGCCATGAACACAAAAAGGTAGGCAAGGTCCTTTCTGAAACGGAAGTATGAGTCAGCAGTGTACACGTCTCACTGTGGATAGATCACCACCTTCCCTGATACCCCCGCCACCCCCATCGTCGAACAAGTCTGCAACATCCTGAGCGCCTGCTGGAACCTGCACGTCCTGTGCAACTGTATGCGACATCCGGGTGATCCATGTACCCACGCATGCCATAGGAACTCCACAACAGCACTAGGGTTCAACATGGTGCGTGACCAAAAAGGGCACGGCTTGGCTTACCTGCACCCCAGTGCCCTGTCAAAAACCTGGGATCTCAGGAGCGCCCCACCTCTAATATCCCCCGAAGTTTCCTACCCACAGTACCTGCCAGGGATCCTCACAGGTGTGCCGACCTCCGCCCATCCCTGGTGCAATACATGGGCAGGAGAGCTACTGTCCGTGTCTGCATGGCTCCAAGTGTCCCTGCTCAGTGGGTTCAGCAAGAAACAAGTGGCCAGAGCGGGACAATCAACCATAACAAGCACCCTGTCAACCAGCAGCCACGACCACTCACAGACGGTTAAGTACCTGTATTCCATCCTCCCCAACCTCTCCATGCCACACTGCTGTCACATCTTGTTTTGCGCCGCGTGGCTGCAACAACGTGCACACTGGGCCGGGCCGAGTTATAGCAGCTGGTTCCTGAACCCAGAGTTATCCCCCAATGGGGTCACAGGGTCCTGGTGCTCAGATTGGCCTCTTCTTCCAGTGCATGCAGAGCCCCTGCAACCTGAAGGCCACAGCTGCCCCCACGGGGGCATTGTATGTGTGTGAGCGGGTGGTTACACCTGTTTCCTGCAACAGATCCCCTAGGACCAGAGTAGACATGTAAGTAGCGCTGCGTGCTTCAACACGATCTAACAATCTCTAGGCAGACGGAGCCAGTGAGTCGGTCAGGTACAAAAGTGAGTAACTGGTTCAGCTGGTTACACAGTATCGGTGCCCGATTCATCAGTGAGGTGGACTGTAGAGACCAGTTCAATAACATTTGCCCTTCCACTGTTGCCAATCACCTCACAAGCGCCAGTGCATGGCTGAGTAAACACAGGAAATGGAGAATGTCCGAGATTGAATGGTCCATACACAAAGATGTGAAAAAACTGGACTGACCAGGACGCGCAAAAGCAGATAAATTTTGGTACATCAGCCACACTCAAATGTCAGACACAATCAGCTTCGAAATGCATTGTAACAGGTGTGGTCTCGACACGGGTGTATACCAATGGGAGGCTCCTTCTCAGCACAAGCCGCAGACCTGCACAGTGTCTGGGGCGTCTACGGTATACTGTTCACGAGAAAGGAACATAGTACTTCATCATAGAGGAGGCGGAGGAACGTGGAGTTGGCTCGGGAGGCAATGCGGAGGGATTTTTTTGGAAGGAAGGGTTGAGGGAGGGATGTGATGCCGCGCCACAACCATTGCTGTTTGGCGAGGGACTTCAATTTTCCCAGCAGATACAGCAGGGGCAACCGGCCTGTTGCGTTGGGCTCCCACCCCCGTCTGGCAATTTCCCCCGGTATATAGTCCACTGCCTGTGGCACTGTGTATTTTACCTGGGTGTAGCCCTCTGCGGACAGGATGCAGGACTTCCCATGCCCACGATTTGCAGAATGCCCACAAGATTCATGTGCCTTCTCAACGATGCACACATAGTGTGTCTCACCTGACCTTCGACGCGTATTGCTCAACCTCGCGCAACTGTGCCCTTTTTTCTGGCCACAAGCTGTGTGGCTGCATGAGGGGGGTTGGGGGAGGTCGGCGCCTAGCTTTTCCGCCATGTTTGTGAGGTCTTTTAGGAGTTGGGCGCAGAGTGTGGAACCCTTTAGGGGGAGGGGGTCGTTGGGACGGGCGTAGCGGTTTCCGTAGGGGACCAGGAGGGGTACATAGGCGATGTGGCCTTCAATCAGTGTGCATGTAACGGGGAGGCGGGGGGCTGTGTGGCAGGCGCATTGGGGTTGAAGGGGGTTCTTGTCAAACTTCCTTGCATGATGTCCGAACACGCGTCGTACGGTTTTGGGGCAACTACGGACGACGCGGACTGCTTTAGCCAGCGCCTGGTTTCCCTGCTGGGCCCACAACCGAGGCGATCATCTTGTGAGTTACTCTGTGTATGGCACTTGTTTTGGATGGGAAGGAGGATAGGGACAATAATGGAGCCCAAGGCGTACAGGGGTACTGACATCTAGGACGCCAGCGTCTGCAGGTCAGAGTGCAACCATTTCAGCCTGGGCCAGTCACTGATGCGACGAGCTTCTTTCATGCTTTGTAAAACGGACAGAACCCTCTGGTTCAGCCAACCTCTGGGGCCTGATCCCTCACCCTCTGTACTGATACCGGGGGGGACGTCGTTGCATGCGTACTTCTTAAAGGTGAACCACCAGTGACGCTCTCGTGTGCTCGCATACCATTCATCTTGCACGTATTGGAGGGGGATGATGCCCCAGTGTGCTGGGTCTGTTTGACTCATCAGGCGATGCAGGGGAAGAACAATCCTGGAAACTACTGGCATTTGTCTGGTGTTTGCGCAGGCGCACGGCAAATGCTTTCGTGGTGACACCCACGTATACCAGGTGGAGATATATGTGGAATACCATGTATATGACGGAGTGGAGGGGCGTGACATTTAAGTACCACATGTGGCTCAGACGTCGAGTGTGCCGTAGTGCTATGTGAGAGTGGTACGGCAGAAATTGGATGCGTTGCTGGGGCAGTGCTGCCCATTTTCCCATGTTTTTGTTGGATAGCGCACGTGCCATTTGCAATGTGAGTACCCGCAAGATGTTGGGGCTCTGAGGGGGGGGGGGGGGGTTACAAGACAGGAGACTGGTGCCCTCATGTGTGAGGAGGAGGTGGATCCGTTGTATCTGTGTATGGTCACATGCATGAACCGCTGCGTTGGTGGTTATCAAGTGGATGGGACGGTTATTCCGGATCTAGCCCACTGATTTGCTGTGTGGAATCTGCTGCAGCACTGTCTGGGCCCCAGTGGTTGGGGCCCATATCCATAGGAACTTTACAGGGGGGGGGGGGGCAGACATGTAGGGAGAAGGCGGGAGAGGTAGGGCTGACATTGATCCCAAGATGTGAGACAGTGGGGGGGCGTGTTGAGTTGTTGGTTATCGGGACTCGACCACTGTACATGGCATGTTGTAAGCCACCCGTGTAATGTGGACCATCCTGTTGTTGCCGCAAGGGTGTGACCAATGCGCCAGAATACCCACGCAGGTATAGACTGTGAATTCTGTGTGTGCCTGATTTGCTGTACCAGGGGGGAGGGGGCATGTCAGACTTTCCCCATCGTCCACTGATGTTGTCTGTGTGGCGGTGGTCGCATAGCGACGCTTCATCATCATGTGAGAGACAGTGCGAGAGTTCATTTGTGCGTGCACGCGTGTTGTGACTAGTGTCTCCACTGTGGGATATGTCAAGAGGGAAATAGGCGTGATGGTTCAAGCTGGAGATGTATTCTGTAGTTTGTTGGAGGATGTATTTTGCCAGACCCATTTTTTCACGTATCCGAAAAGCGTTGCGGAATCTCCTCAGTTCTACGCGGCTCATGCGTCCCAGTCCGGCTTTTCACTAATATAAATCAATGAGGACGGGGGGTGAGCACACCGATCGGGTTCTTTTTCAAGCTACAGCAACCCCCCCCCCCCCAGTGGGGTCCTGATCAAGTGGATAGTCTCGTGGCTACAATGCTCTCCCTCCAATCCACGGAGTCCGCACCAAACTGTCCACCGTCGATTTCATCTCACGCTGGGCGTGTTTTGTGGCCCACTGCTGTAACCTCGAGTCCATGTGAGCGGACCATTCCCCGAAGAGGAGTTCCAGAGCATCTTCTGACCATTGACTTTCCGGTGTCGGCGGCATGCAGAGCCAAGAGGCAGACGGGGCGGGCACAGAATTGAATGTCTGTGCACCGAGCGTGGGCAACAGCGAGGAGCTAGAGGAAGCCACAAACGTAGACCTTGACGGACCCGCTCCTGATGGTGTATTGGCTTGTTTCGCCGCCCGTTCCTTGGCTGATTGACTGGGACTGCCTATATCGTTGACTGGTTCGTCTAGGCGGTCTTGGATTGGCCCGGTGAGGTGTGCTGGATTCATGGCTGCATCCTCTGCGGGTGGCGTGTATCCTACTTGAGCCATGCGTGTAACGTATGCTGAGAATTGAGACCGTGGGGTCGCCTCTAATGCCTGTTTTTCTGCTGGTTTGAATTTTTCAGTGCCGAATTGATCAAATGCCGATTGAGGGACCGCCTGTGCCGCCCGTTGTTGGGCCGGAGTAAAGATGTCGGATACCCACTGATCGAACCGAGACTGAGTCACATATGGAGCGGGGCTTGCATCATGGCGCCACTGTTCCAAGCTGTTGAGACGCGCATCTGTGGAGGTCTGCCATTGGAGTAGGCCTGACATTTGATTTTCAATGGTGGTGACTTTGTCCGCTAGAGCTGTGCAATTGTTGACAAAATTTTGCAGGGCGTCTATCCTCTGGGATAATCCGGCGATCGCTGTGGCATTCTCAGACGCAAGGATCGGCGCTCTCGCATGCACTCCTTGTAAGAATGGCCTTTTATTGAGCACCGGGCACAGACGTCGGTGAGGTCAGGGTCGTCGGTGGGAGGCACCAAGATGCGCGGGTCAGCACGCTTACAGTCCATGGTTGGATGGTCTCCCTTCGTCCCGCATCGCAGACACCATGAACATGAGGCCCGTTTCGGCCCTGTAGGAAAGTATGTCGTCAGGGGCTTTTTGGGGCTGTGTTTCTCAGCCAGGTATTTGTCGCAGCCCTTCTTTCAGTGATTGGGAGATCCACAGAGTCTTTTAGGCGCTGTGCTGCGACTTGATCAGCCCAGTGAGCACTGCTTGCCCCAGGAATCGGTTCACAAGTCCAGCAAGGGGAGGGGGGAGCACCCCGTGATCCATGAGACGACACATTCCCCGAGGAGGCCTCCGGACAGAAGGGAGCGCTGTGTCCCCCTTTGTGGTACCGACGGCATATCAGCAGGGGCTCAGACATTGCAGGGGGAGTACAAGGAGGGCCGGAAGAACAGGTATATGGGGAGGACGGGAAAGAGAGTAGACGAAGGTGCGCCGAGCGTGATGTCCTTCAACGATACCAACCAAACTACCGAGCGGTCACTGGGATGTGCCAACGGCAGACCACACACTCCGTACGGGTAACCAGGGGGCCAATACCACTGGGCGCACAACGTCACTAAGGACGAGACGCGCAAGCAGGCACGGCACTGGTCACCAAAACAATATCATCAGGCCATGAACACAAAAAGGTAGGCAAGGTCCTTTCTGAAACGGAAGTATGAGTCAGCAGTGTACACGTCTCACTGTGGATAGATCACTTTTGTACCTGACCGACTCACTGGCTCCGTCTACTTAGAGATTGTTAGATCGTGTTGAAGCACGCAGCGCTACTTACATGTCTACTCTGGTCCTAGGGGATCTGTTGCAGGAAACAGGTGTAACCACCCGCTCTCTCACACACACACAGACACACCCACACGGCAGGAACACTTAATGATCCAAAACCCTGTGGCCCCTCGTTGCATTTCCCACATCAGTGGTGGTGAGCACTCTCTTAAGGTCAGCGTCTTGGGAAGAACTTCATGTGAAGCCGGCGCGGGCATGGGAGTGACGCTAAGGGGCGTAAACCAACTGGCACACTCAGCCTACCAACTGGCACACTCAGCCTTCATGGCAAGCCTCTCCCCATACCAGCAATATACGGGACCTCGGGTCTACCAGGGAGTTTTCGGCCCAAAACACGGGAACACCCCAGTTTTTTAAAACTGCCAAGCAAGAAAAATACAACCCTACCTCGCCCCAAAAACAAACACACAGTGGCAGATCCAAACCAACCAATCAAAAAGTCCAGCGCTTTCTTGCGGCCGGGTTGGTCTCAACATCGCTGACGATGCGATTTCAAACGACGAATGGGCCTTCACTGCAACTTCCCGGCGCAAATATTTTCATTCAGACGGTAAATAGTGGGACCACCACCAAGTATCGGTCCACGTGGTGGTGTGTGGGCTCCATCCAACCCTCTCCGTACCTCCACACGAACTCCAGCGTAACCAAGGGGGGATGCCTGATGACCAGCTGGGGGCAGCTCTGTGAAGGGGCTGATGCACAGGTGGCACTTCAAATGCATTTGACACAAACAGTGGCAAATAAAGAGACGCAGAGAAGCACACCTTTTTAAAATGGATGGCGGCACGAGTGTAATTTCTTGCAAGTGGTTTGGGTCCTCCCTCGACACCTGTTGGAGGAGGTATTGTGAATTGTATGATGTGCGCTTACGAAGCATGATCTTGGTTCTTCCTTGAAGGCATGAAGAACATGCAATGTACACCATCCATTTGCATCCTGTCTTCAGCCCTAGGCTAGATTCACCTCCAAAACAGCTGAAGAGCCTCTGAAGGCCCTGCTGAAACCCCAAGCGAAGACCTGGCAAAGCAGTTTCGGCCAAGACAATGCAACATGAATGCAAAAGTGAGTGGTTGTGGGGGGTTTCAGTTCGTCAAGGTTTAAAAGAAATATAACGAGCACCCAAGAACCCAAGCCCTAACGTATGCACAAGGCATTCGTTGCACGCCACACAGCACAGATGAAAACAGTTTATTTGCATGGTGTACAAAATGCAAAGAAAGCCCCATGAACTGGAGCCTGAGGAGATAGCGGTTCGCCTGTCCGCATGGGTATTAGGCCTGCCACACTGCTGGCAGATTCCCTCCGGCTCCCCACGCCCCATGCCTTTCCCCATGCCTCCCTTACATCGGGTAAATGCACTGCGCGACTGTTTTGGGACGGTGGCCTTTGGCTGCTGTCCTTATTCCTGCCTTGCATGGTACAAACAACAGCCATCGTGTCTACAACCTGCCTCTACACGTCATCAACACAGCCGCCACGTGGTACTGCAACCCAGAAGGACAATGCATGTGGACGACTGTTTCCGGAACCACCCCATTTCTCCAAGAACCGTTTTTTGTCTACAGACGACAGAACTTCCAACTGTGGCTGCTCTACATCATTGCATCTGTAAACGCCTGACACGTGGCAACAGCAATTTTGTGACACCCTGGCCGGCCTCCTTCTGCCTTCTGCACTCGCAGCGGCATGCAGGGGTTTTGCACCATGGCTCCTCAGATCCGAGTCCCTTTGCCCAAAGGGGGAAGGGGTGTTCCCACAGTGTTGACAGACTGCATACGGCGGGGGACAGAGCGACACAGGGACGTGGCCAGCACGCAATCGAGTTGCCCGGTTTTATTGACAAGGATATCTTTGCGACTGCTTAAATCATCCAAAATAACCTGTTTTGGGATCGGAAGTCGTTCACGTGGACGCCATGTGACCCCGGGGGATCGGTATGTGCAGCTTGTGGCAGGGTTGAACATTTTGCATGCGTGAGCGTGGGACCAAAAAGGTCAGGAGAGGGTCCTCCAACAGGAATCAAGGAACGTTTGGAATAGGTGGTGCTTGTGACCTGAACAGGCAATATTGTGCAAAGGGTGCAGCAACCTTGCGCATATAATTGCCCCAAGCCTCCGTGTCCAGCAGCTTCTCCAGCTTCGATGGCACGATTAAAATACATTTCCGACATCTGAGCATTCTGCTCCACACCTCGAGTGCCAAACATGTATGCTCGCCCCAAAATCTGGATAGTCGAGAGGCAGACATGTATGCAAGCAAAAGTCCTGCCAGAATCACCAAGCCAAAGGTGATGCACGTAAAACGAGTGAACGACAGGTTCAACAGCAGAGCGCAGATGAGTGGGTGTCACGGCATAGCAACCGTGACTGCGAACAGCTGTGAATGCTCCCAACAAAATTTTGCATGCCGAGCCCACCACTTGAACGAAGCATACCATTTTGGATTGGGTGTCGCCCTTGTCTGCCGAATACTGATAATACTGCATGATATCCTCTGAAACAAGACAGTTCACCATATTGCAACTACCTTAGCGCATAAATTGGTTGCTTCTGTTGAACCCGAAAGTTGACTACCCACACCACAGCCACGAAAATCACAAAGCGACTGCTACCATCAGCACCGATACCACTTGTACAGAAAGATGTGCCTCATGAACACTCACCTCGGCAGCACCAAACAGGGTTTGTGGGGATTAGTTTATGTCCGCTTTGGAGCCTGGTTTGATTTTGGCTATAAAGCTCCAAGGAACTTTATCAGCATACCTTACCGTCCCTCCCTACAGCCATCCGTACCCAGTGATAACAGCCAGCCCCCACAGCCCTGGGAACCCTTGCCACGCAGTTAATAAACTTTCTTTTTTGGTAACCATGATTCCGGACATCCCGTGCAACAGTGCTTCTTGTCGAGGCCCACAGCGTGCACTGCACCTTGGGACGCAAGAAGGGTGCATGCACCACATACCATCTGTTTGTCGTTGTTGCAACGCTCCATCGTCATTGAGGCGTGTCTTCTCTACGTGCGCCAAAACACCAGAGTCCTTGTAAAGTCTAAACACAACAAATACCTTTGATTGGGCCCGAAGGAAAATATTATCCAACAACTGCTAGTGGCACTTTTTTTCACCCATCGGAGAGCTGCTAGAAATCGCTTTGCCACGCTGGGAACGGCGGGGAGGGGCAGCCCATGGCCTGCTTCTGTTGGCGAATCCAGATGGCATCCGGTCAGATTTGACCTTCTAAAATAAACAGTGCACGGAGCCATTGATTGTTGGATATCAAATGCCATGGCTTCAACTGCAGTTTGGCCCATTTTTATGACCAACGTTTCGGATCTCCCGAACTACTCCTGAGTCAACTGCTGCAAAAACATGAGAGTAGACATGGCGGGGGGAAGGCGTCAATGGAGCAGGACGGGTTTGGAACATCGGCTGTCTCGTGTACACGACTGGGGGGCTGACCGTTGAGAAGGCTCGTGCAGTGCACTAGACCCAAGGCAGACTGCTCCTTGTTCCCTTGGGTCTGTGCCCTGCCCTTGCCTTCTCTCCGCCCCACTGTGACTTCGTCTCCCTCCGAATCCCTCAAGTGATCTGTGCCAGAAGAAAAGTTTTCGCGATCAGTCAAAAAACCAATGCCACTGACCACCGATTATACCGGTTGCTGTATCTCTTCAGTACGCCAGTTGTAACTGAAAGGTGGGCACATTGAAAAACCCTGGTCGGGACTGTGGGGTTGAAATGACGCCAAGATCCCCCCCGAAAGACCCAAACTGTGGCAAACGGCAGTGGCAACGTCTTGGAGATGTGAAATTGAACTCAGCGATGGGCAAGCGAACGCACCTAGCAACTTTGTCCGCGACCTTCCGATAATACTTCACGGACGTTTGACAACTCTTCACAACCGCATAACCGTAGTAGTGTCGATTTGCAAGGGCGAGTTGGGCATGTGTGTTACCATTCATAGCGGCGAAATGCAAGTAGAGCACCGCCTTGGCTTCGTTTTTTGGGACCGCAAGGCCTGCAGTGTTGCCAGAGATAGTCAGCTTCCAAAACAGAAGACCAATGAATCATCCAACCACTGCCGATTGCTCTGTGACCGTCGATGGATGGCAGCCTTTGCAGTTTAGCTGGCGCGTTTTTGCCTTTCTTCCAGTTGTACTCTGTTGCCCTTAGTTGAAGACATTCATGCGGCCAAGGTGTCGTCTGGTGACCTCCAAGGGGAAAGCTTGTAGAATTTGGTTGAAATTCGTGTCAAAATATGTCGCATTACGGCAACTTAGAACTGTACCAACCCAAACAGCCAGTAGACAACTTCCCCATACGTTGCACCACTTGTCAAAGGTAGTTGCTCAAGGTTGGATATTTTTAGTCGTGGTGCTGCGAAGGATTTATTGGTTTGTTGCTTTTGGTTTCGAATTATCGCGAGAAAAGCATCCTCAAAGCAACCTAACCAAACTTATGGGCAACCGACATTGTGATGGATTCTAAGGTTGGGTTTACCTGACGGAAGGCACACAGCTGCAAACAAACAAACCATTGGTGTAGAATAGTGCCATCATAAACTGGGCACCGCCATGTCCTAGGTTCGACGACTCATTGAAGTAGCCTGCTGCTGCATTTAAATCGCGATCAAGAGTCTCCGTGCCGTGTGTGTAATTTAGTCCGAGTTCATACAGTTCCTCTCTGTCTTGAGCTGCTGCGCTCTGTGGAATAGCCACGAAACGGCAAGAGAGATGAACTCATAGGTAAACACCACGCCCGTGTGGAATAGTGCTGTGACACCTGTGGCGTCTCGACGGATTCTGGACCATCGATCTTTTTGGTATTATCAACGATTACAGATGGATGTGATGGCTGCTCACTTGCCCCTTCAACACTGATAACTGACAACAAACAGGCAGGGTCACAGACTTCGACGGAAATTCTTTGTAACAATATGTCTACATTTCACAATACCTAAAAGGACCACCGAAATGAAGAAAATACATCCACAGAAGGGCATGGTTCAGGGTTCAACTGCGGAAGCCGCACTCTCTGATCGGCAACAATCCCAGAGAGTTGGTTACAGTAACCTGATGGATGCAAGAGATTGCAGCCCGCTCCCCGCCAGGTAATCTGCCAAGATTGTAAGAATCTTGGAGGCTAAGCAGGATGGGGTAGCTACATTACAATGACAATCGCTGTTCCGAAGGCTAGCGATCTCAAAGCTTTGCATCCATTACTTTCTGGTCTTGCAGTGCCACTCTTTGACACATAAGAGAGAGAGAGAAAGAGAGAGAGAGAGAGAAAGAGAGAGAGAGAGAGAGAGAGAGAGAGAGACACTCCAGTACTGCAGTGGCACAATTTTATCTTTGTCAGTTGCCCGACATTTCTTGACAAATTTTCCGGAAGTCCTGATCTCCGAAGTGTGAGGGACCTTTATTACAATATGGAGGGCTGGCCCAACACGCCAAGACACTTTTCTCGCGCGTTCTGGCCCGGCAACATTTTGCCTGTATCACCATCCACTTCGGCCAGTTGCGGCCTTACGTCTCGGTCTCCCATTTTGGCCTATGGCCATTCGTTTCACAAGCGCCGCCGCTGACCACGTTTCTGTGGGACGAGTATGAAATATGGGACCAATCAAGTTACCTGTTAAACCAACTCGACGGTCTTTTTTTGGCCTCAATGGACAGCCCAATGTCGTAATTTGTAGGCACGTTTGAATCCACGTGCACGGGGCACTCCTAGATAGCACGAAATCGGGCGGGGGGGGCGTCAGAGGTATTGGCTGGCACGCAATACCTGTGCAAACCCTGCAAAATTTCCTGCAACTTATATTCATCCACCTCCCTTTGTGTTTTCAGATGGCCCATAAAAACCCCAAACTGTTGAGCTTGACCATCTTCAAGACTGCTGATGGTCAAAAGCCAGTCATGTTGTCTTCAGCTCTCGATGTGAGTTCCTTTGGTTGGATGGAAAGAAGTGGAGTTGGGGAGTTTTTGGTGTTCGCAAGTCGAACACTGGCCGAGAGGGTTGGCCCTGGGCTTTCTTCCGTAATGCAAGAACAATACTTGTCTTATTGCTACAAGGATACTGATGGAATGGCTTGCGTCCTGATGTGTGAGGAACAATATCCCAAACGTGCAGCCATTTCCATCATCACGGAAACACTCCGAGAGTACAAAGTGACTTACCAAGGTAGATACGAACGTGCAACAGCGGACAACTGCATTTCTGCACCGGAGTTGCAACAGAAGCTCACGCGCTACCAGGATCCTCTGGAAGCTGACAAGCTGTTGAAGATTGAAAAGGAGCTGGAGGAGACCAAGTGCATTATGTATTCCAACATAGATGCCTTGTTGGCCAGGGGGGAGAAGATCGATGACCTTGTTGCCAAGACGAACGATCTGTCCACCCAAACAAAAGGCTTCTACAAAACGTCAAAGAAGTTGAATAGGACCTGTCCTTGCTTGATCATGTAAACGATGCACTCTGCAAAGAGACCAGCATGGTTCTCAGGGTGCCGGACAGGGCGGGGGGATCAAAATATCAGGCTGGTGGTCCACGTGGTTTTGTGGGCCAGCAGGCTGTGGTCTAAACCCTAGTGGGGGGCCGGGCCCAATTCTGACTGACATAGCATCAAGCCCCCAGAAGCTGCCTGTGCACCCATTTTCAGCCACAAACTTCCAGGGGTCCCGCAGCTCTGCTGTTTGCAGTTCCTACGCAGCGAGTCGTGCGCACACAAATATGCATGTGTACACAATGCACAGCAAAACAAGCAGGGGTTCAACAGTGTCAATAGAACATCAAAATCTACGTGACAGCAGTAAAGGTTGCAAGACTTGCGGAAATGTTACTCGATTTTCGCCGCATGCTTTTACCAATGATATGCACATTAAATGGTTTCTACCCTGTGGTTTGATGAACCACCTTGTCCTGCCCACGTGCGCCCCTGCGTGCACCGCTCTCGAACCCTGTGTAATAGAATTACATCCAACAGGCCTCCTGCCTTGAAACGGACACGTATATTCTGCCACCACCACCTCCACTGGTAGTGTTTATATCCACATCCCTGACACCTGTCTGTACATTGTGGGTTAGGGCTAAGCGGCAGCCAGATAGGGTGAAGCTCTTCCCCACGAGGGCTGGGATCATAGAACCCAGCACTGTGGGGCAGTTTGGGGACCACCTGTCTAGCCATCGATCCCACAGTGTGGTGGCTGGCTGTGGGGCACCTGTGAAGGGTACCCCTGGGTGTCATGTTCATTGTGGGTGCAGAAAACGGGCGGGTATCGCACCAGTCGGCGTGTACTCCTGTGGGTTCCCACTTCATCTTGATATTATATATGGTCTGGTGCAGGATTTCAACAAACTGTCGCAACTTGTGGTGTGTGTGGCTACATTGCACAGCGCAAGGTATGCATTATCCATACATCGCGTCTGCATGACACACGTCCGCGCACTGTGTTCACAGCTGTGCACCTTCGGCCAGTTGGTGAGGAACTCGGTACCTCAGGGCCACGTTGCAGTGCAGAGGTCAGGGGACAGCCTTCATTTTGGACATGAACGATCCCGCCAGTCCACAGGCCAGCAGGTGGCCCGCTGGCCCGGTAGCCTGGGACCTGTATGCAACAGGGCCAGAGTTCGACGCTTGGTGTTCCGCAAGTCGAGGGGTTGGTTTGTCCGATACCAGGGACACGTCAGATCTTGATGCCCTGGATATGGCTGCCTCTTGATTCCCTGGATATGGCTGTCTCTGAACAGCCCGACACACGACCACACTGCTCGTGGGCAGGGCTGTCTGTCACTCCGTTTAGTCAAATTTGACGAATAGCTGCAAAGGGCACTTGTTGAGTATCCATGGGCATGTGCACATGCATGTCTGCCTGGATTGGGGGAAAGTGATCTGAATGGTAGTGGAGGGGGTGTCTGAACGCTCTAGCAGCGTGGAGCAATCTTAGCAAGCCCATGCCCACTCTCTTCCCTTCGCTTCTGCTGAACTGCTGGAAACAGTGCACACCCCCTGAGCAGTTCTGTCTCATCAAGACTGAGGTGTGCTCGTTCCCAGCGGCTGCAGGAGGACAAGTCCATCAGCGTCAACAGTGCTCCTATGGCATTGTTCTTCTGTGATGCATGAGAGGCGGGCAGCGCTTTCCAAGTCTCGTTGATCAATATCGTCAATGGTGCACAACAGGGTTTCCTTGGGGGCACCCTCTGCAGCGCAATCTATGTGCCCTTGCAACAAGCGGTGCCAAGATGGCATGCCATGGCATGCCCTACATCAGCGCCCATGTTGTACTATTGTAAACTATCAGAAAATGCGGAGCATGGGTTCCCATTAGGGCTGGAACAGGGTGAGGGGGCTATTGCCGCAACTGCTGGCATTTTGAAGTCAAAGTTCACGAGGGAGCACAAACTCAGGATTAGGATGATGACCAAAGCAACAATGCTCATTAACCCTTCACGCGACCCGTGACCCTCGAAGGCAGTGCATAATCTCTGTCGCAAATTTGTTGGAAAGTCTTTGACAGGGTCCCCACGTCTGGGTAGCCGGTAAGATCTGCTCACACAGAGCCAAGACCCAGCAGATGGGGCTGGATGAGCCAGACCCTGTTGTGTGCAACCAGAGAGACCCATGGGTGGAGGGACCAAAAAAGAAACAAAACGGGGGTATTTGCATGCTTTTGTCCTCCTACTTTCTGTTGGGTAATGACAAGAAAATGATCTGTTCATGCCAAAACCTGGAAAAGCGTACCTTTTTCACAATTTTGTGGACGTGTGTGTGGTTTTATGTTTGTGCAGTGTGGCTTCGTTGATATTGGCCAAGCGAACAAGGGCATTTGGGAGGAGCAGGACGAGTACACTTAGGGGGAAGGTGGGGGGCAGCTTCCTGAAAAAAGATTCTTTTCAAAGCATCTTTTTTATTATTGGGATTCTGGGTCAGAACACCGTTCCTATAAATAAACAGGGTGCACAGCTGGGGTTCGGCCCGAATGTGGGCTGAATCCCGGTTACCACATTTGGTTTTCAAATCTGGGGGTCGGTGCCAGACCGAGTTTGCGGTAAGGCCCCTGTACCCCAGACGTGTGTCCTGTCCTGTGTGCCCTGACCCAAGTTGATTTTGTCCTGTTGTATTTGTCCCCTGATTGTCAGTGTTTTTTGTTTTTCGTAGACGTTGCTGATTGGGTGCTGTATGGCGAACCAACAGCACATTACAACATTCTTATCGTCATGTTTGCCCCCATTCAATTCAACGAAGCAGTGGGATTTGCTGAGGTGCAGGCCGGGCCTTTCCAAGGAGCCCTGCCGTCGGTGGTGAAGAAGGCCGTGAAGCAGTTCGTGCGGCGTCAGGCTGCAGGGTCTTGAGGGCAAATAATGATGCTGAAAAGCGTTTTTGCGTTAGTTTCATTTATAGCATTTTCCATCCGACATTAAGAAGTGAAAGTGCATAAATTTTTCATCAAAATAAAAACTTTTGGTTCACCAAAGGGGGCGCACCGCGGGCCGTGCGAAAAGTCGGCCACTTTCATCGCCAGTACATAGTTTTTGGGGTGTATGATGGGCATGGGCACCCACACAGCATTGTCATAGTGCTGCTGGCATTGTACATAATTGTAGCATCGGTTTCCCCAACCCTATTTTTTGTATCCTTTTGTAAATGGGCACCCTGAGCCGGGTTTGCGGTGATACATTCTCAAGGTGTGTGCTGCGGGATTAGCAGCGCCCGCACATATTTTATTTGATTTTGCGTTCCATTGCTTTTTGTTTTCTGCTTCATAGCAGCTTGCGATATGAAATGACTCCATATTTCTATTTTGCAATTGTTCAATTTTCGATTTTTCTGCAATCACATTAGAGCCCATGCTGAGGCTTATCAGGACCCAAAAAAATCAGCTTCCCACCCTACGTTTCCACTGCATCATATTGTTCTTTTCATGTCTTCAGACTTTCTTTTGCATCCACTTTGGATTTCAATGTTGGAGACAAGGTGTTCTACACCCGCTCCAATGCGGTGCACCTTCTGCCACAGTGGTGGGGTTCTAACTGAAAGGTGATCGTTGTCGACAAAAAGTAAAAGAACACAAAGGACGACAAAAAGAACACGAAGGAGCGGGTGGAGCAACCCTGTTGGCCTCCCTTGGTGTACCAGACGCATGGCCATAGCAGCCTAGCTCCAAGAGGAAACGGCAATTTTACTTGGCGGAGCGCAGCAAATTTCCTAGTCTCACATCACCGCTGCATGTTGCATCTACAAACGGCACAAGCTCAGGTTAGGGTTAGCCACTTAGTGTGCAAGACATGAACATGCATCCGTACAGCCACGCTCAGGTGCAGGGTCTTTTGCAAATGAACATGCTTTTTGCTATGCCCATGGCCATGCCCATGCTAGCCATGAACATGCACCAAATGTCCATGCAGCCCATGCAACCCATGGAGCAGCTTCATTCGCCCATGCGCAACATGCAACATTTTGGTTTTCTTTTCCACAAGCTTGCTTTGTAGCAACACCGGCGTTGCTTTGCTGTTTCATGTACATGTGTTGTTTTGGGCTGAGACAGCTCACTTGGCCCGCCTTTTTTTAGTTAAGGTAGATGTTCCAAGCTATTCGATGAAAATTTTGCATTATTTTTGCTTAAGACCAAGTATTTCTTTCTTAGACCTGTCCAGAGCCCCTCCGCAGGCTCTTAGTGCTATCTGCAGTAAGCGCCCTGTTGATTTATTAAGTTTACTGTACGTTGACATTATGATTCCCAATCTTGCATCTGAAAATTGGGTCTTGTGCCAGTGCGCCCATTGGGCCCCACCTGCACTTACTTGGCGCTGATTTGTCGAGTGCACCTGCGCCCTTGCCTCAGTTTTTTGGTACGCGCCACATGTATTTCAATCTGCAGCAGTTTTGCTGACTTGATATGCATCCGTTTGACAACACCTCTACCTGATGAGCCCTCAACTCTCCTTCATTACAGTTTCACAACTGTTGCTTGCATGCTCAACATTCCCAAGCACAGCTTTACCACTGTTGCTTTTTGCCTTGGCAGTGCCTGCTACGACTATATGCCATGTTGTCTTTTCCCCTAGGGGTGAAACAGCAGATGGTGTAAAAGTTTTGCAGAGGCTGGAAGGCGTAGCCCGTATTTATACATCCCCACATCAACCAATGCCACTCGGCAAAGAGTACCAAAGAACCCACACACATACCAAATGCCTCACCAGCTGCACATCTCACACTCACCGGCTCACTCACTGACACACACATTCACACACACCTCGGACCCACACACAACAACGCCTCTCCACCTGACCGGCCTGCTTACACCTACCAGAGAACCTTCTCGAAACACGCATCACCAAATTTAATTTCTGCCACGTCCGTAGTATGATTTTCCTTTTCATTCCCAGTCAACTTTTTCAACTGGTTTTCCAACTTTTGCAACTGAGTCTCTGAACCGCGGATTTTCATTAAGCAAAATCCAGCGAGTCCTAGCCTCCACATTTTCCAGGCTCCCACCCCCACCCTGATATAATGTACACACCCTTATTCACTGCAGAGATAGCCACTCTTCAAAGGGCTAGGATTTGTCCAAAACAGTGACACCCACTATGTGCCTCCGAGGGTGCAACCCCCTTTTGATCCCCAGATACTACCCAGGCCTCCACCACACAAGCGAGTGTCCTCCCTGTTTTACCAAGTGTTATCACTCATGGGCCCACCGGCTTCACCATACCTCGGGGCCAGCCCCACCCGCCACCACCCGCCACACACAACCACCAACCACTCTACTTACCTCCTTCCGACACAAACCCCCCCTTATTCCTTACACACTACAACCATGCAGCGCAGGCAGCACATATAGTATTCGCTGAGGCCTATGTGCCATGTGTAGAGTACTCTATGTATCTTTTTCTCTCGAACTGTCACGCTGCGGTCCGGTTTGGACCTTAAAGTGAACAATTATTGCAAAAAAGTATTTCTTTCTTACTTGCCATTAGCAACCCTTTGTTAAAGGTTGTTGAACTTTAACAGTATGGGTGACTGTTGACAAAGATTTTTGAGTCATTTACTATTTTTAAATGTTTGGAAAAAGACATGTTTTGAAAAGGATTTTTAGGACAGAAAAGTTGTTTTTCAAGGTTTTTCATGATGGACAGATGTCCATGATGATTGCGACCTAGGCAACCGCATGAAACTGAAAGTCTGAGAAAAAGCGGTTAATCCTAATTTGTGGAGTCACTTACATGTCATATCTATATTGATCTATATTGTGTAAAATAAGTTTTGAGCTTTGAGTTTTTCTTCTCTATTATGTTTGTTTTATAGATTGGTGTCTTTTCTTTGGAGATCCAAGACTATTCATTTGAATGCTCAGTGATTTGGAAGCCTGCTATTGATTTGTCTACTGATCCGGCACATTTCGTTATCAAAAGGATTTAAAAGTATTTGGGAAATTTTAACACTGGTAGCATTTCGCTGATGGCAGATCAAGTGCAAATTGAGCAGGGTGATTCAAGTGGTCTGAACTTGAAGACCTGTGTGGTGGTCCTGTCGACGCTGATCTTATGAGGCATGTTCCTGAGCCGGAGTTTACTGCGTCTGTTCGTAATCTACATCACCAGCTGGAGTTGCAACATCAACTGCTATCTAACATGAAGGCTGATTTTGATCGAAAGTGGGACCATCGCGAGCGCGCAATGCATGAGGAAATGGAGGGGCAACTAAGATTTAGGCTCTAACCAGCACCCCTTAGAAAGCACTGCACCTTGGACTCATTCATTGTATCACACTGAGGATGTACAAACACAGAGTATGTGACAAACCATTGACTTATTGACACTCGCAGTTTCCCTTTCACTTCGTTTACTTTACAACGCTTCGCTTGTTTGCTTTCTCTATT
Organism: Eutreptiella sp. 'Long Island Sound 2002'; assembly: GCA_964036045.1. Lineage (NCBI taxonomy): Eukaryota > Euglenozoa > Euglenophyceae > Eutreptiales > Eutreptiaceae > Eutreptiella > Eutreptiella sp. 'Long Island Sound 2002'. The sequence goes on along the minus strand of OZ038384.1, from coordinate 7,702,959 downwards.
GCCCTTTGCTTGTTATTTGTGTTGTGCACATGTGACCACCATGGGTATTTCCTACCAAGAGCAAAAGAATGAATAGCGCCAATAGCCCTCAAAGGCTCCCACTCAAAGAGGGGCGCATAGCACGAAACTGTGTTAAATAGTAGTAAAAGCGACTCCAATAGCCTTAGAGACACAGGGTTGCAATGATACAAAATTAGTATAAATGACCATCCAAATCATGCTCATCATGCATCAGCGACCATCCAAATCATGATCATCATGCATCAGCAAATGACATGCATGCCAGTAAAATGTCATCAATGTGTCGATCTGTCAAAACCTTTTTAGCCTGTGGAGCTTAGGATTGTGGGTCCACTTCACTCCCCCCTCGTCGAAGACCTCGCGGGCGTACTTCGTCGCGTCGTCGTGGCTCCCCGACGTTGCGGTGTCGTGATTGGCGCCGATCTTGTCGTTGTTGACGACTCCTCACTCCTACAATCCGTCAGACTCCCATCAGGTCGCTGTCGCTCTTCAAGGCTTCGACGCTGCCCTGCTTGAGGTCCACAGCTACGCGTTGTACTCGAATTCCTTTCAGAAGCGTTGGCGCTGTCCTCATTCTCTTCTGCACTTCGGCTGGATCATGTTGTACTCCTTGCTCATCCTCCAATTCGCGCGTTGGGGACGACGCAGGACGGTTGTCGTTCTTCACGCAGATCGCATCTTTTCGAAAGTCCTCAGTCTGCAGTACTCATCTTCCTGGAGGCTTTCGCAGTTGTCATAGTCCCCCATTGACTTCAGTCTTCATAGTTTTTCTTTGATGCTTCGGCCATTCGTTCAGTCGACTCACAAGTTCGATTTACTTCATTTTGGCCAAGCGCGTCGACGATTTTGCATCCGTCTGATATAGTGATTGTGCAGGTTGACAAACGCACAGATTTGCTGCGGTACCGACTCCAGTGCGGGGCAGTGCCATACAAACCTAACCTTAGGGTCTCAAAACCCACTATCCTTCCAATATCTAGTACACTCAGGCGCAACAGTGTTTTCAGTCAGCAGTGTACAGTCAGTCACACTCCACCTATTCCTAACTCTCTCTGGACTATTGCAAACAAACAGTCTGTGGTTAAACAGTCAACAAACAGCAGAGTTTTCAAGTCAAGCACTCTTTTTAGGTCTTCTTGCTTTCCCCCCTGGTCTCAGACAAAGCGCACGTGCGCGCTTCAGATATCGGCCGGACTTGTTCCAATTTTGCAGACCACTCCCTTCAGCTTGCATAACTTGTTCTTTTCGTCCCCCTTTTTTTTTTATATTCTTTTTCTTGTCAGCAGTATGGTTAAAAAGAAGAGTGTGCCCCGCCGTTGGGCACCTCCTCCAGCGACTGCGCCAGCTGCTGCTTTTGCAGTGCGTGTGCCAGTCTCCCCTCAAACCCCACGTCTCCCCAGCAACTCGCCTCCGTCACTGCCGTCATACGTCAACACGGCGTATGAGCACGGACGGCCTGCTGGGTTGACCACGCCGACGTGGGTTCCGTTCCATGGGGCTTGGATCTTGCAGACTCCAACTGCAACTCCTGCCCTGTGGTTCGGATCAGGAGGCGCCACGCTTCCAGGCGTGCCCCGCCGCTCCATGCGGCGCGCCCCCCGGCTCATCCTGCTGGGGTCCACTGGGTGTGGTCCTGGGACCCTCCGGGCCCCAGTGTTCCTGTGCCCGAGGACCGGGTAATTCCTCCTCGCCATGGCCCTCTTGCTCTCCCCGAGGAGGAACTCCTCTTGGAGGTTGAGGACGTGGAGGTGATCGTGGAAGTGGAGGGCTTCGGCCCTGAGCACCAGCGTGCAGCCACTGCCGCCGTCGCCAGCGCGCTGCTCTCCGTCTTCCTCACCGCAGAAAAGTTTATAGTGGTTTCAACACTGTGTTTTTGTCTCTCCTGCTGCTTGCTGCTGGTGTAGGGTTTCCTGCTGCTTGTTTTTGGAGATGAAAAGCTTTTTGTTTGCTGAAATACAGTAAATCCAGGATAGCCCAAGCCAGAGGTGTGCAAGGAGAAGAGAATTAGGATCAAAGCATGAAGGGCTGCAATATAAACAGTGAAAGATGAAAGGATATTCACAGAAACTGCAACTCAGGTCAAATCGGATTGCATATTCACAGAGATAGCTGAAATGTTTTGGAAAAGAGTTGGAAAACTGCCCCATGGTCACTCTATCTCCACAGTGCCATCTCAGGAGATGTGCACTCTTTGTTTTGGGTCCCATGTGTGCTGAGGTGGCAGGGCATGTGGCGATGAGGTCACTGCCATGTCACATGGGATCTTCCTACTTAGCTAGGCTGACCAGGAATTGAACCCAGGACCTCTCAAAAAGAGGTGCCCAGCCCCCTAGGGTGCATACCACTAGGATAGCTAAGAATTCATGGAAAAACATAGATAAATTCATAGGCTCTGCCCTGGATATGTCAGTACTCAGTCAACTCAGGAAAAGATGATTTGCCTCACATTGAAAGGGGATTAAGGGGTCCACTCCATATCCTGATTGGGTGTTTGGTTCCATAGGTCAAAATGTGTTATCACCAGTTTTGGTGGGACCAATACTAAGATAGAAATGCCTGGATGCTCAGTGCATCTCTAATACAACTAAAGTATGCCTCAAAGCATTGGAAAAGCACTTTTTCTTACTCCCCCCTTGTGCTGTGGTGGCCACCACTGTCGCATTTTAGGAAAAAGGGATTTTTTTCTTGGCCTTTCCTTGGTTTCCACATCTACTTTAAAATACCTATAGTTTCCCTCACACAGAAAAATGGGCGCTCACCATGGCTGGCGCTCTTTTGCTGCTCTGTTTGTAACATTTCCTACAGAAGACTCAGCGCTCATGGCGCTGCCGGGGCTCCTGTGGCTTGGTTGGGTTAGTTTGGGAGCATGCCAAAACATGTGCATGTGCATCCCTTCCTCCAAGACGCAGCGCGACACAAACCCAACGCAAGACACAATATACACGCTCGCATGGGTTCTCGTAAACCTGCTGGCGACCTGTGACCTGTCTTAGGGCGAAAGGAGTCGTGAAAAAACCTTAAATTGCCCCTTGGTGGGGTCTTGGGTTCTGCTCAGTCTCTCCAGGCTGCTGCGTTTCGGCCCGAACACGGCCTACTCAGCGAGGCTGCGCGTGGGTATCTGCAGAGGCAGGAATGGGAGAATTATGGACGAATCCACGCAAAAGCGAAGCGACGACAACAAAATCCGTCAAATGACGGCCTAGAATGTTTCTAAGACAACACACCTGAGCAGAATCCAATTGTGCATCAGAAGCACATTTTTATTCAAATTATAGTCATCTCTAGATTTTTTAAATCAAGAAATTCCTACGCATAAAAAGGCGGCGCGCAGGAGCGGCTCTTAGCGAAGCGCCGGAAAATACAGAAATAATGGCATTATAAACGTATGTCTCACGTAGTCTTGAAAATGACGAGACACACATTAATAAATAAACATACAGATTCCACCCACACTAATAGAAGAATCAAAAATCCAAGAATTCGAAAATGAACGAAAAGACTTCAATGAATCAGGTATAAACTACAGGTATGCTCGTCTCGTATGCCGCATACACATTGCTCGTCTCGTGTCTCCGTGAACGAGTCTTGTAGCTGCGCTAACAATTGATAGAGGGCTAGATTAGAAAGATTGCAGATGATTAGAGGTGAGATTAGAGTCAAAACGGATGGCCTTCGGCCAGGGAGTGGCTGTCACGGGGGGCTACCGGTCCTGCCCTGCGGTGCAATGCGGGACAACTGTGACAACTGCTCTTACAGCACCAACCTTCCTTTTTGTTGCACTGATTAGAACATACACACCGATGCATAGCGACGATTTCGCTTGCGCTTCGTTTTCCGCCTCACCTTGCTTCACTCTCCAGCGGTAGGTAAGGTGAGTAAGCCCAGGCGGGGCCACCCCCTGGTGTAGTTCGTGATTGAGGTGGAGATGGGCAGGTTTGCCCAAAGTACTCGTGCATGCTCGCGCATTCACACACGCATTAAAGGGTAGGCCACGCGAAGTGCGCACGGTAAACCTTGTTTAGGCTACCCAGGGGCTCCTCGGTACATTCTTTAAGAGAACCTGAGGAGTCCCTTAAAGCTTGCTTGCTTGACAGGGGAGCTGATCTTCAGCGCGTTTGCGGACAGTGTATTATAGGTCACACTGAGAACCGTATAATACGGGGAGTGTGGCTTGGTTCCTCCGCCGCAAACACCCCTTCATTTGCCTTTGCTTTACAGGTGGGCAGGTAGGGTGATTGGTGCAGCAGCATACCATTTTTTTCATGCCCTGCTAAACAAGGGCGCAGATCACACAAACAAATAACTCCCCTCTGCCTGTGGCAGAGCAGGGAGTCCGACTTCATCGACATCTGCGCCGTGCACGCAAAAAGAGCACCTCTTCCCTCCAAGCCCTAGCAGGGGAAACGCGTTGTGGCGTTCCCTGTTAGGCCACAGTTGCTTAGTAGCGCTGTGTTCTCTTGTCTTCTTCACAGGAGGGTCGCTAGGACCCACGACATGAGTGTGCGTGTAGGAGTGGTAGTCCTGAGTGGGGGCTTGAGCCAGTTGCACCAGTGCTCGCCCACCAGGATGGTGCCACTGTAGGGTGTGTAGGACCTGTAGTGCGTGTGTCACTGTCCCACCCGTTTCCTGCAATTTTAGCAGGGTTGGTGGGCTGTGGCAGTGGTTGGGTCAGTGTTTTGGCCACTTAGCAAAACGGCGTTTTCATGCCTTCATAGCTTTTGGCCACCCCTCCCTGTAGTAGACAGATAGGTAGGGAAAACGATACCTGGATTAGTACGCTGGGTATTCCCCAAAGGTTTTGCGCCAGCACAGAAATTGGGCGCTTAGGGGAGGGGAGACCCGGGGCGTACCCCGTGGCATCAATAAGCCAACCCTCCAGGTTTAGCAAGCGTGCAGACTTGGGTATAATTAGGACACCACTTCTGCGGCTTGCTCTCAGGACCTTAGGAATAGCACACTCACACATACGCTTTGGCAGGTAAGGGTAAGGTTCAGTCCCTAGCTTTAGTCTTGGAGGCAAGCGTCTCAGCGAGCCTCAGCAACTCACCAAGGTTGTTCTGGGACAAGTAGTCAACCAGAACTGAGTTTAGGCGTCCCTCAGGTAGAACAAATGCAGAGAAAGGCTCCCAGGTGGCCTCTTCGACTCCAAACCCTTCCCAGAGGGTGAGGAAGCGCCAACCCTGGCGATAGCGGTGGCGTAGGACAGACTTCACCAGGTAGAAGCCCTCCTTAGCCATCTCCTCGGCGTTCATGTCGGGGAGTTCACCTTCAACTTCCATAGGGCTGGCAGCCCCTTGTAGGTCCAGAGCGGCGATTTCCTCGTCGTTCAGCTCCCACTCCTCCCCACAGAGGTCTTCAGGATCATAGTAGCGCTTCAGGTGTTGAGCAGCGCACACCAGGGTCCCCCCTAGACGGGGAGAACACCGCACGGTGATACGGTGTCCATCCACTGAAAGAATCTTGTACGGCCCGAAGTATGGGTCATCGCTGGTAGAGCGTGGCCAGGCGGGTAGTCGACTGTAGTGCACCAGCACCCAGTCGTCCTCTTGGTAGGTGGCCGGTACTCGGTGCTTGTTCTTCTTGTTCCACTGACGCACCCTCACTCTCTGGAGCATAGCCTTGGCCTTGTCCACCTTCGCTTGTTGCTCTTGGACCCATTCACCCACAGAAGAATGGGTGTCCTCTGGATAGCGGGCATGTAGGAACCATGCCGGGCGCCCTAGGAATAGCTCATGGGGCGAGTAGCCAGTAGCTGAACTCTTCTGGGAGTTCATCATCAAGGATATGACGGGGAGTAGTCTCACCCAGTCTCTGGTGCGTTCAGTTTTGCACCATATCGGTACATTCTCCTTCAGGACACGGATCTGTTGAAACCAGACCGGGTGGTCAGGAGCAGAGGTCGCAGTGGCATGGGCAGCAACATTGCTTGGCACCGAAGACATAACGATAGTATTGACTGAATAGTATCCTGCAAACAGATATGGTACACATAGCCAATGAAATACCTGATATGCACATATGAGAAATCCACCCAATCATCCACTAATTGATATAACTACTAAAAATCCATGATTGCCTTATCTATCCCACATCCTATGTTCCTAACAAGGAAATGGAATATGATATACCCTATCCCACATATATCCCATATATAGGGCCAAATAATGCTCCCTTAGGGGTAAAATGCCAGGGTAGGGTTGTGACCTGCTTCACCCCCCCACTTAAAACGACTGCCACGGGCAGGAAGTACATGCCCAAGAGGAACGTAGCAGTCACAAACAGCAGCAAATCTGAGGTTAGCAGATTTCCTCCCACAGGGAATCGACCCTACGCAGGCAATCTCGGAGCCGGCCGCACTGCCGCTGAAGTAGCTCCGATCGGCGGGAATCGAACCACCGACAAAATACAGAAATTGACAAACGGGATCCCGCAGGTCCCGCAATAGGTAGTAGGCGAAATCGCGAGCTGTTGCGCGTAGAGTCTGGTCCCTGCGTGTCGCATGAGGCATGTGGGGTCCACCAGGTAAGGGCAGGTAGTTTTTCAAAGAATTAAAACTAAAGGCAAAGTGAAATCACACTTTTAAACAAAACTGAAGGTAATGGTACATGCGAAGCGGTGCGACGCGAAAGTGCAAAAATTTCACTTTTTGAAAAAAAACTGCCAGGAGAATTGATGGGAATGTCCAACAGTAACGTAGGACTGTGCCTGCACAAGGGAGCACGTGGGGAAACAACGATAGAGGGCAGGGATGCATGTCTGACTTGTGCTCGCCACTGCCTTGTGCATGCCTAGGTCACTTAACAAACACGGCCACGATGGCCCACCGTGCGCGCGGTAGCTCACTAACTAGAGGAAAGAGGCCACGATGGCCTCAGGGTAAAAGAACCGCTGTAAACACTAGGCACAAAGAGAAACACGGGTACGATGCCCACACCTTCCACCTTCGTGCTTTAGACAATTTATGAGGGCTTGTATGGTCTTGATGCTGCTTGATGTGCTTGACCTAACGCTTGTATTAACGAGTGAGCTCTTGCTTGTAAGATGTAAGCTTGCTTGATCACCTGCTTGTAAAGGCTCAGACAAGGCCTAGCCAAAGGCCCACTTGCAAACAGAACCGACACACAAAAACAGTGAAACCAAGGCCGGTGTGCCTTCGTTGGAATGTGAGAATGTGGTGGCTCTGATGGTGATGATATCCATGGACACGGCTCAGCCAAGGGTCGTGTCCACGTCTTCGATTAAATTTAGCATGTGTGTCACACGCGATGCACCACTTAGAGGGTAAAGGAGGAGCTACTGAGATGGGATGAGGGTGTGAGTAGACACACTTAAATAGACAAACCTCATAACCATGTAATAATAACCTGACCTCACTGCTAACCCCTCACCTAGGAGCCATACTACGTATATATATCATATATACACATAATAGAGCGATGCACACCGACAAACACAAGACACACTTGTGCGCGCACACCCATTGGCAGGGCCCGGGGGCACACACTCGCCCGGAGGGCATCACAGAGTGTGGGTCTCGCGGTGGCGGCCTTGGGGCACGTGATGGGGGCACCCCACACATACGGCACGTGCAAGAGCTTCCACAAACTACTCACGTACACACAACAAACAGTAAGCATATCCACAATAGAACACGTGTATAGATACGCCACCTTGTTGCTTGGTGTTCGTGTGTGTCTTGGGGGCGTGCGTATAAACACTTAGGTTAGCTTGCGTGTTACCTTTGTCGGTGGGTGTGCCACCGGCGGGCCGTAGCGCAGGGGGTCACCTCCAGGTTGCAAATTGGGGAGGTCGCCCGTACGGTCCCGCTGGTGTATCAGCCCACCCTGCTCCCCGGGGGCACGATGACACGCCCCGAAGGAGTTTTACTCCCCCAACCCCTCTACACCGTGTATGACGGTTCATGTTTACACCTCCGTGTGTAAACTTGGGCCGGTGTACACGGCTACAAAACCCCAAAGGTAGGTGTCAACCTAGGTCTTGCTTGTTCGGGGGGCGGGTGATAACCAACGTAATAGGCAACCATATAATCCCGTAACTAAATTAATGGCATGTGCACACACACGCTCCCATTGGCCACGGGCACACCCGGTTTTGGTGTGTCTCGGACAGAGAGACTCGTGTGTGTTGTGGAAATCCAAGTCCACGCACGGGTCTCTATAAAGAAAAATGCCACGCCCATATCCCAACCCGTTTGGTTGGGTGTTGGGATAGAGGACCCCTCGGGTGTTGTGGAAATCCAAGTCCACTCGTGGGGAACTCTAGAGAAAACATTAATATACATATTCTCTCATAAACATATGCATGTGCACACTTGCCCTTTTCATCATATTGTTTGTTCCCTCTCGTTGCAGGCAGGAATTCCCCCGCGAAATTCATCAAGGACATGAAGAGCACACCCAGCCAGCATGCGGCCCCATGCAATGGCAATGGAGGGTACCCACTCCCAACCCGGGCACGCATAGCGACCGGGGACAAATACCCAGGCGGCGGAGACGGTCCAAACTCGCAACGCCACTCTCTGCCTTTGAAGACCCCACCCACTCATAGAGTGACGGGGCAAAGGCACCCATTGCAATTCATATTAGAATACTTGTATTGTAGAGGACGACCCCTCCCTCTAGGCTTAAGTCCTCGCCGTATGTAGTGGCAATTTTGCACGCCACGAATTTTTTCCACGTAATGTGAGCCACACGAGTACTTCGTACCTTGTATACCTACCCTCGTGTGGACAAGGGCAAATCGGTGGAAAACCATCACGCCCAACACAAAAGGGAAAATGGGTTGTACCCGCCAACCCAACGAAGTTTTCAAGCCTTCGCCATTTTGAGCAAATGATTTAGCTCGTTGGCTTGGGTCACGGGTCAGGGACGGTCGTGGGGTCGTGGTTTCGGTACGGGGCGGCACTCCGAAACCTTGCAAACACCACCATGCGCACAACCCGGTAGAGTCTTCGGGAAGTGCTTGCCACGTTGTTAGCACCCTTGACAGGGGGCGTCATCGTGGGCAGGACTGACGGCAGTAGTCCTGGTGGTGGTAGGAGTGCTCCAGTAAGACCCAAGGATAGGGGTTTGAATGGCATTAAGACCCCCGAAAGAACACGTCCCACTTCCGCCCCAGGCTATATGCCGCGCCACCCCACCCCAAGGACTCTCAAGCCTTTAGCGGTGAGAGAGGTAGACGGTGGGGTAAACCTGCGGTACCCACCGCCCTGCTCCGGTGGGGATTTGTGTAACCGAGGAGCGCGCCGTGCATGCACATCTTCTTTCCTGTCTCCCACCGCTTCTCGCTCTCTCCTCCCTTCCCCAAACAATAATATATCCATATTGGTTAGGGTTGTCTTTTCGTGGCACGCTCATGAGAGCGGTCCACCAAGGTGGGCAAGGATGTCAACAGTTTGGGTGAGATTCTGCTTCTGCAAGTAATCTCTCCAAACTTTGTTGTAGGATGGTAAGAAGGTTTCAACGGGTTCCTCGGTATCCCAATCTTTGGTATAACCCTCCCACCGCACCTTGAAGAGAAGTCTCTTGCGGTAAGTACGGTGACTTAATATTTTCTTGACATTATAGGTGTCCTCCTCAAACTGGGAGGGCACCCTAGCAACCTCCTCCGTGTAATTTAGAGGCACGGGGGAGCGAGGGGAGTTGACCGTTTTCATTAAACAATCAACCTGGACGTCAACTAACCTCCGTTGGTCCACTTGAATAACATAGAGGTCGTGCGCCTTCTTGGCCACAACCTCATAGGGCCCATCCCAATAGGGACAAGTCTTATCGCCAAGATTTTTGCGTTGGCGACGGACCCATACGCGGTCCCCTTTTGAGAAATTGGGGGACATCCTCCTACTCTTATTATACTTACGAGCCATTGTCTCTTGCACTTGAATCATAGCCCTCCGTGCAAGAGCAATAAGCTCCTCACGCCGTTGGAAGTAGTGAGCGGCGCCTTGGGCCACCCCCTTAGGCTCAGCAAGAGGAGGCCCCTTAGTACGGTTGTGTTTACCAAACACAATCTCGTTAGGTGTATAACCTGAAGGACCTGTAGTCTCATGCCACGCTCGTACAACGGCGGGCAAAACCTCTACCCAATTAGTTTTCTTCTTCTTCAAGGTAATGGCTTTAGCAACGGCACGCCTTAGCTGCTTGCCAGTATTTTCGGCCTTGCCATTACCTTGGTGCCTACCCGCGAGACACATAGTCAAGCGGGCTCCAATCTTAGAACAAAGGGTTTGGAAATATTGGCTCACAAATTGTGGCCCACGGTCGGAGCATATTTCACGAGGGGCTCCGAACCTATCCACCCAGCGCTCCATTACCAAATGGGCCGCTCTTCTCCCCGTTAGCCCTTCATCCTTGTCTTCATGACGGGGTTTAGGAATAGGGATCGCGATGAGGTAGCCGAAAAGCCGGCATACACATAGGAGCATTCGGTCATACACCTCTCCATCGTGGGAGGTGGAAGGGTAGTGAAACACATCAAGCGCTATGGAGTCCATGGGCTCCATAGGTATAGGCATAGGGGTCATGTACCCTTGCTTGCGCTTGGTGTCATGCGTGTGAATGGCACATGAGGGACACGTTTCACATTGCAGTTCCACTGCTTTGTACAACCCCTCACCTTCCACGGCATGGTTAATTTCCTTCCAGTGTTTTTCCACACTGGAGGTAGTTAAGTGAAATGCATCATGGTATTCGGCTACCAAACGATGCACTAGCGGCGTAGGAACACACCACCGTCCATTACGGACGAGCTTGTTATCCACCAACCTCACTCCATCTTGGAAGCTCCCATTCAAGGCATCTTGCCACATTTGTTTGTAGCGTTGACAATTTGGGTAGTGTTTAGCCCAATTTATCTCAAAAACATTGGGAGCATCCTCCCCATGTATAGGAGTTGCTTTCTTGTGGGACTTCCAAGATTTTTTTATCTTGACAATTCGCTCCAGTCTCCGAAGCTTTCTCTTTTGCTTCGCCCCCCCCCCCACTGGAGGCGAAGCCAGAGGGGGTGGATCACACGCGGGTGCCCCTTGAGCCCGAGGCGCCGCTTTAGACCTAGTAACAACGGGCGCCACAACCGCCCTAAATACAAGGGGGCGGGCCAGAAGTTCCTCCTTCTCGGCCGCCATCATGTCCCGCACATCCCCGGCCGCTTGGGCCGTCCCATGTATGGACACATCACCCAACGCCGGGTTAGCAGGGTAAGCCCAACGGGACAAGTAATCACCCACGGGGTTCACTGGCCCCGGAGTGTAAACCACATGGAGGTTGAACTTAGAGAACAATTCATGCCAACGTGCTTGGCGTGGAGAGGGACCCCCCACGGTTTTGAGGTCCTCCGTAGCCCAATTTTCAAGGCTACGGTGGTCCGTACGGACCTCCACACGCTTGTTCCCCACCCAACCATGCCATTTTAAAAGCGCCGCCACTATGGCGTAGCATTCTTTCTCCCGAGGGCTCCAATTCAATTGGCTGCCTGACAATTTGCGGGAGAAAAAGGCAAGGGGGCGTAGGGCACCATCGGGACCTTCCTGCTGTAGGGCCGCCCCCACCGCCCAATTACTAGCGTCCGGGGTGAGGACAAAGTCCTTATCCCAATCGGCTAGTTGGAGGGGAACAATATCCGTAATAGCACGCTTGAGCTTCAAAAAGGCCTCGTTAGCCGAAGCATTCCATGTTAGGCCTATCTTTTTGCCATTCTTATGCTTAGGCAAATCCTTCAACATATTAATCGAAGGGGTAGCTATGGAGGCGTAGTTTTGGACATAGCCCGAATAATAGTTGGCGAGCCCCAAGAACCCCCGGAGCTCCCGAACATTATCCGGTTTGTCCCAACGCTCAAGCGCCAACATTTTCCCTGGCGCCGGCCGACGTGTGCCATTTTCCAACACATGGCCACAAAACTCAACCGAACGAACAAAGAAATCGGTTTTGCTAACCGAAGCAACCAACTCCCCTTTTCGTAGCCTATCCAACACGGCACGCACGTCGCGGTCGTGGTTAGCCAATAGCTCCCCTCCGTCGCACCGGAGGAACCAATAATAATATCATCAATATATACGTCCGCACAATCCAAACCCTGCAAAACATGGTCCATGACCCGTTGAAAAATAGCGGGCCCATTGTTGATACCCATAGGCAAAACACGCCATTGGTATCGCTTACCCGCCAAATTCATGGCGGTCTTAGCCCGGGATTCAGGGTGAAGGGGAATTTGATGAAACCCTTTACTCAAGTCCACAATAGTGAAAATCTTGTGTTTGGATTGATTTTCCAACATGTTTTCTATGAGGGGGAGGGGGTGTGCGTCGGGCAAGGTAGCCTCATTAAGTTGGCGGTAGTCCACCACGAGGCGCCATTTTCCCTGCTCTTTCTTGGGCACAACGAAACCGTTGGACGCCCATTCGGAGGCAGGGCACGGCTCAATCCAGCCACGAGCCAAAAAGTCCTCCACTATTTCTTGCTCCGCCGCGGCACGCTCCCCCACCAACCGTATAGGTTTCACGGACTTGGGTTTGTCGTTCGGGTATAGGTCAAGTTTAGCAAACCCCAACCGCTCCGTACCACGGACCTTAGGGTGTTCCTGGTCCGGACGGAGACGAACCTCCCCGCTAAAAACATCCCGCTCATAGTCCGCGAGGATGCGTTTCCTCATGAGCTCCACCTCCGGAGACACAATAGGCTCTTGTGTGGTGACAACGCCACCCACACGAGAAGCCGCCAACAATCGTGTGGCGCCTTTACGTTTTCGGTAACGCTTAACGGTAGTGGCCCTCCCACCCAATAACTCTCGTTCAATTTTCGCAATGCGTGAACGCACGCATTCTTGTGCCTCCAAATCTTCGGGGGTAGGATCAAGAGTAACGGGTGCGAGGAGTTTTTTATGGGTCGCCTGATACGTGAGGGTGCGCACCGAAGCCAAATGGTTAGGCACCCTTTCATCCTCCGACTCTTCCTCCGAGGTCATGCCCGGCTCGCCATCCGTGTTGGGGTTAGAGACGGCCGGTGCCAAAACGGAGGCCACATGACATTTAGTGGCCGCCAAATTTTCCTCCGCAATACCAGCGTCCACGTATAGCGCCACCGTGGACCAACCCCGTTGAGGAAGGGGCGTGAGGTGGTCATTCTGATAGAGACAGGCTTTAGTCTCTGGCCCAGGAAGGTGGTACCCTTGCAAAGTAATTTCCATAAGGGGTTTCCACCACTCCCTATGTGTCCACTTCGGCCCTACGACGATGGCTCGTAGTTTTTCTTGCCGAATTTTCCGAACACAATCGGAAAACCGATGATAGGGAGGGCACATCCAATACAATTTGGAGGGGTCCGCGGGAGTGGAAAAGAAATCTTCAAGCGGTGAAACCCAACGGGTAGCCTGGGCCATACCCGGGACCCTATTGAAGGCGTCCACGTCGGGGTTTTTGCCAAATTGTTTTTTGACACGTGCGGCCCAATATGGCGTGAGGCCATAGTCAGACTGGGTCCACATGGACCCATTACGCCGCGTAGGTAGAACATCACGGGCAAGGGCTTCGGGAGCAAATTCAACGAGCTCCAAAGCACAAGCCCGGTCCTGTACGGGGGCCACGGAGGAAGCGGTCAAGGCATAGGATATGTGTTTCTCGGCCTCAACACGGTTAGGCGGTTCGCCACCAGGGGGCGTAACCACAATGGCCGGGGCAGGGTGCGTAGGAGTGACCGCCCCAATGAGTGGAACGGTTAGGCCCCACACGGACTGACGTGACACCTTACCATGAATGGGTTTCACCAAAAATGGTTTGCCGGTTCGTGGAGCCTCACGGAAGTCCTCAATCCAAAAACGGGGGTGCACTGGATGGTGAGAGTACAAACAATTGAAACGGGCAAAATGGCTCACACAATGTTCGTAACCCCATGGGTGCCCCAAAACCATATCCCAAGGTAAATTCGGGACAAGGTACGGGGACACGCCATACTGGGCAACACGAGGAAGTGAAACACTACCATCCACAACCCCCGTAAATTGAATTTTGACGTCTATTTGCTCGTCCCCCCCCGGCAAAGGCGTCTCATTATCTGCTTGGAGTAGGCGCCTCCGTTGAGGGGATTCATATTTTTCGGAGAGTTGGTCTCCAAAAACATTGGGGTTGGCCAAAGCGACCGCTTGGCACCCAAAATCCACCAAAACACGGAGGGCCTTGCGTTCTCCATTGGGCAAAACAACCTGAACGGAAAGTTCGGTTTGAATCTCACTAGTCACTATATGCCCCTTCATGACTCTCGATGGAACGAGAGCCACGGTAGTGTCACAGGGGTGCTGTAAAAGCAAAACTCAGACCAGGTGGTCCGTGTGCAGGCACTGACATATGCCTTTGCTTTCTTTGTCGTTGTAGATACTATTTTGGATCTGCAATGAGCAGTGGTGGGATACACCCTGCTTTACACTTTGAGTGAACTCTGGTTTACTCAGTTTTGCAATTCTGTTTTGCTTTGCACCTGCCTGCTTGTGAGCAGTGTGTCTTTTTTTCTTTTTCAGCTGCTTCTGTCTTGGAGAAAAAGCAGAGTGGTTTTCCCGTTTGTTTTTCTGCTTTTGTTGGAAGAAGCAGGGGTTTTCTTTCAGTATTTTTATACTAAATTGTATCTGTGCCATGAGCACTTCAGGTTGTGTGCCATGAGCACTTATCAGGCTTTTACACCCTTTGAGGAGGTTGAGTGGGTATAGGTTGAAACACCACTTCACCACTCCCCTAGGGCACTGTTTTGTGACAGAAATCCCTTGCAGGAGGGTAAAGCTATCTATGGTATCAGTGGTATTCCACTAGCATGATCTGCACATAGATAGTAGCTGGTTTTACCTGGAATGGGTAGAAATAGCCAGAGCACAGACAGTAATATCTGTATTGTACTGTATTGTAGGTTAAAGCCTGCATGTTTTGCGATTTTTTTTTCTCGGGTCAGCAACTCATTTGGGGAGTGCTGAGCCTGGGGGGGGAGTGTAAACATGCAAGGCAGCCTTTTGGGTGCTTGCGTTTTACACCCAGCCAGCTCTGTCTGAGCTTTTCCCAGCCCTATGGTAAAACCCTTCGCACCCTTTTGTTTTGGGGTCTCAGCCACACATCAGGGTATGTGTGGGCTTGGGGGGGGAGTGTAAAGGGGAGCTCAGGACAGGACAGGACAAGCCTGAAAGCCTGTGTTTTCCGTAGGATTCGGTGCATTATGGTTGTTGCTATTTTGTCATTTAGGTATCGTGCTCAGTACTTGGCTGTACTGACACATGTATGTTACATAAACCCATATATATTATCCTGTCGCGTTGCGGTGCAGATGCCGCTTTTTGGGCACTGCATGGCACGCGTGCGCACTGATTTGTGCATTGTTTTCTTTCTGAAAAGCACTGATTTTTATTATAAAAACATCTGATTTTGTAGGAATGTAATTGTGTTGCGACATGCATGAATTGTGGATGCCCGTAATGTACATTGTTTCAGTGTGCTTTGGGATCGTTACGATCTCAGTACTATGCACTGTGATCGAGATCAAAACTGAAGTTGAATTGATTTGTCTCGCCGTGTGTCTTGGGTTATCATTGGAGGACTTGGTTTTGGAGCAGCCAATATTCAAGTCAGCACACAACAAAAAAACCACGGAAGGGTTTTTTTCCAGATTTCCAGGTGGTCCGTGCTTTGCTTTTACACCCCCCTCCCTAGCCCAAACAGCCCTGCCTGAAACTTCTGCAGGGGTGAGTTGGCGAGAAAAAACCAAAAAGCAAAGCCCACGTCTGCTGAACAGGTGCCCGAGGTTTTCTTCTTTCGAAGGGGGCGCCTCTGGGCACTCCTACCAACGTCCGCGCCCGTTCGGCGCTCCCTTGCCTCCTTTATCGCCCTTGCCGCCGCCACCCTTATAACCACCACCACCCTTATCACCACCGCCACCCTTATCGCCACCCTTAGGCTTACCACCTTTAGACTTACCCGCAATGTTCCAATGAGTGTCATTGCACGGAGAATTAGGCTTACACGTCCAAAGGGTGGTATTGGTGGCACCCCAATCAATCCAAGACATGTCCATCTCCGTTTGTTTACGTGTTTTCCAATGTTTGGAACACGGAACCCAAAAGGTAGGTGGCGGTTTAGCCCCGGGGTCGACGGGTTTCTTCGCCGGAGGTTTAGAGTGACCCACGGCGTTGACGGAGGTGTCAGCGGGTTCGGAGGTGTCAGGGTCCGCCGTAGCCTCCGCATTAACCGCATTCACCGCGGTTTTATTGTGAGAAGGGCGATGAGTGTACGTCACCGTCGTCTTGTCTCCTTTATTGAGGCGTTCGAGAGCTTCCCTCTCCGACACGCTTTTATGGGCAAGGGCGTAGATTTCCGCAGGCTTCAAACGAGGCCTACGTTGCTCCACTTTCATAGTGTAGCCGCGTGTGTGAGGTGTGTTGTTGAGTTTCAAGATCCTGGAGAGCCGGGTCTTTGCAGTCAACTATCACCCCCGGCCCCGAATAGGAAGCAATCTCAGGAATCGTAGTGCAAGCTTGAGCGCTATATTTCCTGAGTTCTTTTTCGAATGGAGCGCGACCCGGCGAAGGGTCAAGGCCACTAAAATCCACCACATAGCTGTCTGGGCTATTCTTAGCCTCTTGCTTGACGACCTTCTCCTTGATCCACGGGAGCTTGCTTAGGAGCTGCTCCCGGATCACGTGGGGACGAGTCTCATTGCTCAGAGGCAACAAACGTTGCCAACGAGCATAGAAATCTTCAAGGTCGATGAGGGTCACTTGCCCTTTAACCACCCTGGGGGTGAGGGCTCGCCACCTTTCATCAGCCCTTGAGGGGTCATACTCGTGGAAACGTTGTTCCAAAAAGTCCCACACCTCTTTGAGGGTGGGGGCCGTGCGTGTGTGGTGGGTGGCCTCGGCAACCCGGGCGTTGATGATCGCCTTTAGCCATGGGGGCAAGGTACTCAAAATCATTTTTGCCTCGTTGGCCTTTCGGTACATGGGATCACACCCCCCCAACCATTGTTGAAGCTTCTCCACCCACTCGTCTAGCACTCTAGCTGCCCATTAAATTGCGGTTTAGGCATATCACTATCCTCCACCGCTTTGGTGTAACTATTTTGCACCATAGGCATTTGGTACGGGTGGTAAGCAGGGGGAGCCATGGTTGGGGGTGCACCTCCACTTGCACTTGGTGCAACCTTCACTGGAGAGACTGTACACGTTTCCGTAGGATGAGAGGGCGTGTACGAAGGTTTCCCAGGGGAAGTGAAAACATTTTTCGTGAGGGGGTTAACGTTCCCCGACGAAGAGGTGTTCTCCTCTTCATTGGCCCACGGGGCCGTAGGCTCCGTGGGGTGTTCTTCACCCTTAGGCGTCGCCCTCCACTCGGGAACAGCACGTTCCTTCTGCTTTTCGGCGATTCCCCTCCACGATGTAGGTTCTTGGGGGTGGGGGTGTTCGTGGTGTTCTTCCCCCCCCCTCGGCCACCCCGAATCCGGACAAGCGTTCGGATGGTAGATGCAATCGTGGGATGGGTGGACGGAGAAAGGAAGGACACACCCACCACCGGATGAACCGGATGGCGCGCCCATGGGCGCCGTAGGCGCCGCCGGTGTAGGATCAGGAACGGGCGGAGGCGCCGATGGCGGGGGTAGGACCACCGTAACGGGTTCCGCAGGCGTGGAGTACCAGTGGTCCCACGCATCGATCCTAGATGCAACGGCGGCGTAACGTGTAGCGAGCGACTCCACTGCGCTAAAGCACTTAGCCGTGTTGCCGTTGGACATCTTAAGATGATCTGCCACGCTAGCCTCCACCACCTTAGAATCCCGGCGGTAGCCCTGAACCGCCGCGTCAAATTTAGCCAATGTAGACAAGATTTGGGTCATCCGGTCCCCGTAGGACTGACTGATGCCCACGGTAGAGGCTACTGCCTGAGAAAGTTCCTGATGGGATCGCTGCAACTCCAGATTCTGATTTCGCAGGTCCCTCACCTGTGCCATCAGAGATTGGATGCACGTTTCGTAGTGCACCACACACCGGGGACAGCCACAGGTGTGCTGTAGGTCTTCCTCCCCCCGTGTAGGAGTGGGGCCCCCAGAATGTCGAAAAGATGGACCCCCCCCTCCACGAGGAGGAGACGACCCACCACCGCCCCCCCCAGCAGCCCCCCCTGCCACGGAGGGACCAGAGGGCCCCCCCGCAGGGCGAGACGGGGGTGTGGGGCGCGCAGCAACAGGCGCTGGCGCCCCCCCACTAGAGGGATGTCCCCCCCCCGAACCCCAACCACTAGATGGCCGAACCAGGTGCGGGATTCCTTGCACGTGCTCGATGTAAGCCACCTGGCGGTGGCGGGGTGACGGCGGAGGGGGAACATGACCAACAGTATTCGGTCGCGGCGGTGGGGGTGGGGAATCGTCCACCACAATATACTGTGGTGACTCATGAACCACCATAGGTGATCGAGTTCTCGGATGGGAAGCAAAAACAGGCTCCGATCCCGTTGCAACCTCTGGATCCCCCCCCCAATTGGGCAGTTGGGGGTCCTCCGTAGGAGATGTATTTGTGGGGGGAGAGACCAAATTTATTGGGAGGGTTGCTGAACCTCCCTCCACCTGATTCCCTCCCCCCCAGCACAGATTGTTGACCTTCGGCATTGCCGGAGAATCATCCACTAGGGATGGACGATCTTTCGTGCCACTCATAGGCACTGGAGATGTAGTACCGGCCCGGTCCTCCGTAGGCTCCGGTGATTCCACGACAAGACACGGGCGGTTTTTGACGCCGCTCATAGGCAACGGAGACTCTTCCACTGCAATGAACTGAGGGGCCGGAGAGTCCTCCACCGTGATGTAGTGGGGGGCCGGGGATTCTTCCACCAGCATGGGGCGATCCCTGGTCCCTGACATAGGTTCAGGAGGTGCAGGCGACGAGGCAACGGAAATAGGGGAATGTTGGAGTTCATGACGTTCCAACACTCCAATCTCCTCCTCCTCATCGTCGTTCCACTGCTCCACCGCCAGGGGGAACCACTGGTCACACTCATCCTCCTCGATTTGCGTGGGGGATTCCTCGATGATCGTAGGATTTAGCCTGGATCCGCTCGGGGGATTGGGATACGCTCCCAAGGCAGGAGATTCCTCCACCAGGGAGGGAAACCGCCGCGATCCACTCATTGGAGTGGGCGACGATTCCACCACAGTGGGGTTCTGCCTAGTCCCCGACAGGGCTTGCTGGATCAGGGCCACGGCCTCTCGAGCCGGACCCAGATGGCCATGGGGATCAGGCGTGAGCGCGAGGACTCGACAGTTTTCAGCGTCGAGTTGGTCACCAATGGGGCTGATGGGCCCTGCCGCAAACAGGTTTTTTCTGACCTGAGGCTCTGGCAACCCCCCTAGCGACGGAGGAGTGCCAGAGTCGACCAAGATAGGCCCCATCGGCGAAGCCATCGTACCCCAGTCGGCAGCGCGTGAGGGCGCAGCGTTCGTACGCTCGATCACCCCAGTAGATTGGTCGATTACTGCCCGATTCTCGGCGCTAGTAACGGTTCCTGAGCCCATAATAGGCGATTGTGGTCCTCTTATCGCTCCCTGAGGGTGGCCGTCTATTTCCCCCCCAACCATCCCAGGTACACCAGCTGGATTTCGAGGATGGGGGGCCCCGATGGGAACATTCGGGGATTTCAGAAACTTAGGATTCGTAGCCACTTGGGGCTTGGCCCGTTTTTGCGGCCCCTGCCCGGTCGATGGGGTCAGGGCCGAGGAGGTCCTGAGAGTGGGGACCTGGACACCCTCAGCTATCCCTCCCGGGGAAGAGATTTTAACTTGAATTTGGTCCACGATGTCTTGGACCGATCGCTTTCCGCGATGCCAAACGCCCAACAGAGACGAAACCTTCTGAGCCTCGTACCGTCGGTCGCGCGATCGCAGCAGAAGAAAAATAAAATTACGAGAAAAAGACGCACCGCCAGCAGAAATAAAGCGAAAAATCGTCTTTTCCGACCTCAGAAACCCCTCCAACAATTTTACGCCGCTGTTTGGCGAGGTCGCAAAATATAGGACACTCACCGAAAAAGACGAACAGTAGAGTCGCGACGGCGAAGAAACTGAGCGTTGCTTGCCCCAAACCACCTAGCAAAGTGCGTGCCCTAGGCGCTAGGGACTTGTGCGCGCCCCAAAACAACCCACACATAGACAACAACAACGCCACCGGCCGCCGACAAGCAAGTATGTTATGTGCCGCGCACCGCGAAAAACCAACGAAACAACCACAACGCGGAAAGAGGTAGACAAGGAGAATACATAGGTAACGAACCGCACCACGGTGGAGATATACCACAAGTACACGACCAAGCAATGCAAGCCCACTCATGTAGGAAATACGCGCGAAGGGGATCACAACAAAAAGAGCAAGAAGCCGCACATGTACCCAAGTATGTTGAATGTCGTGCATGAAAAATACACACAAGCAACAACAACGCCACCGGCCGCCGGAAAGCAAGTATGTTATGTGCATATGTGCCATATGTTGTGTGCATAACGCCGTAACAAGCGCAAAACAAGTAACGTGATAAGCAACGCCAAAGTGCGCCGCCACGAAAAGCGCAACGAAAACCGCACCGGCAAGGAAAACCAACAAGAGGTAGCACCGAAAGAACGCCCATGCTCACCCCCACTCGCATAGGGAAAGAAAGGTATGCCCGCACGCGCATGCCCGGAACGCCGCAAGGCCAACACCGCCGCGGACGAGCGGCAAGGTATGAAGGGACAAACAGGGAGGAACAAAAAGACCACCGAGGTAAAGCACAACACAACAAAAAAAAAAAAAAAAAAAAAAAAAAAAAAAAAAAAACCAAGCATACACACGTGACTAGTGGGGTCCAAGTATGTTGCCACGCTACGCTATGTAACCGAGACGTGCCCACCGCCCACCCACACGCCCGCTTATGTAGGAGGCGAAGGGGAGCGAAAGGGAACAAAAGGTATGCCGCCGCATGCAAACGAATAGTAGACAAGCCACACACCGCCACCAAGAACGCAAGTATGTTACCATGTCGTGCCACGTCGCCAACCGCGGAGTTGCGTGGGTTAGAACACACAAATAGCCACGGAGGGGGATAGGAAGAGCAAACACACAAATGGCATAGCGCCGGCGAGTGCCGGGTCCCAACAAACACACGTGCACGCACCCGTGTCCTATCCTCACAGGTCCCGAAGAGAAGCGTATGCTCGTGTCGTCCGGGCGTCCGGGCGTTAAAGTAGGGTTGTCTTAGACGCTTAGGCAAGTATTGCGTCGTGCCGTCGTCACACGTAAGCGAACGCCCGACAAGGCGGGAGGAATAGAACACGTTAAGGTAGTGGGGAAGGAGGCAGGTATGTTGAATGTCACGCCGCGCACGCGGAACGGGCGACGAGAACAGGTAGCGACCAAAGGGGGGTGGAAACAAGCCGGGAGCAAATGGGGCGATAAACCTACACGCAAGCCGGTCGCACATGAATGTCGCATGACGTACCGGCCAGCTCGAGGTGCCGTGCCGCGACAAAACCGCCGCCGCCGCACGCTTGCTTACGCACCCTTCTCTCCCTACGCAGGTTCAAAAGAGGAAGCCCGGGCCGACAAGAAAAAAGACAGAGACACGCAACAAAGCGGAGGCAGGGAAAAAGTGCATGCCAGGGAGAGGGGTAGAGGAAAGGGTAAAGAGCCACGAAGCCGCGAAAGGAACAAGGGGAAGCCAGCGAACGAGCAAGGGGCGCACACAGAGGAGGGGACACGGCGGGCACACGGCGAGCACAACACCGCACCGAGACACCGGAGAGGGGAGCACCGGAGGACCAAGGAAAGAGCAGCACCACGCACCACGACACGCACGGCACAGGCACCACACACACCGCACACACCCAACGAACCCCGGCAACCCACCCGGCAGTGGGCGGGCAGACGGGGGAGGGACAGCGCCTGACCCCAAGCGCCCCTCACCATGGTGGAAGGCACCCCCCCCGGGGACGCCTTTCCGCCACCCCCACAGCGAGCAACGCCGGCCCGCAAGGGCGCACGCTGTGGGGCCGGTGCTGGGTCCACATGCCCGCATCGACCGCACCCGGGACACACGGGTCGCGGAACCCTGGCTGCACGCTCCGGAAGACGAGCGGCCGGGGGAGGGACAGCGCCTGGCACCAAGCGCCCCTCACAACGGTGGAAGGCAGCCCCCCCCGGGGACGCCCTTCCGCCACCCCCACAGCGAGCAACGCCGGCCCGCAAGGGCGCACGCTGTGGGGCCGGTGCTGGGTCCACACGCCCGCATCGACCGCACCCGGGACACACGGGTCGCGGAACCCTGGCTGCACGCTCCGGAGGACGAGCGGCCGGGGGAGGGGCAGCGCCTGACACCAGGCGCCCCTCACAACGGTGGAAGGCACCCCCCCCGGGGACGCCCTTCCGCCACCCCCACAGCGAGCGACGCCGGCCCGCAAGGGCGCACGCTGTGGGGCCGGTGCTGGGTCCACACGCCCGCATCGACCGCACCCGGGACACACGGGTCGCGGAACCCTGGCTGCGCGCTCCGGAGGACGAGCAGCCGGGGGAGGGACAGCGCCTGACACCAGGCGCCCCTCACAACGGTGGAAGGCAGCCCCCCCCGGGGACGCCCTTCCGCCACCCCCACAGCGAGCACCGCCGGCCCGCAAGGGCGCACGCTGTGGGGCCGGTGCTGGGTCCACACGCCCGCATTGACCGCACCCGGGACACACGGGTCGCGGAACCCTGGCTGCACGCTCCGGAGGACGAGCGGCCGGGGGAGGGGCAGCGCCTGACACCAGGCGCCCCTCACAACGGTGGAAGGCACCCCCCCCGGGGACGCCCTTCCGCCACCCCCACGGCGAACAACGCCGGCCCGCAAGGGCGCACGCTGTGGGGCTGGTGCTGGGTCCACACGCCCGCATCGACCGCACCCGGGACACACGGGTCGCGGAACCCTGGCTGCGCGCTCCGGAGGACGAGCAGCCGGGGGAGGGACAGCGCCTGACACCAGGCGCCCCTCACGACGGTAGAAGGCACCCCCCCCGGGGACGCCCTTCTGCCGCCCCCACAGCGAGCAACGCCGGCCCGCAAGGGCGCACGCTGTGGGGCCGGTGCTGGGTCCACACGCCCACATCGACCGCACCCGGGACACACGGGTCGCGGAACCCTGGCTGCACGCTCCGGAGGACGGGCGGCCGGGGGAGTGACAGCGCCTGACACCAGGCGCCCCTCACAACGGTGGAAGGCACCCCCCCCGGGGACGCCCTTCCGCCACCCCCATAGCGAGCAACGCCAGCCCGCAAGGGCGCACGCTGTGGGGCCGGTGCTGGGTCCACACGCCCGCATCGACCGCACCCGGGACACGCGGGTCGCGGAACCCTAGCTGCACGCTCCGGAGGACGAGCGGCCGGGGGAGGGACAGCGCATGACACCAGGCGCCCCTCACAACGGCGGAAGGCAACCCCCCCGGGGACGCCCTTCCGCCACCCCCACAGCGAGCAACGCCGGCCCGCAAGGGCGCACGCTGTGGGGCTGGTGCTGGGTCCACATGCCCACATCAACCGCGCCCGGGACACGCGGGTCGCGGAGCCCTGGCTGCACGCTCCAGAGGACGAGCGGCCGGGAGAGGGACAGCGCCTGACACCAGGCGCCCCTCACAACGGTGGAAGGCACCCCCCCGGGGACGCCCTTCCGCCAGCCCCACAGCGAGCAACGCCAGCCCACAAGGGCGCACGCTGTGGGGCCGGTGCTGGGTCCACACGCCCGCACCGACCGCACCCGGGGCACACGGGTCGCGGAACCCTGGCTGCACGCTCCGGAGGACGAGCGGCCGGGGAAGGGACAGCGCCTGACACCAGGCGCCCCTCACAACGGTGGAAGGCACCCCCCCCGGGGACGCCCTTCCACCACCCCCACAGCGAGCAACGGCGGCCCGCAAGGGCGCACGCTGCGGGGCCGGTGCTGGGTCCACACGCCCGCATCGACCGCACCCGGGACACACGGGTTGCAGAACCCCGGCTGCGCGCTCCAAAGGACGAGCGGCCGGGGGAGGGACAGCGCCTGACGCCAGGCGCCCCTCACAACGGTGGCAGGCACCCCCCCCGGGGGCGCCCCTCCACCACCCCCACAGCGAGCAACGCCGGCCCGCAAGGGCGCACGCTGTGGGGCCGGTGCTGGGTCCACACGCCCGCACCGACCGCGCCCGGGACACGCGGGTCGCGGAACCCTGGCTGCACGCTCCGGAGGACGAGCGGCCGGGGGAGGGACAGCGCCTGACACCAGGCGCCCCTCACAACGGTGGAAGGCACCCCCCCCGGGGACGCCCTCCCGCCATCCCCACAGCGAGCAACGCCGGCCCGCAAGGGCGCACGCTGTGAGGCCGGTGCTGGGTCCACACGCCCGCATCGACCGCACCCGGGACACGCGGGTCACGGAACCCTGGCTGCACGCTCCGGAGGACGAGCGGCCGGGGGAGGGACAGCGCCTGACACCAGGCGCCCCTCACAACGGTGGAAGGCACCCCCCCGGGGACGCCCTTCCGCCAGCCCCACAGCGAGCAACGCCAGCCCACAAGGGCGCACGCTGTGGGGCCGGTGCTGGGTCCACACGCCCGCACCGACCGCACCCGGGACACACGGGTCGCGGAACCCTGGCTGCACGCTCCGGAGGACGAGCGGCCGAGGAAGGGACAGTGCCTGACACCAGACGCCCCTCACAACGGTGGAAGGCAGCCCCCCCCGGGGACGCCCTTCCGCCACCCCCACGGCGAACAACGCCGGCCCGCAAGGGCGCACGCCGTGGGACCGGTACTGGGTCCACACGCCCACATCGACCGCGCCCGGGACACGCGGGTCGCGGAACCCTGGCTGCGCGCTCCGGAGGACGAGCGGCCAGGGAAGGGACAGCGCCTGACACCAGGCGCCCCTCACAACGGTGGAAAGCACCCCCCCCGGGGACGCCATTCCGCCAGCCCCACAGCGAGCAGCGTCGGCCCGCGAGGGCGCACGCTGTGGGACCGGTGCTGGGTCCACACGCCCGCATCGACCGCGCCCGGGACACACGGGTCGCGGAACCCTGGCTGCACGCTACGGAGGGCGAGCGCGGCCGGGGGAGGGACAGCGCCTGACACCAGGCGCCCCTCACAACGGTGGAAGGCACCCCCCCGGGGACGCCCTTCCGCCACCCCCACAGCGAGCAACGCCGGCCCGCAAGGGCGCACGCTGTGGGGCCGGTGCTGGGTCCACATGCCCGCATCGACCGCACCCGGGACACGCGGGTCGCGGAACCCTGGCTGCACGCTCCGGAGGACGAGCGGCCGGGGAAGGGACGGCGCCTGACACCAGGCACCCCTCACAACGGTGGAAGGCACCCCCCCCGGGGACGCCCTCCCGCCACCCCCACAGCGAGCAACGCACCAACGCACCAACGCACCAGCCACGGGACATCCGCACCCCGCCCCCTGCTCTTAGACACAGCGACATAGCAATGGCGGAACCCGCGGCACCACGCAAGACACGCCCCCGATCTCCGACGCTGGACGAAGCACACGAGGTCATCAGGGCGCTGGGACTCAGAGACGGCGAAGGAGACCCCCCACAAGAGGACGCGGGCACAGACTCCGACCTGGAGGCATTGCCGGAGCCCCCCGCGGGGGGCGCGCCCGCGGAACCTGCGCCGCCGGCGGGCAGCGTATCCGCGATCTGCCCCGCGTGGAAACGGGGCCATTGCACCGGCGAAGGCTGGTGCCCCAGACAGCACCCCCAGCCCGATGCCGACGACGGAGCGTTGCCCGAGGTGAAACCCGCGGCCGCACGCGCCGCCCTACGCTACGGGGTGACGCAGGGCTGGATCCTGGATGAGACCGCGCGCGGCAGCGTGAACATCCAGGAGGCCGTCGACCGCGTCACCCACGCGGGACAGGCGGCGGTGGCCCTGCACACCCGGGGCCGCCACGGTGGACCCGCAGAGGGGATCATTGTGGATCCCTCGGGAATGGTGCTGGTCCTGGCGGCGGACATGGCCCGAGGGGTGCTCCACGTGTCCCGCGTGCGGCGGGCGTGCCCACAGTGGACCATCCAGGTGTACACCCCCCCGCGGGCGTGGCCCTTTTCCACATGGGCGGTGCTCGCCGTCATGTGGCACCTGGCACCAGAGGACGCCCCCACAGGGACCGCGGAGGACATCGCCCGGGACCTCCACACCTGGCCGGCCGACCAGGAATACCCCTGGCGCAGGCCCCGGGGCGGCCTCCCGGTGGCACCAGCAGCGGAGGGGCTCAGCCTCGCGGCAACCCTCCAACGGCACCCCGACAAGTATGCACGCCACTTCCTGCAGACGGGCACGGTCCCGGCCGCCCCGCCAGACTCCGAGTGGCGATGGGACGCAGGGGTGGCGCAACCACTGCCGGGCCCCTGGACCCTCCCGTTGTGGTACTTACCAATGGGCACCTTGGCCCACGCCACCCAGGCCGTCAAGGGGGCCTTCCCGCAGCCGCCCCTCCCCGGCGTGGCCCTGCTCCGCAGCCTGCAGGCGGGGGCTGCCTGGGTACGGTGGAGGGAAGGGAAGGGGCGCTCGAGCCCCTATTTCCCCATGGTCCAAGGCCAGGCGCTGATTCATGCCGAGGGCATGGGGACCGTGGAATGGGGGGCGATCGTGCCCGGCACGGCGTGCAGGTGGATCACGGCGGCCGCCCCACAGCCCATGCGGTCGCCGCCGGCGTGCCACCGCCTCCTACGGATGGTCCCCTCATTGGCCCCCCGGCACGCCTTTACAAGGGACGTGTGGAAGGCCGTACTGAGCCACACCAGGGAGTGGCTGACGAACCCGGGTACGCGGTACCCGCCGGGACCGGTGCTCGAACAGCTCACGGCCCCCACACCCGGGGTCCTCCACGCCCTACACAGGGCGTCGGCCCTCACGAAGCAGCTCAACGATGAAGTGCTGGACCTGGCGCTGGAGCCGCTGCGGGTGCTCTACCCGCAGGCACACATCCCACCCGCGGGCACGTCCAACCGCCTAGGCCGCCTGGGGTTGCAGCGCCGCGTCGAGGCCGCGCACCCAGGGGGCGTGGTGGAACAGTGGCTAACGCTCTGCAACCCGTCCGCCGCGGAGGGCCACTGGTACCTGCACCAGCTCCTCTTCCAGCCACGGGCAGCCCCGGAACACCGCCGGCAGGACCCGTACCACACGCACCCGGAGCGCCGGGGCGCGCAAAACTACCCACAGCCAATCCCGCCCGCCCTCCCGCCGAGGCAGGGCCCGGAGGCGCTACAGCGGGGCCCCCCGCTCGACACCGCCACCACGGTACAGCAGTGGGGAGGCGACGATGCGAGCGGTACCGAACCGGACTGCACGAACTGCGGAGCGGTGGCCTGGATGGCAGCCTGCAGGCACCTCACCCGAGATACCACGGGACTCCGGCAGTACAGACCCACGGACCGCACGGCGCTGGCGTCCGCGGTCGCGGCCGTCACCATGGGTCCAGTGGCGGCGTGGCCGGCGCAGCTGCTGCCCCACGTCCCCTGCCGCGACACGCGGCCCCGACGGCCGGCCGCGACACACGAGCCGACGGCGCCCCTCACGGCGGAGCAACTATACGTCGTCGCGGCGGCTTTGCTAGCAGACGGCGGGGAGAGCTTCGTCCACCACCACGGCCCGGCGCAAATTGCGGGGTGCATACAAGGGCCCCAGCGCGATGCATCAGACCCGTGGCATGCCACACTCCGCGGGCGCACCCGCGTCTGGGGTGCGGGCGATGGCGCACCCCCGCCCGGGCCTAAGCAGGGGGAGGCGCTGGTACTGCAGACGGCAGGATACCAAGCCATCGTACACGGCCACGCCGGAGGGTACCGGTCGCACGTCCTGGCCGGAGGCCGATGGGCGGTCTGGCACAGCACCGCCAGGCAAGGGGCATTCCCGCCCCTGTCCCACGTCGACTGGCGACAGGGGCCCACCCAGGCCTACTACATGTCGGCGGACCCCTGGCCGCTGGCGGTCCTGCTGCACACGGTCAGCGCCCCCAACAAGAGGCAGGAACCGGGGTGGGTCAACCCCCCCGCACTGGTGTGGAGCCCCGACCAGGAGGAGCATCTACGGGCCGCGTGGCAGGGAGACGCCATCAGGGCCACGGACGTCCCGGACCTCCACGCGGGGCCCATCACGCACGCCCGCCCAGCGGCTACCCTGGCGGTGGCCCAACGGGGGCAGCAGAACCCACAGTGGGTGGTCTGCATGTTCAGCCCGGCGGACGCGCACGTCGTCGTCTGCGACCCTGAACGCCTGCCGGGGCCCGAAGCCGTGATCCGCGTGGCAGACTGCACACGCATGATCATCAAGGCGCTGCGGGAGGGCGAACACCACGCCCTCCTGCTCCAGGTCAGGCTGAAGGACAACGCCCGGGCGGCGAGGCCGGGAGTGTGGCGGGCAGCGGCGCACCCCGCCGACCTGGAGCTCCAGCTGGCGGTCCCGACCACGGTGTACCACTGGCTACAGGCCTTCCACGACCTGCGGTGGAGGAGCAAACCCGACCGCCAAATCGGCTCCACGCACTGGCAAACGTGGCTGCAAGCAGACGTGCAGCGCGATGCCATCCGAGGCCTCGGGCCCGCGCCCGCGACGCGAGCCCTCGATGCGGCGGCCCCGGGCCGCACGCTGGCACCACACACGGTGCCGCTGGCCAACCTGCCCTTCGAACCAGCGGCGGAGGGCGCCATTCGGAAGTCGGTGCAGCTCCCCCCGGCGCGAGGGGCCACGGAGCCGACGAAATGCCCCCTGTGTGCGGACAAGTACTACACCAGCGGGGCGATGCTGGAACACCTGGCGTGGCACGCGGTGCACGCTGCGGCCCCGGCGGACGGCAAGGAGGCGGCCGCCAACATCCTGCAGGGGAGAGCACGGAGGTCCCCGTGTCACGCCCCGTACACCCGGCGCCCCCCGCCCCAGGCAGCCGACCACGCAGATGGAGGTGAGGAGGCACCCGGAGCGGCCCCGGGGGCCGGCGGTGCGGCCCCACCAGGGCCCATGTCCATCCCCGCGGGGCTGGCCCCCCTGGCCCCCCTGACTCCCCCGGTCCCCCGGGCCCCCTTGTGGGCCCCGCTGGGAACGGGCTCAGCGGATGCGGCGCACCCAGATGCCCTGGCGGCACCAGCGAACCCGGCGGCGATGCCAACGCGGGATAGCTGACTCCAGGAGGACACGACGGGCGACGCCCTGTGGCTCCTCTCGTGGAACCTGCGCAACGGCCTCGTGCCGCCAGACCGGTCCCTCCGGGACACACTCCGGCGGCGCAGGGGGCCGGCGGCCTGCACCGACAAGGAGCACCTCATCACCGGCATGCTGCCCCAGGAGGGGGGCTTTGCCATCATGCTCCAGGAAACGGGGATCGCCACCAGGGCGCAGGAGATGCACGTGGCCGCGGCGCTCCGGGACAAGGGGTACACCGCCTACTTCAGCAGCCGGCTGGCGGAGACGGGGGCCACCTCCACCTCGAGAGGGGGGGGCCTCCTCACCGCGGTCAGCAGCAAGTACGTGGCGGAGCACGAGGTGCTCAGCTTCACGGAAATTGTCCCCGGGAAAGCCGCGGCCCTGGAGATCCGCACGGACGGGGGAGGCCTCACCCTCATCAACGTCCACGGGCCGCAAGCAGGTTGCTCCCCGTGGGCGGGACGGGCGGCGTTCTGGGCCGACATACAAATGTATGCCACGGCACGCAGCCTCGGCGGGAGGCACCCGGTGATCATCGCCGGTGACACCAACATCTACATGGATGTCCCCGCCAACCCGGCCACGGAGCATTTCCGAGCGGGCTGGGAAGCCTGCGGCTTCCGAAGAGCCGCGGCGGGCGGAGAGGAGGACATGACCCCCACGCTCCACCCGTCCCAGCACAGGGTGGACACTTTCCTGGTCAACGAGCCCCTCCTGCCGTGGTCCCTGCGGGAGAGCGTCTGGGCTCGCGGCATGGCACACCCCCAGGTGGTCGGCTCGGACCACCTCCCGGTCCGCCTGGCCCTGCCGGGCCTCCTCAGCGCAGCGGGGCACGCGGCGATGCCCACCCCCTACAGCCACACGGAAGGCCGCCTCCTCCCGTACGACGCCGAGGCCGCGCCCGTCCAACACTGCCTGTGGGCGGCGGTCACCGCCGCGCAGGATGAACCCTCACTGGCGCCCTGGCTGGGTCCCGCAGAGCAGCACGACTACGGGTCCATGCCCGCGGCTGCGGTGGGCAAGGTGTTCGAACACCTCCACGCGACGCATGACGCCCTGGCGCGCGTGGTGGGACGCCGGCAGCCGTCTCCGGCGGGAACGGACCCGGCGGAGGGGGACCCCCCGGAGAGCGGAAAGCAGCTCCAGGCAGCGGTCCTCCGCTATGACACCCTGGCAGCGCGCGCCCCGGCAGCGTACCAGGCGGACGCGGCCAGGCATGGCATCCGGTCCGAGGCGGCGCTCCGGCTCACGGAGGAACTGCAGAGTGTGTCGCCCGGGTTCCGCCCGACCACGCAGGGCCAGCTGCAGGAGGAGCTGGAGAGGCAAGCAGCCGCCCTCGAGGAGGACATTCGCCAGCTCCGCGCCCTCCTGGCGGCAGACCGCAAGCGCGCCATCAAGGAATTCTGGCGCCGCCACGCCCCCGACATCGCCCAGCGGTGGAAAGCCGTGCGGGGAGCCATAGAGGTAGAGGCCCCAGGCCCGTCAGGCCTCTGGAACGTGCGGGTTCCCAACACCCAAACGCTCCTCACGGAGGCCCACGACGTGATGTTCGCAGTTCGCGCCTTCTGGCGAGAACTGTATGACAAACGCCCGGTGGACCTCCCGGGTTTCCAGGCGGTCCTCGGCCGCCACGTCCCCCGGGTCCCTGAGGGAGCCTGGACACAGGTCCAGCAGTACTCCATGCAGGACCTGAAGTCCGCCCTGGACAAGGCCGATGGCAAGGCCCCAGGCCCCAACCACTTGGAGGCCCGCTTCATCAAGGCCCTCCCGGCACCCGTCCAGTGGCTCCTGGTCCACTCCTACCGGGCCATCCTCCGCGGCGCCCCGCCACCGATGCACTGGAGGGACGCGCACATCTGGCTCAGCCCCAAGGTACCGGGCTCTGCCAGACTGGACGACTACAGGCCCATAGCCCTGGGCCAGCTGGACATGAAGCTGCTCACGGGCCCCCTCACCCAGCGCATCACGGAGGTGCTCACACGGCACGGGGTGGTCAGCGACTGGCAGCAGGGGGC
The DNA here is from genome assembly GCA_964036045.1 of Eutreptiella sp. 'Long Island Sound 2002'. Taxonomy (NCBI): domain Eukaryota; phylum Euglenozoa; class Euglenophyceae; order Eutreptiales; family Eutreptiaceae; genus Eutreptiella; species Eutreptiella sp. 'Long Island Sound 2002'. The sequence goes on along the minus strand of OZ038384.1, from coordinate 7,671,721 downwards.
CCTCCCTGGCTCCAACACAGGCCCCCCGCTGTTCATGGCGCAGCGGCAGCTCCAGCGGGGAAGGCCCAACTACGTCTTCTCCTTCGACGCCCGCAAGGCCTTCGACACCGCCCCACACGGCGCCCTCCACCTCATCCTGCGCCACCTCTCCGTGCCGCCGGACGTCATTGACCTCCTGCTCTTCCTCCACACGTGCGCCAGGCTGCGCATCGTCACGGCACACGGGCTAACGCAGCCCGTCTACATGCTACGCGGCGTCCGGCAGGGCAACCCCGAGAGCCCCCTGCTGTACGCGCTCCTCCTGGAGCCTCTACTCAGGGCACAGGGGCACCGCCTGCGCCCGCCGGGAGGAGCCGAGCACGGCCTCATCCAGGCCTATATCGACGATTTGCTGGTGGTGGCCCACACGCTGCAGCACTTCGTCGAGGGCGTGGAGGCGGTGGCCGCGTACCTGGGGATGATGGGCATGGAGCTCAACCCCCGCAAGTGCGCCATGGCCACCACGGAGGGGGTCCCGGGCCTGCAGCTACGCCTCTGCCCCCACCTGGAAAACCCGTGGCACTGGGTACCAGCGGCGGACTCCGTCCCCTACCTGGGACTCCAGCTGCAGCCGGACGGGGAGTTCTCCCTGCAGCGCAAGCACCGGCTACGCCTGGCGGCAGTGCACCACTGGTGCCTTAACACCCTCGCGCCACCGAAAGTGGTGCAGGACGTCATCCTGGCGATCCTCGGAGGGGTGACGCAGTACGTCGCCCCTTTCATCGCCGACGACTCCGACACTGCACGCCACCTGGACCACATCACGGTCCAGGTCGCGAAGGACAGGGCGCGGTACGCCTTCGACGCCTCGCGGGACAGCCTGCAGGATGACCGGACCCTGGGGCTTACACGGGTGCCCACGCGGTGCCAGCAGGCAGCGGTGGCCCTCGTGGGTACACTCGTCCACCACCGCGCAACCTCCGTGCGCGCGGAGGTCACCAAGATGTTCTGGGAGATAGCCGGCGCGCACGGAATATGCCCTGAGGTGCACTACCCCGTCCCGGAGTTCGCAACTCTGGCGGGAGGCGACTGGGTCCAGCGCATACCCCGGGCCCTGGCCGCCCTGGGAGTGGGGCTGTACAACCCCATCGAGTGCCCCAGGGCGGCTCATGTCCAACTACAGTCCCCGCCGGGCAAAATCGTCACGCTGCGCACCGCCAAGCTGCGACACCGCGACACGTGCCGCCTGACGGTGCCACACGCAACGCCGTGGCATGGGCACCACGGGCCACGCCACCCCTTCCCCGACAACGACGATCCGTGGCCGACGGCGGTGCGGGAGTGCCTCGACCAATGCGCCGATGAACACCTCCATTACTGCCGCCATGAGCAAGGGCCCACCAACCACCCCGGGTGGCGCGATGCCCTGGCCCACCTCTTCCACACCACCGGCACGCGGGACCCCCGCCTGAGACTCGTCCACCCCACGAGGGCTAAGCAGGACGCCCACACCGGACCACGGGTGACCCCAGACGGCCTGCACCTCCACGTCGGGAGCTACCGCCGCCGGAACGGCCTGTCCCCCCCCACGCGGGGGGCGGCGTACCACCCGCCGGCGGCCCTCATGTACATCCTCCGCGACGTACTCGCGGAAAGCGAGCACCAAGAGCCCAACGCGGACGTGGCGTGGCCGGAGCCCTTACGCCCCCGGCCCCACGCGCCGATGCCGTTGTGGCTGGTGACCACAGACGACCAGTGCACCCAAGCGGCGGGACAAGCGCAGCTCCGGGCCGAGTGGGTGATAGTGCAAGTGGGGGCAGGCCAGCCCGAACCCCGTGGACTCCCCCGTGGCACCGCCCTACTGGTGGCTACGGGGGTGCCGCACGACCCACACATGGCGGTGCACGCGCTGGAGGACCGTCCGGAGGACACAGGACACTTGGTGGTACACCAGCGCGGAGGCCCGGCGTGGCTCAAGGAACATGTGACGGCGCTACGGTCCTGGACAAGCACGGTCGCCGGAGCGGAGATCCGGCTGCACGACCACCCGGCGATCAGCCCAGGCGACACCAGGGCGCTGAGCATGGACCAACTGACCCACAGCCACCCCGACGTCCGGTGGCACTCCACCGACCTCAACGCGGGGTGGCTCAGCCCCACCGGATACTACTGGATCCCGGAGGCCTGGGGACACACCTCCTCTGACGCATCCGGGGGCGGACCCTGCAAACACGCCACCAGCGTCGCTCTCGCCGCCGACCTCACCCGCACGTGGGCGGTGGCCATCTCGGGCACGGTGCCTGACGGAGAGGGGGTGGCCGCCTCCCTCCCCCTACATTACGGTGCACACAGACCATGGGTCCACACGGTGGACGCCGAGGTCATCCTCCACCTCCTACGGCACGCAGATCGCGAGCGAACCACGGGGGTCCCCGCCGGCGCAGCGAAGGTGGTCAACCAGATGCCCCTGAGGTGGCTCCGGGACGGCCTGTGCGCGCGGGGGCAACACGCCGGGCACCCGTTCTGGTACGTCCGAGCCACCTCGCACCACAGTGACGCCCTACTGCACAAGGCGGACTGGGCGGCGTCCCAGGACACCGTCTTGCAGAACACGCCCCCGGACCCTGGCCACGCCCAACTCATCGTCGCCGGCCGTGACGGCCATCTCGATCTACGGCCCCCCACGATGCGGGTGCTCGGCGAGGTCGCACAACGGGCGCAGACGGACCATGCGCTGACGCACCGGGGACACACACCTCTGGGCGCGGCCCACGCCACGGCCTACGTCCACGCCCGGGACCTCACCGCGGCGGCCACCAACCGCCGGGCGCTGCGGGCCCGAGACGGCCACACGCCGGTGCAGCGCAGGCTCCGCGTCCGGAAGGAGCGGCTCTCCGGCGTCGCCATCGTCCCGCAGCCGTGCCTTTTCTGCGGCGGCCCGGAAGAGACCCCGGTGCACATGCACGTGGGCTGCACCCACTTGCGGCTCCTCTGGCCCCACTACCGCCAGGCGGTGCACGAGGCGGCCCGCCACCTCCCACCTGGGGACAAGGCCCTGTGGGTGGCCTCGTGGCGCTCCGCAGGCGCCACGTGGACGGAGGTGTTCTGCTCCGGACTGGTGCCCGAGGACGCGGAGGCGCAGCTCCGCGCCATAACCCGATACGACCCGCCGGGAGGGACCTCGGTGGACGACTTCCTCCACCACATGCTCCGGCTAGGGGACTTCGCGTGGGAGCTTCGCAACCACCGGCTGGAGCAACTCCTCCACGACCCCCTAAGCGCGGCGGCCCGGACGCACCGGTGGCTCACTGCGGCGGAGGGCGACCACCCTCCCCCTCCCCCGCGCCCTGACAAGGACTTCGTAGCCTCCCTCCGTGTTGTGAATGGCACTCTGGAGTGCCCACTCCAAGAGGGCCCCCACCCGTATCAGGACCTGCCGGGGGGGTTCTCGAGGCACCTGCAAGACGCCCTTTTCCCACCGTGGATCATCGGGCGCGGCTCCATGACCGCATGGGAGGCGCGCATCGTGGGAGAGGAGTGGGCGCGGGAGTGGGGCCGGTGGTGCGCCGCCACGCGCGCCCCGGAGACCCCTGCGCAACGATACGCCGCCATCCCGCTCCGGGGGTGGGGGCCGGACACCCGGCCGAGACCCACCATGGTCCGAGGGGCGGGACCTGACCGCCCGTGGGACGCGGCGACAGGGGAATGGCTGCAGGCGGCCCCAAGGCCGCAAACGGGATGGGCTGGGGACGTATCCTCACTCGTCAGGACGCCCGTCCCGCCCCGCATCGTCCTTCACACCGCCAACGTGCTCCGGGCCACGGAGATACGCACGTGGGGACACGCTGCGGCCACCGTCCGGTGGCAACCCCCAGAGGACGGGGCCACCCAACTCACCGTGGCGCACTTCAAAGCGGGGGGGCCGGTATACGACGACGCCCTGTCCCGGCTGGGCGACACCCAGGGGCCCTTGCTCCTCATGTTCCCCACCGGTATCGCAGCCGCGCTGCGCCAGGAGCTGGACGGCTGCGAAGGGCTGCGAGTGGGGTGGGAAGCGGTCGCGGACGGCACCCTACTGGCCCTCCTCCACAGGGACACCGCGAACGGGTGCCAATGGGACGCGCTGACGCCCCACCTCACCGGGCGCCACGTGTACATGGCGAGCCCCCCCCAGGGGCACCCCCGCCCGTCGTGGGACGACCTCATCGCCGCCTTCCACGACCACGGGATCCTCCCCGGCGACACGTGGCAGGAGGTCCAGCGGAAGACGCTTGGCAAGGACTACCGGCGCCGCGTCCGCGCCCGCTTGCTGGAGATCCGGGACCCCCTCCGACAGAGGTGGGACGACCTCTGGCTCCGCCATCTCGACCCTTGGTCGCCGCCCTCCCACCTCCCGCACACCTGCCGACTCTGCGGAGAGTGTGACACGGTGTCCTCCGCAGCAGCGACAGGCGCCAACAGGTGCGAGCGGTGCACCCAGGTAGCCGCGTGCCCCTGGCCCGAACCTCCCGCAGGTCCGCGCAGGCGCACAGAGGAGGAGGCCTTGCGCCGGCGCATCGAGGGGGCACACACCCCCTCACACGAACAGGCGGGCCCCGCGGGCGCTGCCCTTCTATGGATCCACGTGCACCTACGGAACCCCACATCCATTGCGCACCTGTCGCACGTGTTCGCCCCCTAACCCCCACCCGCCGCCGCCCTTTGCAGAGCCCGCAGCACCATGCCACGCCGACGGGGGGATGGGCCGGGGCACGCCAGGGCCCGCCGCAGAGCGCAGGAGGCGGCCGTCCGGGGCCTGGTGGCGGACGCGGTGGCGGAGGCAAAAGGAGCGCACGCTGCCGCACGGTGCGACCTGGAGGGCAGTGCGAGGGCCTTCCTCAACGAGACCGCCCTCCCGACCGTGCGCGCCCTGAACGGAGCGGGAGCCCCTACGTTGCTCCCGGCAATGCACCGGATCGTGAACGCCGTCCGGCCGGGGCTCATCAGCCCGGAAGCGGCCCTCTACGGGCACTGGATGGAGTGGCGCGAGTCCAATCGGTCGGGCCGGCCCCTGTCCATGGGGGACGCCCTCCGGCTGACGGGAGCGGGGTCTGCCATGTCCCTCCGCAGTAGCGCCCCAGCCCTGCTGCACGCCCTCAGGACGCGCTACCCCGGGGACGCGGCCCCGTACCTGAACCAGGCGCGGGCCACGTACCCGGGGGGAGTGTCCGAGCTGGATGCGGCGCTCCACCTTCTACACCCGCCGGACGAGGACCTGGAGGTGGGCGAGGTCACGGTGTTCGTGGAAGGCGCGGACGAGGCGTCCGCCCGCCCCCGGCCGACCAACCCGGTGTATGACGGCACCGGGCCTACCCCCCCGTACGCCGTCGTCTACGAGGCGTTCCCCAGGGAGCCCACTTGGTGCCCCGCCCTCCCACCGGCGACGCACGCGCCCCGCGGCTGGGCTAACCCAGACCTGTCCCCCCCCCTCTCCAGGACCAGGGGTGCCCACCACAGGGGGCAGGTCCTCTGGCAAGAGTGCCCTGGCACCCCCCTCCTCCTCCTCGTCGTCACGTCCCGCGGGGGCTCGGGGCGGATCCTGGGGATCACCCCCACCAACCTCTATGGGGCCACACCTGTACCCCGCCCCCCCCTCCCGGCGCCCGCGGCGCGGGACGGAGTACGGACCTTCCTGCGCACACAGGAGGTCACCGCCGTTACGGGGGTCCATCTGGTGCGGCTGCCCCCGGCACCGCTCGACGACCCCCGGGGGCCCAGGGCCCTGAGCCCCGTCCCAGACTGGGAGCTGTGGCGCGACGCGTGGGCCGCGTGGCTCCCCCGCCTCCCCTCCCAATGCCGGTGGATGGCCGCGGACCCCCGGCCATGCGGGGCTGACGCCACAGCCGGCCCCCCACCCCCTCCCTGCCCCCCCCCCGCAGAGCACCACACGGCACTGCCCACGGCACGGCACTGATGCACCAGGAGGTAGTGGGAAGGGCGCGCCTGCCACCACGCATGCCTACCAGAGTGACAGTAATGGCAGACTCCGATGGGTCCCTCGGGCGGGACGACCGCCACCACCGCCGGTCCCGCTCCCGCTCCCCCGTCTCCCTCCAGAGTGGACGGGGGAGACCCTCGCGGAGCGCGAGGAGCGGAGGCTGGCGGAGGCGGCGGTGGTCGGACCGCCGCTGCCGGCCCGGGAACCTGGGCCAGCCGAGACGGCCGCCCCCGCCGCCCAAGCGGCCAGCCCCGCCGCCCCGCCCCGCCCTGACGCGCAGGAGGCGGAGACCGCGGCGAGCCACGCCGCGGCCCCGGCCGCGGCCCCCGGCACACCGCCGGCAAGGGGGGCAGCGCAGGAGAGCAAGCAGGGCGCAAGAGGGGTTGCGACGGGCCCTACACGGGCCGTGGGCGCCTCGCCGACGGCCGCCGCGGCAGCAGCGAAGACCGAGAAGGATGTGCGAGAGTCTGCGACCGCGGCCACGGGCGCCTCGTCGGCGGCCGCCGCGGCAGCGACGGAGAGTGCGGAGGGCAAGCGGGGGAAGAAGCGGGGGAAGCACCCCGCACGGGCCGTGGACGCCTCGCCGGCGGCCGCCGCAGCAGCGGCAGTGGGCAGGGAGAGCGAGAAGTACCGCGCCCACGCCAACCCCGCCCACACCCACACCAGCCCCCCCAAGCCGTACCCCCCCAAGCCCTTCCCCCCGGGGCGGGAGCGGCATGACCGCCCCCCGAAGCGCGAGCGCTCACCGCCGGGCGTCACGCTGCCGCAACTGCAAAGGCAGCGGGACGCCCGGCGAGTGGTCCAGGAAGGGCGCAGCGGCGAGGGGGAGGGGAGCGGCGGACGGCGTGACAGGCAGGGGGCAGGGGAGGGGTCGGGGCACGGGAAGGGCGCGCGGGAGCGCGGGCAGGAGGCCCAGGTGCAGGGGACGGAGCGAGGGGTGGTGGGAGAGCGAGCGGGCCGGGGCGTGGTGGACGAGAGGCGGGACCCGCGACACGGGCAGGGGGTCGGGGAGGGGCCAGGGCACGGGAAGGGTGTTCAGGGGCGCGGGCAGGGTACCCAGGCGCAGGGGGCTGGACAAGGGGGGATGGGAGAGCGAGCGGGCCGGGGTGTGGGGGACGAGAGGCGGGACCCGCGACATGGGCACGGGACCGGAAAGGGGCCCAAGGGCAAGGGCAAGGGCAAGGGCAAGGGCCCCAAGGGACAGGAGGGACGGGGCACGGGAGCCCAGGGGGGAGGGCGGGGCGAGGGGAGGGGGGCAGAGGGCGGGGCACCCCCGCAGCCGGAAGTGCAGCCGGTGAGGTGCATCCCCCCCGGCATCCAACAGATGCCGGCACACCACACCTACCACCACCACCACCACCACCACCACCAGCTCTACAACATCGACCCTGACGCCGGCGAGCTCATCCCCCCCCAACCCCCACGACACCAGCACCAGCAAGCCCCCCCCGCGCCGAGGGCGGAGCCGGCGCGGGTGGCCTCGGCGGAGGTGGGACGGGGCGTGGCATCGGCGCCGCAGGTCCAGGAGCAGCGAGGGGGGCCGGCACAGGGGGCGGAGGAGAGCCGGCCGTGGAACGTGGACTGGGGCGCAGTCCCGGACCCGCTGGGGGGGGAGACCCTCCCCCTGGTGGGGGAAGTGTACGGGTGGTTGTGCTGGGCCAACCAGGGGACCTCCAGGAGGTCGCGGAACCGGCCCTTCGATGCCGTGCTCCTCCGGAGGGACGGAGGACACCGGGAGGCACCCCCGGGGGGGTGGGCGGCACCAGAGGACCACGAGAGGGTCCTCAGGTCAGTGATCCGGGCGGCGTGGCCCGACAGGGAGCCTACATGGCCGGCCTTCCTGGAGGGGGGGGCGGTGCTCCGCATCACGGATGCGGACGCCAACAACTGGCTCCCCCGGGCTCTGCGTAGCGCCCTCGCCCACTGGCGCTACCGCCGGCACAACCCGCCGCCGCCGCAGCCCCAGCCCCCACACAAGCGGCGGCGCAAGTGAAGGCCCAGACGGCGGGCACGGGAGGGGGGGATGGGCCCCCTGACCCACGCCCCCCCCACGGTACGGCACGACGGGCGGGGATGCGCCGCCACCCGCGGGAGGGAGTGCGGGGGCGCCAAGCGCGGGGAGGAACCGGCTGCCCCGCAACCTGCTAACCACTGACCGCTAACCATCAGCCACCCCCGGCCGGCCGGCGCCGCGCGGCAACGGCCGGGGAGGTGAGGGCCCCGGCGAGGGCCTGCGCGGGCATCCAGCTCTCGGTAGGGGCTGGCCCCCGGGACCAGGGCCGCCATGCCGCCCCCACCCCCCCCCAACGTGCACGACGGAGCAGGAAGGAGGCCGCGCCCCACATGACCCTCCCGTAACCACAGCCCGCTCCGAGGTGACGGAGGGAGGGTGTCAAGTCAGATGAGGCCCCCAGGGGGGCGGTCCACGGGCCGCCCCTCACCCCCCCCACCACGGGGCGGCACTTCCGCCCCGACCGCAAGCGCGCGCCGGAAGGGAGAGCACCGGCGACGCAGAGAGAGCCGGGAAGGAGTACCACAGGCCGCCGCCTGGAACGAGAGCAGGGAGGCCGCGGCGCGACACCCCCCCCCCCCCCCCCGCCCCCCCGCCGGCCCGCCGGCCGCAGGGGCCCCGGCCCCCACCCCCCGAGGCTGAAGGGACGGACCCCCCCGCCCGAGAGGGGAGCCGGAGTGTGACCCGCCCCGACGCCCCAGCCGCCGGCTCCAATGGGGGCCGCGAAGAGCAAGTGGGCCCGCGCCTGCGCACCGGGACGCCGCGCAGATCGTGCCCGGAGAAGCCGGGTGGGCGCGAACCGGAATGGTATGGGTGGCCACGCCCCCCATGGACAGCACGACGCCAAGGGACGCCCGCTTTGTTACCTACCCAGGGAAGGCGGCCCCGCAACCCGCTAACCACTGACCGCTGACCCTCACGGCCACCCCCGGCCGGCCAGCGCCGCGCGGCAACGGCCGGGAGATGAGGGGCCCCAGGGAGGGACTGCGGGAGGATCCGGCACTCGGTAGAGGGGGGCGGGGGAAGGGCGCGACCCCCCTGGCCGATGGCTGGCCCCTGGGGCTGGGACCGCCAAGCCGCCCCCCCCCCCCCTTTTTTGGCCGACAGGGGGCATCGCCAGGGAACCGGAGGACCCCCCCCCACTCCCCCCCCCCCCCCCCTCCCACACAGGCCCGAGAGCAAGCGGGGTGGCCCCCCCCCCCCCCCCCCCGCACCCACCCCAGCTGGGGAGCCACAGGCGCGGCCCTCCGCCCCCCCAGGGCCGGGGGGGCGCCCCCACCCACAGGAGGAACGGCGACACGGTAAGGGCAGCGGCGGCTGGACCTGCCCCCACGAACCCACACCGGCGTGCCGGAGCAACGCGCACAACGGAGCACGAAGGAGGCCGCGCCCCACATGACCCTCCTGTGACCACAGCCCACTCCGAGGGGAAAGAGGGGGGGTTTGCAGGTCAGCCGGGGCCCCCAGGGGAGCGGTCCACGGGCCGCCCCTCACCCCCCCCCGCCCCGGGGCGGCACGTCAGCCCCGACCGCACGCGCGCGCCGGAGGGGAGGGCCAGAAAGGGGTACCACAGGCCGCCGCCCGGAACGAGAGCGGGGAGGCCGCAGCGCGACACCCCCCCCGAGGCAAGGGGAATGGGCCCCCCCACCCGAGAGAGGGGCCGGAGTGTGACCCGCCCCCCCGCTCCGGCCGCCGGCCCACAAGGGGGCCGCGATGAACAAACGGGCCCACGCCTGCGCACAGGGACGCCGCACAGATCGTACCCGGAGAGGCTGGGTGAACACGAACCGGAGTGGTATGGGGGGCCACGCCCCCCATGGACAGCGCAACGCCAGTGACGCCCGCTTTGTTGCCTGCCCAGGGAAGGCAGAGGGACGGAAAGAGACAGAGCGACCCCCCGCCCTACAGTCAGTCGGCGACCCGGTGGTGCTACTGCCCGCCTCTTACCCCAGTGCACGTCAGTCGGCGATCCAACGCACCCCACCCAGCCCCCTCCCCAGTCCCGACCCCGTGCGCGTGGACTGCGCGTGGACGGCGCACAGCCCCACCCTCAGGGCAGGATACATAGCCGACGACACCCCTCAGTGGCGTAAGAGACTCCCGCGGACGAGGGCACCCCCCCGGGGACGCCCAGCCGCCGCCCCCGCAACCCCAAGCCAAGTAGGGGGGAACCGGGACCGGACCGCCCCCCCCCAAGCACGCCAGACGGAGCACGGGACCGGGGCAGGACACGCGGAGGGGCACGGACCACATGGAACGGCCCTACCAGCGCCCAGTGCCGGGACCACGCGAGATGCGCGCGCCACACCACCCAGCGGGGAGCGGACACCGCGAGAGCGCGAGCGCACACACACGAAAAGGACACGCGGGGACCACCAGAAGGGCAACCGGACCGAGCGCGCGGAACGCACAGACCACCTGGAATGGCGTACCAGCGAGCGAGGGTAAGGGACACCCGGACGGGACGGCCCGCCACACGCAACGCGGGATACGCGGGGCGGGAAGGGGGAAGAAGGGGAAACACAACACCAGGTACCGGCCCGAACCCCCCCGAACCGGCCGCGAGCGCCGCGCACACACAGACGGGACACTGCACCCGCCAAGGCAGTAGTGGCGCACAGCGCCACGCCCCAACCCCTGGGCTAGGCAGCCACCGCGCCAGCCCAAGGGGGTCCCACTGGCGACAAGCCAGTAGCACGGGCCCGGCGGCGCCGGTGCCCCGGGCGACCACGCATTAGGGGGGCGACGCAGTGGGTAAGCGCCCGCGGCCACGGCTGCGAATTGATGCACTGACCGGGGAGTGGCGAAACGGGGACGCCGGGGAAGGACGGGGCTCCGAGCTCTGTGAACCCGGGGGACTCCGCCACCAGGCAGGAGGTGCGTCTTGGAGGGCCCCCCACTAGGACCCGGTGGGGAGGATATCACCTGGCCCGACCAGGTGGCCCCCCTGGGCCGAAAGGCGTCTAGTACCCGCAAAATCAAACCTCAAACCTCAAACCCAACAGAGACGAAAAATTTTCGCCTCTGCTACCATGAAACCAGACCGGGTGGTCAGGAGCAGAGGTCGCAGTGGCATGGGCAGCAACATTGCTTGGCACCGAAGACATAACGATATTATTGACTGAATAGTATCCTGCAAACAGATATGGTACACATAGCCAATGAAATACCTGATATGCACATATGAGAAATCCACCCAATCATCCACTAATTGATATAACTACTAAAAATCCATGATTGCCTTATCTATCCCACGTCCTATGTTCCTAACAAGGAAAGGGAATATGATATACCCTATCCCACATATATCCCATATATAGGGCCAAATAATGCTCCCTTAGGGGTAAAATGCCAGGGTAGGGTTGTGACCTGCTTCACTGTCGCTCACATAGGGGGTTGCTCGTGTGCGAGTAGGGAATCCCCGTAGACACCTGGACATTGAGGGATCTCAGGACCCTCTTGTACCAACCGGTATCTGAGCGTACTCGTACGTCCTCATTGGAGTTGATCTTCTTTGGCGCCCCATAGACACAAAACCACTCCTCCAGGAGTATCTTGATAGTCTCCTCCCCGGTAATGTGCTTGGTACATGGGAACACCCTGGTAAACCTGGTCAACCCACAGGTTACCACGAGGGCGAAGTCATAGCCCCCGAACTTTGGCATCTCCGTGTAGTCCACGTATAGAACACTGTTAGCACAGTGAGGGATGGGCAGCGTCGAGTATAGACCTCTGTCCCTGATATCCCCTCGTTTACAGGACCTGCACGGGCACTTGTCCACGATAGGCTGGAGGGTTTTCCGCAGTTCGTCGTCAGTCCACGTAGTGTGCAACCACTGCCTGAACAGCCTCAGGGTACGGTCAGGACCCACATGACCGCTGGACTCATGGGTACACTTCAAGTAAGAAAAAGTGCTTTTCCAATGCTTTGAGGCATACTCTAGTTGTATTAGAGATGCACTGAGCATCCATGCATTTTTATCTTAGTATTGGTCCAACCAAAAGTGGTGATAACACATTTTGACCTATGGAACCAAACACCCAATCAGGATATGGAGTGGACCCCTTAATCCCCTTTCAATGTGAAGTAAAACATCTTTTCCTGAGTTGACTGAGCACTGACATATCCAGGGCAGAGCCTATGAATTTATCTATGTTTTTTCATGAATACTTATCTGCCCTAGTGGTATGCACCCTAGGGGGCTAGGCACCTCTTTTTGAGAGGTCCTGGGTTCAATTCCTGGTCAGCCTAGCTAAGTAGGGAGATCCCATGTGACATGGCAGTGACCTCATCGCCACATACCATGCCACCTCAGCACATATGGGACCCAAAACAAAGAGAGCACATCTCCTAAGATGGCACTATGGAGAGAGAGTGATCCTGAGGCAGTTTTCTAACTCTTTTCCAAACACATTTCAGCTATCTTTGTGAATATGCATTGATTTGTGACCTGAGTTGCAGTTTCTGTGAATATCCAATCATCTTTCACTGTTTACACTGCAGCCCTTCATGCTTTGATCCTGATCTTCTCCTCTTTGCACACTTCTGGCTTGGGTTACCCTGGATTGACTCTATTTCTGCAAACAAAGGTTTTCATCTTCCAAAACAAGCAGTAGGAAACCCTACACCTACAGCAAGCAGCAGGAGAAGCAAAAACACAGTGCTGAAAACACTATAAACTTTTCTGGTAGCAAGAGGCAGCCTGTCTCTGCGCACCGGCAGCAACCCCGTGCCGTACATCCAGTGCGCCGAGTACGGGCATATATAAGCAGAAGGGTGAAAGAAGATGGATCCAAGAAAGGTGGACGCCGACGTGAAGACAGCGCCAGCGCCTGAGGCACCGGCAAGGCTGGCACCTGGCGCTGTACCTTCGGCGGAGCCCTTACATGGGCCAGTGGATGCGGCTGAGGACTCCCTGGATGGACTCCAGACGGCCTTCGGGGCCCTGTCTGTCGAGGAGGTGATGGTCACTCAGCCTGAGAAGAGGAAGAGAGAGAGCGAGAAGGATGCGGGAGAAGGAGCAGACGAAGGAGAGGAACAAGGGCAAGACCCGACGCATGACCCTACCTTCGAAGGTGCACCAAGCGCTTCTGGCCTCCACGCATCACCCTCTCCTATGACCACCACACTCCCAGCCGCTGCAACATCCACTTCCACAACCAACCCGCCTATGGCAGAGGGCACAGGCTTTACTGGCATGCCTCACTACCCCGCCTATGGTATGGGCCCACCTACCACTGCGCTCCATGAGGCAACAACTGCCAGTGAGCCGGTGGCTTCCAGCTCTGCGCCGCGATGGTATGCAGCTGAATATCCCCATCCACTACACGCTACTGGAACCTATGTGGATGTTCCTGGGTATGCTCCTGGGTATGCACCTGGGTATGCACCCTTGAGTGGGTTGAGGAGAGGACCCGAATCTCTTGGAGGCAGGAGTAGAGGATCTGGGAGATCCTCCAACAGGTCCCTGACGCGGTCGGAGATCAACCAGGTGCTCCGAGGAGCCACTTCAAAAATTGTGGGCGACCTCACACAAGAAATCCGTGAGAAACTGGAGCCCCTGATGATCCCGCCCCAGACGTCACCTATTTCGGTGGGAATGTCACCCCACCGAGTCCAGGCCAACCACCTGGCGGCAGGGTTGACAAATACCCTGGGGAGCCTGAGGAGCAGACCGATGCCGACGCCTGCAGCTATTCCGAGAAGTCCTTTCGTGCCGAGAACGGCCCAGCCGCCTTACAGCCACGTGACGAACTCGACGAGGGCCGAGCTGGACCGGCTGGGGCTGACAGCCCTAAGGGCAATGGTGGACGTGGAGCCTTATGGCTCCAGTGATCTAGGCGGAGAACCCTCCGACGACGAGCCGCCGTCGATGGATTCTTCTTCGTCCTCGGAGGACGATGACCCGGAGGACCCCGAGGATCCAAAGGGTAAGAAGAAGAAGAAGAAGAAGAAGAAGACCCGACGCCCTGAAGGACGCCGAGCTCAGGAGGCGAAGGCTATAGCCACCTCCAAGATCGTGGTGAACCTGCCTGAGTTCACAGGCAAGGACCTCAGCGAGTTCGCTGAGAACTTTGGGCGGTTCCTACGTCTGACTGGCCAAACCCACGCCAGTGGGCGAGTGAAGTGCGACCTGCTCCTGCAGTGCTGCAAGACCAAGTACCTGGAGAAGCAGGTCAGGCAGATCGTGACTAACTCCGCCACCTTTGCCGATGTGTTGGTTGCCCTGGAGAGGCAGTATCCAACCTACGAAACCGACCTCTCCATCAGGGCCGAGATCCAGAACCTGCCCGTGCTGCCCAACAACCCCAAACCTGGCAGGGTCTCCGAGCTGTTGGCTGACCTGGATCACTGGGCTGGACGACCGACGCGCGGTTCCTACAGCAGCGACGACCTGCTGTTCTGGTTGGTGGCCAAGCCCCCTCGAGAGCTATGGGACGAGTGCCGTTTGACGGCGGAGCGCAAGGCTAGATCCCTCCGCTACGAGGATCTATGCGTGCTGCTCCTGGAGATGGCGCTGGAGAAGGAGAGCGACCAGCACTTGAACAACTACCGTCCTGGTTGTGGAGGTTCTGGAGGCCATGGCAAAGGGTACCAAGGGTCCCGAACTGGGCAGGGGACTACCCCCAAACACGCCCACGCCCGTCTCATGGAGAACGTGAAGGAGCTATTCTGGTGTGATGCCAGAGACGAGCAGGGCCACCTGCAGCACGCCTCTGACTGGGAGCAGCGAGACTGCTTCGTAGTCCAGGGGAAGCAGCAGGAGAAGAACACCGGCGCTAAAGCGAAGCTGCCGGATCATTACCGGTGCACCATCACGTGTGCATTCTGCGGTAAGCGGAAGCACTACGAGGATGAGTGCTACCATAAGCAACGCCTATCGGCGAAGCTTAAAGGAGAAGATCCTGGCAAAGGCTCAAGCAAAGGTGGAGGCAAAGGCAAAGGCAACGACTCCGGCAAGGGCAAGTCGAAAGGACGTGGTCAAGGTGGTCAAGACAAGGGTCAAGGTGGACGAGGAGGAGGCGCTAACCGCCAGCCCGACAACAAGAACAAGGACAAGAACGGAGGCAACCCCAACCCTAATCCAGGGGGGAACTCGAGCCCTCTGGAGGGCAGTCTGGTCCTACCACACGCTCACAAACGCAGGCCCAGCAAGAACAAGGAGCCAAGCGTGAGCATGAAGGTGGTGATGACGGCAACGCTAAGAAGAGGAGCCGTTTCATGAGGATGGCCCGCAAACTGCGGAACAAGGGGTTCGAGGTGACCTGTCCCGCGGAGTTCTGACGGGGACGCTCTGGTGGCACCCAAGACCTGGTGTTTTGGGTACGTATCCGACTAGGGGGACGCGAATACCTGGGGGTATTGGACACTGGCGCCACCATATCTATAGTGGCCAAGAAAATTTTACCTTGTGGGAGCCTGAAGAACACCATGACCACCGCCGCTATACGCATGGGGGATGGACATGTGGTGCACAGCTGCGGGGACTGTGAAGTGGAGGTACCTATGGGCTCACGGACTATCGCCCATCGGTTCTATGTGATGGACACTGAGGCCTTCGACTTTGTACTGGGGACTGACTTCTTCGTACAGCACTCCCAGATACAATCCCTGACGCTGCAAGCGCCCTACCTCCTCTACGTGGACCACGGCAGTGGCAGAGAGTCTGTGCCACTGGAGCAGTCGGAACATACCTCGAGTTACCTGAGACTATCGAAGGGGGAGCCCTCGAACATGATGGCGGCCTCCAAAACTGAGGACTATTAACTTTTGGGGGAAGTCCTAGACCAAGGTCTGAAGGAGTTGGGTTACTCTCGAGAAGACCTAAGTGTGGAGCTGTTCGCCAGCGACAAGCAGCATGTACTGGACCTATACTGCAGCAAGGGGAAGAACTGCAGCTACAAATTTTACTGGCCCTCTTTCGGGATGGCCTACGGGAACCCCAGATTCAGTGAACTGGGGAAGGTGCTGACCAAGGTGGCCTTGGAACGTTCCCCTATGGTCCTGTGTTCCCCCGATTGGGGAGCCCATGGGGGCAACAAGTACTGACGAAACCTCCTGGACAGGCTGACTATCAGCTCTGTTCGTTTGCCTGATGAGGCCATCTACGTGCCTCTGGGACGCAAGACGCCTATTGGGAAGCCCGGATGGGGGAGTATGCTCAGCGTGGTGGACGGAGGTCTTACCACCATCCCCTAGGAGGACCTGGACCCGACTCTGGTCCAGACTATACAACGAGAAAGCGATGGACTCGCCTTGGGTGACTTGAAGGATCGCCTACGACCTCAAGATGCTGTGGAGACTACACCCGGAGGAGATGAGTACGTCGTGACTGACACCAACGCCCCCAACTCTCTCTGCCATGTACCTGTTCCTGATGGAGTCTCTGAGTGTGGAATATCTGAGCTACCTAGCTCTATCCACTCAGAAGACGAGACTGAGCACGACGCCTTCTTCGTGCAGACCTGTGTGGAGGAAGTGGAGAACGCCGACTACGTCGCCCCACTGAAACCCCTACTCTCCATGAGGGTGGAAGACCCCGTGGACGAGGAGCTGGACCCTCGATCCAGGCTCAGGGAGTATGTTGATTCCAAGAGGAAGTTGGTGGCGAAAAAGCTATGCTACGCGAAGCCTACCCGCAGCTCATGGCCACTGAAGCAAGGACGTATGGGAGACCTATCCCAATTGAAGGAGGACCTTGAACAGAAGATCACCACCTGGCAAAGGGAGGTGGATCTTAAGCTCATGAAGAGCGTGTGGGGCGCCCATGTGAGGACCCCAGAGGAAGACGACCTCTCGGAGGAATGTGTATTTGAACCCCCTCGAGCGTGCCTATGTTGCCATCGTCCACCGGAGATGGTTGAGCAAGACCTTCTATATGCCTACCAAGGGCTGAAGGATACTACCACGGGCGAAGAGTCGGTGGAGGACCACCTCCCGACGTCTATTACTCAGGGGGCCAGCAACTTACACTCTGACGAGGACATGGAGGACAGGATCAAGGTATTGCACCCGCGGGTACAGAAGCTTATGAGGACCTATCTGGAGGTGTTCAGAGAACTACCCCCTCCAGCCTCATGTGACAAGCTGGTACAGATGGACCTCAAGCTCAAACCCGAGTTCGTGGGTCACAAGATCCGGAGGAGACCCTATCCAGCTCCTAAAGAGCAGGCCGACGAGATTGAGCGACAGATACAAGAGTGTATCGACGCTGGCCTAGTCCTGGAGTACAAGGACGGGGACTACCCCCTACACTGCAGCCCCTGTTTCCTGGTGGCTAAACCTGGGTCTACAGCCAAACGGCTGGTAGTGGACTATGGAGAGCTGAACAAGAAGACGCTGAACCACTCAGGGTCCATTCCTAATATGGAGTCTACCCTGGAGAAGATAGCCTCCTGCCGCTACAAGACCAAGATGGACAAGCGAAGCGGATTCTGGCAAGTGGACCTGACGCCCAACGCACAGGAACTACTGGCCTTCATCACCCCTCAGGGGAGGGTGTTCAAGTGGAAGGTCATGCCGTTTGGCGTGGCTAACGCACCCGCTCTATTCCAAGAGCTGATGAACAAGATCTTGTCCATCCTACGAAGGAGACCTAAGGTGCAGGAGCTCATATCCCGTGGTGCCCAGATGGAGGCTCACATCGACGATGTATGCCTCGGGACCAATACCCAGGAGGATCACCTAATCCTCTTGGGTGAGTTCTTTGCGGTCTGCCAGGAGAACCACACACGACTCAAGCTGGAGAAGTGTGAGTTCATGCAGGAGACCATGCAGTACCTGGGGTTTGACGTTGGCTATGGGTGGTGGACCCCAGCGGCCTCTAAGGCCAAACCCCTGATGGATGCCAAGATACGACACGAAGACCCCAAGAAAGGACTTCATGATGTACGCAGTTTCATTGGGGCGTGCAACTTCTATCGCCGCCACATCAAAAACTTCACCTATACCAGCGCCGTTCTGACGGACTTGATCAAGAAGAGTACTACTTGGCGCTGGGGCCCACAAGAGCAACAAGCGTTTGACGAGCCCAAAGACAAGGTAGCCAACGCTAAATGCTTGGGCGTGCCTAGAGCACAAGGGGAGATTATCCTGGTGACCGACGCCAGCAATGTGGGCGGTGGTGGAACGTTGTTCCAATGGCAAGCACTAGAGAAGGAGGAGTTCGACTCGGCCATTTCCCAATGGGGGACGGAAGGTCTCAACCGAGATGAAACCCTCAAGCACAGCTACCCTGACGACAAGTGGGTCCTAGTACCTCTGGGCCACTGGAACTGGAAGTGGAACCAGGCCAGGGGGAACTACTCCACCTATGAGCAGGAATTGCTCGCTGGTATGCTGGTGCTATCCTCACAAGCAGGACTGTTGGGGAGTAACCCTGTGGTCTGGCTATGCGACCAAGAACCGGTCCGCAGTTTCCAGAAGGGTCCCCCACCTGAGAAGGCCAAGCTACGGCGCTGGTGGACCTACTGAAGCGTTTTCGTGACCCTCCTGCAAAGCACCGCAATTTCTGCAAGAATCGAACATTTCGTGAGTCGGTTTAAGTTGCTTAAACTGTTCTAAGGCGTTAGCCACAGGCCTTCGAATCTACATAGATGCCTGTGAAAACACGGAAAAACAATGAAATCTCACGTATATTTACAAAATGGGGCACAACAGCATAAATTTATTATAAAAGACTGCTATTTTAACATAAAAATCGGCAATTCTAGCTATTGCTCTGTCGCTTTCGTAATCCCATTTTACGTCATAAATTGCGCTGTTCAGCGCACGTGCGAGCCACAGCGGGTAGCGGTAGGGAGACCCTGCCGCTACCGCTGCACCCCCCTTCTTAAAGGTTTGTTTATCCTCCAGGAGGAAAAACAAACCCCAGAGGTAGCCTTTTCCTAGGTGTCCGGTGGGGAGCACCAATACTACCCTCAGGCAAAAACCTGCTTTGCCACTCTAGGAAAATAAAAAGAAAAAGGCCTTGGGGGCCTGCCCCGTTTGTTTCGAAAACCTGAAAAAGTTTTCAGTTTCCCGAAAACCTCCATGCTTTCAAAAACCAAACAACAGGACAGGCATGCACACAGCACTACAACTCAGCATCAAATCAACGTTGCTGTGTCAGTTCGTGCCTTACCCAGGCACCGTGCACTGTACTGTACAAGTGCGGGTGCGTGTGCCAGGGGCTGATCCGCCCCATATATACATGGGTTTTAAGACCCACATATATACCCGGTTGGTGGAGCCTGACAAGACTGGGCTCTCACCACGGCAAGTCTGACAAGACTGGACTTGCCCACAGGTGTTCCAACAAACGGAATATTAAATTATCACCGTCTCCAACGACGGCTGCCACTGCCGGGCGTCTGCGTCCCACCGTCGTGGCTGGTCGCTCCGCTGGTCGTGGCGGTCTTTTTCGGCGTCTGGAAGGCGACTTCCACCTTCTTCTTCGCTTCGCCCGTGTCGGACTTCGTCTTGGACGTCTTCTCCAGGCGACGGACTCGCTCTTGCAGACTCTCCTGCTCCGACTTCAGGGTCCGGATATCCGCTGCTGCACTCCTCGCCCACGCTGCCATCTCCACAGCCCAGGCCTTCAACTCCACCGTCTCGGTTGGTAGGATGGCGATCTCCGAGCTTAACCGGCTGGGACTGGGGTTGCGTGGATTTCCGGCGAACGCTCCTTCACGTTGGGGTACTGGTCGGTACTCCGGCGCTTTCTGGGGCGCTGTTTGGCGCTCCCTTGACGCTTGACCACGGTCTGCGTGACCACGACTTGGACCTTGTCTTCGGTGGAGCGCTGATTGGCACTCCGGCGTTCTCCAGGACGCTGGTTGGCGATCCCATGCTGCTTGACGATGGTCCGGCTTGCGGAAGAGCTCTCTTTTGACGGCTGGTTGGCCGTCACGGTAATCCGGATTGCGGCTGGTACTGCCGCTCTTGGGGCGGCTGATGCTGCCGCCGTGCTGGTTCCCACGGCCATAGGGTTGACGGCTGGAAGGGCCATACCTCGGTTGCTCGAACGCGGGACTGCGGCTCGAACTTGGCCTTGGACTGGGACTCCAGTTTGACGCGTCGCTCATGCTGTCCAGGTTGTAGCCGCCATGTTGCGGTCCCCACGTCCTGACGCTGCTGCTGTCGCTGCTGCTCATCCGGGACGCTGCGGAGGCACTTGCTGCCTCTCCTCTGGCGGACGCTGCGGAGGCACTTGCTGCCTCTCCTCTGGCCGCGTGCTGCGGCTGACGGCCACGTTGCGGTGATGACTGGCGCTGCGCCCAGCGCCTTCTCTTTCCAGCGCGTGTTAGCGCCGCTCCTTGGCGCTGCGATTCGCTGCGGCCGGCGGCTGTCCCTGTTCAGGGTTGTTAGAACAGTTTTGAAGCGTTTTCGTGACCCTCCTGCAAAGCACCGCAATTTCTGCAAGAATCGAACATTTCGTGAGTCGGTTTGAGTTGCTTAAACTGTTCTAAGGCGTTAGCCACAGGCCTTTGAATCTACATAGATGCCTGTGAAAACACGGAAAAACAGTGAAATCTCACGTATATTTACAAAATGGGGCACAACAGCATAAATTTATTATAAAAAACTGCTATTTTAACATAAAAATCGGCAATTCTAGCTATTGCTCTGTCGCTTTCGTAATCCCATTTTACGTCATAAATTGCGCTGTTCAGCGCACGTGCGAGCCACAGCGGGTAGCGGTAGGGAGACCCTGCCGCTACCGCTTCACTACCTCAGTCAACTACGGCTGATGGTACACCATATCCAGGGAGTGAAGAACGAATGTGCCGACTACATCAGCCGCAACAACTTCGACACCCTGATTGGTGCCCGGTCTGAAGCGCTGGCTAAGGAGGCGTTCAGCCGTATGGACGTCCACTTGGACCTCAACATGACGATGATACGCCCCCTGGATGGACTCCAACAATCGGAGTACCTGAAGGAGTTCAGGAGTATCCACAAGCGCCCGGAGAAACGCCTTGAACCCCTCCTGGTCAACCAAGACCAGTGGAAGAGGGTCAAGAGCTACCTATGGCACGAGGACCGTATTGTGGTGCCTAGTGACCGAGTCCCAGCGCTGCTGAAGTGGACCCATGAGTCCAGTGGTCATGTGGGTGCTGACCGCACCCTGAGGTTGTTCAAGCAGTGGTTCCACACTACGTGGACTGACGACCAACTGCGGAAAACCCTACAGCCTATCGTGGACAAGTGCCCGTGCAGGTCCTGTAAACCAGGGGATATCAGGGACAGAGGTCTCTACTCGACCCTGCCCATCCCTCACTGTGCCAACAGTGTTCTATACGTGGACTACACGGAGATGCCGAAGGTAGGTAGGTAGGTAGGTGCACTCGGTCGTGGAGAGGCGCCCCATGGTTCCCCCTGGCTTCGCCCCTGTGACGAACAGGAAGAGGCTCCGCGCGTGAAGAGGGGAGGCGGCTTACATCCCGCTAGACCTGACTGTTGGCCCCCAACAAAGCGGCCCCGGGCTACACCGGGAGGGCTGATCGCCGCCAGCGTGACATGCTTGTCTCGCCGGGAGGGTGGGCCCCCGTGCTTGCGCACGTCCCCTCCTTTGGGCGGAACCCTAGGGGTTCACCGGACTTCCTGGCGTATCCCGTTCCCAAGGCATGCATGCATGTTCTTGGTACTAGGGTTCCGAGGCGCTTGGGTGTCGCACGCTCCGCCTCGAGTCCCAATGCAGCGCAGGCCTTAGGATGCAGCCTTACCCCCGGGCTCCGGATCTCGTTTGGCCGGGTCACCTGCATGGCACGGGCTGCCTCAGTGCCCGGGCTGTGGGCACTGGGTTTCCTACTGTTGGCTTGCGTTTGTGGTTGGGTCCGGGTTGCGGTTGGTCGTGGGTTTTGTTTACCCCTGCCCGTTGTGGCTGGGGTCTTGGGTGGGTGTGTTTGGGCTCGGTTTGTGGTGTTGTCCCTCTTTTGCCGGCTGTTTGTGGTGTTCGTGGTTGGGCTTTGGTGTGGGCCCGCTTTCGGGACCTGTGTGGTTTCCTGCGCGTTTCCCTTGCCCCCCGCCGTTTCCGGTTCCGGTGTGCGGTGTGGGCGCCCGGGTCTCGGCTGTGCCCCGCCCTTCTTGGCTGGGTTGTCGGGTTGTGTTTTTTGCACTTTTTTTTTTTTTTTTTTTTTTTTTCCGGTTGCTGGGTGTCCTTGTCCCGGGCCTTATGGTCTCTCCCCCGTCTCCTTTCTTTCGGGGGCTGCTGGCTTTTTTTTTTTTTTTTTTTTCCGCTTGTTTCGGTGTCCCTTTTTTCCGCTGGGCCGCTGTCGCTGGCTTGGTGTTGCCGGTCTTGGCTGGGTGGTCCCCCTGTGCCTGTTTGGGGGTCCTGTCTTCGGTGCCCTCTGGGTGGGGGGTTAGGCCCCCTTCTGTGTTGTTGGTGGGCGGTTTGGTGGTTTTGGGCTGTTTTCGCGCGCCCGCCCCCCCCCCCCCCCTTTTTTTTTTTTTTTTTTTTGTTCGGGGGGGGGGGCCTGCCGGGCTGTTCCTCCCGTTGCCTTTCCTCGGCTGGCGGTTGCTCTGTGGCTGGTGTGTGGTGTGGTTGGTCCCTCGCCACTCCTGGCAGAGGTTCTTGTGTGCTACTCCCCGCCACTCCTGGCTGGGTTTCGCTTCCGGTGGTGTTGGGCGGGCCCCGCCACTCCTGGCTGGGGTCCGTTGGCGGCGTTGCTGTGTGGTGTGTGGTGTGTGGCGGTGGTGTGTTGGTGGGGTTGTGGCTGGTGTGTGGTGTGGTTGGTCCCTCGCCACTCCTGGCGGAGGTTCCTGTGTGCTACTCCCCGCCACTCCTGGCTGGGTTTCGCTGCCGGTGGTGGTGGGCGGTCCCCGCCACTCCTGGCTGGGGTCCGCTTGCGGCGGTGGTGTGTGGTGTGTGGTGTGTGGTGTGTGGCGGTGGTGTGTGGGTGGGGTTGTGGCTGGTGTGTGGTGTGGTTGGTCCCTCGCCACTCCTGGCGGAGGTTCCTGTGTGCTACTCCCCGCCACTCCTGGCTAGGTTTCGCTTCCGGTGGTGGTGGGCGGTCCCCGCCACTCCTGGCTGGGGTCCGTTGGCGGCGTTGCTGTGTGGTGTGTGGTGTGTGGCGGTGGTGTGTTGGTGGGGTTGTGGCTGGCGTGTGGTGTGGTTGGTCCCTCGCCACTCCTGGCGGAGGTTCCTGTGTGCTACTCCCCGCCACTCCTGGCTGGGTTTCGCTGCCGGTGGTGGTGGGCGGTCCCCGCCACTCCTGGCTGGGGTCCGCTTGCGGCGGTGGTGTGTGGTGTGTGGTGTGTGGTGTGTGGCGGTGGTGTGTTGGTGGGGTTGTGGCTGGTGTGTGGTGTGGTTGGTCCCTCGCCACTCCTGGCGGAGGTTCCTGTGTGCTACTCCCCGCCACTCCTGGCTGGGTTTCGCTGCCGGTGGTGGTGGGCGGTCCCCGCCACTCCTGGCTGGGGTCCGTTGGCGGCGTTGCTGTGTGGTGTGTGGTGTGTGGCGCTGGTGTGTTGTTGGGGTTGTGGCTGGCGTGTGGTGTGGTTGGTCCCTCGCCACTCCTGGCGGAGGTTCCTGTGTGCTACTCCCCGCCACTCCTGGCTGGGTTTCGCTGCCGGTGGTGGTGGGCGGTCCCCGCCACTCCTGGCTGGGGTCCGCTTGCGGCGGTGGTGTGTGGTGTGTGGTGTGCGGTGTGTGGCGGTGGTGTGTTGGTGGGGTTGTGGCTGTCGTGTGGTGTGGTTGGTCCCTCGCCACTCCTGGCGGAGGTTCCTGTGTGCTACTCCCCGCCACTCCTGGCTGGGTTTCGCTGCCGCTGGTGGTGGGCGGTCCCCGCCACTCCTGGCTGGGGTCCGCTTGCGGCGGTGGTGTGTGGTGTGTGGTGTGTGGTGTGTGGCGGTGGTGTGTTGGTGGGGTTGTGGCTGGTGTGTGGTGTGGTTGGTCCCTCGCCACTCCTGGCGGAGGTTCCTGTGTGCTACTCCCCGCCACTCCTGGCTGGGTTTCGCTGCCGCTGGTGGTGGGCGGTCCCCGCCACTCCTGGCTGGGGTCCTTTGGCGGCGGTGGTGTGTGGTGTGTTGTTGGGGTCCCTCGCCACTCCTGGCGGAGGTTCCTGTGTGCTACTCCCCGCCACTCCTGGCTGGGTTTCGCTGCCGCTGGTGGTGGGCGGTCCCCGCCACTCCTGGCTGGGGTCCTTTGGCGGCGGTGGTGTGCGTGTTTTGCTTGGCCGGGTCGGGCGGACCGGCCTCCCGGGCGCGTTGTGGTGCGCCTCACCTTTTCCTTTGGCCGCTTTGTCTTTCTGCTTTGCTTGGCCCCCTCCGGGCTGGGGTTGCCCCCCTCTCCTTCGCTGCTGTTGCCGTTCCTCGTTGGCTGGGGTTTGTGGTGTGTGGGTTGGCTGTTGCTTGGCACCTGTTCGTGTGCCGTGGTTCTTTGCGTGTTGTGCGCGCTCTCCGGGTTTGTGGCACCCGGCGGCCGTCGCTGCTTGGCACCTGTCCGTGTGCCCTGGTTGTGGCCGGCAGCGTGCCTCTCTGGCGTGCCTCGTGGCCCCGCGTGGTGCGCCGCGCCTCGTCCGGTCCGGTCGCTCTCGGTGCTCCGGTCGGCTTTCCCGACGCCGTGGTGCCTTTCCCCACCCCGGGAGCTTGCGCCCCCGGCTTTACTGGGCGGCTGCGCGGGGCACGCGGAGGCCGGCCGAGAACCGGGCTCATTGTGCCTGCCGCTGGCCCCCGCCGAGGCAGGGGCGCTGGGCTCTCCGCGTCGTACCCGTTCGGGGCCCCGCGATGGGGTTGTCCCTGGCGGGTCCCTCCGGCGTCGGTCTTGGGCTGCGTGCGCTGCGGTGGTTGGCGTGTGTGGACCCGGTCACTGACGCGTCCGGTTTCCCGTACCGTCCGTCTTTCGACGGGGGACTCGGCCGGTGCACCGGGGCTGTTTCGTGTGGACGCCGACACCTCCCCTTGCGGGTCGGAGGACGCCACGCCCGGGTCCCGTGCGTGTTTGCGTGTGCTTGCTCTTCCTGGCCGGGTCGGGCGGGCCGGCCTCCCGGGCGCGTTCTGGTGCGCCTCACCTTTTCCTTTGGCCGCTTTGTCTTTCTGCTTTGCTTGGCCCCCTCCGGGCTGGGGTTGCCCCTCTCTTTTTCGCTGCTGTTGCCTTTCCCCGTTGGTTGTTTTTCTCGGCCTCCCGCTGCTTGGCTCGCGCCTCGTTTGTGTCCTCCGCTTGGCCGTTGGCTGCTCTTTGGTGGTTGCTCCCCTGCCCCGCCCCCCTTTGTGTCTCGGGTTTTCGTCGCTCCTGCTTGTGGCCTTGGTGTTTTTTTTTTTTTTTTTTTTTTTTTTCTTCTTTATCCGTGCGCCCCCGTTGTCTCCGGCTTTCTCTGGTTTCCGGCCCCGGGTGCGCTGGGCCTCGGCGCTTGCGTTGTTTGGCCTTCCGCTTCTCGGCTCTCCGTGCGCCTGTCCCTCTTTCGTGCTTTCCCCTTGGCTGTTGGCTGCTCCCGCGTGGTTGCTGCCCCCCGCCCCCCCCCTTTGTGTCCCGCGGTTTCCGTTCCTGCCGCTCGGTGCTGTGTGCCGTGTTGTGCTGTGCGTCCCCCGGTGCGGTGCGGTGCTGCGCCGCGCTGCTGCGCGTTGTGTCGCCCGGTGTTGTGCTGGCGTGTGCTGTGTTGCGCTCGTTTGGTGCCGCTGCTTGTTGCGCCGTGCCCACTGGCGCTGCCCGTCGCTCTCGGGCCCTGTGCTCTGCGGCGCTGTGTTTTGCGGTGTTCCCCCGCGCTGTGTGCTCTGTGTGTTTTGTCGTGGCGCGGTGGTGCGTGCTGTGCGTTCCCTGTGCTCTCCGTTCTGTGCGGTGCTGTGCTTCGCTGTGCTGGTGCGCTTGCGTTGTGCTGTTCGTGTGGTGCGTGCTGCTGCTGGCGCTTGGTGTTGTGGTGCGCTGCTGTGTGTTGTGCTGTTTCCTGTGGTGTGCCGTGGTGCGGTGCTGGGTCTGGTGGCCCGTGGTTGTCTGCTGGTGGCGTGTTTCGGTGTCGGTGTCCTTGTCTGGCCGCGTGGTCTGCTTCCCTGTGCTTGGTGTGGTTTGCTGTGGTGCCCTGCTTTCCTGTGTCGTGTTCTCCGGTGCTGTGCTGTCGCGTGGTGCTGTGGTGTTGTGCTCTGCTGTCGTGTTGCGGTGCTGTCGGGGCTTGCTTTGCCCTCCTGTGGGCTGTCGTGCTGTGCTGTGTTGTGCTGTTGGTTGGCTGTGCTGTTTTTGGCCCGGTGGTGGTGTCTGCGTGCTGTGGTGCTCTTTTCCTCGCGCTGTGTGTTCCCTGTCTCCTCCGCTCTGTGCGCTGCGGTGCCTTGTTGTGCTGGCTGTGGTGCCCTGCTTCCCTGTGTCGTGTGCTGTGCCGCTGTGCTGTCGTGCCCTGCTGTCGTTTTGCGGTGCTGTTTGTGTTTGCTTTGCCCTCCTGCGGCCTGTCGTGCGGCGCCTGTGTCGTCTGCGCTGTTGTTGGTGCCTCGTGCTGTGGCGTGTCCCTGTGCGTTGTGGTGTCTCCCTGGGCGTTCTGCGGTGTGGTGGTGCTGCTCTGGTGTGTCGTGGTGTCTTGCTGTGCTGTGCGTTGTCCTGTGGTGTCCTGCGCTCTGTGCCGTGTCCTGC
Organism: Eutreptiella sp. 'Long Island Sound 2002'; assembly: GCA_964036045.1. Taxonomy (NCBI): domain Eukaryota; phylum Euglenozoa; class Euglenophyceae; order Eutreptiales; family Eutreptiaceae; genus Eutreptiella; species Eutreptiella sp. 'Long Island Sound 2002'. The sequence goes on along the minus strand of OZ038384.1, from coordinate 7,645,224 downwards.
GGTGCCGTGCTGTCCTGCGGTGCTGTGCTGGTTGGCTGTGCTGTGCGGTTGTCTGCGCTGCTGGTGTTTGTTTTGTCCTCTTTTCTGTTGCTAAAAATCCCTGCCGTTTTTCCGTGCCTTTGAAAACTCTTTTTTTTTTTTTTTTTTTGAAAATAAAATAAAATTATACACGACCCAACACACTCGCGTGCAGCAAGACCATGTTCGCGGCTGTACCTTACGTGTTACCCGTCGTTCTTGATGTTCTCGGCCTCGTTCTTGTGCGTGGCGTCGTGGAGCGTGTTGATGTCCATTGCGAAGGGTTAACCGCGTTCCCCCAGGGCCGCCGCCTGAGCTGCAGGGCAAGGGGAGTGATGGGCACGAGGGTGGGGAGGGAGGTGCATGAAGAATAAGAAGAAAAAGGCGGCAGGGTGCGACGTGAGGGGTCGTGGCGAGTTATGAAAAATCTTCGAGTTTTACGCGCTGCTCGCGACGCGTTTTTCTTTGCGCCTATAGCGAGTTAGACGATGGTAAGGACGGCGTTGGGGTCCCACGAGCGTTACGGTGCTTACGGCGTTAACTATTCACCTATTTCACGTCGAAAAATTTCTCGTCGCGCTTTTACGCGTTTCGCAGCGCGCCTTTTGGCCTAAGCGTTTTTCATGTTAATTACCTTTAATTTCAGCTATTTAGAAAATTTTTTCGTCGTGTTTTACAGTGTTCTATACGTGGACTACACGGAGATGCCGAAGTTCGGGGGCTATGACTTCGCCCTCTGGTAACCTGTGGGTTGACCAGGTTTACCAGGGTGTTCCCATGTACCAAGCACATTACCGGGGAGGAGACTATCAAGATGCTCCTGGATGAGTGGTTTTGTGTCTATGGGGCGCCAAAGGAGATCAACTCCGATGAGGACGTACGAGTACGCTCAGATACTGGCTGGTACAAGAGGGTCCTGAGATCCCTCAATGTCCAGGTGTCTACGGGGATTCCCTACTCTCACACGAGCAACCCCCTATGTGAGCGACAGATCCGTGTCCTGAAGGAGAACGTACGGATATGGTGCAAAACTGAACGCACCAGAGACTGGGTGAGACTACTCCCCGTCATATCCTTGATGATGAACTCCGAAGAGAGTTCGGCGACTGGGTACTCGCCTCATGAGCTATTCCTGGGGCGCCCGGCATGGTTCCTACATGCCCCCTATCCAGAGGACACCCATTCTTCTGTGGGTGAATGGGTCCAAGAGCAACAAGCGAAGGTGGACAAGGCCAAGGCTATGCTCCAGAGAGTGAGGGAGCGTCAGTGGAACAAGAAGAACAAGCACCGAGTACCGGCCACCTACCAAGAGGGGGACTGGGTGCTGGTGCACCACAGTCGACTACCCGCCTGGCCTCGCTCTACCAGCGATGACCCATACTTCGGGCCGTACAAGATTCTATCAGTGGATGGACACCGTATCACCGTGCGGTGTTCTCCCCGTCTAGGGGGGACCCTGGTGTGCGCTGCTCAACACCTGAAGCGCTACTATGATCCTGAAGACCTCTGTGGGGAGGAATGGGAGCTGAACGACGAGGAAATCGCCGCTCTGGACCTACAAGGGGCTGCCAGCCCTATGGAAGTTGAAGGTGAACTCCCCGACATGAACGCCGAGGAGATTGCCAAGGAGGGCTTCTATCTGGTGAAGTCTCTCCTACGCCACCGCTATCGCCAGGGTTGGCGCTTCCTCACCCTCTGGGAAGGGTTTGGAGTCGAAGAGGCCACCTGGGAGCCTTTCTCTGCATTTGTTCTACCTGAGGGACGCCTAAACTCAGTTCTGGTTGACTACTTGTCCCAGAACAACCTTGGTGAGTGGCTGAGGCTCGCTGAGACGCTTGCCTCCAAGACTAAAGCTACGGACTGAACCTTACCCTTACCTGCCAAAGCGTATGTGTGAGTGTGCTAGTCCTAAGGTCCTGAGAGCAAGCCGCAGAAGTGGTGTCCTAATTATACCCAAGTCTGCACGCTTGCTAAACCTGGAGGGTTGGCTTATTGATGCCACGGGGTACGCCCCGGGTCTCCCCTTCCCTAAGCGCCCAATTTCTGTGCTGGCGCAAAACCTTTGGGGAATACCCAGCGTACTAATCCAGGTATTGTTTTCCCTACCTATCTGTCTACTACAGGGAGGGGTGGCCAAAAGCTATGAAGGCATGAAAACGCCGTTTTGCTAAGTGGCCAAAACACTGACCTAACCACTGCCACAGCCCACCAACCCTGCTAAAATTGCAGGAAACGGGTGGGACAGTGACACACGCACTACAGGTCCTACACACCCTACAGTGGCACCATCCTGGTGGGCGAGCACTGTGCAGCTGGCTCAAGCCCCCACTCAGGACTACCACTCCTACACGCACACTCTACTGGGCGTTGCGATGACAAAGGTGTCGTGGGTCCTAGCGACCCTCCTGTGAAATGACAAGAGAACACAGCGCTGCTAAGCAACTGTGGCCTAACAGGGGACGCCACAACGTGTTTCCCCTGCAAGGGCTTGGAGGGAAGAGGTGCTCTTGCGTGCACGGCGCAGATGTCGATGAAGTCGGACTCCCTGCTCTGCCACAGGCAGAGAGGAGTTATTTGTTTGTGTGATCTGCGCCCTTGTTTAGCAGGGCATGAAAAAATTGGTATGCTGCTGCACCAATCACCCTACCTGCTCACCTGTAAAACAAAGGCAAATGAAGGGGCGTTTGCGGCGGAGGAACCAAGCCACACTCCAGGTATTATACCCTTCCCGGTGTGACCTATAATACACTGTCCGCAAACACGCTGGAAGTCCAGCTACCCCTGTCAAGCAAGCAAGCGCTAAGGGACTCCTCAGGTTCTCTTAAAGAACGTACCGAGGAGCCCCTGGGTAGCCTAAACAAGGTTTACCGTGCGCACTTCGCGTGGCCTACCCTTTAGTGCGTGTGTGCATGCGCGAGTATGCACGACCATCGTGGGCACACCTGCCCATCTGAACACCAATCACGAACTCCACCAGGGGGTGGCCCCGCCTGGGCTTACTCACCTTACCTACCGCTGGAGAGAGAGAGCAAGTGAGGGGCGCACGCGAAGAACGTTGCTATGCACTTGTGTGTATGTCTAATCACCCTGATCTGACCTCTAATCATCTGCAATCTTTCTAATCAATCCCTCTATCGCGTTCTATCGTTGTTAGCGCTGCTACAAGACTCGTTCAGGAGACACGAGACGAGCAATGTGTATGCGGCATACGAGACGAGCATACCTGTAGTTTATACCTGATTCATTGAAGTCTTTTTCGTTCATTTTCCAATTCTTGAATTTTTGAAGCTTCTATTAGTGTGGGTGGAATCTGTATGTTTATTTATTAATGTGTGTCTCGTCATTTTCAAGACTACGTGAGACATACGTTTATAATTCCATTATTTCTCCATTTTCCGGCGCTTCGCTAGGAGCCGCTCCCGCGCGCAACCATTTTATGCGTATGAATTTCTGGATTGGAAAATTACAGGGATGACTATAATTTCTATAAAAATGTGCTTCTGATGCACAATTGGATTCTGCTCAGGTGTGTTGTTTCAGAAAAATTCTAGGCCGTCATTTGACGGATTTTGGTGTCGTCGCTTCGTTTTTGCAAGGATTCGTCCATAATTCTCCCATTCCTGCCTCTGCAGATACCCACGCGCAGCCTCGCTGAGTAGGCCTTGTTCGGGCCGAAACGCAGGTGACTGGAGAGACTGAGCAGAACCCAAGACCCCACCAAGGGGCAATTTAATTTTTGAACGACTCCCTTCGCCCTAAGACAGGTCACAGGTCGCCAGCAGGTTTACGAGAACCCATGCGAGTGTGTATATTGTGTCTTGCGTTGGGTTTGTGTCGACGCTGCGTCTTGGAGGGAGGGATGCATATGCACATGTTTGGCATGCTCCCATACTAACGCAACCAAGCCACAGGAGCCCCGGCAGCGCAATGAGCGCTGAGTCTTCTGTAGGAAATGTTACATACAGAGCAGCAAAAGAGCGCCAGCCATGGTGAACGCCCATTTTTCAGTGTGAGGGAAACTGTAGGTATTTTAAAGTAGATGTGGAAACCAAGGAAAGGCCAAGAAAAATTCCCTTTTTCCTAAAATGCGACAGTGGTGGCCACCACAGCACAAGGGGGGAGTAAGAAAAAGTGCTTTTCCAATGCTTTGAGGCATACTCTAGTTGTATTAGGGATGCACTGAGCATGCATGCATTTCTATCTTAGTATTGGTCCAACCAAAAGTGGTGATAACACATTTTGACCTTTGGAACCAAACACCCAATCAGGATATGGAGTCGACCCCTTATTCTCCTTTCAATGTGAAGTAAAACATCTTTTCCTGAGTTGACTGAGCACTGACATATCCAAGGCAGAGCCTATGAATTTATCTATGTTTTTCCATGAATACTTATCTGCCCTAGTGGTATGCACCCTAGGGGGCTAGGCACCTCTTTTTGAGAGGTCCTGGGTTCAATTCCTGGTCAGCCTAGCTAAGTAGGAAGATCCCATGTGACATGGCAGTGACCTCATCGCCACATACCATGCCACCTCAGCACATATGGGACCCAAAACAAAGAGAGCACATCTCCTAAGATGGCACTATGGAGAGAGAGTGATCCTGAGGCAGTTTTCTAACTCTTTTCCAAAAACATTTCAGCTATCTTTGTGAATATGCATTCATTTGTGACCTGAGTTGCAGTTTCTGTGAATATCCAATCATCTTTCACTGTTTACACTGCAGCCCTTCATGCTTTGATCCTGATCTTCTCCTCTTTGCACACTTCTGGCTTGGGTTACCCTGGATTGACTCTATTTCTGCAAACAAAGGTTTTCATCTTCCAAAACAAGCAGCAGGAAACCCTACACCTACAGCAAGCAGCAGGAGAAGCAAAAACACAGTGCTGAAAACACTATAAACTTTTCTCTTCAGCAGCGCTGGGACTCTGTCACTAGGCACCACAATGCGGTCCTCGTGCCAGAGGTAGCTCTTGTCCCTCTTCCACTGGTCTTGGTTGACCAGGAGGGGTTCAAGGCGTTTCTCCAGGCGCTTGTAGATATCCCCGAACTCCTTCAGGTACTCCGATTGTTGGAGTCCATCCAGGGGGCGTATCATCGTCATGTTGAGGTCCAAGTGGACGTCCATACGGCTGAACGCCTCCTTAGCCAGCGCTTCAGACCGGGCACCAATCAGGGCGTCGAAGTTGTTGCGGCTGATGTAGTCGGCACATTCGTTCTTCACTCCCCGGATATGGTGTACCGTCAGTCGTAGTTGACTGAGGTAGGTCCACCAGCGCCGTAGCTTGGCTTTCTCAGGTGGGGGACCCTTCTGGAAACTGCGGACCGGTTCTTGGTGGCATAGCCAGACCACAGGGTTACTCCCCAACAGTCGTGCTTGTGAGGATAGCACAAGCATACCCGCGAGCAATTCCTGCTCATAGGTGGAGTAGTTCCCCCTGGCCTGGTTCCACTTCCAGTTCCAGTGGCCCAGAGGTACTAGGACCTACTTGTTGTCAGGGTAGCTGTGCTTGAGGGTTCCATCTCGGTTGAGACCTTCCGTCCCTCATTGGAAAATGGCCGAGTCGAACTCCTCCTTCTCTAGTGCTTGCCATTGGAACAACGTTCCACCACCGCCCACATTGCTGGCGTCGGTCACCAGGATAATCTCACCTCGTGCCCTAGGCACGCCCAAGCACTTAGCGTTGGCTACCTTGTCTTTGAGCTCGTCAAACGCTTGATGCTCTTGTGGGCCCCAGCGCCAAGTAGTACTTTTCTTGATCAAGTTTGTCAGAACGGCGCTGGTGTAGGTGAAGTTTTTGATGTGGCGGCGATAGAAGTTGCACGCCCCAATGAAACTGCGTACATCATGAAGTCCTTTCTTGCGGTCTTCGTGTCGTACCTTGGCATCCATCAGGGGTTTGGCCTTAGAGGCCGCTGGGGTCCACCACCCATAGCCAACATCAAACCCCAGGTACTGCATGGTCTCCTGCATGAACTCACACTTCTCCAGCTTGAGTCGTGTGTGGTTCTCCTGGCAGACCGCAAAGAACTCACCCAAGAGGATTAGGTGATCCTCCTGGGTATTGGTCCCGAGGCATACATCGTCGATGTGAGCCTCCATCTGGGCACCACGGGATATGAACTCCTGCACCTTAGGTCTCCTTCGTAGGATGGACAAGATCTTGGGGTGGTGGGAGATGGCCGCTCCTGGCAGGAGCCGACCCTGGCTCCTGCTCCTGAGGAGCACCGACCCTGGCTCCTGAGGAGCTCCGACCCTGGGGAGCTCCTGAGGAGCACCGACCCTGGCTCCTGAGGAGCTCCGACCCTGAGGGCGCTCCTGAGGAGCACCGACCCTGGCTCCTCAGGAGCCAAAGCTCCTGAGGAGCACCGACCCTGCTCCTGAGGAGCAAATTGGCTCCTGAGGAGCACCGACCCTGGCTCCTGAGGAGCCAAAACAGAAAAATGCTATTTTTTCACTTTTTGCTTAGTACTTTGCATATTTTCTAGAAAGGGTGCCCATGGTGGCAACAAAGATACCTACAACTTCGACAAAAGTTGCATTTTTGGAGTCTTCGGGGCTTTACTAATGCTTGCATGATTGATCCTGAAAAACACCACGTCTGCTCCTTGGGAACATTTGCGCTTCCAAAGAAAAGCGGCCCCCAGGAAGCAACCCATCGAGCATGCAAGATTGCCAACAAGGCAGATCAAAGTTGCGTTTTTGCTAGCTTTGGAGGTTGCACTAGAGATTTCCTTCAAATTTTTTTAGTGAACCAGTTCGTTTATTTGAATCATTGATTTTGAGAAGAACCATCATTGCTTTTTGAGGAGTACCGTGCGTGTCTTTCGAAGAGCTAAAACAAACCTAAGGGCTTTTTACTTTGTGCTTGTTGTTTCGTATCATTTCAACATCTGCTCGGCATCATTCTTGCAACATTACCCGCAGCCCAAAAGTTGCATTGCGCTTTAGAAAATCTAATAGACATTTGTTTTCTTTGCTTCAATGTTTGCTTTGTGACCAACGTCAATTAACAAGATACTTTGTTTCAAAAATGGGAATTTGAAACTCTTATAGCCATGGAACTTGGGTTTAAGTTGTTTTGCAAATAACATCATTGCCTGTATTTTGAAACCGCAATGAAAAGTCTGCATTTGCATTGATTAGGCATTTTTAGTCTTGAACCTCTTGTGCAATTTTTTTTCAATCAACCTCTTTATTCCTTAACCAAAGAACCATGCAGCAAGCACTTACTAATGTGATTTAACAATACCATAAAATGATCAGCCAAATAATGAGAATACATGATTCCTTGTCAACACGGCGATGGTCGCCACCCTACATGGTGATATATGATGACACGGCTCATCCGCAATCTTCAAGGTGGATGCATCAAGCATGCACCCTAATCGTCACGAAAAGTAAGTGCGTATCTTGGCCCCATGGACTCTTCTGGGGCACAATTCCTTATGGAATGTTGCCACTCGTAACGAAGAGGACCATAAAATAGGTACATTGACCTACGGGGCACAAAGACACTCACCTCGTGCCCATCGCGATTGCGAAACCACACCCCCCCCCTTTGAATAAGCTATGGCAAAATACCAAATTAATACGGTCCCTATGCCTACTGTAGCTTGGACAAGGCCGTTGACGCTTGGGTTCACAAAGAGAAGATTGCATGGTGAGCTGGTGCACGAAAGGGGCATGTAATGCACAAATATCCCCAAAATCAGAGCTATGTGGGTTCAAGTGGGCAACAAATGTGTCCATGACTCTATGTAGCTGGCAAATTTGTCACCAAACCCATGTCTTGTGTGGCTGCACTACATTTGTACCAAATCAAATTAGGTACCAAATTAATACGGTCTGCTTGGACAAGGGCGTGGCTTATACAAAGGGGGGGGGTAGTCTTGCTGACAAGCCCAAGGGGGGCAGCACTTCATACGCAGGGCTCTCCCAACGGAAAAAAAAACACATATCACGTCCCATCACAGGGCAGTCCAAAAGTGGTACCCCTCCCTTTGAGTGGGTCCAAAGGGCCCGAAAGGAAAGCACCATGCGTATGCCATTTTGGCATGGAATACCCTGATCCTGGTCCCATCACCGGTCAACTGGTCCTCGGGTGACCATCAACTGTTTGAACGCCCTGATGCCATGCGACGGTGGGACTTGGGAGGCGTCCTGCCCGAGGCCAGGGTCTGATGTGTGTTAGCCAATGCAGTCACTATAAACGCGGTGTGCAGCACAAGCGCTAAACTGGGGAACCAACGCAGCCAAGCAATCATTTCCACCAACGATAAAAGTGCATCATAGCCCAATCCATGAATCAGCACGTGCTGTCCCTTCCCCTCCTAAACGACAACAGAATCCGCAGAACAACAAACTGCAACAAGTCTAAGTGTTGTGGAACAACACCGTTGTGTCCGCGCAACAACGTACTCAGCATTCGACGGAAAAGGTCCGCAATGAAGCGGTGCTTGAAAACACGAAGTGCAGCTTTCCAGCCTCATTCTGACTGTCGTGCTCCTCCTGGTTTCACCTACCTGATACTGACGTTCACCAACATACATCAGCAGATCTCATCGCAACGAGTCCGCAGTACAGCTGTTGTCAACCAAAGACCGTTGCACTGGCGCTTCAACCACAAAGAATCCGACCTTCCTCCACGGCTCTCGTCCACATGCTGATCGTGTCCTAGTACAGAGAGGCGCCAATTTGCACAGTATGACACAAAAGCGCCCCGTGCAACTCGGTTGAACGCAAACTCTGCAGTTGAACACCTGACTCTCTCGTCTATCTCCTTGACAGTTGTGGGGGTATTCTTATTCTTATCCTGGTTCTTTTTCCTCTGAGAAACAAAGGCGGCTGTTGTGTGCTTGAGGCCTCTACAAATTCCCCCTCCGAAAATGCAGTCCAGGGCAGGGCACACCAGATCCCTCTTGGTTTCGTCAATTTCATTGACTCGACTACGCAGCTATCCAGGACAAGCAGCTATCCAGGATGCCTGCAAGTAAATTTGACAACTACAAGGCATGATAACTTGGCCTCCCAGCTTGCGGTTCAGCAGAGAGAAGTCCCCTCAAATTGCAAATTTACTGGCAGGTGAGCGTGATTTCCAAATATCCCTTACCCTCCAGTCCGCTTTCCTGAGCGTCCAAGTCAATAGTTGTAATATCTGGCACGTGCAACTCCACATAATAATGGTACGCATGAAAATGAACACACATGCTCCGAAACTGACCATCACTGTCCTCGATTTCAACGGTAGAGTGGCGGCTTGGGACCAGTTCTTTACCCAGCAATCTGGTCATCCCGTTTTCAACCATTGTTCACCAACCACTTACAACGAATCGTGGACAGGCGTAATTTTGAACACGGCGAAAGCTTCTAATCACGGATGAGTAAATTGGACGTGTACGAACGAAAATGTGTGTATGGTTCAGCTTTGACCGGGGACGACAATTCAATTTCTCATGCTGCGTGAGTCAGGGCGCTTCGCGACATACAAATCGCGGAACCATGCTGTGGTGTTTTCTGCTTCAACAGCCTTTTTTTTTTTTCCTTTTCTAAGCTCGTGAAAGATCGTTTCCAAAATCGAAATTAATAGCGTTATCAATCATGGTGCATACGCTGGGGAAAACCAGCATATGAAATTTCATGACATCCATTCCACTTTTAAATGCATACATCATGGAAGACACCATACATAGACCATAGTTGAGTGTCAAATTTCGATTTTTTTTTGCCAACCCCTTCCTTGTGCGGAGCAAGCTAACCTTTGACCCTGGCTCCTGAGGAGCCCCGCCCCTAGCTCTTGAGGAGCAATGACCCTGGCTCCTTAGGAGCAAAATGCTTAACAAGACAACCGCCGCCCCTGAGAATCGCCGACCCTGGAGCTCGTACAGGGTCGGTGCTCCTGAGGAGCATTTATCAGGGTCGGTGCTCCTGAGGAGCACCACCAGGGTCGGTGCTCCTGAGGAGCCAGGGTCGGTGCTCCTGAGGAGCTGGCTCCTGAGGAGCAGGGTCGGCGATTCTCAGGAGCGGCCATCTCCCACCTACCAGATCTTGTTCATCAGCTCTTGGAATAGAGCGGGTGCGTTAGCCACGCCAAACGGCATGACCTTCCACTTGAACACCCTCCCCTGAGGGGCAATGAAGGCCAGTAGTTCCTGTGCGTTGGGCGTCAGGTCCACTTGCCAGAATCCGCTTCGCTTGTCCATCTTGGTCTTGTAGCGACAGGAGGCTATCTTCTCCAGGGTAGACTCCATATTGGGAATGGACCCTGAGTGGTTCAGCGTTTTCTTGTTCAGCTCTCCGTAGTCCACTACCAGCCGTTTGGCTGTCGACCCAGGTTTAGCCACCAGGAAACAGGGGCTGCAGTGTAGGGGGTAGTCCCCGTCCTTGTACTCCAGGACTAGGCCAGCGTCGATACATTCTTGTATCTGTCGCTCGATCTCGTCGGCCTGCTCTTTAGGAGCTGGATAGGGTCTCCTCCGGATCTTGTGACCCACGAACTCGGGTTTCAGCTTGAGGTCCATCTGTACCAGCTTGTCGCATGAGGCTGGAGGGGGTAGTTCTCCGAACACCTCCAAATAGGTCCTTATAAGCTTCTGTACCCGCGGGTCCAATACCTTGATCTTGTCCTCCATGTCCTTGTCAGAGTGTAAGTTGCTTGCTCCCTGAGTAATAGACGTCGGGAGGTGGTCCTCCACCGACTCTTCGCCCGTGGTAGTATCCTTCAGCCCTTGGTAGGCATATAGAAGGTCTTGTTCAACCATCTCCGGTGGACGATGGCAACATAGGCACGCTCGAGGGGGTTCACATACACATTCCTCCGAGAGGTCGTCCTCCTCTGGGGTCCTCACATGGGCGCCCCACACGCTCTTCATGAGCTTAAGATCTACCTCCCTTTGCCAGGTGCTGATCTTCTGTTCGAGGTCCTCCTTCAATTGGGATAGGTCTCCCATACGTCCTTGCTTCAGTGGCCATGAGCTGCGGGTAGGCTTCGCGTAGCATAGCTTTTTGGCCACCAACTTCCTCTTGGAATCCACATACTCCCTTAGCCTGGATCGAGGGTCCAGCTCCTCGTCCACGGCGTCTTCCACCCTCATGGAGAGTAGGGGTTTCAGTGGGGCGACGTACTCGGCGTTCTCCACTTCCTCCACACAGCTCTGCACGAAGAAGGCGTCGTGCTCAGTTTCGTCATCTGAGTGGATAGAGCTAGGTAGCTCAGATAGTCCACACTCAGAGACTCCATCAGGAACAGGTACATGACAGGGAGAGTTGGGGGCGTGGGTGTCAGTCACGACGTACTCATCTCCTCCGGGTGTAGTCTCAATAGCATCTTGAGGTCGTAGGCGATCCTTCAAGTCACCCAAGGAGAGTCCGTCGCTTTCTCGTTGTATGGCCTGGACCAGAGTCGGGTCCAGATCCTCCCAGGGCATGGAGGTAAGACCTCCGTCCACCACGCTCAGCATACTCCCCCATCCGGGTTTCCCAATAGGCGTCTTACGCCCCAGAGGCACGTAGATGGCCTCATCAGGTAACCGAACAGAGCTGATAGTCAGCCTGTCCAGGAGGTTTCGCCAGTATTCGTTGCCCCTATGGGCTCCCCGATCGGGGGAACACAGGACCATAGGGGAAGGTTCCAAGGCCACCTTGGTCACCACCTTTCCCAGTTCACTGAACCTGGTGTTCCCGTAGGCCATCCCGAAAGAGGGTCAGTAAAATTTGTAGCTGCAGTTCTTCCCCTTGCAGCAGTAAAGGTCCAGTACATGCTGCTTGTCGCTGGCGAACAACTCCACACTCAGGTCTTCTCGAGAGTAGCCCAACTCCTTCAGACCTTGGTCTAGGACTTCCCCCAATAGTTGATAGTCCTCATTTTTGGAGGCCGCCATCATGTTCGAGGGCTCCTCCTTCGATAGCCTCAGGTAACTCGAGGTATGTTCCGACTGCTCCAGTGGCACAGACTCTCTGCCACTGCCGTGGTCCACGTAGAGGAGGTAGGGCCCTTGCAGCGTCAGGGATTGTATCTGGGAGTGCTGTACGAAGAAGTCAGTCCCCAGTACAAAGTCGAAGGCCTCAGTGTCCATCGAATAGAACCGATGGGCGATAGTCCGGGAGCCCATAGGTACCTCCACTTCACAGTCCCCGCAGCTGTGCACCACAAGTCCATCCCCCATGCGTATAGCAGCGGTGGTCATGGTGTTCTTCAGGCTCCCACAAGGTAAAATTTTCTTGGCCACTATAGATATGGTGGCGCCAGTGTCCAATCTCCCAGGTATTCGCGTCCCCCTAGTCGGATACGTACCCAAAACATCAGGTCTTGGGTGCCACCGGAGCGTCCCTGTCAGAACTCCGCGGGACAGGTCACCTCGAACCCCTTGTTCCGCAGTTTGCGGGCCATCCTCATGAAACGGCTCCTCTTCTTAGCGTTGCCGTCATCACCACCTTCATGCTCACGCTTGGCTCCTTGTTCTTGCTGGGCCTGCGTTTGTGAGCGTGTGGTAGGACCACACTGCCCTCCAGAGGGCTCGAGTTCCCCCCTGGATTAGGGTTGGGGTTGCCTCCGTTCTTATTCTTGTTGTCCTTGTCTGGCTGGCGGTTAGCGCCTCCTCCTCGTCCACCTTGACCTTTGTCTTGCCCTTGACAACGTCCTTTCGACTTGCCCTTGCCGGAGTCGTTGCCTTTGCCTTTGCCTCCACCTTTGCCTGAGCCTTTGCCAGGATCTTCACCCTTAAGCTTCGCCGATAGGCGTTGCTTATGGTAGCACTCATCCTCGTAGTGCTTCCGCTTCCCGCAGAATGCACGCGTGATGGTGCACCTGTAATGATTCGGCAGCTTCGCTTTGGCGCCGGTGTTCTTCTCCTGCTGCTTCCCCTGGACTACGAAGCAGTCTCGCTGCTCGCAGTCAGGGGCGTGCTGCAGGTGGCCCTGCTCGTCCCTGGCATCACACCAGAATACCTCCTTCACGTTCTCCATGATACGGGCGTGGGCGTGTTTGGGGGTAGTCCCCTGTCCAGGTCGGGACCCTTGGTACCCTTTGCCATGACCTCCAGAACCTCCTCCTCCAGGACGGTAATTGTTCAAGTGCTGGTCGCTCTCCTTCACCAGCGCCAGCTCCAGGAGTAGCACACATAGATCCTCGTAGCGGAGGGATCTAGCCTTGCGCTCCGCCGTCGAACGGCACTCGTCCCATAGCTCTCGAGGGAGCTTGGCCACGAACCAGAACAGCAGGTCGTCGCTGCTGTAGGAACCGGGCGTCAGTCGTCCAGTCCAGTGATCCAGGTCAGCCAACAGCTCAGAGACCCTGCCAGGTTTGGGGTTGTTGGGCAGCACGGGCAGGTTCTGGATCTCGGCCCTGATGGAGAGGTCGGTTTCGTAGGTCGGGTACTGCCTCTGCAGGGCAACCAACACATCGGCAAAGGTGGCGGAGTTAGTCACGATCTGCCTGACCTGCTTCTCCAGGTACTTGGTCTTGCAGCACTGCAGGAGCAGATCGCACGTGACTCGCCCACTAGCGTGGGTTTGGCCGGTCAATCGGAGAAACCGGCCGAAATTTTCAGCGAACTCGCTGAGGTCCTGGCCTGTGAACTCAGGCAGGTTCACCACGATCTTGGAGGTGGCAATAGCCTTCGCCTCCTGAGACCTGCGTCCCTCAGGGCGTCGGGTCTTCTTCTTCTTCTTCTTCTTCTTCTTCCCCTTTGGGTCCTCGGGGTCCTCCGGGTCATCGTCCTCCGAGGGCGAAGTAGAAGTCATCGACGGCGGCTCATCATCGGAGGGGTCTCCGCCTAGATCACTAGAGCCATAAGGCTCCACGTCCGCCATTGCCCTCAAGGCTGTCAGCCCCAGCCGGTCCAGCTCGGCCCTCGTTGAGTTCGTCACGTGGCTGTAGGGCGGCTGGGCCGTTCTCGGCACGAAAGGACTTCTCGGTATAGCTGCAGGAGTCGGCATCGGTCGGCTCCTCAGGCTCCCCAGGGTGTTTGTCAACCCTGCCGCCAGGTGGTTGGCCTGGACTCGGTGGGGTGACATTCCCACCGTGGTAGATGACGCTTGGGGCGGTATCATCAGGGGCTCCAGTTTCTCTCGGATCTCTTGAGTGAGGTCGCCCACAATTTTCAAAGTCGCTCCTCGGAGCACCTCGTTGATCTCCGACCGCGCCAGGGACCTGTTGGAGGATCTCCCCGATCCTCTACTCCTGCCTCCAACAGACTCAGGTCCTCTCCTCAACCCACTCAAGGGTGCATACCCAGGTGCATACCCAGCAACATCCACATAGGTTCCCGTAGCGGGTAGTGGATGGGGATATTCAGCCGCATACCATCGCGGCGCAGAGCTGGAAGCCACCGGCTCACTGGCAGTAGTTGCCTCAGGGATCGCAGTGGTAGGTGGGCCCATACCATACGCGGGGTAGGGAGGCATGCCAGTAAAGCCTGTGCCCTCTGCCATAGGCGGGTTGGTTATGGGAGTGGATGTTGCAGCGGCTGGGAGTGTGATGGTTATAGGAGAGGGTGATGCGTGGAGGCCAGAAGCGCTTGGTGCGCCTTCGAAGGTAGGGTCATGCGTCAGGTCCTGCCCTTGTTCCTCTCCTTCGTCTGCTTCGTCTCCAGCATCCTTCTCGCTCTCTCTCTTCCTCTTCACAGGCTGAGTGACCACCTCTGCGACTGTGAGGGCCCTGAAGGCCGTCTGGAGTTCATCCAACGAGTCCTCAGCCACTTCCACTGGCCCATGTAAGGGCTCCGAAGGTACAGCGCCGCTAGGTCCAGGTCCAGGTCCACCAGGTGCTGGCCTTGCCGGTGCCTCAGGCGCTGGCGCTGTCTTCACGTCGGCGTCCTCCTTCCTTGTGTCCATCTTCGTTCGCCCTTCCGCTTATATATGCCTGTACTCAGCGCACTGGATGTACGGTGCGGGGTTGCTGCCGGTGCGCAGAGACAGACTGCCTCTTGCTACCAGAAAAGTTTATAGTGGTTTCAACACTGTGTTTTTGTCTCTCCTGCTGCTTGCTGCTGGTGTAGGGTTTCCTGCTGCTTGTTTTTGGAGATGAAAAGCTTTTTGTTTGCTGAAATACAGTAAATCCAGGATAGCCCAAGCCAGAGGTGTGCAAGGAGAAGAGAATCAGGATCAAAGCATGAAGGGCTGCAGTATAAACAGTGAAAGATGAAAGGATATTCACAGAAACTGCAACTCAGGTCAAATCGGATTGCATATTCACAGAGATAGCTGAAATGTTTTGGAAAAGAGTTGGAAAACTGCCCCATGGTCACTCTATCTCCATAGTGCCATCTCAGGAGATGTGCTCTCTTTGTTTTGGGTTTCATATGTGCTGAGGTGGCAGGGCATGTGGCGATGAGGTCACTGCCATGTCACATGGGATCTTCCTACTTAGCTGGGCTGACCAGGAATTGAACCCAGGACCTCTCAAAAAGAGGTGCCCAGCCCCCTAGGGTGCATACCACTAGGATAGCTAAGAATTCATGGAAAAACATAGATAAATTCATAGGCTCTGCCCTGGATATGTCAGTACTCAGTCAACTCAGGAAAAGATGATTTGCCTCACATTGAAAGGGGATTAAGGGGTCCACTCCATATCCTGATTGGGTGTTTGGTTCCATAGGTCAAAATGTGTTATCACCAGTTTTGGTGGGACCAATACTAAGATAGAAATGCCTGGATGCTCAGTGCATCTCTAATACAACTAGAGTATGCCTCAAAGCATTGGAAAAGCACTTTTTCTTACTACCGCCTACGAGCACTTCTTCGCCAACATGTACCTCACTTGGATGGCTATACACGGAGGTCAGTTTGCTCGCAATCTTTTGCTCCTCCTTGGTACTGCCTCTCGCTCTTGCTCATCGTCTACTCGTTTCCGTGCTTCTTCCCTTTTCTCCTCGCGACGTAGCGTTCGATCCAACTTCCTTTGAGCCATCTTTCTTGCCGTTTCCAGGATTCCACTGAGATCGTGCAGCCGACAGTAAGAGACAAACTGGTATGTCAAATTACCGTTGTCTAGCACGAATGCGCTGATGGCTTCCCACGTGCTGTCGC
Source organism: Eutreptiella sp. 'Long Island Sound 2002' (assembly GCA_964036045.1). Lineage (NCBI taxonomy): Eukaryota > Euglenozoa > Euglenophyceae > Eutreptiales > Eutreptiaceae > Eutreptiella > Eutreptiella sp. 'Long Island Sound 2002'. The sequence goes on along the minus strand of OZ038384.1, from coordinate 7,629,182 downwards.
TAACTTCGTACTCAGCCCATCGTGTGAGAAATCGCCACCCGTGCTTGTACTTGTGCTGCAGGATCGAGTCCACGGTGTAGCAGTCCTTCTCTTTCATTTCTTCGTCGTCCATTTCAGGAAGCTGCTGTACCCCGTCTTCTTCTTGCACGCCTCCTTCGTTTTCATCCTCGTCAGCCGCCATCTTTGACCTTTCCGCTTGATCGCCAGTTCTTCCCATGCTTCCAGGTCGTTATCTTCCACCGCAGTGTACCTTTTCAGTTGGTTGTAACCCACATGTACGAACCCTCCCATGCTTGGGCTCACCTTAACCTCGACAGTACTGGGCCCAACTTCCGTCACCAGGTATGGTCCGAAGTACGGCAGATCCAAGTCGTTTCGTGGCCATCGAGGAAAAGGAGTATGATGAACGAGTACCAGGTCTCCCTCTCTGTACTCGGCGTGTGATTTCCCTCTGTTTTGTCGACGGTGTTCTGGACTACGCACTCTGGTCAGCAGCTCTTGTGCCTTCTCAGCCATGGTTCTTTGCTCTTCAAGCCATCCTTTCACCTTCACGTTGCAATCGTCTGCGGTAGGGAACCCGTAGAAGAAACCCGGACGTCCCAAAAACAATTCGGTGGGAGCATATCCGGTCCCACTTGAGATCTGATTGTTCATCATGTAAACGGCTACAGGCACCAGCTTAATCCAGTTGCGGCTACTTTCTTCGGCAAGTAGTATTCTCGTAATCGCCTTGAACGCTTTGATCTGCCTCTCGCACTGCGTGTTCTTTGTTCTTATAGTTCGGCGTCCCGAAGTCGACCTCGACGCACATGTTCTTGAGGACTCCGGTGTACCAGCCAGTGTTTGAGGTAAATCTGATGTCTCTGTCACTGTGTATCTGTTTCCGCATCCCGTAGGCTTGTATCCAACCTTCGTACAGCTCTTTCAAGACAGTTTCTCCATCGCATCTCTTCGTGAGCAGAAACACACGTGTGTACCTGCTCAATCCACAGGTCACGAGCAAGGCGAAGTCGTGCCCTGAATACTTCGGCAGCTCCGTGAAGTCCAGGTACAGAACACTGTTCACCATTCTCGGTATTGGTAAGTGAGCTGTTAAACCTTGATCAGCACTTGTGCTTTGCTTGGCCTTCGAGCATGAGCATTCCGTGCAAACTTCCCTTAAGACTTCGTTCAGTCGCTCTTGGCTCAGGGTTGTGTAGAAATGCTTCTCGAAAAATCAACGTGTTCGTTCCACTCCAGGATGTCCGTTCATCTTGTGTGCCCATCGCCCCATCGACTTCGCGTGTGTTGACGGTACACATATCACTTCTTCTCTGTACAGGTGACTCGCCGTACGTGCCCATTGGACTCCTCCGTCAGCTACGAAGCTTCGTGTGAGTGGCTCAGGGCTCAGGGGTATAAAGGACAGCAACAGGACTCCGCTCTTTGAATGTAGGGACAGAGATATGAATGCCGGGGCAAGTCGCCAGTGCTGCAGAGTCAGAATTCCGATTCAGATAATTATAAATTGTTGAGCGATGCAGAGGTTCGTTTTTGATATCGCATTGTACTGATTTCGACATAATGAGAGATCTGTCTTGGTTGCAGCACGTTTCCAATGATTTCAGGGTTCTTGCATTATATTTTGAATTATGGAGCATTCATGTCACTATGGGTATGCTTTAATGCATTCGTCGCTTTGACTTCTTGCCAATCGTCGTGTTTCTCTCGTGGTATTGGAGATCTTGTATTGATAATTGAGATTTTGCAATTGGTGAAAATTCACGGCTTTGGGAAACAATAACATCAAAGTTTTGGAGATTATCAAAGAGAATTCTTTGGAGCAATGACGGACATAGACACTTCGTCCCTCCTTCAACGTTTTCAGGATGGGATACTCGGGCAACAGGTCTGTGACCTTCCATTCTGTAGATTTCGAGGGTGTAGCCTTTCCGAAGAGGTCCAACTGCACGTCCATCTTAGCGAAAGCCTCCTTCGCGAGTTCTTCCGTGTCTCGTCCCAGCAAGTCGTTGAACGAACCTCGTGAAAGGTAGTCGCACAACTCGTTCTTCACGCCAGGAATGTGGAAGGTCGCCAATCGAAGTTGTGATAAAAAGGTCCACCATCTCCTGATCCTCTTTTGTTCGGGTGCAGGCTTATGTAGCAATGCTTGTGCCGGTTCCTGATCACACAACCACGTAACAGGGTTTGATCCCACGATGCGAGTCTGGCTTGCTAGCAACAGGACTCCGCTCATGATCTCCTGCTCGTAGGTTGGGTAGTTCTTCCGAGCGTCATTCCACTTCCAGTTCCAGTGGCCTAGCGGGACCAAACGCCACTCGTCTTCATTGTACTTGTGTCGTAGCGTTTCGTCTCTGTTTACGCCCAGCGTCCTGAGCTTTTGGTCCACTTCTTGGCACAATTCCCCGTTCAGGCGCTGCCATTGGAAGAGTGTACCTCCGCCTCCAACATCCGACGCGTCTGTGACCAGCAACATCTCACCAACCGGCCGAGGTACGCCTAACATCAGGCAGTTCTTGAGTTTTCCTTTCATTTCCTCCAGTGCTGCTTGCTCTTTCTCTGTCCATTGCCACTTGGTCTCGTTCTTGATGAGGTCGGTCAAGGGTGCACTACTGAAGGTGAAGTTCTTCAGTTGTCTTCGGTAAAAGTTACACGACCCCACGAACTGGCGTATTTTCTTGACACCTTCGGCTTTTCCATTGACTTCAGACAGGTCAAAGTCGAGCAATGGTCGCAAATTTGCATCCGTTGGCTTCCACCATCCCGGTCCAATCGTAAACCCCAGATACTCCATTTCACTTCGGAGGAACTCGCACTTCTCCAGCTTTATCCTCAAGTGTTGCTCTTGACAGACTTCGAAAAACTCGCTCAAGAGTACTAAATGGTCTTCGACCGAGTTGGTCCCTAGCAGCACGTCGTCAATGTGCGCCTCCAACACGGCACCTCTTGTGAGTAGCTCTTGAACGGCTGGTCTCTTCTTGACGAGGCACAGGACTTGAGACATCATCTCCTGGAACAAGGCTGGGGCGTTGCTAATGCCAAAAGGCATCACTCGCCACTTGAAAATACGGCCTTGCGGAGTGATGAAAGCCATCATGTCCTTTGCGCGCTCCGTCAGGTCCACTTGCCAAAAGCCTGACCTCTTGTCAATCTTCGTCTTGAACTTGCAGTCCGCTGCCTTTTCCACCGTGTTCTCCATAAACGGCAGGGACCCACTGTGCTGCTTGATCTTGCGTTTGAGCTTTTGGTAGTCCACGACTAACCTCTTCGCCGTATACCCTGGCTTCGCCACTAGGAAACAAGGGGAACAATGCTTGGGGTAGTCTCCCTCCTTGTATTCCTCGATCAGCCCCGCCTCAACGCACTCCAAAACTTGCCGCATGATCTCGTCCATGTCAGCTTTGTAACACGGATAAGGCTTCGACCTTATTCGATCCTTGGCGTGCTCTTCCTTCAGCTCCAAGTCAAGCTGTACCAGCTTTTTACAGGTTCCAGGTGATGGCAATGGTCCGAACACCTCTTGGTACTTGTGTAAGATGTTCCACACGCGCTCGTCGTGTTCTTTAACTTTGCTCATGAAGTCCTCGCTCGCTTGCAGGTTGCTGCGCCCGAACTCATCCTTCTTTTGGTTGTGGAGACCGTCCGGTTTCACTTCTTCGGGTATCCCAACTTCAGTCAACCCAAGAGCGCGTTCACACCTTTTGGTACGTTCTTTCTTCCTCTGGCGCTTGTTCTTCTTGCATCTCTTCGTGCCACCTGTGTCGAGTTCCTCATCGGCATAGTAGTCCGTAGTCTCCCTGTACTCTTCCAACAGGTCACACAGATCGGTGTAGTTCAAGACGTCCGAGTATTCGTCTGCCGCTCCATCATCGTGATCAGGCAAGTAAACCTTAGACTTCCAGAGGTCTTTCAACTCCTCTTTCTGAATCTGATCGATGCGCGTCCAGAGTAGGGCCTTCACTTCTTCTCGATCCTGCTTTGACATGGGCCACAACTCTGTCGGCTTGGCTAGATTCGTCTTTCGCTTCTTTGTTTCGAACCCGTACTGGAATCCATGCCATTCGCTCTTCGGCTGTAGGTTCTCCTCGATGGTTCGTCGGAGCAACAATTCTTCGTTTTCACAAGCCAAAAGAACGTCCTTGAACATGTCCTCGTACTCCATCAAAGTTGGGTAGCTCCCTTCAGTCACTGGTGTGATGGTGCTTATACTAGGAGCTTCCGACAGCCCATCGCTGTCATGCACTTCTTCTGAGAGTTCACTTTTCTCTTCCGCCGGGAGTTCTCGGTTTCCTTTAGGTAGTTCTTTGAGGGTCACCTTCATGTCTTCGCGTTTTCGGTCTTGTTGCGATTCCTTCAGGTCAGGGAAGTGTTGTAACATGTGCTTTCTTCCCCATCCTCGGTTGTTCTTCGTGATCTTCTTGACAACTTCGGGGTTCAAGTCCTCTCGCGCCACCGGGTTGAGCAATCCGTCAACAAGACATAAATTCGTTCGCCACTTGGGAGCTGGCAGTAGCTCCACCCCATAGTCAACTTTGTACATAGGAACATCGGGTAGTCGTACTTGGGTTATTGTCAGCTTGGTCAGTAATTCTCTCCATGCTTTCTTCATCCATTTCCCTTCTTCAGGTACGACAAGGATTACTCGTGCACCTTCCAAAGCGACTTTCGTCAAGACTTTCTCCATTTGGGGAAACGGTGGGTTGGCGTACAGGTACTTCCATCTCCCCAGGTCTCGCCAATCGTACCACCAGGCGCTGTTGCCTTGTCTCCAACAGTAGAGTTTGCTGTCCGCGTTGACGTGATTAGCGAAGAGTTCGATAAAATCGTCAGCGCAGGGATCACCTTCGATGTTCAACTCCTCGTACGCGTGTAGCTTCATCTCCCTGGCTAAGGTGTAGGTCTCCAGGGTTAGTAGCATTTCTTTCTCCAAACGCAGCAGTCCTTCGACCTTAACTTCCGTGTCCAGGTCAAAGCTGATGTACCTCAAGACCTTTACTCCTTCGACAATCTCCGCGGTCTCTTCAAGGTGCACCTTCTCCCAGTCTCCGTCGTCTGTCCGTACTAGGAGGTGTCTCGGTGACTGAATGCCCAGGTAACGAATCTCCGGGTTCTCCTCGAAGAAGTCCTCACCGAGCACTGCGTCGAACGCGTCCGTCTCGAGGACTAAGAAACTTTTCGGTAATCTCCTTCTCCCCAGAATCACCGTCCCTTTGTACTTCCCTTCGGTCAGGCATATTCCCCCGTCGCAAATACGAATACCAACGCTCGGCGCGTACTCAATTTCTCCCTCAGGTACGTGTTTCGCCGCCATTATACTGCTCGTAGCCCCCGTATCAATAAAACTTTCAATCGCGGATGCTTCCGTTACTTCGACTGGCAACAGGTAGCCCTTCCCCAAAGAGCCGCCTCCCTACTTGTCTTGCGGAGGGAGTGGCTTTGCGTCCATCGTCAACGCAAGTCCACAGGATTTGGCCATGTTGGTAAGGTTCTCTTGAAGCTTGAGGAACCTCCTTCTCTTTCGATTGCTTGGTCCCTCTTCTCCTTCAGCGGCTTCAGGCAAGGGAATCGCGTTGGCTGGCGGTGTGGTTTGGCTTGGTTGTCCTTTGCCGGATTCTTCTTTGCCACCTTTCTCTCTGTTGCTCTTGCCCTTTTCGTCGCCTTTGCCTTCCCCTTTTCCGTCGCTCTTGCCTTTTCCTTTGCCAGGATCTTCTCCTTGTTTCTTGGCTGCAGCGCGGGCTTTCCTTTCGTCCGCTTCCTTCGTCCAGCATTGGTCACGAGCATGGTTCTTTTTTCCACAGTACTTGCACCACACGATGGAATGGAATTGAGGCGGTTGCCAAACCCATTTTCCTTGTTGTCCGCGACCGCCTCCACGACCGCTACCTTTCCCACGTCCTTTTCCTTTGCCTTTGCCTCCGTTGCCTTTTTGTCCTTCTGACCAGTATAAGTCTTGGATTTCTTCGTCTTGACCAGCTTCGGGAGGCGGTTCTTGGTTTTGGTTTTTGTTCTTTTTCCCTCCTTTCAGGAAATTGAGTTGAGCTTCGCGTTCACCTTCGACATGTTGGTCTGATATTCGTTCGAGAGCGAGTTCCTCCAGCAAGTCAGCCAAATCTTGATAGGTGTGCGTCTTCGCCTTCCTTTCCACAGTCGACCGACATTCGGTCCAAGTCTTCTTCTGAATCTTTCGGGTCAGCAAAAGGAGTTTCTCGGTCTCGGACATAGGAATCTTCAACTGGGTCATAAGGCTTTTGAGCTTCTGCAGCAGTTGACGAACATCGGCAGGAGTTGGGATTTCTTTAAGTTTCTGTACTTTCTCCAAGGCTCCGCGAATGGATGCATCTGTCTCGAAGTGAGGGAAGGCAGACTCCACTTGTTTCAGAAAGTGTACCCATGATTCCGACGTGGTTAAGATGTCGTCTACCACTCCTCGAAGCCATTCGTTCTTGCAGCCTGTCACGATCAGGTCGGCGCGGGTCATCTCATCTGCAGCTTTCTGCCCTGTCATTCGCAGGTACCTCACGAAGTCACGCGCGTACAGGTCGAGGCGCTTCCCAGTGAACACAGGTAGAGGTATCTCCAGCTTTCCTTTCGCTGTGCCCTTCGTACCACTCCCTGAATCTTTGCTGTCGTTGAGGTCGCTGTCATCCACCTTGGAAGGCTGAAACGGCGAGCAGTGCAAGCGCCGTTAACCCATGCTTGTTGCGCGCTTCCTGCAAGCTACCCACCTTGATTCTCACAGCAAACTCGTCCGGCAGGTACGACTCTTTGATCCTCGGAAGGAAGGGTGAAATGCCTTTTTGATGTTCGTCTAACAGGTGGAGTCCTGTTACCTTGGAGAGGGCAGAAGTGTTCAGGTCCCTTTCGATGCCACTTTTCCCGGACTCCTGCAACTCGTCTAAACGTCGGGAGATTTTCCTCTGTTCCTCCAACATCTTCGACAAAGAGTCTTGGATTTCTGTCGCACGGCTTAGCTTCGATGTCGTGGACGCAGCCGATGCACCTTTACTGGTTGTCGACCTTTTTGTCTTTGTTGAACGAGAAGTGTGAGAACTTGTAGAGGAAGTGGGAGGTGAGGAAGGTGGTCCTGGTTTTCCAAACTCGAACTCACCTAAGTCATGCTTCTTCCCCTTTGACCTCTCGGACACTGTTGTTCTCGACTCCCTAACCTCATCCTTCCTCTCGTCCACTCTCCCTGACTCAATTCTGGCCATCATGGTCCTAAACCACTCTAGCTTACCCTCGCTCGCTAGTTCCTTCGCAAAGTCAACTGCTTGCTTCCATTCCTCAGGTTCACCTACGCTGCCGTCTTCGTGCTTGGCGTTGTCCCTGTGGACGTTTTCGTGCCTTTCACCTCGAGCGTCTTCGTGCATGGGTTCGTGTTCACGAGCGTCTTAGCGCACTTCTGTCTCTGCGCTGGGACCCGACACATCTCGCACCTTTACCTCTGGATCACGGTTGAGACTTTTAGGCGTAGGGCTTTCTGAGGATGAGGGTTTAGATTCAAGGACTTTCTTTAACTCTCGCCTGTATTCTTTCACAGACTCTGAGGTGGTCTCAAGGGACTCATCTGTGGAGGTTGTTGTAGGGGTGTCTTTTTCTTTCGCCTCAGTTGTGGTTGGGGGATCCATGTCACTCGTCTTATTTATCACAGTTCAGATTCAAACAGGCAGAACTGTTCACAGAACTGACAGAACAGACAGACACAGACAGAATCAGGCGCCTTTGTATAGTTGACACCTTCAGAATCGTTCGCTCTGCTACCACTAAGATTTAGGCTCTAACCAGCACCCCTTAGAAAGCACTGTACCTTGGACTCATTCATTGTATCACACTGAGGCTGTACAAACACAGAGTATGTGACAAACCACTGACTTATTGACACTCGCAGTTTCCCTTTCACTTCGTTTACTTTACAACGCTTCGCTTGTTTGCTTTCTCTATTGCCCTTTGCTTGTTATTTGTGTTGTGCACATGTGACCACCATGGGTATTTCCTACCAAGAGCAAAAGAATGAATAGCGCCAATAGCCCTCAAAGGCTCCCACTCAAAGAGGGGCGCATAGCACGAAACTGTGTTAAATAGTAGTAAAAGCGACTCCAATAGCCTTAGAGACACAGGGTTGCAATGATACAAAATCAGTATAAATGACCATCCAAATCATGCTCATCATGCATCAGCGACCATCCAAATTATGATCATCATGCATCAGCAAATGACATGCATGCCAGTAAAATGACATCAATGTGTCGATCTGTCAAAACCTTTTTTAACCTGTGGAGCTTAGGATTGTGGGTCCACTTCACTGCGCAAAGGCGTGATCTGGAGGCCGCCCTCGGTGAGGAGCGTCGTCAGGCCCATGTTATTAATCATTCTTCTTCGTATGCTGGGCTTCGTGGCGGGTCGCCTTCTGGTCCGTCTGGTCTGGAGAGCACAAAGTGCACGACGTGTCCCACGCTCAGCTCTGATGGGAAGGGGGAGATGGTTACGGTTGCGGAGTACAAGGCGTGGGCGCTCCACGCTCAGGCGTGGTATGAGACAAATTCTATGGCTGTTCCGAAAAAGAACTTTGAATTGCTAGCGTCTATTCGTGCTAAGCCTGCACAAGTGATTGCTGCATGTGTTCCGATCGAACTGGCGCTGGGGTCTGATAGCGTGCAGAAAATCGGTGAAGTTTTGGATGCGTATTTTGGCATCGATGATTGTGAAGGCCTTCTTGTATTGTGCTTGCACTTAGTATTGCCAACTTACTTAGGGTGCACAATAAACCCTTTTTGTCCTTGTCTTGCACTTCAAAATCAAATTGTTTTAAATGAATTTCTCCATCGCAATTGATTCCCTTGGCAAGCACAAAGTAGGCAACAGCAAGAAGACGAAGTCGTGAACGAACATTGAGCTGGACCAACTGGCTGGTCCAGTAATACGGGTTCACATGCCTAAATAACAAGAAAATTGATATAACAATAAATACTCATTAAAAAGGCAATAAAACCTATATTTTAGCTACTTTCTGAGTAGTCTATCTTATCACAGGCCTTGTCAACATTACGTGAATTGCTGTCGCCGACAGCAGGCGGCAACAGTCACGACATGCCATCCGAAGCTTCCAAATAGCTTGAAAATAGCTTCCAATACATTAGAACCTTCCAAAATGCTATAAAGCAGGATTAAATCACATTATAATCATATGGAAGGTGATTATTCATGTATGGCTACTAATGTATCTTAGATCTCTGCTCTCTGTAGTGTACCTAAGAGCAGTAGAGTCTAGCAGTAAGCTATAGGCTTGGAACATAAGCCAAATATGAGCAAATATCCTGGTGTTCTAGGATGTTGAAGCTTGGAGAGGTCCAGTATAGATCCTGCACAAGACTTCTGAGAGGCCTAAATGCTCTGACTTATTACACCCCCCTCCTAAGCTTCATGCACATTCACTAAGAATCTTCATGACAAGCTGATAATCTAAGATAAGGAGGGGTATGGGCATAAGGCACGCTCATATTGAATGTTCTGAGTGTCTAATGTAGTGTCTTACTACCCCCATCTGAGAGGTAAAGATGTATCTCTACCTAAGAGGGTAAAGTTCCTAAGTCTTGGGTATGGTAGGGCTCAAAATGAAACATGAGAAAGACTAAGCAAAAAGCTAGCATACAAGGTATGAACAATGATAACCTAAATCTTCAGGCAAACAATGAGGGTAAGGGTAATACACCTGAATGTAGACGTATCAATTACAATGAGCTATACGGAAAATCAATCACAATTCAGAATGAAATGCAACATGTGGGGTTAAACTGGAAATTCAAGCTCTGCCCAAGCTGTCTATTGACAGGCTTGTCTTCGTCATCCAAAGAGAGGATACACCACCTTAATCAACGGACGCATTACATGTGGCTACCTAATGCAATGGATGCATTGGTACCTATTTGATGCAATGGGTTTCTTGGCCTGCATTACATGGATAGAGAAAGCGAGGCAGCATCAGTAATGACCAACTGTTGATTAGTTTAGCGGGTAGGAATAACTCATAGTTTGTTGGGGGGGGTGGCAGTCACGATGAGTAGACATCATCTGACCCGGATCTGCTCTTTCTTATCCTGGCCATGGGGATTGATCCGTCGGGGGGTATGGGGATTTATACTAATACTTCAACCAAAAAAACGTTGAATGATATAGTCCGTCATTACCAACCTTTTACTCATACTTTTTGGCTGTCTGCAAAAAACAAAGCTGAAACATCAGTTACCTAACATGCCTAGAAATCATGTACAAAAGAATCAATATTCCACCACGGAAAAATGCTGTGGGCCACAGATGCAAAGCATATGAACCATGTTCCTCAATAGGACATAGCCAACAGGAATTTAATGAGATATGAAGCCAGCGGGAATACTGATTTGTGTTGAAATGTCCTAAATGACTTGGAATACCAAAGCAAATAACTTGCACGAAGGAGTGAAAATGTAGAAGTGTGTTCGTCATGTAAATTCAGAGAAAGAAGATGTATGCATTGTGGCAAGGTGCTAAAATTGACAAAACCAATGAATTGTATGTGTGCAGGTAGGGGTTGGGTTCATGGGTAGGGGTGGGTTGGTCCCTTGGGGTTGGTTGTAAACGAAGAAGATAAGTAATAAGTGAAAAGGTTGAAAGGTCGGATCTTTCATGGAACGCCGTTCAGCTCTAGTGCGAGCCAGCGGATATCCTACACGACTGGAGGGTCGCCACTGCCTCATACGCGAAATGTATCATTGTCAAGTTGTCTGAGACAAGTAGAAGTAGTAAATCTCCGAAAAAGCTATCGTAGTTAAAGTGTGGTCTGTACCTTACCGGAAGACCAATTACGGCGAGCCCCTTGCCCAGCAGATGGTTGTACAAAGCTATCCGTGCGGGGGCCTGTCTTCCTACATGACGAGTGAATTCCGCTCAACTGAATTGCAGGATTCAGGCTATCCTCTTGGAGCTTAACTCCGTCATCTATCTCTACCGCAAGAGAAGGGGTCTATCCCAGTGCAGGGAAAGTACTTATCTACCCGCGCGAGGGTAGAAGCCCATTACTGTAGGCTTTCGATACCTTTCGATAATCCTTCTCAGTGAGCCTACCGTAGTGCACCGCTGGTCTCGGTGGCTACCGGCCTAGGGCTCTTCACTAACACATCGCGGAATGCATTAGCCAAGTCACAGGCTAAGTGACCAAGCTTAAACTTGTTCACTTGTGTTACACAACAAAGATGTGGCGGGGTGAGACCAATGCCGGCTCCTGTAAGCGGACACTGAGTATGTACACCAAGGAAATGACTTAGAAATTGGTTCGTAGGCAAAAATGTGATGGATGTGGTACCACAGCAATTTCTCAGATTGTGATATCCAAAGAAATAAATGGAATAATCAAACAGTTGATGGTGTGTGTTTGTGTGTGGGTGGAATGTGTGGTGTGATGAGGGAGGGAATGTGTAAGAGAAATTCAATTAAGTCTATCATGCTGATGGTCTGGTCGGGGGGATAGAGAATGTGATACTGTAGACACACTCAATTGAGCACTGTCAAACCCGGTAATTGAGGCTGTACCAGGCGATCTAGCGAAAGTTAACGAAGCGGAACGTACCCGAAGTGGTTCGGTAGCAAATTTGAGGATAAACTAGCTCTTTAGACCCAATGACCTAGGTCAATGATCGCGAGGGTTGGAAAAGTGATTCATTCGTCACAACTTGCAGTTAATCAACAAAAGTTGAGTGGATACAAATTGATTGTTCGTCGCTGGGATCCAAAACTCGGGATCTATTGAGCAAAAGGTGCTCATAGAAATAAGTAGGGCAGATCAATTACGGAGCATATTGCATTTTGAGCAGTATGGGCAACCCCTTGCAATAAGGAAGTAATGCAATAAGTATGAAATGTAAGATTTGCAAAGTGAAATGCAATGAACGAGTGACCTTTCTGAACGAAATGAATGAAATGCAATCCGAATGGAGAGTAGAATACGTCACTAGTCAAATTCTTGCCTTGACGGCCATGCAGTGAAGGATGAGATGCATGGTAGAGTGAAGCAAGGACAAATCACTTCCTAGCTCAAATGCAATTGTGCTCAAATGAAATAGCTTGACAAATTCAGGCTTCTGGAAAGTGTCTCAGCACACGCATGAGTGGCGGACCGTGACGAGAAGTCATGCAGTCTGTGCAAAGTCTCGGCAACTGGTGCCCAGAACTACATTGAACTGTGCCGGGTAGTTCAGTAAAGAGATGAAAATCAGTTAAATGGCATCACACGCTAATCTTCCGGCCTGCACCTACTGTAATGGAACCTCTATTACAGTACCAGCGCCATGCAGCACGTCTCCTCACCACCCTGCCCTACAGGGGGAGGACCGGAGACATTAAGTTGCATACGCAACCGTTAGCATTAGGGTAATACCATAAAGTCAATGCACCTCCTACACTAGCTAGTTAGCTAGCTAGCTAGCTAGTGTTGTGGTTTGTTTCTTGGGAACTCCACTTGTGCTCTTGTGCCTCTTTGTTTCTCAAAATCCGAAATCCAAAATCCCCAATCGACAAACCTCGCAGGATCTTTAGACGGGGCACCAATAATAACACAATCTCGAAGACATAAACCCTGTTCAGAGATCGAAGTATCTTACAGCGCTCATTCACAGTTGGCATTCCGTGCTTCTTTATCATTCACAGACTGCAGTGCGATTGCGACTGCGACTTGCGATTTGCGCGCTGCTGCACTGCTGCTGTTCGAAGCCATAACACTACCCCCCCCTTGAGACCTCGAAGAGGTCTCACTCATCTGGGTGGGCGTAACACTGTCGAATTTGCAGAGCAGGCCCAGAAATTTTTTTTTTGGACCTCCACATGTGTTGGCTACAGAAGCATAACAGTGGTCGAAACTCAAACACTGAGGTGCAGTCATGGTATACCTGTCGTCAGCGCCTCATTCATACGCCGTGTTGGACTCTGCCACGGCTGTGTCTTGGCGGAAGCTGCAGAAGACAACTTCGCCAGGCACACTGCACGGGCGCTGTACCCACAGCAAGGCTGTGGGCACGTCGAACCATAACATACCATAACATTGGGCACAGCCATCGAAGCTTATTGCCCAGCAGATCAACAACCAATACATCTGTCGACTCGACAGGACATGTGAAGGCAGTTGATACCATTAATGGCATCCAGACTGTCGAATAAGCCATTACTTGGCATCCAGACATGTCAAATCAGCCATTAGTTGCCATCCAGACCCGTCGAATCAGAAGTCCGTGCCCCACGCAAACGTGGATGAACGATCGACCTGGAGTAGACATACTTCGTGCACTTCCTTGAGTGTCTCGACCCCAGCCATGAACTTGAAGGTGTTATGACCCGTGTAGTGTCGACAGATATCAATTTCAAGGGCACGCTTCTGAATCAGGATACCAGATCGATGGTTCAGCAACCGAAGGTTGGGATCACCAGGTCGGCCGTCGACGGGGCACTTATACTGGAATACGAAGACTTGTTCACGGGCAAGCGCTCGAAATTGTCCAGGTCCTAACGTTTGTGCCTTGGTCGAATAGAAATCCCAAAGGTTCGACGCTTTCCAAGCGTCCTCTCTCCACAGATCGGTCCGATTGGTGACTTTGGAGGAGTACCCGTCATGTCGACCAGTAGTCCATCGATAGGTTTCCTTTCGAACCAGTACCAGCGGCCATGCTGTGGTAGAACTGACCAGTTCGCGTATCGACTCGCCACCATGGCGTGTCAGCAATCGAAAGTCGTCGCACGACAATGATCGCACTGACGTCATCGACTCCAGGACCGAGGGCATATCGGTCAATGACCTCAAGCATGTCCGTTTGAGAACCTTCTTCTTGGAGTCGACCGAGGTGTTGATGTACATACTGACCATCAGCGAGGGAGCTCTGCACAGTGAATTGAACCGCTTCTGCAGTCACAAGGCTCGAAGCCGTGTCAACAATGACCGCTTCGAGGACTTGGTCTCGGCAGCTGACCTTGCGTCGATGTGCAGTCCTGAAATCATCATGGATCGGCGTGAGGTACTTGAAGAACGGGATGTCGAAGTGGTGCTGATAGGCGTTCAACTCTGCCGACAAAAACTTGTGGTCGACGGAATCCGGGTGGAACGGGTCACTCGCAGGCGAGTCGGTTTTCTCGATCTCCTCCCGTTCATCAGCATAGACATCCCTTCGGAACTGGACCGCTCGACGATACGTTGTCCACCTTCGTATCTGGCCTGGTAGGGGGACATGAGGTATTTCGAGGTACCCAGGCGTCGAACCAAATCGGCGGCGTCCACGAAAGGGAAGAGGTTGACATACTCTTCACTGGACGAGTGAAGGGCAGCAACTCGTCGGATTGCCCTTTGGAAGTCATGGTATCAGAGCCGTCTGGGTCCAGTCTGGTAAATCGTCGCCAACTCGACAAGGTCGATGGGGGCACCTGGTGCGACAGCGTTGTACGCATAGGGTTCGGTCTGTTCTCCGAGTCGAAAGTACTCCTGGAGCTGGACTGCAAGGTCCTGTGTTCGATGTGGAGCGCACCCATACCGCTTATACCCAAGTCGAGAGGTGCCTCGTAGGCCTCGCAGTTGGTGTCGGCGAAGAAGCAAATCGACTTTGTACGCGAGAAAGGGGGCTCGATCTTCGAACAGCCAGTCGTTCTCCTGGCAAACCTTCTGGAGATCGCGACTAACTCCAAGGATCGAAACGGCAACGGGAGCTTCTCGTTTCATTCTGTCCCGGGTCCAGAGGCGTTGATACCTGAAGATCAGGTCGATTCCATTGGCAACGTTTATCACGTCGTCGATTCCTGAGATATCTCGATGCATGCCGTTGAGTCGAGCAATTGGAGTCGGCAGGCCATATTCGGAGAGGTTTTGTCGGAATCCCCAATCGAGCTCTTCGTTGCAGCGTCCCCATTCGAGGAGGGCTGCTCGAAAATTCTGGCAAGCCATTTCGATTTTTGTGTACCACTAGTAGCCCGGCTTGCCACCGACATTCCAACGCTCATCAAAAGATGTGTCAGGAGAGCTTGGCGCCAGCTCGTAAGGGAATGGTGCGGTTCGCCCCCAACTGTGGATGTTGATGGTCTTGCCTAACTCGGAAATAATGGCATTCTTCTTCGTCACGAATGTGGCATGTCGTTCGTTCAGGAACATGTGCCTTCCGCGTTGACCAGCCATGGCGCTCGACGCAATAGTGAGTATCGATGGTTCGAGCTTGGTGTATTCCGTTTTCATTGTATCATCCTCGTGTGTCCCAAGTCGATAGGGTGGCTTCAATCCGAACGTACCCAAGTGTCGGAGTTGTTCGACGGTCTTGATTACATGGTTGTACTGCGGCATGTTATAGGGCTGCCACATCGGTTCTGGCACTGGCACAGAATCGTAGCTGGGCGCTGGTGTCGACCAACTTTGTGTGGCGTCAAACGCTGAGGGCTCGTACGGATATTCCTCTTCGTCGTCGGATTCGAGCCAGGGATCATGGTCGTCGTTGTAGTAATAGGAGTCGGATTGGTTCGTTCGAGTAGAAGCTTGCGTCTTCGGGGCATTCGACTGCCAGGATTGGTCGACCCAGTCATTGGGGGCAGCTTCATCGTTGTTGTTATAGCTGGAGTCATTCAGCTCTCGGGTATTCGGTCCCCACGACGGTCCGTCCCTGGATGGCCTTGATGTCCAGGTGTTCGGCCTCGATGTCAAAGAACTGTCGACCCATCCGGGCGCTGAACAGAGGAAGGGGAATCAGTCATCGTATCCCGTGTAGCAAGCAAGATCTTCATCAGAACCGAACCAATCAGGGCTCGAGCACCGCTCTCGAAAGTATTCTGCATCGACCGGGGGCGGGGGCCCGTACAGCTTACAGAGTTGTGGCTGCATGTCGGGTGGGGTCCCTCCCTTGGTCGGTTCCGGAACAGGCCAGTTGGCCAGGGCTATCTCGAGCACTTCCAAGCCTGTGGCGCCTCCTGATACGACAGGTCGTCCACTCGGCGCTATTCCTGCAAATTCTCCGCGAGGGAACACACCTCCCTTGCCTCCTTTCGACGGGCCTCCTTTTCCTTTCGAGCTCCCAGCATATGCCGACACGCTGTAGTTCGGCTGTTCGAATGGATCGAGAGGTCGACTCGGGCGAGTTGGCGCTGATGCTACCGACAAACAGCGGCCAGTTGAAGTCGTCCTTGCTGGGGGTTTGGCACCAACGTTGTTATTGATCGCGTCAACATTGGTGACGTTCGACGGTGATGCTCGAGAAGGTGGAGGTCGAGAGGAAGTTCGGGGCGTCCGGGATGTAGTACCATAGGCGGAGGGTCCGGCGATCGACCCGGAACCCCGCATGAGTTTTTCGAAAAACCACGCTGCAGAGAAGAGTAAGGTTACTCAGGCTGGAGTTGAAGGAATTCAAGGTACACAGGATCCTCCTCTAGAGCCTTGCTCGACTCCCAAGACCATGTGTCGTCATCCCATTCACAACGGTACAGGAATGTGCAGCACTTTTTAGATCCCACTCGATGTCTAGCCACCATCTTGACAAGTCGAGGGGATTCTCCAGTTTTGACAGGGGGCATCGGGAACTCCGACACCGGCTGTCCCTCTCGATGGACGTAGGGCTTTATGCTGAGAAAGATGTTTTTGAATTATGCCCTAGATATTTTGATGTATTCCTGCAGGTTTTGTAGTTGAAAACCCAACCCAAAGCAGCAAGTAGAGCAAGAACAGGATGTGGATCGAATCAATGATTGGTTTTGGAATCCAGTGTAACACAGAAGGGCTGCAGATAGACAAAGCAGGATGATACACATAGATTCAATCACAAATGGATAATACAAAAGATTTTATATGAAAATTTGTCTGACTCTTGCCTCAGAGGTTGCATTAGGCACTTCATGTGCACTCTTTTGGGTGAAATGGTGCTGGTTAGGAATGTGGGGCATAGATGTCAGGACCACACAGAAAATGACTTGGCCAAGCAACTGAATTCAGAAACAGTTACAAAGTAGGACCACAATAAGTGGTAGAAACAATTGAGTATAGGGGTCTTGGGGTGGGAGACCACTAGGCTTAACCTCCAAGGCCTAAAGCATGAAATGCCTGTTGTATTTCGGTATATCCTCCATGAAGGAAGGTACCTCGGCTCAGTTGAGTGGTAGGGGTGAAGTTCATGGGGGGCTAGGGTCACAACCCTACTTACTTTGAGAAAGTGTACTTTAGGCAACAAAAGAGAGATAAAAACACTTAAGTTTGTCTTAGTATCAACAAAAGGGTTTTAAGGGGGGCTTGGCCTGGATCAAGCCCGCCAAGAAAGACATGGCAGTGACGTTCTCTTACTCCCCCCTGGAGTACTAGTTAGCTAAGCTAGCAGGACCAAGGAAAAAGGCTCAAATATTCCCAAAATTACCTCAGAAAATGCATTAAACTTACCAAAAACATCCTCATCACTTCATAGAAGCCTATCACACTGTAGGTACCCTTGACAAACAGTGTAATGTACCGTGAATGATGTCCCTTCGATGGGGCATTCCTCAAAAGTCGCCGGCGTGCGACGAAAACTTTTGGAAAAAGTTTGGGGGTAGTGGGGTTTGAACCCAGGATTCCCTCCCTAGAGCACATGTGCTTGCCCACTAGGGTACAGTCGAACGCTCTAATGCGGACGGCTATCGCTGTATAAACAGCGCTTTAGTAAACGTCCTGACCAAGGGCCAGGGCGGAGCAATACTCCCAATGGAGGACACAAACCTCCAGGAGCTGGAAAAAATGGAAAATGTAACCAGCAGGGAGTGATTCCTGCGGTTTAGCGGAAGGGGTTGCGATTTAGCAAGTGAAATCGTTAAAAATCGACGAAACCACGCGGGAAATCGTCATTTTTACACATAACTCAAAGTCGCAGACAAGCGCAAAGGAAGCGGACTCCAAGAAAAGGGTTGCGCAAGCGTAAATGGCTTTTGTAAAAGAAGGTATGAGCCGAAGTTTTTAGAGTTTTAAAGGAAGTTTTTGCACAGTTGCATCAAAAATTTTATAAACTTCAGAGAAAAGTATTCAAATTCAACCGACACGACAAAGCAGGTCAACGACCCACCTCTGAGGTATGTTAGTGTCATCTCACACGCATGCATTGCGTTCGTGTTGGTTGTTTCGTCAAAACGTTAGGGTTGTCAACGCTGTGTTCGTTGGGGGTTCGGGTGTTCCTCCTTGTGCTCTGCACAGGTCAAAACAGGAATGAAAGGTATGCGATGCGAATGGAGCGCGCAGCGCGCACGTAGGGTTAGAATATGCGCTGTGCTCGCGATGCATGTGCCTAATCGAGGCATTCACACGCTGTGACGCTTTACCTGTACCCCAAAATCTTCCTTGTTTTCTTCTTCACAGGTAAGTAAAGAAAGCGTTTGTTCGTGTGTGTGGCCGTGGCGTTAAAGTAGGCTTGCTTAAAACGCTTAGGCTTGTTTTGTGTTCGCTTCGTTCGGCATTCACACGATGCATGGTGAGTAAGGTAGGTTAGCCCAGGAGGAGCTCACCTCCTGGTTGAGTCAGAGTGGAATTGGTTTCGCCTCCCTTCCCTGCGTGCACATGATGCATTAAAGGGTAGGCCACGCGAATTGCGCACGGTAAACCTTGTTCAGGTTACCCAGACGCTCCTCGGTACTTTCTCTGAGAGAACCTGAGGAGTCTCTTAAAGCTTGCTTGCTTGACAGGGGAGCTGATCCGTCAGGGTGTTTGCGGACAGTGTATTATAGGTCACACTGAGAAGCGTATAATACGTGGAGTGTGGCTTGGTTCCTCCGCCGCAAACACCCTTTCATTTGCCTCTGTTGTACAGGTGGGAGAGGTTAAGAGTGATTGGTGCACGCAGCAGCTGCCTTCGGCGGCTATCCATTTTTCTGCCCCAGCAAAACAGGGGCGCTGATCACAAATCAAAGGACTGTGCCTCAGCCAGGACTGGCGAGGGTAGTTCGACTTCAACGACATCTGCGCTGTGCACGCAACGAGAGCACCCCTTTCCTCCAAGCCCTAGCAGGGGAAACGCGTTGTGGCGTCCCCTGTTAGGCCACAGTTGCTTAGCAGCGCTGTGTTCTCTTGTCTTCTTCACAGGAGGGCCATTAGGGCCTGAGACTTCCTCAACAGCAGCCCCAAGTAGCGTGTGTAGGGGTTAGGGTCAGCAGGCCTGGCAGGAGTGGAGTGCAAGTGATGAGTGCTCACCCTGCCTTCGAAGGCCGGTGCTGGCGTTAGTGAGTGTAGTGTAGTGGTGTCTCCTGTCCCGCGTGCTTTTCCTCGTGGGCAGGGGAGTGCGTTAGCTTTTGGCCTATATTAAAAATGGGCGTTTTGTATGCCCTTAGCACACTTGGCCACCCCTCCCCTCTAGTAGGTAGGGCTATTGCCGTCTTACCCCAAGGATAGGCGCCAGCACAGAAATTGGGCGCCATAGGAGTGGTAATAGTACCTGATTAGGACCTTCGGTCCGACGTCAGCGAAGCCCGGTCTCCGGGAGCCACGCTGGGGAGAGAAGTGAGACACATACAGACATACGTAGCACACTTAGGGGTATGGTAAACCCTGTAAGGAAGGGTAGAACCCCATGGGTCTGGACCAGTCAGGGGTCCTAACTGTGGGCTCGCTTGTCCCCAAGGAGGGAAGACACACCTTGCCTCATAACACTTTGCTTGTCATTCCCCCCTGGTGTAGTAAGCCACCGTTCTTCGTTGGCTCTCCAAGGTCATTACATTAGGGCAGTACCCATGCAACACATGGTCAACAAGGCACACACTCGCGGGGTGGCTGCAATCATGATAAGCGGCCACCTGGCTCACGCTGGAAACCATAGGCATGGGTCTGCAGGGCATAGACAGGGTCAGTGCAGTGCTCAGTAAGCAGTAGTCTGTGAAAAAAAAACCAATGGCCCTCGGCCAGGGAGTGGTTGTCACGGGGGGCTAACGGTCCTTTCCTGCGATGCAATGCGGGGCAACTGTGACAACTGCTCTTACACCCATACACAGGCACGTCTGCAGAAGAGTGCTCACTGCACCTGTCAGTAGACTGACACAGGGAGATTAATTTCGCTTCTTACGCTGGGACATAGTCTCAGCACGGGTTAGGAGCTGCCCCTCGTTGTTCTCAACTAGGTAAGTGCGGAAGATGGGGTTGATACTCCCATCTGGTTGTATGAAGGCTGACATAGGTTCCCAGGTCGCCTCAGACAATGCATAGCCATCCCACAGGGTAAGGAATTTCCAGCCCTGTTTATACTCGTGGCGAGCAATACCTGCAACCACGTAGTAACCATCGACTGCCATCTCATCGGCAGTCATCTCTTCGAGTTCGTCTGCCTCCTCTGGACTGGCAGCGTTCTCTAGGTCTATACGTTCAATCTCACTGTCGCTGAGGCGCCACTCATCCCAAGACAAGTCGTCAGGGGAGTGATAGTGCCTCAACTGCTTAGGTGCACACAGCAGTTCACCACCTAGACGTGGACTGCACCTGACATGGATCCTGGATCCATCTATCCTGATGATACGATAGGGTCCAAAGTAAGGGTCCTGTAGGCAGTTACGTGGCCAGGAGGGTAGGCGTGAATGGTGTACCAAAACAAGGTCACCAACCTTGAAGCTGGCAGGTCGCCGTAGGCGGTTCCGTCGGCTCTGTTCACGGTCACGAATGTGCCTCAGGTTAGTACCAGCCTGGTTAGCCAGAGACTGCTTGTGTTCCAGCCAATCTCCCACAGGGCTCTTGAAGTCCTCAGGAAAGGGGGTTTTGAAGAACCAAGCAGGTCGTCCTCCATGGAACAGTTCGTGCGGGGTGAAACCCGTAAAAGAGCTCCGCTAACGAGGCCAGCATCAATGCATTCTTGGATCTGGCGCTCGATTTCTTCAACCTGTTCCTGTGGAGCGGGATAGGGATGACGCCTCACTCGCGTCTTTTCAAATTCTGGTTTCAATTTCAGGTCCATCTGGACCAGATTTTTACAAGAAAGGGGACGCGGCAAGGCGCCGAACACCTCCTCATAGGTTATCAGCAGCTTCTTCAGGCGGGGGTCAAGGTTAAGACTCTCGAGTTTCTGAAGGAAATCCTCCTCAGCATGGAGGTTGCTTTTTCCATGTTCTTTCTTTTTCTGCCGATCAGCAGTTTCGGCAGGCACAGTACCATCGTCCCACTCAGGGGGACGTTGCTGCCCATAGTGTAGAGAATACACTAGAGGTATCTCAGGATCAGGCAGCGTATAGGACTCATCGTCCTCCTCAGACCAGATGGAGTATTTCCAGGTCTGTCTGAGGTATTGCAGCCGCTCTTGGCGCTCAATACCTTCGGCCTTCAGGTACAACAGCCGCCGGAGTTCTTGAGTTTCATGCTCAGACAATGGCACGTTATTAGCAGCAGACCGCGCCAGAGCATCAGCACTCCGGGCCGCGGGTTCACCTGTGTGCACAGGCTGCATGTGTAGCACTGGCTTCCCAATAGGGGAAGCAGGTTCAGAGGTTGACTCTAGATCTACCTCCTCTAGCAACAGCTGGGCTAGGAAAGCACTAAGTTTTAGGTCAACACAGCTGGGATCAACAGAGGGAATAGTGCTGGCGATCTCAGACAGTTGGTCGTCAGCATCCTCTTTTACAGCTGCAGGTTCCAGATAGTCATCAGGAGACTCACACCCTGTAAGTGTGGCAGATAGGTGCTCAGGAGATCGATTTTTGAGATCATAAAGGGTCAGCCCACGATTTTCGGCCATGACCTCTTTTAGTAGCACCTGGTCTAGGTCACACAGGGGTACAGGATTGAGAGATCCATCGACGATGGACAGGAAACTGGCCCACTCAGGGGCCTGCATAGCTGTGTCTGAGTCCTCAGGCACATAGATGGGGCCGTCGGGGAGTTGCACTCTTCCCACGGTCATTCGATCTAGCATACAGCGCCAGTAAGCATGTTCACCAGAGCAACCCCAGTCAGGGGTGCACATAACAACCCTTCCTCCCTCATAAGCGATTTTGGTTAGAACCTTTGCGAGCAGGGAGAAGGGAGGGTTAGCCTACGTTAGGCCCATTGCTTTCCAGAAGAAACGGAAAGCATTGTTCAGTTGTTTCGAGCAGTACAACTGCATGATGTGCTGTTGTTGGCTCGCAAACAATTCCACCTGGATCTCATCCAGGTTTACCTGAAGGGCCGCCAGTCCATTTTCAAGAACGTGACGGGCCAATTGGTAGTTTTCAGTACGATAGTTCGTCTTGGCTGCGTAGCGCAGCCCAGACTCTTTTCGTCCTGACAGCTCCAAAGGTACGGAGAATAGCCCACTGCCAAAGTCGCAGTGCAAAGAATAGGGACGCTGTAGAGACAGCATTTTTACCTGGGGGTTTCTTCGTAGAAAGTCGGTGCCAATGACGATGTCAAAGGCGTCAGTGTCGAACACTCTGCAGTGTTGGGTCACGGTTTCGTCGCCCAAACATATAGTCACATCGACCGCCCCCAAGGAATGGATGGTACGCCCATCCCCTACTCTTATGGCCACGGTCTTAGTTTTCTTAAAAGTCTTAAGCAGGCGCCGGGCCACTATGGAAAGTGTTGCACCGGTATCAAGCACCGCTCGAAAAACATGATCCCCGATTTTCACGAGGATCCAGAAAACCAAGTCCTCCTCTTCGGAGCCGCCCCCCTATTCCTCATCAGGGAACTTCACATCCACCCCTGCAGCCATGAGGGACTTGACCATCCAGGCCAAGTGCCTCTTCTTGGAATTATTCCCCTCAGGGGTAGCGTTATCCCCTTGGGGGCGTTTCTTGGGGTCACCTGCGGCAGGAGCGGGTGTAGCAGCAGGAGTGGGTGTAGCAACGGGCGCTGATGAGCGCCTCTGGGGGTTAGGGGGTCCAGTTTTGCCACCCCCCTTGCCACCTCCTTTACCACCTTTATCCCCATTCGGGGGATTTCTGGCGGGCGTCTGGGTCTTCTGGCGTTCCGCCTCCTGACGCTTGAGTTTGTCACTCTCGCGTTTCTTGATGTGGCATTCGTCCTCGTAGTGACGACGTTTGCCACAGTAACCACAGGTGATGGTACACCTGAAATGGTCCTGATGGGTCACAGTTTTCCCATCTTTGGTATGCTGCTGACGTTTCATCTGCAGCATACAGCCACTGCGGAGATCGCAGTCAGAGGCATGACAAGGTCCCCCCTTGTCATTGACAGGTCTGCAGTAGAACAGGGGGGGTGTACCTGCATCAGGTTTGACCTCATTCATGGCACGTAGGTTACTCCTCCCTTTACCACCTCCCTGGTTGGTGTTAGTGGGATTTTTATGCCCTTTCCCTTCGCCACGTTCGGGGGTAGGGGTACCACCTCGGCCCAAATGCTTCTTGAGGAATTTCTCCATGTGGGAGTCATTCTCTCTCTCAAGAGCTAGCTCAATCAAGAGATCCACCAGTTCATCGTACGAGTGGGTCCTGCTCTTCCTCTCAGAGGTGGAGCGGCAATCATCCCACGTACGCTGGGGGATCTTACTCATGAGCCACACGTGGGGCTCAGTGGCTCCGTAGGAGCCCACGTTCATCCTCGAAAACAAGTACTCCAAGTCGCACACATACTCAGAAATTCGCGCAGCGGATGGAAACTCAGGGAGCATAGGTAGTTCCTCGATCTGTGTGCGTACGCTGAGGTCAGTCTCATAGACTGGGAATGTTTTCTCCAACCTCAGGAGTACCTCTGCCCAGGTAGAACAGGTTTTCACAATCTGTTTCACCTGTTTTTGCAAAAACTTCTTTTTGCATGAGCGTTTTAGCAGTGAACATTTGGTGGCCACATCCACATGGGATTGGCCAGTCAACAAAAGGAACTCTGCAAATTCTTCTGCCCATTTAGGCAGATTTTTGGGGTCGAACTCCGGCAGTTCCAGCTGGATGTTCGCCTGGGCAATTGGTCTGCCCGTCTTCCCACCCCCCGGAGTCAGGCCTGAAGGCGACACGCCGGCAAGAGGTGCCTGGGCTGACAGGCCTCTTCTCTCAATCTCTGTGACAGGCACGTCCTGTAGATCAGCCATAGGCACTGTCCTCGCACGGGGGTGAAAGGGGCTGGGGCAGGTGACCTTAGGCAACAGCCTTGAGACCCTTGATCTCTTGAGATCTTCGGCCAGGGTACTCAGTCCTGGAGAGAGAGAGGGCAACTCTGGCTTGGGTAAGGGTTCTGCAATACCCAGTTTAGCCTTAATGGCCTCCGATAGGGCCGTCACATCTGGATCTTCTGATCCAGACAGGAGTTTGGCCAACAGCTCAGCCGTATGATCCAGGGCACCGTAGGTTGGCCTTGGATGATGTTGTTCTTCGACTCGAGTCGGGCCCACTTCGGGAGCCTTTGGGGTTGGACAACATGGTCTTGGATACTCAGGTCTTAGTCGTCTTGGCAGGGATGCAGTGGACGGAGGACCAGAGTGCGCGTAGGACCCTAGGTCTGTACGTGGTCTGGATCCATGTACAGCCAATGGCTCCTCTCCATCTTCCCCACTGAAGGATTTGTAGTACTCCTCATGTAGGATGTACTCATCCATCTTCTTCCTCAGTTGGTCATACTCCTCAGGGCCTTCAATCGCTGTTGAGGATGAAGCCGAACAGTTGGATCTGGATACTGAGGCAGCTACACGTCTGTGGAGGTGACTGAAGCTGTCTCCACCGTGTGCTGCTAAGGCCTCGGTGGTAACGCCTTTATTTTCTTCCGCCCTTCTGCGTTCTGGATCTCCTTGGGACCCAGATGCGCCACTGAGATGATGTGGAGCTCGGTAAGGTGGTTCACTCATTGGGTGCGCCATGCTGCCCATTTGAACTTGGACAGTTCTGATGGACCAGGTCCTGACGCTTGGCGTGGACATGATGAACTTGTTGTTGAGCTTTTGTGCTGCACTTCTTCTCAGGGTCGGTTCAAAAGGTCACAAGGGACTGCCTCTGCTACCAGAAAGATGTCCTTGCATTATGCCCTAGATATTTTGATGTATTCCTGCAGGTTTTGTAGTTGAAAACCCAAACCAAAGCAGCAAGTAGAGCAAGAACAGGATGTGGATCGAATCAATGATTGGTTTTGGAATCCAGTGTAACACGGAAGGGCTGCAGATAGACAAAGCAGGTTTATACACATAGATTCAATCACAAATGGATAATACAAAAGATTTTATATGAAAATTGGTCTGACTCTTGCCTCAGAGGTTGCATTAGGCACTTCATGTGCACTCTTTTGGGTGAAATGGTGCTGGTTAGGAATGTGGGGCATAGATGTCAGGACCACACAGAACATGACTTGGCCAAGCAACTGAATTCAGAAACAGTTACAAAGTAGGACCACAATAAGTGGTAGAAACAATTGAGTATAGGGGTCTTGGGGTGGGGGACCACTAGGCTTAACCTCCAAGGCCTAAAGCATGAAATGCCTGTTGTATTTCGGTATATCCTCCATGAAGGAAGGTACCTCGGCTCAGTTGAGTGGTAGGGGTGAACTTCATGGGGGGCTAGGGTCACAACCCTAGTTACTTTGAGAAAGTGTACTTTAGGCAACAAAAGAGAGATAAAAACACTTAAGTTTGTCTTAGCATCAACAAAAGGGTTTTAAGGGGGGCTTGGCCTGGATCAAGCCCTCCAAGAAAGACATGGCAGTGACTTTTTCCTACTTGCTGTCTCAACTGAAAACTCGCAACCCATCAAAGGGGGCAGGGATGTCCAGTTTAACATTCTCGCCCTTGTTCAGTACCTGGAGAATTTTGTAAGGGCCGCACCAGACAACATGGAGTTTCCCTGTATGTCGATATTCCGGTACCAACACCCACCATCGTTCACCGACTTCAGGCACTCGAACGTGTCGGTCCATTTGCAGGACCACATGCATCTGGCGTCGATGTTCTTAGGCAAGCATTGCACGCACAGAATCGAAGGTACGTTCCGCCTGTTGCATGTAATCATTCACGGTTGATGGTTCATGTGCATGAGAAGTCATTCGGGGAAAATCCAATGGAAAGTGGGGTGTTCGTCCTTCATGTATCTCGAACGGGGAGAGCCGAAGGCTATTGGATGTCAGGTTGTTGAACTGAATTTCGGCGAACAGGAGGTCGACATCCCACTCGTTGTTGCCGAAGATGCCGTGTGTACGCAGGCGCTGGAGGATCGACTGGTTGCTGCGCTCCGCCAGGCCATTGCCTCGAGGGCGGTTGGCCACTGTTTGATGCATCTCAATCTTGAAACGCTGAGCCAACTCCTTCCACGCCTGAGACTCGAATAGCCTGTCTCGGTCACAAACAATTTGTCCAGGGCATCCTTTCAGTCGAACTTTTTCACGCAGGAACACATAGATAAGGTCGTCGGCTGTCATATCCTTGCGACAAGGGATGAACATTCCACGCTTGGAGAATCGGTCGACTACAGTCATGATGGCGTCATGGCCCCTTGTGGTCGGCGGCAATCTCGAAACCCAATCGATAGACACACTGTGCCATTTGGTGTCGGGCACCGGCAGTGGTCTTGGCACTCTGGCGGTGTCGACTCGTCTTGATTTTGCCGCTTGACAGAATTCGCAACTTAGTATGTATCGCTCGACGTAGTGTCGGAGGTGCGAACATACGTAGTCGCGCTTAATCAGGGCCATGGTTCGAAGGACACCTGAATGGCCATAGAACTCCAACTCGTGATACATAGCAACAATCGACGTAACCAGTCCTCGAGGGACAAGCACACGTTTGCCCATCGTCGACACATGGAAGAATTTGCCATCATCGGAGGACAACTTGGCATCTTGAAGCTGGTGTCGTGCCGCAGGGCTTTGAACCGCGACCTCGTAGATGTTCTTCGTCCCTGGGTCTTCTCGATAGGCTGCTGCCCACACAGCTGTCGAAGTCAAGTCTTTGCACTGATAATGTCGATGTACTCGGCGGTGCGTACCTTTAAGACTCGAAGGGTACGGCGTGTTCGACCCAACCTTCGGCAAGGGAACTGATTGTAATGTGCCATCACAGTGAAGTCGACAGTGAATCAGCTCCGCCATGGTCGGTGCATATCGAAGTTCATTGCCAAAAGTGACTCGAAGAGGGCGATCCATGCTCACATCGGGAAGGTCGTCCGTGTCGGCAGGTGTGTCTGGCTCATTGCCAGCCTCATCGAGATGCATGTCTGGTTGGTGTGAATCCTCAGGCATGATCTCGTCCGATGGCACTGGCTCCAGTCACAGGTCCTCCAGCTCGACTGTCGTCGCTGATGGTAGCGGCTCCAGGTCCTCAGGTTCGACGGCGGGTTCAGTGTCGAATTGGGGGGCTGGTTCCGCAAGTTCATCAGCGTCAGGATCCTTCCCCACGGAGCGTCTGCTTCAAAGCGAAACGTACAGGTGGTCGTACGGCTGGGGCCACACCTCGTCATGAGAGAAAGAGTCCTCGAGTACATGTAGGAACTCATCGACAGGTTCTCCTTCCGGTGAAGCCCAATTTTCGACCAGGGGAATTGCGAAAGCCCGTGTACGTGTGGCATTTTCGATATCCATGAGCTGTTGCGAAGTCAGACGGGAGCAAGCGCTGCCGCAGGATTCTCGAGGCCCGGTACGTACCACAACGTCAGGTTGTATTCTTCGAGGAATTCCGACCATCGTGCTTGCCCTGGTGGCAGTGGTCGAGGACATGTCTTGAGATATCGAAGACTTTCGTGGTCAGTGTGCACGTGCAACTGCTGCGGTCCTCGAAGTAGGTGAAACCATTGTTTCAAGGCTAATACGATGGCCAACAACTCCTGTTCTCGAATCGGGTATCGAGTTTCGGCAGGCTGCATTTTCCGCGACATGAAGGCAATAGGTCAAAGATGTCCCTTGTACTTTCCATGCGCACATCACAACACTACCCTGGCATTTTACCCCTACGGGAACATTATATGGCCCTATATATGGGATATATGTGGGATAGGGTATATCATATTCCATTTCCTTGTTAGGAACATAGGATGCGGGATAGATAAGGCAATCTTGGATGTTTAGTAGTTAAATCAATTAGGGGATGATAGGGTGGATTTCTCATATGTGCATATCAGGTATTTCAATGGCTAGGTGTACCATATCTGTTTGCAGAATACTATTCCGTCAACACTATCGTTATGTCTTCTGTGCCAAGCAATGTTGCTGCCCATGCCACTGCGACCTCTGCTCCTGACCACCCGGTCTGGTTTCATGGTAGCAGAGGCGAACATTTTTCGTCTCTGTTGGGCGTTTGGCATCGCGGAAAGCGATCAGTCCAAGACATTGTGGACCAAATTCAAATCAAAATCTCTTCCCCGGGAGGGATAGCTGAGGGTGTCCAGGTCCCCACTCTCAGGACCTCCTCGGCCCTGACCCCATCGACCGGGCAGGGGCCGCAAAAACGGACCAAGCCCCAAGTGGCTACAAATCCTAAGTTTCCGAAATCCCCGAATGTTCCCATCGGGGCCCCCCATCCTCGAGATCCAGCTGGTGTACCTGGGATGGTTGGGTCGGAAATAGACGACCACCCTCAGAGAGCGATAAGAGGACCACAATTGCCTATTATGAGCGCGGGAACCCTTACTAGCGCCGAGAATCGGGCAGGAATCGACTCATCTACTGCGGTGATCGAGCGTACGAACGCTGCACCCTCACGCACTTGCGACTGGGGTACGATGGCTTCGCCAATGGGGCCTATCGTGGTCGACTCTGGCACTCCTCTGTCGCTAGGGGGGTTGCCAGAGCCTCAGGTCAGGAAAAACCTGTTTGCGGCAGGGCCCATCAGCCCCATTGTTGACCAACTCGACGCTGAAAACCGTCGAGTCCTCGCGCTCACGCCTGATCCCCATGGCCATCTGGGTCCAGCTCGAGAGGCCGTGGCCCCGATCCAGCAAGCCCTGTCGGGGACTAGGCAGAACCCCACAATGGTGGAATCGTCACGCACTCCAATGAGTGGATCGCGGTGGTTTTCCTCCCTGGTGGAGGAATCTCCTGCCTTGGAAGCGTATCCCAATCCCCCAAGCGGATCCAGGCTAAGTCCTACCATCATCGAGGAATCCCCCACGCAAATCAAGGAGGATGAGTGTGACCAGTGGTTCCCCCTGGCGGTGGAACAGGGGAACGACGATGAGGAGGAGGAGATTGGAGTGTTGGAACGTCATGAACTCCATCATTCCCCTATTTCCGTTGCCTCGTCGCCTGCACCTCCTGAACCTATGTCAGGGACCAGGGATCGCCCCACGCTTATGGAAGAATCCCCGGCTCCCCACTACATCACGGTGGAGGACTCTCCGGCCCCTCACTTCATTGTTGTGAAAGAGTCCCCGGTGCCTATGAGCGGCTTCAAAAACCGCCCCTGTCTTGTCGTGGAAGCTCCGGAGCCTACAAAGGACCGGGCCGGTACTACATCTCCAGTGCCTATGAGTGGCAGGAGAGATCGCCCATCCCTAGTGGATGATTCTCCGGCAATGCCGAAGGTCAACAATCTGTGCTGGGGGGGAGGGAATCCGGTGGAGTGAGGTTCAGCAGCCCTCCCAATAAACTTGGTCTCTCCCCCCACAAATACATCTCCTACGGAGGACCCCCGACTGCCCAATTGGGGGGGGGGTCCAGAGGTTGAAACAGGATCGGAGCCTGTTTTTGCTTCCCATCCGCGAACCCAATCACCTATGGTGGTTGATGAGTCACCACAGTATAATGTGGTGGAGGAGTCCCCAGCCCCACCGCTGCGGCCGAATGCTGTTGGTCCTGTTCCCCCTCCGCCGTCACCCTGCCACCGCCAGGTGGCTTACATCGAGCATGTGCAAGGAATCCCGCACCTGGTTCCGCCATCTAGTGGTGTGGGTTCGGGGGGGGGGGGGGGGCATCCCTCTAGTGGGGGGGCGCCAGCACCTGTTTCTGCGCGCCCCACACCCCCGTCTTGCCCTGCGGGGGGGCCCTCTGGTCCCTCCGTGGCAGGAGGGGCTGCTGTGGGGGGCGGTGGTGGGTCATCTCCTCCTCTTGGAGGGGGGGGTCCATCTTTTCGACATTCTGGGGGCCCCACTCCTACACGGGGGGAGGACGACCTACAGCACACCTGTGGCTGTCCCGGGTGTGTGGTGCACTATGAAACGTGCATCCAATCTCTGATGTCACAGGTGAAGGACCTGCGAGCTCAGAATCTAGAGTTGCAGCGATCCCATCAGGAACCTTGTCAAGCAGTAGCCTCTACCGCGGGCATCAGTCAGTCCTACGGGGACCGGATGACCCAAATCTTGTCTACATTGGCTAAATTTGATGCGGCGGTTCAGGGCTACCGGCGGGATTCTAAGGTGGTGGAGGCTAGCGTGGCAGATCATCCTAAGATGTCCAACGGCAACACGGCTAAGTGCTTTATCGCAGAGCAGTCGCTCGCTACACGTTACGCCGCCGTTGCATCTAGGATCGATGCGTGGGACCACTGGTACTCCACGCCTGCGGAACCCGTTACGGTGGTCCTGCCCCCACCATCGGCGCCTCTACCCGTTTCTGGTCCTGAACCGGCGGCGCCTACGGCGCCCATGGGCGCGCCATCAGGTTGGTCCGGTGCTGGGTGTGTCCTTCCCTTCTCCGTCCACCCATCCCACGATTGCATCTACCATCCGAACGCTTGTCCGGATTCGGGGTGGCCGAGGGGGGGGCAAGAACACCACGAACACCCCCACCCCCAAGAACCTACTTCGTGGAGGGGAATCGCCGAAAAGCAGAAGGAACCTGCTATTCCTGACTGGAGGGCGACGCCTAAGGGCAAAGAACACCCCACGGAGCCTACGGCCCCGTGGGCCCATGAGGAGGAGAACACCTCTTCGTTGGGAAACATTAATCCCCTCACGAAAAATGTTTTCACTTCCCCTGGGAAACCTTCGTACACGCCCTCTCATCCTACGGACACGTGTACAGTCTCTCCAGTGAAAGTTGCACCAAGTGCAAGGGGAGGTGCATGTAATACGGTAGTAACTAACCCCAATTTTGCGAATCCTGCAACTGGTTCAATCTGAACAATAATCTCCAATAATGGGCCGTATTTCCCAAAACCTATGTTTTCTTGGTGTACTTGGCACAGGACACAAACCCTCAGATCCCTGGTAGCACTTCTCAAGTCTTGAATTAGTGGAATCTTGAATATGCTCTCACGGAGTGATTTATTTGCAATCCTGCAACATAGGTTTCAACCTATAAGAGTAGAAGTAGACATATCATTCACACTCAATCAAGAATTGAGTATCATGCAGAATTGCACATGCACACATGGGTTTCCCATATAGGCAATTCCTAATGTGTGTCTACAAAATCAGACCTATGCACTCTTGCACATACAAAATGCAACCAACTTACTATATAGCACCCTACACTGAATTCCTAATAGCTACAAAGCTAAATCAGTGTTATGGGGGCAATGCCAAACCCATTGCACTCCCCTCCCAAGCCTGAATATGGGTGTTCAGCCATGTTTGGGCTGAAAATGTACCAACATGGGTTTGGTGTTGTCCCATGGGCAGCCATAGTATAGGGAAAAAATTGCCTTTAAGCATCTGATTTCCATTGAAATCAGTATGTGGGTCTCACCTGCAGTCATACCCACTAAAAACCCTGCTGGGCATGATACAACTTTGCTTTTATTCTACAAAAGCATTGCAGCGCTCTCTGTCCAAAGAGCTGCTGTGTGTTCCCCCATCCTGGGCGCCTGGGCTGCCCCCTCACTACTTACTGCAAAAGTTTCCAACCCTGCAGCTTTCATGAAAAGGAGGGGAAAAATACAAACACCCATACCTGCACTGCAACCCTGGCAAGCTTGCACAAGAGAAATCAGTATATCAGGTATATAGGCATGCACAGTACACAGTGTTTGTAAACATTGCACAGGCAAAGCACTGTGCAGATCTCTGTACTCAGTAAAGTACAACGCAGCGCTGCACTGAGTGTGCAGCTGCTGATGGTATAATGCTGATATAATTATAAAAATAATAATCATATAACTCAAATTCGAGTAAAATCAGTGCTCAAAAGGCAAACAAAAGCAAAAGCACTTAAGCGTGCAACCCTTGAAACAAAAGTTGTACCAGTTTCGTTATCACACGCTGTAGCTGCACACGCTGTCCTCCTCGTCGCCCTCTTTTTGTTCTCCTGACATTTGCGTCGTTGTCGCTTTCACTGGATGCTTGAAACTGTTGTCGCCGTTGCATCTTGCCACTTGCCTGCTGTGGCCCTTTTGGACCAGCATAGCGTGTTCCTTGGTTGCCATATTCCCTAGTACTCGTGTCCTCGAATCCTTCTACTTCTGTGCTGTCCTCCCTTTCACTTGGGCTCTTGTGATAACCAGTCCGTGCCTTGGTTTTTGTTTTTCGAACACTTCGCTCCAGCTTGCGTCCATCATCGGCACCGCCATTCAGCTCTCCCTCCGGCTGTCTGGTCTTCATCTCCTTCATCTCCCCTCTTTTGCACCTTGCCGTGTTTGCCTCCTCGTAGTTCATCGTCGCCTTATCTCCTCTCGTGTCCCTCACGCCCTTGGTTACTTCGTACTTGCTCGCCAACTGCTGTAAATATCCCTGTATTTGGTCATGGGTAGGCAATACCTCAACTCGGCTCCTCAGTTCTTGTATTTGTCGCTGTCCCACCGTCAGTGGCAACAAGATCTTGCCCAGAACCATCTTGACCTCTTCCATTCGTTGTTCCAAGGTCGCCAACAGCCCGCTACTCCTTTCCATCAGTCTTCGCGCAGCTGTCACCAGCACCTCTTGCTGCTCTTTGAGCTTCGTAGTCTCCTTCTCGAGCTGCCTGTTTTGGACTTCCCATATTGCCTGCTATGCACAATTGCGGCTTCGCTGCTCCTCATCTTTCGCCTGTTCTTCTAAATCCTTTCGCCGTACTTGCTGCTGCAGGCGTATTCCCAACTCCGTAAACGCCTGCCGCAACCACTGGGTCATGGCTTTTGCCTCCTCGTCCAATACCTTGTATCGTGCAGCGTGCTCACGGTCCACGGTGATCTCCAAGGTACACAGAAGTTGTGCCTGTCGTTTCGCCGCTTGCTGTTGTTCCCACTTTCTTCTGTAGTTCTCTCCATCATCGCCACGGCAGCCGGCATGTTGTCCCCAGCCATCAAAGTCCCTAGAAACATGCGAGACAGGACGCAATGCAGAAGAATGCCCTGGAGTTAACTGTAACGACGAAGATGTTCGTACGTTGTAGCCATCACGGCGTCTGTTCCTGCTTATTACGAAGTGACAGGATTCACGTGTCTTTTTCCTGAACTCTCGTTAGTCAGAGGACTTGCGCTGAACAGGACTTGCGCTGCGATACTTGCGGTTGCTGCAGCTGCTGACAAGCCGATCTCAAGGCATTCTGCAGGGCTAAAAATTCCACTCCAGCTCCAAATACACCAATCAGGGGCAAATAAGTTGTAATACGGTAGTAAACAACCCCAATTTTGCCAATCCTGCAACTGGTTCAATCTGAACAATAATCTCCAATAATGGGCCGTATTTCCCAAAACCTAGTTTTCTTGGTGTACTTGGCAGAGAACACAAACCCTCAGATCCCTGGTAGCACTTCTCAAGTCTTGAATTAGTGGAATCTTGAATATGCTCTCACGGAGTGATTTATTTGCAATCCTGCAACATAGGTTTCAACCTATAAGAGTAGAAGTAGACATATCATTCACACTCAATCAAGAATTGAGTATCATGCAGAATTGCACATGCACACATGGGTTTCCCATATAGGCAAATCCTAATGTGTGTCTACAAAATCAGACCTATGCACTCTTGCACATACAAAATGCAACCAATTTACTATATAGCGCCCTACACTGAATTCCTAATAGCTACAAAGCTAGATCAGTGTTATGGGGGCAATGCCAAACCCATTGCAGTGCACCCCCAACCATGGCTCCCCCTGCTTACCACCCGTACCAAATGCCTATGGGGCAAAATAGTTACACCAAAGCGGTGGAGGATAGTGATTTGCCCAAACTGCAATTTAATGGGCAGCTAGATAGCTACGACCAGTGGGTGGAGAAGCTTCAACAATGCTTGGGGGGGTGTGATCCTATATACCGAAAGGCCAATGAGGAAAAATGATTTTGAGTACCTTGCCCCCATGGCTAAAGTCGTTCATCAACGCCCGGGTTGCCGAGGCCACCCACCCCACACGCACGGCCCCCACCCTGAAAGAGTTGTGGGATCTTTTGGAACAACGTTTCCACGAGTATGACCCCTCAAGGGCCGATGAAAGGTGGCGAGCCCTCACCCCCGGGGTGGTTAAAGGGCAAGTGACCTTCATCGATCTTGAAGATTTCTATGCTCGTTGGCAACGTTTGTTGCCTCTGAGCAACGAGACTCGTCCCCACGTGATCCGGGAGCAGCTCCTAAGCAAGCTCCCGTGGATCAAGGAGAAGGTTGTCAAGCAGGAGGCCAAGAATAGCCCAGACAGCTATGTGGTTGATTTTAGTGGCCTTGACCCTTCGCCGGGCCGCGCCCCATTCGAAAAAGAACTCGAAAAATATAGCGCTCAACGTTGCACTACGGTTCCTGAGATTGTTTCCTTTTCTGGGCCAGGGGTGATACTTGATTGCAAAGACCCGTCTCTACAGCAGTGGATCTTGCAACTCAACAATACAGCTCACACACGCGGCTACACTATGAAAGTGGAGCAACGTAGGCCTCGTTTGAACCCTTCGGAAATCTACGCCTTTGCCCATAAAAGCGTGTCGGAGAGGGAAGCTCTCGAACGCCTCAATAAGGGAGACAAGACGATGGTGACGTACACTCATCGCCCTTCTCATAATAGAACCGTGGTGAATGCGGTGAATGCGGAAGCTACGGCAGACCCTAACGCCTCTGAACCCGCTGACACTTCCGTCAACGCCGTTGGGCACTCTAAACCTCCGGCGAAGAAACTCGTCGACCCCGGGCCTAAATCGCCACCTACCTTTTTGGTTCCGTGTTCCAAACATTGGAAAACACGTAAACAAACCGAGATGGACATGTCTTGGATTGATTGGGGTGCCATCAATACCACCCTTTGGACGTGTAAGCCTAGTTCTCCGTGCAATGACACTCATTGGAGCAACTCCACGGACAATCTAGACCGAGGCAGGGTCTCTTCCATTGCGCACAATAACTACAACGAGTTTCAAAAGCTTTTGTTGAAGCAAAAGCGTTTCTACCTAAAGCTGTATGAATTGGACTATTCTCAAACCGAAGCCAAGCAGTCTCCGCCTACCGCCACCCCGTGGGCTAAACAATTAAGAACCGTGCTAGATAAAGCCAAAGAAGAGAACAAAGACCTCAAAGGATGGCTCGTTATTCCGGCGTGGGACGCTCAAGTGGTTGCCGCCACCTTTCGCATGCTAGGCTCAACTTCCGCTCTTTTTCCTCTCCTTCCTTACATTTCTAGCGTGATATGTATGCACAGAGCACAACTTCGGGACGCCTACAAGGTCAAACAGGACGGCAAAGACTCCTACGAGTTCCGCACGAGCGGCCATCAAACGATGCCGTACGTTGCCTTACTCCTAAGCACCTCTTCTTTTGACGGGTGCCGATATGAAGACATCCATTTTAAGTTTGAACCCTTCCTCTTCGCCGCCAAGCACGCCCATCCAACGGTGCGTGACCTCTGGTTGCACAAAACGCTACGTTTTGAGGTGAGCATAGAGTTCCTTGACCACATTGAGCCTTCGCCGCCGGAGGAGAGAGACAAGTCTCAACCAAAACAACGCAAAATTGGAGACGCGCGTGTATTCATGAAGTTAATGAACGAAATGTTTGTCCCCGCGCTAGCAAACGTATCGGTGAACACCAAGAATGCTTACTACCCGTTTGGCCACATGGTTCCTTCCGAGAGCCCGCATTGGGCCTACTACTGGTTTGATTGGGAACTCCCATCCCGCTTTGCCGACGAGCTCATGTTTAAAGTGCGCGAGTGCGCCCAATTCCTCACCGGAGAACTCCTTGCAATGGACATGCACGCTTTGCCGACTACCGAAGTGTATCGAGCCGTGATCGCTAGAGACCGGAAGGAAAGAAACAAAGACCTACAAGCCCCGGAAATGCTCACCATGATGATCGCCAACCTGCTCGGAGGACGGGGCGCCTCACCGCCCTTAGGAGCGATGTTCCGGTCTAAAGACTCCTTGGTTGTGGCGATTGACACCAAACACGCGCTGTGCGACGTCATGAAAACCGGAGTCCAAACGCTAGCTATCCGCTATTTCCACTCATGCGGCATTGTTCTCTTTCATGGCATAGATGGGCAATTGGTGTGGTTTTCGTCACGATCCGATGGCAATACGAGGTCCGCGCCTTCGGGCCCCCCAAGCGAGCCCACGCAACGCCGGCCCCGCCCTCATACGACTCGTCTAAGGCCTCGAAGACCGCCGTGCTCCTAGTGGCCCCAAGATCGGCGCATGCTCTCGACTTGCGCGTCCTAGGGGGGTTCCTTGGCCCGTACGTGTCGTTCGAACCCACGCGACCTCCCTACGAGCACGAACAAGCCCACCTCGTGGTCTACGAAAAGGAGAAATCCGCGCTGCTAGCGCATGACTTCAAATACGGAGACGCTGCCTTTGCCCAACTACACCGCAACCTCCTCGCCCTCGAGAAGATACTCCCCGCTCAAGACCTGGATGTGGCCGAGCACGAGCAACCCATCGTGCAACGCCTCCAAGCAGGCGCCGCCTTAGGGTCTGCGGCCTTCGTGTCCCAGCTCGTCTCCACCCTTCGTGATAGGCCCGCAATGGGGCTGTCCGAGCGCATCAGCGAGTGGAACGCAGCACCGGACGACGCCGACGCCGCTACGCCAACGCCGCGACCAAACCGCATTGAAGAGATGTCCGAGACCGGCGTCCCGCTGCTTGCTCTGCTGGGGGGCGAGGCGACCACCCTCCTACCCCCCGACCACGATGCCCCCACCCCCGCCTCGGAGATACAAATCGACCCCCGCCTCCCTACTGGTTTTTGTTACGTCCGCGACGTATTCTCCGAGAGCCAAAAGGAAACGGTAAAAAAGGTTCTCCACGACAACACGTGGGAGAAATACCGCGGGCGCTCAGTCCAACACTTTCGCCAGGCATACCTCGGCCCGAACAAAGTCACCGCCACGTCCCACATCCCGGAAGAGTTTTCCTCTATCATCCAAACCTACAATGCCGCGCTGGAGCGACTGGGCCTCTCGCATCCCCCCCCCCAACCAAATCACGGGCACAATGTATCTCCCGGGAGAGGGCATCGGCTACCACAGGGACGACCCCTTGCTAGGCGACCCGGTGTCCATTTTTGGTTCCCAGTCGGACACCACAATGTTCTTTAAAAACCCCTCCAACGGGGACTCTTTCCGCATCCGCTTCTTTGCCCGCTCTCTCCTGGTCCTCACGGGGGCCGCACGCCATGAGTGGCACCACGGGATACCCCGACCGAGGGAAGACAAAGTGTTTGGGCTAACTGTCCCGCGTACCATCCCTCGCCTCGCTCTAATCCTCCGCCACATCCCACAGGCAAGCTAACCCACAAAAGCCAGAGGGCCGGATACCCGCCTCCTGCGCTCTCCAGCCCCCTCTGCCTGAAAACACAAGGGTCAAGATTCAGTGAATCACCGGCCCAGTCACGGCTTCCTCAGTCACCGGCAAGGGGCCAGACGAAGAGCTCGCCTCGACTGGAATACCAGCCGACCAAATTCAGCATTTCCGTTGCCTTAGCCAGCCCAGCCAGCCCGACTCCCGGGCACCCCCCCAGCCCCCCCCTATCCCGCCCCCCTCGAAGTCCGGTACGCGCCTACGGAAGGGGTACCAACAGCCTCACCGCCCCCCCGTACCCCTCCCCTCAGAACTGCGTTTTCTGTCCCACAACTTGCAGAAGAAACCTATAGTGAGCAGCCAAATTCTCCGACACGTCAAGAACGACTTCGACATCCTCTTCCTCCAAGAAATCAATCACGCCCCCATCCTTCCCCACGTATACGCCTACGGTTCGGGCACTAAAGCCACCATTGTTTCGAACATCAGCCAGGACAAACACTCCAGAGGCGAGCATGGGTCCGTTTTGGTTTGCTTCCCCCTGGCTCGCCCGTTTCGTTACCCCCCTCCCCCGACTCGATACGGAAGGGCTACTGGCGGCAGCCGTTCTCACCCTCCCGGGGGCCCCGTCCACCTTGTTGGTCTCGGTATACGCCCCGAGCGCGGACGTCCACCGCTCAAAAATTGAAAACATCCTGCGGCCACTCATGCATCAGTATCCCAACCACGTCCTAGGCGGAGACACCAACTGCATAATGTGCCCTGAGCTGGACGGATCGAACCTCCAAACGGACAACGAGTGGCCATGGCTCCGCAGGCAGGTCACGAGCGACCCGCCACGCCTCATCGATACCTTCCGGCACTTTCACCGGACCGAGCGGTCTTTCTCCCGATACCCCACCCCGTACAGGGCAAGCAGTAGCCGAATCGACCATATTTTGCTCTCCCCGGCGGCCTCGGAATTTTTTGCCCCCACCTCTGCAACCTTCTAAACCGACGACAAAACGTCAGACCACCACCCAGTAACGTACACCTCTCAAGTCCCCCCCCACCCGTCCTCCGAAAACACCCACCACTAAGAGGAAAGTTTTCCACAAACTGACGGAGCGGGAGTGCTCCAAGCATCACGACTCCCTCGCCCCCCTGGCGTGATGGTGCGAGTCTACGCTTCCCCGATTTGAGTCTTTATCCTCGGCAGACATAGAGCTCTTCGCAGATGTGGTGCTGGAAGAAGTAGCGACCAGCTACCACAATATCACCACACCATCACACCCCACCTCCTCGGCTCTGGTTAAGAAAATAAAAGCGTCCCTGCAAACCCTGCCCCCCCCCAACCATCCCAACTTCCCCGCTTCCATGGACACGCTCAACAAACTCGTCAAGGAGTGGGAAACCAAAGTGAACAAGGCCGCAACCACCAAAATCCATCGCTGCCTTGTGAGGAAAAATAGGATCAAGCGCACCATCAACGAGGCGCTCAACCCCGTGGAACGCGGTGAAATAACACTGAAGCGCCTGGGCGCCACACAGCTCGTCCCCACCCCTAAAGAAGTGAGCTCTATTCTTTCTTCCACACTCCTCACCCTGGGGGGCAGCCTTGATTACACACCGTCAAGCACGCTAGTGGATCGCCTGCTCACACACTCCCCCACCTGCCCCGAACCCACAAAACACAGCCCTCTCCCTGACATCACCTGGGAATCATTCCGCAACACGCTCAAGAGGTCAAAGCCCAACAAGGCGGGTGGGCGGGACTTCACAAACAACTACACTTTGCACATCTGCCCCCCCCCTGTCCAACAATTCATTTGGAGGGTATGTAACCACTACCTCCACCAACCGTTGCCCCAGAAATGGCTCAAAGCCAACATTATCTTACTTTTTAAGAAAGGTGACGTGACAAACCCTGTAAATTACAGGCCTATAGCCCTGCTGAACAGCGTTTACAAAATAATTGCAACACACGCCAACCGTGAGCTACTGGCAGCAGCCATCGAACACTCCATCATACACCCCATCCAGTTCGGCGGGCTTCCCAACCGCAGATGCGAAGACCACATTTGCAACCTTTTATCCACGTTTCGGGAATCAGTTGGTAGCTACAGCCTCTACATTGATTTCAATAAGGCTTTCAACTCCGTCCCCCACACCACCCTCTTCAGAGTGCTGTCCCGCCTGAACTTTCCCACGCACCTTGTAAACCTCATTCAATCCTTGTACCGTGCCCCCCGTGACTTCCCGGTGGTGTCAGGGCACACCCACTCCTCCCATCTGCAAACCAGAGGTGTTCGGCAGGGATGCCCCATGTCACCCATCCTTTTCTGCCTTTACCTGAACGTTCTCCTCTTTGCCCTGCCGTCTCACGTCACAGCGACCCCCACCCCCCCACACGAGTCGGGCCACGCCTTCGTTGACGACCTCCTCTATGGATCAGAGGATGGGGACCGCATACAACAAATTTTGAATTTCTTCGACACAGTCGCCAGGGAGTGGGGCCTGGACTTCAACCTCAGCAAAACCGAAATCCATGCTATGGGAACACCCCCCTCCAGAACTTTCACCTTCCTCTCGGGCACCCCCCTGTCAACAACCAACTAGAAGACGGCGCAACCACACACCTGCTACAAATACCTAGGGGTGTACATCTTCACCGCCAACCACGAGGCGCAAACGCTGGCATTGGCCAAGTCGGAAATACGATCCTTTTTCACAACCCTCCAACTCCTCCGGCTCACCCTTTCGGAATACATTCTCTTAGTAAACGTCCAACTCATCCGTATTCTTTCCTACCGCCTCATGGCACACCCCCTGGCCCTGAACGAGTCGGGAGCCCTCCAGGCCATGATCTGGCAAAATATTGCACATGACCCCTCCCCAGACAAGGCCAACAGGATTTCCCGCCTCGTCTCTCCTAAGGACCGCTACACCCCCCGCCACCAGGGAGGCTTAGGACTCTGCCACTTCACTTTTTCCATTTGCATGGCCCTGGTGGACGCCGCAATCAGGTACCTCAACGGGGGAGGCCCAGCCTCAACAAACGAGTCCTTTTCCGAAGCGATGCTCTCCACCACACGCAACCCAATCCAAGACACCGTCATTAACGCGTGCCACACCATAGGCCTCCGGTACCACAGCACCGGCCTCTGGGCCTCCTGCCCCCCCTCCCTCTTCATCCCGAAGAAGAAATTCCAAGTCCGGTTCCTAGCCACCAAACCAGCACCACAATACAGCAAGTTCGGCAACAGGTTGAAACGAACACCCCAGGACCTAGGGTTCCACCTAGGAACAGTCACGGGGGTGCATACAGAATCGGCCACACTCCAGCTTTCGGACGGCACCACCCACACCATCAAAGACCCCGGTCTCCGCCGCAACGAAAAAGAGTACACCTTTCAAAACCCAGTTATTTCTGTCCGCCCCCAACTGGCGGGGCACCGGGAACTGCTTACCCCTCCCCTTCTCCACCCCCAAGAGTACATCCTCAACCCCCCCCCCCCCCCGGGCCACACGGCAGAGTTCTGCTCGACTCGTCACTGCATGGCGAGCTGTACCGGCTCCCAGATGAACCTCACTCCCTTGACCCCGATGACCTCGAAGAATGGGGTTGTGAAGCAGCCCTTGCCCTCCTCCTCACATCGTCCCCCGGCACGACATGGGTGTACTTGGATGGCTCAGCGGGCGCCTTGGGCTACGGGTCTGCAGCCACCCTGTTTTTCCCAAATGGCTCCAGATGGGTGCTGTGCCAAACGTCCCCATACCAGTCCTCAGAGGGATCGGAGTTCTGGGCGGCTATTATGTTCCTACGGTGGGCCCTTGCATCTCATCCGCACCTCACCTTTGCCGCACTAGGGGACAACCTCCACGTTATCACTGTTCTCTCCCCGAGCACCCCCCCAGACCCCCCGTCACGCTCGCCAGCCGGCATGTGGGAATCCTCTCTTCAGTCCATCCAGGCCTCCCTACGCCCAGGGATGATCCAGGGTTGGGGGTGGATCAAAGGGCAGGCCGGTTTTGTGGGGAATGAAATCTCGGATGCTTACCCAAAGTGGGCCGCCCACGTGATGGTCTGGGACCCCTCCTTCCTTCCCCCCCCCCCGATAGGGTGCATATCCAGAGGCCCCCTGCCCGTCATACACAAACTGACTACCACCTCAATCAAGCACCTCTTCCCTTGTCACAAACACGAAAACATCCACGCACCGTCCAGCTTCCATTTTTACAGCCACACTTCATGGTTCCAAGGCCTCCCCTTCAAACGGACCTCCGGAAACTTCAACATGGCGCCTTTTGCTTTCCACGACGACTTGCGCCCTCGCCATTGCCACGCTTGCCCCGACCCGCACCCAATTGATGTTATCTCTTCCGTCTCACACTGCCCAACATGCGAACACCTGGTGCAAACCTACATTCAATGCTGGCGCCCCCCCTTCACCACGGTGGTGTCCCAATGGTGGTCCGCGACCACACACGTCGGGGAGAGGCGCAACTTCGTCCGGGGGCTTGTCCCCATGTCCCTGTACACCAGACTCACAACCCCCCCCTCCGGCCGAAGAAAACCAGCACACTATCATGACTTAAAACTCGCCCTGAAGGCTCGTGTTCCCCTGCTCCTCAATGCCCTATACCGCACGCTGGAATGGCTAAACGAAAACCCCCCCCCAGCCCCGCTCAGCCCCCCCCCCGGGCCCCAACTCATGGGGACGCCACTGGTCGCCTTACAGCACGTCACACACCGCCCTACAGCGCCCTCCCCCCGCCTACCACCCTCCCCCCCCCTCCCGGACAAAGTGGCACACAAGCCTCCAACGCGCCCCCGTCCCCCACCCCCTGCGGCACATGCCAAAGCTCGGAAATACACCCGCCAGCCCCTGAGACCTGTCCGGCCTCTATCGCTGAAACGCAAAACCGCGAGCCAACCTCAGCCAGAGCCCCCGCCCCCGAAACGGCCGCTCATGATCCGGGACATGTTCAACCCCCCCCCCCCCCCCCGACCAGCACCTCCGTTGCCGCCTCCGCCCCTGTTTCCGCCCCTTCTCCTAGCATAACAAGGTACCTCGCACCAGCCCCCCCCCCTCCCGCGAGCACAAACTCACAATCGTCCTCATCTTCGTCCAACGTGTCATCTCTTTGAAAAAGCCACACTTACACGTTTCTCTCACGCCAGCCCTCAACAGCCCTAACACGGCGCAACCAATCAGTACTACCACACTGGCACTCACCAGTCACTTCTGCAAATGAATCCCTCCCCCAAGCCACCCCCCGTGCTCAAGCCGTCATGCTCTAACCCCCAAACCGCAACCGTACAGCCTTCGGGAATCAGGCAGAGACCCCGGCTCTGCGTTTGTCTATAACGGGGCTGCCAGGTCTCATTGAGATAGGGCAGAGGAGGACAGGAACGTGCAGCGGTACTCAGCCCGCGATTGAACTTGGTTTTGTGCTCCCGCCCCTCCCGGAAAAAAGCTTGGCGCGCAAGAGCCTTTCTCCCCGGCCTGGCCAGCCACCAAAGGCCCCGTTCAGTGCAAAAAATCTTGCCACTTGCCTGCTGTCGCCCTTTTGGACCAGCATAGCGTGTTCCATGGTTGCCATATTCCCTAGTACTCGTGTCCTCAAATCCTTCTACTTCTGTGATGTCCTCCCTTTCGCTTGGGCTCTTGTGGTAACCAGTCCGTGCCTTGGTTCTTGTTTTTCGAACACTTCGCTCCAGCTTGCGTCCATCATCGGCACCGCCATTCAGCTCTCCCTCCGGCTGTCTGGTTCTCATCTCCTTCATTTCCCCTCTTTTGCACCTTGCCGTGTTTGCCTCCTCGTAGTTCATCGTCGCCTTATCTCCTCTCGTGTCCCTCACGCCCTTGGTTACTTCGTACTTGCTCGCCAATGCTGTAAATATCCCTGTATTTGGTAATGGGTAGGCAATACCTCAACTCGGCTCCTCAGTTCTTGTATTTGTCGCTGTCCCACCGTCAGTGGCAACAAGATCTTGCCCAGAACCATCTTGACCTCTTCCATTCGTTGTTCCAGGGTCTCCAACAGCCCGCTACTCCTTTCCATCAGTCTTCGCGCAGCTGTCACCAACACCTCTTGCTGCTCTTTGAGCTTCGTAGTCTCCTTCTCGAGCTGCTTGTTTTGGACTTCCCATATTGCTTGCTATGCACGATTGCGGCTTCGCTGCTCCTCATCTTTCGCCTGTTCTTCTAAATCCTTTCGCCGTACTTGCCGCTGCAGGTGTGTTCCAAACTCCGTAAACGCCTGCCGCAACCACTGGGTCATGGCTTTTGCCTCCTCGTCCAATACCTTGTGTCGCGCAGCGTGCTCACAGTCCACGGTGATCTCCAAGGCACACTGAAGTTGTGCCTGTCGTTGCGCCGCTTGCTGTCGTTCCCACTTGCTTCTGTAATTCTCTCCATCATCGCCACGGCAGCCGGCATGTTGTCCCCAGCCGTCATAGTCCCTAGAAACATGCGAGACAGGACGCAATGCAGAAGAATGCCCTGGAATTAACTGTAACGACGAAGATGTTCGTACGTTGTAGCCATCACGGCGTCTGTTCCTGCTCGTTACGAAGTGACAGGATTCACGTGTCTTTTTCCTGAACCCTCGTTCGTCAGAGGACCTGCGCTGAACAGGACCTGCGCTGCCATACTTGCGGTTGCTGCAGCTGCTGACAAGCTGATCTCGAGGCATTCTGCAGGGCTAAAAATTCCACTCCAGCTCCAAATACACCAATCAGGGGCAAATAAATTGTAATACGGTAGTAACTAACCCCAATTTTGCCAATCCTGCAACTGGTTCAATCTGAACAATAATCTCCAATAATGGGCCGTATTTCCCAAAACCTATGTTTTCTTGGTGTACTT
Source organism: Eutreptiella sp. 'Long Island Sound 2002' (assembly GCA_964036045.1). Taxonomy (NCBI): domain Eukaryota; phylum Euglenozoa; class Euglenophyceae; order Eutreptiales; family Eutreptiaceae; genus Eutreptiella; species Eutreptiella sp. 'Long Island Sound 2002'. The sequence goes on along the minus strand of OZ038384.1, from coordinate 7,584,886 downwards.
GGCAGAGAACACAAACCCTCAGATCCCTGGTAGCACTTCTCAAGTCTTGAATTAGTGGAATCTGGAATATGCTCTCACGGAGTGATTTATTTGCAATCCTGCAACATAGGTTTCAACCTATAAGAGTAGAAGTAGACATATCATTCACACTCAATCAAGAATTGAGTATCATGCAGAATTGCACATGCACACATGGGTTTCCCATATAGGCAAATCCCAATGTGTGTCTAAAAAATCACACCTATGCACTCTTGCACATACAAAATGCAACCAATTTAGTATATAGCGCCCTACACTGAATTCCTAATAGCTACAAAGCTAGATCAGTGTTATGGGGGCAATGCAAAACCCATTGCAGTGTACCCCCAACCATGGCTCCCCCTGCTTACCACCCGTACCAAATGCCTATGGTGCAAAATAGTTACACCAAAGCGGTGGAGGATAGTGATATGCCCAAACTGCAATTTAATGGGCAGCTAGATAGCTACGACCAGTGGGTGGAGAAGTTTCAACAATGCTTGGGGGGGTGTGATCCTATATACCGAAAGGCCAACGAGGCAAAAATGATTTTGAGTACCTTGCCCCCATGGCTAAAGTCCATCATCAACGCCCGGGTTGCCGAGGCCACCCACCCCACACGCACGGCCCCCACCCTCAAAGAGTTGTGGGATCTTTTGGAACAACGTTTCCAGGAGTATGACCCCGCAAGGGCCGATGAAAGGTGAGAGGTGGCGAGCCCTCAACCCCAGGGTGGTTAAAGGGCAAGTGACCCTCATGGACCTTGAAGATTTCTATGCTCGTTGGCAACGTTTGTTGCCTCTGAGCAATGAGACTCGTCCCCACGTGATCCGGGAGCAGCTCCTAAGCAAGCTCCCGTGGATCAAGGAGAAGGTCGTCAAGCAGGAGGCCAAGAATAGCCCAGACAGCTATGTGGTTGATTTTAGTGGCCTTGACCCTTCGCCGGGTCGCGCCCCATTCGAAAAAGAACTCAAAAAATATAGCGCTCAACGTTGCACTACGGTTCCTGAGGTTGTTTCCCTTTCTGGGCTGGGGGTGATACTTGATTGCAAAGACCTGTTTCTACAGCAGTGGATCTTGCAACTCAACAATACACCTCAGACACGCGGCTACACTATGAAAGTGGAGCAACGTAGGCCTGGTTTGAACCCTGCGGAAATCTACGCCCTTGCCCATAAAAGCGTGTCGGAGAGGGAAGCTCTCGAACGCCTCAATAAGGGAGACAAGACGACGCTGACGTACACTCATCGCCCTTCTCATAATAGAACCACGGTGAATGCGGTTAATGCGGAAGCTACGGCGGACCCTAACGCCTCTGAACCCGCTGACACCTCCGTCAATGCCGTCGGTCACTCTAAACCTCCGGCGAAGAAACCCGTCGACCCCGGGCCTAAATCGCCACCTTCTTTTTAGGTTCCGTGTTCCAAACATTAGAAAACACGTAAACAAACGGAGATGGACATGTCTTGGATTGATTGGGGTGCCACCAATACCACCCTTTGGACGTGTAAGCCTAGTTCTCCGTGCAATGACACTCATTGGAACATTGCGGGTAAGTCTAAAGGTGGTAAGCCTAAGGGTGGCGATAAGGGTGGCCATCGTGATAAGGGTGGTGGTGGTCTTAAGGCTGGCGGCGGCAAGGGTGATAACGGAGGCACGGGAGCGCCCAGCGGGCGCGGATGTTGGTAGCAGTGCCCAGAGGCGCCCCCTTGGAAAGAAGAAACCCTCGGGCACCCCTGTGACACTACGGTGGCTCTTGTTCCACCGAGAGTCATGAAGGGGCATATAGTGAGTAGTGAAATTCAAACCGAACTTTCCGTTCAGGTTGTTTTGCCCAATGGAGAACTCAAGGCCCTCCGTGTTTTGGTGGATTTTGCGTGCCAAGTGGTCGCTCTGCGCAACCCCAATGTTTTTGGAGACCAACTCTCTGAAAAATATGAATCCCGCCAACAGAGGCGCCTACTCCAAGGAGATAATGAGACTCCTTTGCCGGGGGGGGGGACGAGCAATTAGACGTCAAAATTCAATTTACGGGGGTTGTGGATGGTAGTGTTTCACTTCCTCGTGTTGCCCAGTATGGCATTTCCCCGTACCTCGTCCCGAATGTACCTTGGGATATGGTTTTGGGGCACCCATGGGTTTACGAACATTGTGTGAGCCATTTTGCCCGTTTCAATTGTTTGTATTCTCACCATCCAGTGCACCCCCGTTTTTGGATTGAGGACTTCCGTGAAGCTCCACGAACCGGCAAATCATTTTTGGTTAAACCCATTCATGGTAAGGTGTCGCGTCAGTCCGTGTGGGGCCTAACCGTTCCACTCATTGGGGCGGTCACTCCTACGCACCCTGCCCCGGCCATTGTGGTTACGCCCCCTGGTGGCGAACCGCCTAACCGTGTTGAGGCCGAGAAGCACATATCCTATGCCTTGACCGCTTCCTCTGCGGCCCCCGTACAGGATCGGGCTTGTGCTTTGGAGCTCGTTGAATTTGCTCCCGAAGCCCTTGCCCGTGATGTTCTACCTACGCGGCGTGATGGGTCCATGTGGACCCAGTCTGACTATGGCCTCACACCATATTGGGCCGCACGTGTCAAAAAACAATTTGGCAAAAATCCCGACGTGGACGCCTTCAATAGGGTCCCGGGTATGGCCCAGGCTACTCGTTGGGTTTCACCGCTTGAAGATTTCTTTTCCACTCCCGAGGACCCCTCCAAATTGTATTGGATGTGCCCTCCCTATCATCGGTTTTCTGATTCTGTTTGGAAAATTCGGCAAGAAAAACTACGAGCCATCGTCGTACGGCCAAAGTGGACACACAGGGAGTGGTGGAAACCCCTTATTGAAATTACTTTGCAAGGGTACCACCTTCCTGGGCCAGAGACTAAAGCCTGTCTCTATCCAAATGACTGCCTCACGCCCCTTCCTCAACGGGGCCTTTCCACGGTGGCGCTATACGTGGACGGTGGTATTGCGGAGGAAAATGTTGCAGCAACTAAATGTCATGTGGCCTCCGTTTTGGCACCGGCCGTCTCTAACCCCAACACGGATTGCGAGCCGGGCATGACCTCGGAGGAAGAGTGGGAGGATGGAAAGGTGCCTAACCATTTGGTTTCGGCGCGCACCCTCACATATCAGGCAACCCATAAAAAACCCCTCGCGCCCGTTACTCTTGATCCTGCCCCCGATAATTTGGAGGCACAAGAATGCGTGCGTTCACGCCTTGCAAAAATTGAACAAGAGTTGTTGGGTTGGAGGGCCACTATCGTTAAGCGTTACCGAAAAACTAAAGGCGCCACGCGATTGTTGGCGGCTTCTCGTGTAGGTGGCGTTGTCACCACCCAAGAGCCTATTGTGTCTCCGGAGGTGGAGCTCATGAGGAAGCGCATCCTCGCAGACTATTAGCGGGATATTTTTAGTGGGGAGGTTCGTCTCTGTCTGGGCCAGGAACACCCTAAGGTCTGTGGTACGGAGCGGTTGGGGTTTGCTAAACTTGACCTATACCCGAACACCAAACCCAGGTCCGTGAAGCCTATACGGTTGGTGGGGGAGCGTGCCGCGGCGGAGCAAGAAATAGTGGAGGACTTTTTGCCTCCTGGCTGGATTGAGCCGTGTCCTGCCTCCGAATAGGCGTCCAACGGTTTTGTTGTGCCCAAGAAAGAGAAAGGAAAATGGCGCCTCGTGGTGGACTACCGCCAACTTAATGAGGCTACCTTGCCCGACGCACACCCCCTCCCCCGCATTGAAAACATGTTGGAAAATCAATCCAAACACAAGATTTTCACTATTGTGGACTTGAGTAAAGGGTTTCATCCCATTCCCCTTCACCTTGAGTCCCGGGCTAAGAACGCCATGAATTTGGCAGGTAAGAGATACCAATGGGGTGTTATGCCTATGGGTATCAAGAATGGGCCCGCTATTTTTCAACGGGTCATGGACCATGTTTTGCAGGGTTTGGATTGTGCGAACTTATATATAGATGATATTATTATTGGTTCCTCCGGTGCGACGGAGGAGGAGCTATTGGCTAACCACAACCGCGACATGCGTGCCGTGTTGGATAGGCTACGAAAAGAGGAGTTGGTTGCTTCGGTTAGTAAAACCGATTTCTTTGTTCGTTCGGTTGAGTTTTGTGGCTACGTGTTGGAAAATGGCACACGTCGGCCGGCGCCAGGAAAAATGTTGGCGCTTGAGCGGTGGGACAAACCAGATAATGTTCGGGAGCTCCGGGGGTTCTTGGGGCTCGCCAACTATTTTTCGGGCTATGTCCAAAACTAGGCCTCCATAGCTACTGCTTTGATTGAGATGTTGAGGAATTTGCCTAAGCATAAGAATGGCAAAAAGATAGGCCTAACGTGGAATGCTTCGGCTAACGAGGCCTTTTTGAAGCTCAAGCGTGCTATTACGGATATTGTTCCCCTCCAACTAGCCGATCGGGATAAGGATCTTGTCCTCACCCCGGACGCTAGTAATTGGGCGGTGGGGGCGGCCCTACAGCAGGAAGGTCCCGATGGTGCCCTATGCCCCCTTACCCTTTTCTCCCGGAAATTGTCAGGCAGCCAATTGAATTGGAGCCCTTGGGAGAAAGAATGCTGCGCCAAAGTGGCGGCGCTTTTAAAATGGCATGGTTTGGTGGGGAACAAGCGCGTGGAGGTCCGTACGGACCACCGTAGCCTTGAAAATTAGGGTACGGAGGAGCTCAAAACCGTGGGGGGTCCCTCTCCACGCCAAGCACGTTGGCATGAGTTGTTCTCTAAATTCGACCTCCATGTGGTTTACACTCCGGGGCCCGTAAACCCCGTGGGTGATTTCTTGTCCCGTTGGGCTTACCCTGCTAACCCAGCGTTGGGTGATGTGTCCATACATGGGACGGCCCAAGCGGCCGGGGATGTGCGGGACATGATGGCGGCCGAGAAGCAGGAACTTCTCGCCCGCCCCCTTGTGTTTAGGGCGGTTGTGGCGCCCGTTGTTACTAGGCTCAAAGCAGTGCCTCGGGCTCAAGGGGCACCAGCTTGTGATCCAACCCCTCTGGCTTCACCTCCAGTGGGGGGGGGAACGAAGCAAAAGAGAAAGCTTCGGAGACTGGAGCTAATTGTGAAGATAAAAAAATCTTGGAAGTCCCACAAGAAGGCAACTCCTATACATGGGGAGGATGCTCTGAATGTGTTTGAGATAAATTGGGCTAAACACTACCCAAATTGACAACGCTACAAAAAAAATGTGGCAAGATGCCTTGAATGGGAGCTTCGGAGATGGAGTGAGGTTGGTGGATAACAAGCTCGTCCGTAATGGACGGTGGTGTGTTCCTATGCCGCTAGTGCATCGTTTGGTGGCCGAATACCATGATGCACTTCACTTAACTACCTCCAGTATGGAAAAATACTTTTTGCACTGAACGGCGCCTTTTGTGGCTGGCCAGGCCGGGGAGGAAGGCTCTTGTGCGCCAAGCTTTTTCGGGGAGGGGCGGGAGCCCGAAACCAAGCCAAGTTCAATCGCGGGCTGAGTACCGCTGCACGTTGCTGTCCTCCTCTGCCATATCTCAATGAGACTTGGCAGCCCCGTTATAGACAACCGCAGAGCCGGGGTCTCTGCCTGATTCCCGAAGGCTGTACGGTTGCGGCTTGGGGGTTAGAGCGTGACGGCTTGAGCACGGGGGGGGGGCTTGGAGGAGGGATTTATTTGCAGAAGTGACTGGTAAGTGCCAGTGTGGTGGTACTGATTGGTTGCGCCGTGTTAGGGCTGTCGAGGGCTGGCGTGAGAGAAGCGTGTAAGTGTGGCTTTTTCAGAGAGATGACACGTTGGACGAAGGTGAGGAACTTTGTGAGTTTGTGCTCGCGGGGGAGGGGGGGGCTGGTGCGAAGTACCTTGTTATGCGGGGGGAAGGGGCGGAAACGGGGGCGGAGGCGGCAACGGAGGTGCTGGTCGGGGGGGAGGGGGGTTGAACATGTCCCGGATGGTGAGTGGACGTTTGGGGGGCGGGGGCTCTGGCTGAGGTTGGCTTGCGGTATTGCGTTTCAGCGATAGAGGCCAGACAGGCCTTCGGGGCTGGCGGGCGCTTTTTCGAGCTTTGGTGTGTGCCGCAGGGGATGGGGGTCGGGGGCGCTTTGCAGGCTTGTGTGCAACTTTGTCCGGGAGGGGGGGGGGAGGATGGTAGGCGGGGGGGGGGCGCTGTTGGGCGGTGTGTGACGTGCTGTAAGGCGACCAGGGGTGTTTTCATTGGTTTAGGCCCGTGGGGGGGGTGAATGGGGCCGGGGGGGGGTGGTCGTTTAGCCATTCCAGCGTGTGGTATAGAGCATTGAGGAGCAGGGGAACACGAGCCATGAGGGCGGCGCACCTGAACAGTATGGGGGCCGCTCCGCCATGACCCCCCCCATGACCATTGCCCACTCGGGGAGGGCAGAGGGGGGGTTCAGGTCTGAAGGGGCCCCCAGGGGAGCGGTCCACGGGCCGCCCCTCACCCCCTCCCCCCCCGGGGCGGCCCCGCGACCCCGACCGAACGCGCACGCCGGGGGGGAGTGCGCCGACGCCAAGAGGGGGGCCAGGTTAGGGAACCACTGGCCGCCCCCCAGAGGGGGGGCAGGGAGGCCGCGGCGCGACCCCCCCCCCGCCCCCCCCACCGGCCCGCAAGCCGCGGGGGCGCCAGCCCCCACCCCCCCGAGGCAGGGGGGATGTTCCCCCCTGCCCCCGCCCGAGAGAGGAGCCGGAGCACGGCCCGCCCCCCCGCCCCAGCCGCCGGCTCCCACAGGAACCGCGGGGAACAAGCGAGCCCGCGCCAACGCGCCAGGACGCCGCACAGATCGCGCCCAGAGAAGGCGGGCGAACACGAACCAGAGTGGTATGGGGACCACGCCCCCCATGACCAGAACGACGCCAGTGAAACCCGCTTTGTTGCCTGCCCGGGGAAGGCAGAGGGACGGAACGAGGCAGAGCGACCCCCCGCCCTTCTGGCCCCCCCGGCCGCACCAAAGGGGGGGCACGGCGCACGGACCGCCCCCCCCCCCCAAAACCCGCCCCCCGGCACACGAACGCCACGGACCCGCCCCACGGGGGGCGCACAGCCCCAAGCCAGGTAGGGGGGAACCGGGACCGGACCGCCGCCCCCCAAGCAAGCCAGACGGACCAAGGGACCGGGGCAGAACACGCGGAGGGGCACGGACCACGTGGAACGGCCCTACCAGCGCCCAGTGCCGGGACCGCGCGAGGTGTGCACGCCACGACACCCAGGGGGGGGGGGTAGCGGACGCCGCGGGAGCGCGAGCGCACACACACGCAAAGGGCACGCGGGGACTACCAGAAGGGCAACCGGACCAAGCTCGCGGAACGCACAGACTGCGTGGAATGGCGTACCAGCGAGCGAGGGTAAGGGACACCCGGACGGGACGGCCCGCCACACGCAGCGCGGGACACACGGGGCGGGAAGGGGGAAACGGGTGAGACACAACACCAGGTACCGGCCCGAGCCCCCCGAACCGGCCGCAAGCGCCGCACACACACGCGGTATTGCTTTTCAGCGATAGAGGCCGGACAGGCCTTGGGGGCTCGCGGGCGTGTTTTTGAGCTTTGGTGTGTGCCGCAGGGGATGGGGGACGGGGGCGCATTGGAGGCTTGTGTGCAACTTTGTCCGGGAGGGGGGGGGGAGGGTGGTGGGCGGGGGGGGGGCGCTGTTGGGCGATGTGTGACGTGCTGTAAGGCCACCAGGGGCGTTTCCATGGGTTTGGGCCCATGGGGGGGGTGAGTGGGGCTGGGGGGGAGTGGTCGTTTAGCCATTCCAGCGTGCGGTATAGAGCATTGAGGAGCAGGGGAACACGAGCCATGAGGGCGAGTTTTAAGTCATGACAGTGTGCTGGTTTTCTTCGGCCGGAGGGGGGGGTTGTGAATTTGGTGTACAGGGACATGGGGACAAGCCCCCGCACGAAGTTGCGCCTCTCCCCGACGTGTTTGGTCGCGGACCACCATTGGGACACCACCGTGGTGAAGGGGGTGCGCCAGCATTGAATGTAGGTTTGCACCAGGTGTTCGCATGTTGGGCAGTGTGAGAGGAAAGAGATAACATCCATTGGGTGCGGGTCGGGGCAAGCGTGGCAATGGCGAGGGCGCAAGTCGTCGTGGAAGGCAAACGGCGCCATGTTGAAGTTTCCGGAGGACCATTTGAAGGGGAGGCCTTGGAACCATGAAGTGTGGTTGTAGAAATGGAAGCTGAAGGTGCGTTGATGTTTTCGTGTTTGTGGCGAGGGAGGAGGTGCTTGATTGAGGTGGTAGTCAGTCTGTGTATGACGGGCTGGGGGCCTCTGGATATGCACCCTATCAGGGGGGGGGGAAGGAGGGAGGGGTCCCAGGTCATCACGTGGGCGGCCCACTTTCAGTAACCATCCGAGATTTCATTCCCCACGAAGCCGGCGTGCCCCTTGATCCACCCCCAACCCTGGATCATCCCTGGGCGTAGGGAGGCCTGGATGGACTGAAGAGAGGATTCCCATGTGCTGGCTGGCGAGCGTGATGGGAGGCCTGGGGGGGTGCTCGGGGAGAGAACAGTGATAACGTGGAGGCTGTCCTGTAGCACGGCAAGGGTGAGCTGCGGGTGAGATGCAAGGGCCCACCGTAGGAACATAATAGCCGCCCAGAACTCCGATCCCTCTGAGGACTGGTATGGGGACGTCTGGCACAGCACCATCTGGAGCCATTCCGAAAAAACAGGGTGGCCGCAGACCCGTAGCCCAATACGCCCCCTGAGCCATCCAAGTATACCCATGTCGTTAAGGAGGACGATGTGTGGAGGAGCGCGAGGGCTGCTTCACAGCCCCATTCTTCGAGGTCATCGGGGTCAAGAGAGTGAGGTTCATCTGGGAGCCGGTACAGCTCGCCATGCAGTGACGAATCAAGTAGGACCCCGCCGTGTGGCCCGGGGGGGGGGTTGAGGATGTACTCTTGGGGGTGGAGAAGGGAGGGGATAAGCAGTTCGTGGCGCCCCGCCATATGGGGGCGGACAGAAATGGCTGCGTTTTGAAAGGTGTACTCTTTTTTGTTGCGGTGGAGGCCGGGGTCTTTGATGGTGTGGGTGGTGCCGTCCGAAAACTGGTTTGTGGCGATCCTGTGTGCACCCCCGTGACTGTTCCTAGGTGGAACCCTAGGTCCTGGGGTGTTCGCTTTAGCCTGTTGCCGAAGTTGCTGTATTGTGCTGCCGGCTTGGTGGCTAGGAACCGGACCTGGACTTTTTCTTTCGGAAGGAAGGTGGAGGGGGGGCAGGAGGCCCAGAGGCCGGTGCTGTGGTATCGGAGGCCTATGGTGTGGCACGCGTCCATGACAGTGTCCTGGATTGGGTTGCGTGTGGTGGAGAGCATTGCTTTCGAAAAAGCTTCGTTTGTCGACGCCGGGCCGTCCCCGTTGAGGTACCTGATTGCGATGTTCACCAGGGCCATGCAAATGGAAAAAGTGAAGTGGCGGAGTCCCAAGCCTCCCTGGTCGCGGGGGGTGTAGCGGGCCTTAGGAGAGACGAGGCGGGAAATCCTGTTGGCTTTGTCCGGGGAGGGGTCATGCGTAATATTTTGCCTGATCATGGCCTGGAGGGCTCCCAACTCGTTCAGGGCCAGGGGGTGTGCCATGAGGCGGTAGGAAAGATTAGGGATGCGTTGGACGTTTACTAAGAGAACGCATTCCAAAATGGTGAGCCGGAGGGGTTGGAGGGTTGGGGAAAATGACCATATTTCGGACTTGGCCAATGCCAGTATTTGTGCCTCGTGGTTGGCGGTGAAGATGTATACCCCTAGGTACTTGTAGCAGTTGTGTGGTTGCCGCGTCTTCTGGTTGGTTGTTGATAGGGGGGTGCCCGAGGGGGAGGTGAAGGTTCTGGGGGGGGCTGTTCCCATAGCATGGATCTCAGTTTTGCTGAGGTTAAGGTCTAGACCCCACTCCCTGGCGACCGTGTCGAAGAAATTCAAAATTTGCTGTATGCGGTCCCCATCCTCTGATGGATAGAGGAGGTCGTCAACGAAGGCGTGGCCGGATTTGTGTGGGGAGGGGGGTGCAGTGACGTTAGACGGCAAGGCGAAGAGGAGCACATTCAGGTAAAGGCAGAAAATGATGGGTGACATGGGGCATCCCTGCCGACCACCTCTGGTTTGCAGATGGGAGGAGTGGGTGTGCCCTGACACCACCGGTAAGTCGCGGGGGGCACGGTACAAGGATTGAATGAGGTTTACAAGGGGCGTGGGAAAGTTCAGGCGGGACAGCACTGTGAAGAGGGTGGTGGGGGGGACGGAGTTGAAAGCCTTATTGAAATCAATGTAGAGGCTGTAGCTACCGACTGATTCCCGAAACGTGGATAAGAGGTTGAAAATGTGGTCTTGGCACCTGCCGTTGGGAAGCCCGCCGAACTGGGTGGGGTGCATGATGGAGTGTTCGATGGCCGCTGCCAGTAGGTCACGGTTGGCGTGTGTTGCAATTGTTTTGTAAACGCTGTTCAGCAAGGGTATAGGCCTGTATTTTACAGGGTTCATCACGTCACCTTTCTTAAAAAGCAAGATAATGTTGACTTCGAGCCATTTCTCGGGCAACGGCTGGTGGAGGTAGTGGTTGCATACCCTCCAATTGAATTGTTGGATAGGGGGGGGGGGGCGTGCAAAGTGTAGTTGTTTGTGAAGTCCCGCCCCCCCGCCTTGTTGGGCTTTGACCTCTTGAGCGTGTTGCGGAATGATTCCCAGGTAAGGTCAGGGAGGGGGCTGTGTTTTGAGGGTTCAGGGCAGGTGGGGGAGTGTGTGAGCAGGCGGTCCATTAGTGTGCTCGGCGGTGCGTATTCGAGGCTGCCCCCCAGGGTGAGGAGTGTGGAAGAGAAAATAGAGCCCACTTCTTTTGGCATGGAGACGAGCTGTGTGGTGCCCGGGCACTTCAGCGTTATTTCACCGCGTTCCACGGGGTTGAGCGCCTCGTTGATGGTACGTTTGATACTAGTTTTCCGCACAAGGCACCGATGGATTTTGGTGGTTGTGGCCTTGTTCACTTTGGCTTCGCACTCCTTGACGAGCTTGTTGAGCGTTTCCATGGAAGCGATGTAGCCGGGATGGTTGGGGGGGGGCAGGGAGTGCAGGGACGCTTTGATTTTCTCAACCAGAGCCGAGGAGGTGGGGTGTGACGGTGTGGTGATATTGTGGTAGCTGGTCGCTACTTCTTCCAGCACCACATCTGTGAAGAGCTCTATGTCTGCCGAGGATAAAGACTCGAAACGGGGGAGGGTAGACTCGCACCATCGCGCCAGGGCGGCGAGGGAGTCGTGGTGCTTGGAGCGCTCCCGCTCTGTCAGTTTGCGGAAGACTTTCCTCTTAGTAGTAGGAGTCTCCGAGAGGGGGTGGGGGGGGACTTAAGAGGTGTACGTGACTGGGTGGTGGTCTGACGTTTTGTCGTCAGTTTGGATGGTCGCAGAGGTGGGGGCAAAAATTTCTGAGGCCGCCGGGGAGAGCAAAATAAGGTCGAGTCGGCTGCTGCTTGCCCTGTACGGGGTGGGGTATCGGGAGAAGGACCGCTCGGTCGGGTGAAAGCGCCAAAAGGTATCGATGAGGCTGGCGGGTCCCTCGTGACCTGCCTGCAGAGCCATGGCCAATCGTTGTCCGTTTGGAGGTTCGCTCCGTCGAGCTCAGGGCACATTATGCAGTTGGTGTCCCCACCTAGGACGTGGTTGGGATACTGATGCATGAGTGGGCGGAGGATGCTTTCAATTTTTGAGTGGTGGACGTCCGCGCTTGGGGCGTATACCGAGACCAACAGGGTGGGCAGGGCCCCCGGGAGGGTGAGAACCGCTACCGCAAGCAGCCCTTCCGTATCGAGTCGGGGGAGGGGGGTAACGAAACGGGAGAGCCAGGGGGAGCAAACCAAAACGGACCCGTGCTTGCCTCTGGAGTGTTTGTCTTGGCTGATGTTCGAAACAATGGTGGCTTTAGTGCCCGAACCGTAGGTGTATATGTGGGGGAGGATGGGGGCGTGGTTGATCTCTTGGAGGAATAGGATGTCGAAGTCGTTCTTGAGGTGTCGGAGAATTTGGCTGCTCACTATAGGTTTCTTCTGCAAGTTGTGGGACAGGAAACACAGTTGTGAAGGGAGGGGTATGGGGGGGCGGTGAGGCCGTTGGTACCCCTTCCATAGGCGCGTACGGGACTTCCGGGGGGGCGGGATAGGGGGGGGCTGGGGGTTGCTGGGGGGTCGGGGTGGCTGGGCTGGCTAAGGCAACGAAAATGCTGAATTTGGTCGGTCGATACCCCGGCCGAGGCGAGCTCTTCGTCTAGCCCCTTGCCGGTGATGGGGGAAGCCGTGACTGGGCCGGTGTTTCACCGAACCTTGACTACTGTGTTTTCAGGTAGAGGGGGCTGGAGAGTGCAGGAGGTGGGTACTCGGCCCTCTGGCTTTCGTGGGTTAGCTTCCCTGTGGGCTGTGGCGGAGGATTAGAGCGAGCCCAGGGATGGTACGAGGGACAGTGACTCCAAACACTTCGTCTTCCCTCCGTCAGGGTATCCCGTGGTGTCACTCATGGCGTGCGGCCCCCGTGAGGACAAGGAGAGAGCGGGCAAAGAGGTGGATGCGAAACGAGTCCCCGTTAGAGGGGTTTTTAAGGAACATTGTGGCTTCCGATTGGGAGCCAAAAATGGACACCGGGTCGCCTAGCAAGGGGTCGTTTCTGTGGTAGCCCATGCCCTCTCCCGGGAGATACATTGTGCCCGTGATTTGGTTGGGGGGAGGGTGCGAGAGGCGTAGGCCCTCCAGCGCGGCCTTGTAGGTTTGGAGGATAGAGGAAAACTCTTCCGGGATGGGGGACGTGGCGGTGACTTTGCCCTGGCCGAGGTATGCCTGGCCAAAGTGTTGGACTGAGCGTCCGTGGTATTGCTCCCACGTGTTGTCGTGGAGAACCTTTTTTACCGTTTCCTTTTCCGCTCTCAGAGAATACGTCGCGGACGTAATAAAAACCAGTAGGGAGGCGGGGGTCGATTTGTATCTCCGAGGCGGGGGTGGGGGCATCGTGGTCGGGGGGTAGGAGGGTGGTCGCCTCGCCCCCTAGCGGAGCAAGCAGCGGGACGCCGGTCTCGGACATCTCTTCGATGCGGCTTGGTCCTGGCGTTGGCGTAGCGGCGTCGGCGTCGTCCGGTGCCGCGTTCCACTCGCTGATGCGCTCAGTCAGCCCCGTCGCGGGCCTATCACGGAGGGCGGAGACAAGTTGGGACACGAATCCCGTGGACCCCAAGGCGGCGCCCGCTTGGAGGCGCTACACGATGGGTTGCTTGTGCTGGGCCACATCCGGGTCTTGAGCGGGGAGGATCTTCTCCAGGGCGAGGAGGTTGCGGTGTAGTGGGGCAAAGGCAGCGTCTCCATATGTGAAATCATGCGCTAGCAGCGCGGATTCCTCCTTTTCGTGGACCACGAGGTGGGCTTGTTGGTGCTCGTAGGGAGGCCGCGTGGGTTTGAACGAGGCGTAGGGGCCAGGGAACCCCACTTGGACGCGCAAGTCGAGAGCGTGCGCCGATCTTGGGGCCACTAGGAGCACGGCGGTCTTCGGGGTTTTAGACGAGTCGTATGAGGGCGGGGTGGGCGTTGCGTGCACTCGCTCGGGGGCGCCCGAAGGCGCGGACCTCGTGTTGCCGTTGGATCTTGACTAAAACCGCACCAATTGCCCATCTATGCCCTGAAAGAGAACAATGCCGCATGAGTGGAAGAAGCGGATAGCTAGCGTTTGGACCCCGGTTTTCATGACGTCGCAAGGCGCGTGAGTGGTGTCAATCGCCACGACCAGGGAATCTTTAGACTGTAACATCGCTCCTAAGGGCGGTGAGGCGCCCCGCCCTCCAGGCAGGTTGGGGATCATCATGGTGAGCATTTCCGGGGCTTGTAAGTCTTCGTTTCTTTCCTTCCAGTCCCTAGCGATCACGGCTTGATACACTTCGGTAGTCGGCAAAGCGTGCATGTCCATTGCAAGGAGTTCTCTGGTGAGGAATTGGGCGCACTCGCGGACTTTAAACATGAGCTCGTCGGCAAAGCGGGATGGGAGTTCCCAATCAAACCGGTAGTAGGCCCAATGCGGGCTCTCGGAAGGAACCATGTGGCCAAACGGGTAGTAAGCTTTCTTGGTGTTCACCGATACGTTTGCTAGCGCGGGGACAAACATTTCGTTCATTAACTTCATGAATACACGGGCGTCTCCAATCTTGCGTTGTTTTGGTTGAGATTTGTGTCTCTCCTCTGGCGGCGAAGGCTCAATGTGATCAAGGAACTCTATGCTCACCTCAAAACATAGTGTTTTGTGCAACCAGAGGTCCCGCACCGTTGCATGGGCGTGCTTGGTGGTGAAGCGGAAGGGTTCAAACTTAAAAATGATGTCTTCATATCGGCACCCGTCCAAGGAAGAGGTGTTTAGGAGTAAGGCAACATACGGCATCGTTTGATGGCCGCTCGTGCGGAACTCGTAGGAGTCTTTGCCGTCCTTTTTGACCTTGTAGGCGTCCCGTAGTTGCGCTCCGTGCATACATATCACGCTAGAAATGTAGGGAAGGAGTGAAAAAAGGGCAGAAGTTGAACCTAGCATGCGAAAGGTGGCGGCAACCACTTGAGCGTCCCACGCCGGAATACTGAACCATCCTTTGCGTTCTTTGTTCTCTTCTTTGGCTTTATCTAGCACGGTTCTTAATTGTTTAGCCCACGGGGTGGCGGTAGGCGGAGACTTCTTGGCATCGGTTTGAGAGTAGTCCAACTCACACGGCCTTAGGTAGAAACGCTTGTGTTTGAACAAAAGCTTTTCAAGCTCGTTGTAGTTATTGTGCGCAACGGAAGAGACCCTGCCTCGGTCTAGAATTTTTGTGGAGTTGCTCCCAACAAAGGCGGATTGAATATCGGTGCCTTCCACATCCAGGTAGAACTCGGAGTAGTCTTGTAGACGGCGGTAAACTTCGGGAACGAAAATGCGTTGGCGTGTATCCAATAGTTTGCCTTCCGCGGCTTCAAATTGGCGTGACGGAAAGCGTGTTTGTAACGGCGAATTTGAGGCTTGGTGTTTTTGAAAGAGGTGTGCCGGGGAATACTTAAATAGCGTTGAAAGGCCATCATCGGGGGCTTTGGAGCTTCCAAATATGGTGAAATTCATGATGTTCTCGGGATGAACTATAAGGGGGCTTGGCGTCAATTGAAAGGTTGCGAGCGTGGATTTTGACTCGGGAATTGAGGTGATGATTTGAAAACTGCGGGAAAGGCTCCAGAACTTGAACAGCCCAGGATTTTCACCAATCACCGAATACCCTAGACCACTGGTGGATCCATCAACAAAATGCTGAGGGTCAATCGAAAAAAACAATAGATACTCAGAAGGTGTCCAGTGTGGAAAAACACTGGAAGGAAATTAACCATGGCGGGGAAGGTGAGGGGCTGTACAAAGCAGTGGAACTGCAATGTCAAACGTGTCCCTCATGTGCCATTCACACGCATGACACCAAGCGCAAGCAAGGGTACATGACCCCTATGCCTATACCTATGGAGCCCATGGACTCCATAGCGCTTGATGTGTTTCACTACCCTTCCACCCCCCACGATGGAGAGGTGTATGACCAAATGCTCCCATGTGTATGCCGGCTCTCCGGCTACCTCATCGCGATCCCTATTCCTAAACCCCGTCATGAAGACAAGGATGAAGGGCTAATGGGGAGAAGAGCGGCCCATTTGGTAATGGAGCGCTGGTCGGATAGGTTCGGAGCCCCTCGTGAAATATGCTCCGACCGTGGGCCACAATTTGTGAGCCAATATTTCCAAACCCTTTGTTCTAAGATTGGTGCCCGCTCCACTATGTGTCTCGCGGGTAGGCACCAAGGTAATGGCAAAGCCGAAAATACCGGCAAGCAGCTAAGGCGTGCCGTTGCTAAAGCCCTTACCTTGAGAAAGGCAATAATTGGGTAGAAGTTTTGCCCGCCGTTGTACGAGCGTGGCATGAGACTACAGGTCCTTCAGGTTATACACCTAACGAGATTGTGTTTGGTAAACACAACCGTACTAAGGGGCCTCCTCTTGCTGAGCCTAAGGGGGTGGCCCAAAACGCCGCTCACTACTTCCAACGGCGTGAGGAGCTTATTGCTCTTGCACGGAGGGCTCTGATTCAAGTGCAAGAGACAAAGGCTCATAAGTATAATAAGAGTAGGAGGATGTCCTGCAATTTCTCAAAAGGGGACCGCGTATGGGTCCGTCGTCAACGCAAAAATCTTGGCGATAAGACTTGTCCCTATTGGGATGGGCCCTATGAGGTTGTGGTCAAGAAGGCGCACGACCTCTATGTTATTCAAGTGGACCAACAGAGGTTAGTTGACCACGCACCATTGGATGGGCGTGCTTGGCGGTGAAGCGGAAGGGTTCAAACCTAAAATTGATGTCTTCATATTGGCACCCGTCAAAGGAAGAGGTGTTTAGGAGTAGGGCAACATACGGCATCGTTTGATGGCCGCTCGTGCAGAACTCGTAGGACTCTTTGCCGTCCTTTTTGACCGTGTAGGCGTCCCGAAGTTGTGCTCCGTGCATATATATCACGCTAGAAATGTAAGGAAGGAGAGGAAAAAGGGCGGAAGTTGAGCCTAGCATGCGAAAGGTGGCGGCAACCACTTGAGTGTCCCACGCCGGAATAACGAACCATCCTTTGAGGTATTTGTTCTCTTTTTTGGCTTTGTCTAGCACGGTTTTGAATTGTTTAGCCCACGGGGTGGCGGTAGGCGGAGACTTCTTGGCTTCGGTTTGAGAATAGTCCAGCTCATACGGCTTTAGGTAGAAACGCTTGTGCTTGAACAAAAGCTTTTCAAGCTCGTTGTAGTTATTGTGCGCAACGGAAGAGACCCTGCCTCGGTCTAGAATTTTTGTGGAGTTGCTCCCAACAAAGGCGGATCGAATATCGATGCCTTCCACATCCAGGTAGAACTCAGAGTAGTCTTGTAGACGGCGGTAAACTTCGGGAACGAAAATGCGTTGGCATGTGTCAAATATTTTGCCTTCAATGGCTTCAAATTGGCGCGACGGAAAGCGTGTTTGTAACGGCGAATTTGAGGCTTGGTGTTTTTGAAGGAGGTGTGACGGGGAATACT
Organism: Eutreptiella sp. 'Long Island Sound 2002'; assembly: GCA_964036045.1. Classification (NCBI taxonomy): domain Eukaryota; phylum Euglenozoa; class Euglenophyceae; order Eutreptiales; family Eutreptiaceae; genus Eutreptiella; species Eutreptiella sp. 'Long Island Sound 2002'. Next base: position 7,567,794 of record OZ038384.1, on the reverse strand, counting down.
TAAATAGCGTTGAAAGGCCATCATCGGCGGCTTTGGAGCTTCCAAATAGGGTGAAATTCTCGGTTTTTTCCCGGGATGAACGAAAAGGCGACTTGGCGTCAATTGAAAGGTTGCGAGTGTGAATTTGGACTTGGGAATGGAGGTGATGATTTGAAAACTGCGGGAAAGGGTCCAGAACTTGAACAGCCCAGGATTTTCACCAATCACGGAATAGCCTGGACTACTGGTGCATCCATCAACAAAATGCTGAGGGTCAATCGAAAAAAACAATAGGCACTCAGAAAGTGTCCAGTGTGGAAAGACACTGAAAGGAAATTAACCATGGCGGGGAAGGTGAGGGGTTGTACAAAGCAGTGGAACTGCAATGTCAAACGTGTCCCTCATGTGCCATTCACACGCATGACACCAAGCGCAAGCCAGGGTACATGACCCCTATGCCTATACCTATGGAGCCCATGGACTCCATAGCGCTTGATGTGTTTCACTACCCTTCCACCCCCCACGATGGAGAGGTGTATGACCGAATGCTCCTATGTGTATGCCGGCTTTCCGGCTACCTCATCGCGATCCCTATTCCTAAACCCCGTCATGAAGACAAGGATGAAGGGCTAACGGGGAGAAGAGCGGCCCATTTGGTAATGGAGCGCTGGTCGGATAGGTTCGGAGCCCCTCGTGAAATATGCTCCGACCGTGGGCCACAATTTTTGAGCCAATATTTCCAAACCCTTTGTTCTAAGATTGGTGCCCGCTCCACTATGTGTCTCGCGGGTAGGCACCAAGGTAATGGCAAAGCCGAAAATACCGGCAAGCAGCTAAGGCGTGCCGTTGCTAAAGCCCTTTTTCCTTGAGGAAAGGCAATAATTGGGTAGAAGTTTTGCCCGCCATTGTACGAGCGTGGCATGAGACTACAGGTCCTTCAGGTTATACACCTAACGAGATTGTGTTTGGTAAACACAACCGTACTAAGGGGCCTCCTCTTGCTGAGCCTAAGGGGGTGGCCCAAGACGCCGCTCACTACTTCCAACGGCGTGAGGCGCTTATTGCTCTTGCACGGAGGGCTATGATTCAAGTGCAAGAGACAAAGGCTCATAAGTATAATAAGAGTAGGAGGATGTCCTGCAATTTCTCAAAAGGGGACCACGTATGGGTCCGTCGCCAACGCAAAAATCTTGGCGATAAGACTTGTCCCTATTGGGATGGGCCCTACGAGGTTGTGGCCAAGAAGGCGCACGACCTCTATGTTATTCAAGTGGACCAACGGAGGTTAGTTGACGTCCACGTTGATTGTGTAATGAAAACGGTCAACTCCCCTCGCTCCCTGGTGCCTCTAAATTACACGGAGGAGGTTTCTAGAGTGCCCTTCCAGTTTGAGGAGGACACCTATAATGTCAAGAAAATTTTAAGTCACCGTACTCAGCGTAAGAGACTTCTTCAAGGTGCGGTGGGAGGGTTATACCAAGGATTGGGATACCGAGGAACCCGTTGAAACCTTCTTACCGTCCTACAAAAATTTTGGAGAGATTACTTGCAGAAACATTATCTCACCCAAACCGTTGACATCCTTGCCCGCCTTGGTAGACCGCTCTCATCAGCGTGCCACGAAAAGAAAACCCTAACTAACATGGGATATTTTATTGTTTTGGGAAGGGAGGAGAGAGCGAGAACCGGTGGGAGACAGGAAAGAAGATGTGCATGCACGACGCTCTCCTTGGTTACAAAAATCCCCACTGGAGCAGGGCGGTGGGTACCGCAGGTTTACCCCACCGTCTACCTGCAGCAGTCACATGCGCGCTCAAGGCGCTTAGCGCGTGAACGTAGATCTGAATGTAGAGATACTCAGATTGTTGATTGATCCATGAATGTTTTGTATGTTTAATGCTTCAAAATACATTTCATTTTGTTTGTAGGCACTATGAAGGGTCCTACAGCGAAATCAGTGTGATTCGCTTTGTAGTGCCCGTTTGCTTCGCCAGCGGCCTGCTACAACTTCGCTGTTTTGGGCATTGTGGATTTCGTCGCCAAGGGTGATCAGGAGAATCAACGACAACAAGAACAATTTTTGGGGAGCTTACGGGCAGCGTTTGAGCTGCATTCAAATGCAGGCTTGGGTATTTTTGCCCCCCTTCAACTGCTTTGGCCGTCAGGGTATATTACCAGCTAAAGGTGATGGATGCGCCGCACGGACAGCAGCTACAAGTGTTTCTGAATAAGTTGGATACTGAAGACGCCTTTTTACAACTTGCAGCGCAGGAAAGATGCTACACCGAGCAGGCATTTGTAAGACTTCTACAACAAGTCGACGAGGATGCAAAATATGAGCCTGCGGCAGATGCAGGACTGCCACCATGTTTGGGCGGGCCTGCTTTCACAAAACAGTACCGAGCACGGCAGGGACAACAAAGAGTTGACGCTGTGCGTGTTACTGCGCTCAATGCGCTGTGCGTCAGTGGTCAGCGACACAAGGGCAGTGAAAGCGAAGAAGTTGGGGTGGCGCTGCCAAAGAGAACTGCTGCCGAAGCGACAGTGGAGAACGCTGCAAAATTTCAGGGAGAACAGGACGCAATGTTGGCGCCGAAGGTCAACAAGGTTGCGATGGACGAACCTCAGCACCGCCGGCAACGCGGCGAACGTATCAGGGGCCACAGAAAGAAGAATGGCGAAGAATGAGCCGACGAGAAAAAGGTTGACAGAAGAACAGCAGGTGCCGAGCGTGCTGCATTCGGGATAGCAGAGTCCCCGAACGCGCCAACGATGAAGTTGAAAGTTTTCTAAGGATTACGGTTGGGCGTTTGCGTGTGTTGGTTCGCGCTTCCTTTTCAACTTTGGCCAGTTATGGGCCCGGACCTCACTGAAATGAGCTGAATGTCAAAATCACTTTTGCGTCAGCGACCAGTTTTGGTCTGAAAAGCACTGCTTTGTGCTTCAAAGGTTGCTAGAATATGCACCTTTGCCTTGTTTTTGGCGCCTTTGATGAGTGTGACTGAACATTTGAATTTATGGCATAGGTGCACTTGAGTGCTTGCGCTCCTAGCGTTCGAGTGCTTGCGCTCACGCGTGTGTATGCACATCCACGGTGTTTGAGTGCGTGCGCTCTGCTGTGTGTGTGTGTACCAGTGTATTGGGAATCTTGGAAGTGGAGTTCTGACTGATCCTTTAGATCAGGTGCGTGGGTCTCACTTAAACAATAGTGAACGACACACACAGCGCAAGGGTTGCGTCAGGGTGTGTGTTTGTGCTCTGTACGGCGGTGTGCCGCAATATATGTGCAGACACGCCCGCACTGTATTATGTGATGTATCGGTGACCAAATAAAGAGGGTGGGCCACCCAAGGAATGGGCAGGGCCCTAATAAACGTTACACCAACTTTCCTTCCTCCCTGTTTGCTACTGTTTCAGGTGCAGTCAAAGCTCAAGAAGGTCAGAAAAAACAGAGTTAGTGAGAATCGAGTCAAAATGACATTGATATGGTATGCCACCATTTTCTTGACAAGTTCCAAGCCTTCGTATGCAAATGCAGTCATGGACTTTTGTTTTTCAGGAGTTCAATTTCGAGGATCCTTGCAAGAGAGAATAAATCTCAGAAGTAACTTAAGTTATGTATGACTTCAGTGAATGGGCTTTGTACATTAGCATTAATGGGTTTTCGTTGTGCAAGATGGTGTACATTATTCTGATGGTGCACTTTGTTTTCATTGCACTGTGATATTGTTTGCTTGTGGCCCCACTGAATTTTGTAAAATAGACTTCTGAGATTTTTCAGCATTGGATCCCCATATAGAAGGCACAACAATGGAACACGTGGCATCCCAACAAACATAATGTTTTTTTCCTTTTCGAGGCATAAATTACCAAAGGCCAACCAGTTTATCAGTGCCCGAGAAAAATAATTGTTTTGGTGTATGTAGCCTATGTGACTGCTACAGAATTTCAGGTCTCAGCCACTCCCCATGTAGTGTCTTGGGAGGGGAGTGCAGCAGTCACATGCGCGCTCAAGGCGCTTAGCGCGTGCACGTAGATCTGAATCTAGAGATACTGCGATTGTTGATTGATCCATGAATGTTTTGTATGTTTGATGCTTCAAAATACATTTCATTTTGTCTGTAGGCACTATGAAGGGTCCTACAGCAAAATCAGTGTGATTCCCTTTGTAGTGCCCGTTTGCTTCGCCAGTGGCCTGCTACACTACCTCTCTCACCGCTAAAGGCTTGAGAGTCCTTGGGGTGGGGTGGCGTGGCATATAGCCTGGGGTGGAAGTGAGACGTGTTCTTTCGGGGGTCTTAATGCCATTCAAACCCCTATCCTTGGGTCTTACTGGAGCACTCCTACCACCACCAGGACAAATTCCTGCCCACAATGACGCCCCTCGTCAAGGGTGCTAACAACGTGGCAAGCACTTCCTGAAGACTCTACCGGGTTGTGCGCATGGTGGTGCTTGCAAGGTTTCGGAGTGCCGCCCCGTACTGAAACCACGACCCCACGACCGTCTCTGACCCGAGTAAGAAAAATTGCCTTTCATTGAGGGTCGCCATATTGTCAGTGTACTGCGTTTGCTGTGTGAATGTGCTGTGTGCTGTTAACAGAATTGCGTGTCTTCTGTCGCCGCAGCTGTAGCGGCGCTCTGTCGCGATTTGGATAATTCTGTCGTCATCCCTGATTTTATTCATGATTAAATAGCGTTTGGTGATAAGTTGGAATCGCGAGGGTGCTTCTGAATGTTTTGGGTATGTTTTGCAAATTTAATACAAGACTCGCAGTATGGACACATGCTCGCCTTGTGTGTTGCGTGTGTGGTTGTGGTCTGCGTGGGTAGCATGCTTGCCCATGACCCTTACCTTATCCGCATCCTATTTTCCTTTGTTTCCAGCGCCATGGGTTAGTGGTGCACGGGGATAGGATTGGGGACTAGATTTTAGGACGTAGTATGTCAAGTTATGACTTAGTTGAGTGTACGTTAGAGGTAGATCCCAACAATGACTCTTTGTTACTGCATACTTGGCATGGCAAGTGATTCACCTTAGTGAGTGTTGTTGCACGCTTTGCTTTGCCTTGTTGGTTAGCTTGATTGTTGTATGGTTTTCTTTATTTTTAAACAAACATTTTTATCTAACATAGACTAATGCCAAAATGGGAGTAAAGGCGTTTTTCTTTCTGGTAGCAGAGTAGCATGCAAGCCAAAGCTTGTCTCTTTTGGGATAGGCATGGCTCGCCCATCCTGCGCCGTCTCCCATGTTTTTACCTTTTGCTTGTGCAAAATGGCACAAGAGAAAGAGATGCTAAGCACCACGGACTATAAACGACAATACACACATGAGAAAAGAAAATATTTTATGAGCCCATTACTTTGTTTCTTGAATAATGCTGTAGTCATCGCAACTTTGGAGCTTGCGTGGTGTTTGCTGGCGTTTCATGGTCCATAGAATAGTTCAGCTTAGAATAGTTGCAATAGCCTAGCCTAGCCTAGCCTAGTCTAACATCCCCGTGCACCACAAAATCACCCCATCTCCATGGTCGTGTTCGAACCCGCCAAGGGTAACTTCATGTTCATCATGGATTCCTTAGACGTTGTGGACGCCAATGTCACACTTGGCGGATGCTTGGGGTACCTTGGGAAGATGATTTTACGAAAATAGTTTGATACGAATGATCCATGGTGGTACTTCGAGAAGAAGAATATATTTCAAGACGATGGATCCACGAAGTTATCTCGTGACGATGGACACATGATGGTACTTCGATAAAAAGGATATATTTCGAGACGATGGATCCCCAAAGTTATCCCGTGACGATGGACACATGATGGTACTTCGATAAAAAGGATATATTTCGAGACGATGGATCTATGAAAATATCTCGTGATGATGGACACATGATGGTACTTCCAGAAGAAGGATATCTTTTGAGACGATGGGTCTATGAAAAATGATTCATGATGATTGGTACATGCTGGTACTTGGACAAGAAGGAGGAGAATAAAAAATTTTTCTTGAGGATTGAGACATGAAGGTATTTTGAGATATGAAGTATGAGTACAAAGAGACTACTTTGTAACGCTCGAGATACGGAGTTAGGGTACTTGAACACTTCATTGAGATGCGAGACTATTTCATGATGCTCAACACATGAAAGAGGGAGTACAAAGGAATTTTGGTGTGACCCGAGGAAATTCCACAACGACGGAGATACCAAGATGAGTACAAAGAAATTTCGGGGAGACCCGAGGAAATTCCACAACGACGGAGATACCAAGATGAGTACGAAGGAATTGTGGTGAGACCCGAGGAAATTCCACAACAACGGAGATACCAAGATGAGTACGAAGGAATTTTTTTAGGGCCGAGGAGATTTCGTAACGACGGAGATACCAAGATGAGTACGAAGAAACTTTGGATGAGAAGCGAGAGTATTGATATGGAAGATTGTGACAACCTTCGCGAAGAATGATACGATCATTTTGAAAACCTTCGAGAGGACGAATACCGAGAGGAATTTCGTGAACCTTTGAGAGAATGGGTAAGAAAAGGAGCTTGGAGAAGAGGAGCGATACGAAACGAGACTTCGATGAAAATGAATTCCCATGTTGGTTGGAGGGTTCCTCCCATCGGTTAATCATATCGAGACCAAGACGGAGACCCTGTTTCCCGAAGTTCACTGCGCGGTTCGTTTCGGAACTGCTTGTGCTGTCTCCAACGAGTTTTCCCGCACCGACAGTGTTGGGTTGCTGCGGGAGGGCTGACGCCGTGCATGATTAGCCAAAAACAATGTGGATGGTCATCCTAACATATCAAAAGCCGTGCCAGGTGAGCCTACGGCCGAGAAAAATGAGGGTGGTTCCATTCAACACTACGCAATTGGCTTGAAGGTGACGAAGCCGATGGTGTGTGTGTGCGGCCGCCATAAGACAGAGGTGAATGCTATGGCCTCGCACGTTGGATCCATTCCCGCCACGCAGTTGGATGTTGCCCTACACTATCTATCTTGTTGAGCCTTCCGAGGAAAGGCACGCTGGAGGCGCTTTGGTCTTCTTCAAATTCGGATCCAAGTGAGGGTGGGACCAACCCTACGGATACACCACTCCCGGCAGGGGAAAATTGAGAACCAGTTTTCCGATATGATAAAGCTCCTGGGACGCCACGTCGAGCTGAAGTCCAAAAGTAACGCTGTAGACCACCGCTGCACTGAGATCATCAACCTGCTTGAAACGGTGTCCGTGTCTTTGGGGGAGCACAAGGTAAAGTGGGAAGTCGCCAAAGGTGAAGAGAAGTCGCTCAAAATGTTCACCAAGAGTTTCTACGTGCATCCCTTTGGATACTCTATCCATTTGGAGAAGCACGGTGTGTGTGTGGCACGTTCACCCTTGCTGGCCTTGACCCACATTCCACATGCTGCCACCAGACTTGCACAATGTTAGTGGGAGGTAAATCAGAGATTTCCAAGACCATGAAGTATTCTAGAAAAACCTGCAATGTGTTTGTGGGTGGTTTCGCCAACGACAACAAAACTTGCAGGAGAACTTCCACAAAATCAGCAAACGCTTGGGCGAAGTTGAGTTCAGCAACCACGTCCCACTGGGGACCGTCATCATGCCACGAGGATGAGTGCATCGCAGCGTGGAACAAGTGGTTGACTGGCATCGAAGAGCGATCCTGGACCATTGCATCCGTCATCAAGGGTCATTACAAGGTTTCATGGGTCAAGGAATGGCAGAGCCATTTCCATGTGGAAGGGGCCGATGGCACCCAGGGCAAAGAGCTTCTGATTGACTCCGCTGGTCGGGACCGCCGCAAGTACTCCCAGGTGGCGTTCAAGCTGCAGATGGAGGATGACAGCTCCGCGTTCACGGTTGCGCCCTCCAAGCACCTTTCGGAGTACGAGAGAGATGGTTGCTCCGAGAAGACACCACCAGTCCAGGATACCTGCATATGTGCCCCGACATCCACGCCCTCAGGGACACCTCCGTGACGGCAATTTCCATTCAATTGCACAGGCGCGTGCCCATGACTGACAAGCTGGTGTTACCTGTGGATGTGGTGTTGTCCAGGCTGCACAACAACCCCGATGCCGGCTATTGGCATGCTTGCGGTGTACACCGACTGCCCTATCAACTGCCAGAACTCTAGACGCTTCTTGAATCGTCTTTTGGAAGCTGGTTATTGGCGCTACAAGTATACGGGTTGTGCCAGTGGTATGGCCTCGGCCACCGTCATCCACGATGGTGAGGAGCTGGTAGGTCTGTATTTTGGAATTTGGAAGCTAAACGCCGTGGGTCTGGAAGAGAGTCGCCCCGACACACTGTGAGTGAAGCCGGAGGACTCTGGAAAGCTTGCTTTTGCTCTGAACAATTTACTGGGACTTCAGGGCGATATTTGAGGGGCGGACAGCATCCTTGCGCTGCATAGCCTACGATCGCTGCCCCGAAATCAATTCTAGGAAGGTGTGCGGGCTCTACAGAACAGGGTCAACGAATTGTCGCATTTTCATGAATTATCTAAGTTGGCAGATCTGGAGCCCGGTGACGTTGACGTGATGTACACCTGATATGTTGTCAGCAAGGACAACGACACCCGTGTAAGTGTCCTGCCAGGTGAGGGCCAGGGGCGTGGTGGGCCACTCGGTGACAAGGAGCTGGACCTTTCTGACCCTGCCCACCAGATCCTGACTTCTGCCGACTATGCCGTGCAGAAAATGCTGGACCCAGGCCAGGAAAAAGGGGAAGCTAGCCCGTTTCCGTTTCCAGACGGACGCTCAGAGCGCACTGCGCACTGGCTCTGGAGGATCCCAACCACATTGATCACCCATTCGTAAATTGGGCTCGTGGTTCTTGTTCTGATGGTCTTTACTGTTGATTCCAGACGGATGCCCGCCCTGCAGATGGCAGACCATACGGTTTGGACGACAGTGGGACCTCGAAGGGGCGTTCAGGATTGGCTCATTTTGTGCGGATGGGGAGGCCTGACGTAGAGATCAGAAGTGCCAAGGCAGTTTTGGAGCGTGTGAATGAAACATTCCCTGCTTGTGACAGTCAGAGGCGCGCGTTAAGGCTTTACAACTTCCCCCATCGTTCTCCTGGACTAACAGCTAACAAGTTGACTGAGCGAAGCGTGCAATGGACTCCGCAGGAGGGGTTCATAGTGCTTGAAGCTGCGGCAGGCGACCGATGGGGAGTTGATTGTTACCGAGACGGAGGAAGTTGTGGTACTATCCCTGAAGATATCAGCCTGTGATGACTGATGCCCAGCTCGCCCAGCTGCTGCATGAGCCGCCTCCTCTTGGGCGGGATATAAACACCAAGACCCCTACACCAACACAACGGCCTTCACTTGGGCGTGGTATAAAAACAAAGATCCCTATGCCAGCACCACCGCCTCCACTTGGGCGGGATATAAATGCAAAGACGCCGACATCAACAGATGCACCGACGCAAGCTGCCAGAGGAGGATTTCAGCAACCGCTGCGACAAACTGGGTCCCCTGAGCGATCGAGGGGGACACGGCTCTTCAGGCATGGGGTCCAAGGCCAGGAGCCATCGTCGACAGCCGCCCAGGTGAACCTGCCCCTGAGACCGTCCACAGCCCCGTCAGCGTCCCACTGTGGGGCATGTGCCGGCGGCTGGAGTAGACGCAGGGATCGAGCTGTGATGTGCTGTCTTCTTGTGAATGTGTGAGGTTTGGCATATAGCGGTGGGACAAACATTCCTGGCGGTTTATGGTCGTGTGTGTATGTATGCAAACTACGGTTGTATGGTCTGAGGCCTGCAAAAGCACAGGTTAAGCCACAGGTGTTTGGCTTTCTGTTGGCACTGTAAGTTATTGGCATTACGGTTGACTTCTGTTCAATGACTCTCTCGCTCACCTAACGGGGTTTGCTGCTCTTCGGGGCAGTCACCCGTGGTTTGGGTCTGTTACCCTCTTTTCTTTCCAATTCTCCTCTTCAAAGGTGTTGGGACGTTGGGGACTGTTATGAGTCATTTCTTCTTTTGCTGATATCTCTGTGCCCTTACTCTTGGGGGCCAGAATCGACAAGGAGTCTAAACATGCCGGTATGGTTGCCCTGAATAGGCCACAGACCCGAGAAGTACTTCTTTGTGGGAGTAACAGTTACCATTTTCCCCGTTGCTTGTCTCAATAGATAGGTGACCAATCAGCCTGGGACACACCGGGGCGTGTGACGACGGGAGTGCTTGACCTAGGTTTAGCTGATTCACCTTGATTTCGACAAGCAAGTGTGCGCGGGTTGATTCAGGAGCAGTAGAGCAATAGAAGGGTTTCCCAGATTATCTCGGGAGATTTGGAGTCAACTCTAAGGGTAAATTGCTGTTGCTGCGAATTTGCCCAAGGGGCGCACCGCTGTGGATCGCCAGCTTGCAGACTGTCCAGTGGGTGTTGTCTCTTGGTGTTGGCGGAATGCTTCGCAGGGCGGGATACTGGGGGCCTCTTGCCACTTTACGGCTGGTCCCTGGGGTCCTCTTGCCCGTAGAGGCTCTGCTCTCACTGATAGAGCTGACCCAGCATGGATGCATTTCGTAGCCGGTGCCTTTTTTTTCTTTGAGGCTGTCTCAATTCTGGGGGACTCTCCACGACAGCGCGACTACGTTCTCTGTGCCGGACGCCTTGATGGCTGGAATGCCAGTGGCGAGTTCGCTGCGGCGTTCCCCTTGGTGTCTGTGCATGGAGACGTCGTCGCGTGGGAAGGCTTGGGTCTGAGGTGAAGTTCACCCTGGCCTACAAGTGGCAGATCTGCTTGAACATACAGATCAGTTCAGCCTATAAGGTTAAGGGACGGATAGCCACTTTTGAGATTGCGCAGTATTTATGGAATACGGTCCACTTACAGATTGGGGCAGGAGCCAAAATGCTGAGACCGTTCTACTGTACCGGCACAGATGACCAGAACATTCTTTGGTACTGGCACGGAACCCCAAAACAAATTTCAGTTGCGGAGTTGAAGGCAGCTAATGTTGACGACATGCAATCCTGATCTGACCCCCTGTCTCTCTGCAAGCGCTAACTGGGGCGCTGTCCAAAACCTTCCGGAGTGTCCTGATCTGCACCCCTGTCCCTACTCAGGCGCTAACTGGGGCGCTATCCACAAAAGCCAGTGTGTTACCCCACTTCTCTCCACTCGCACAGATGGTATTCCTACTTCAGGTTGCGGTTGCAGTTGAAAAATAAGGGGGGGGGGGCCTGAGCGCTACACCAATAGATGCAGGTGTGGAAGCCAACTCAAGGCCCTGACCATATATGGCACATCCAGCCTGACGTGACTACCCCCCACAGGTAATGTGCCTCGAGTATGATAACCTACCGAGGCCTCTTTGAGCAATGTTTGAGGGAGCCTGTGGTGGGGGGGAATATTCTGGGAGGAAACCCTGAAAGTTGCTTTACTAAACTGAGCCGCCTGACTGACGTGCAACCCCGATGAGGTATGATCTGGAAGTTGGAGGTTTGCAATTTTCGTAGGTGTACACCCCGGAAGCTCGGTGGCAGGGTAGTACCTGATAGGGAGCTGTCCAACTTGCGGCTGTGACATGTCTGTGACAAGGAAATGTGCGAGTTTTGTTGAATTGATCTTGCATCAACGTTTGTGTCTCTTTGCAGAGAGCACCCGAGGAATTGATGCGAGACCTCCTTTTTTCCCTTACAAGGTGGATCACTGAAAGCCAGTCAAGTGATATAAAACTGCCACCCTCTACCTCAGAGATTGGAGGGTTGGGACTGTACACCCGCCTGTCCTGTCGAGTTTTGGACAGGTTTTTGGGGCCCTTGTGTTTTTCCTTTAGGGAACGTTGACCATTGAGACCAGCGATATGATTCTCAGGGACGCCTACAGGCTGGATGATTTCTTTCCTATGGAGTGTGAATAGGAGAAGCGTATGTCTACCTAGGGGTAAAAAGGCAACGTCAGTGCCTATCAACCCCACTCTGAGATCAGGTACTGAGGGATAACCTGAATCTGAAGGCTGTCGATACAGCGTGTTCCTTCTTTGCTCTCTGTAGGCCCTGCAAAAGAGTACTGAGGAATGAAGGCTGTGTGATGGAACACCAGTCCAGAGGTAATATTGCCTGGTATGAAGGACTTTCGAGGGTGGCTGATAGGATAACTCTTTATATCCATGAAAACGAGACCTTCCCCGATATCTTGCCATAAGAGCAAGCCACAGCACCCCTGTGCTACGGTTCAAAGCACAGGCAAGGGTCCTGATGAGGCCTCAGGTGACAGGGTGTACGCAGTAAATACCCCAGGGGTCCGCTGTTGCCCTACTGCTACGTAGCACCGTACATAATTTTTCTGGTCCATTAAGGCACTGATGATACAGTGATGACACGTCAGTGTGTATACTGTACTGGATGTACATGAATTCCCCTGACGACAGGTGAAAAGCACGCTGGAGAGGCCATGAGCCATATCTCCACAGCACCCCTCAAGTTACAAGTGTTTACTACCACTGAGAGTGTGGAGCAGCCTAATGAGTATTCTACGAATGCCAGCTGTGAAGCTTATGCCGTTATCCACAGAGAGTGAACAACTGAGACGGCGTCTGAGAAGTTGTAGCCTGTGTGAACTGTATTGAGTATCTTAGGATAGAAGTGGTAGTAGCCGGGAGCGTCGCAGAAACCGCCAAAAGGTGAGTAACCTCTGGACTCTGGTAAGCATATAAGACCCTACCGAATACAGTAACATCACCTAGTCCAGCCGGCTAAGAAACCCTTAGGACTGTATGACAGCCTACTGCAGGTAGCCTGGTGGGGGAGCTGTGAAGGCATGACTGAGTAGCAGCCAAATATAGTGTTGGTTATTGGGAATGTTCTACGTAGTGGTGTATGTGTAAGCTAGGAGGCAAGTTAGCCACGCTCTGAGGTGTTTCCATTTTTCTTCTTTCCTTTATTTCAGGAGAATGAACTGGGACGAGTCGGGGTAGTAAAGCCAGGGGAGAGAAAGCAGGCCGGTTGACACACTGAGAGAAAAATACCCTTTTCCCCTACTCAAGCAACGACGTGGCCAGGCTGCTCAGAGGGAGGGTTATGATTGATTCTTTTTGTGTTAGAGTAGTCATGTATCCAGACAAGGTCACCAGGTAAGCCAGCACGCCCCCCAGGCACCCCAACTAACCATTCTGACGGAAGTCTGGGAGGCATGTTGAGAGTAACCCTGCAGTTAGCCGAGGGACTGTTTCAACACCCGGTGGTGGAACTGAAAGTCTGTATGCGCTCCCATGCTCGCCCGGTGTATCAAGGTATGTAACTGCAGGCGCCCTATTGAGTGACTCTCTCTCTCTCTCTCTTTCTCACCCCGTGTGAAATGTCAAGGACCGCCCACTGTGCGCCACAGCAGCTGGGGCTGATTACCATTTGTCTGAATTATCATTCCTGTTGGATGGTGCCTGAAGCTTGTCTTACTTGCTTAGTCAGTGAATTTTTTCAGGGTCAAAATTTCGACCCAGTCCGTGGATGCTATAGCAAAAGTTTTGGCAGTAAGCTCGCCACAGTATTTTGTTTTTCTATTGGAGTAGCTGAATTTTGTCTGCTCTACCTCCTTTGCTCTTACCCTATTCTCAGGCATGGAATGGGAACAGGCCGAACCTGCAGGCTAATTCTTCGTTCACTGGGTATTCCTGTCATGAGTAGCCCGGTCTGGAATATCCTACCCGTTCTTCGCTACAGGCTTGTAGTTATCCTGTCAGGGTACCTGTGCCTCCAGGCTGTACTGACAGTGATTGCTGCTTGTGAGGAAAGTGAGACTTGAGGAAAAGGTGCATACTGGAGACTAAGGAGGTACGCCAGACTCTTTACATGTCTTGAGCATGTCATGAACAACACCTGGGTCTGTATTTTACGGCTATGTTCTGAATGTTTTCCAAGAAATTATGGCTGCCTTTGTTGACAGACCCAGTGGTGAACTTACAAGCGCTTTGTATTGATATTAGAGAGGTATTGTGTTCTCATAATTCTAGGGGTTTACTCACGTCGTGATTTTACCTGGAGTAATATGACTGTTGAAGCATGTTCTTGCTGATGGCCTGCACAGGTGATATGCTGACTGCACTGCTGTGCAATGCGACAAAAAGGGGGGGGGGTACCACTGCACCCCCTAAGGGATGATAACACCCCTGAAATTTCTGGGTTGGATGGCGCCCCCTGAGACACCCAACTCTTGGTGTGGTGTCTGGGGGGGAGTAAGAAAAATTGCCTTTCATTGAGGGTCGCCATATTGTCAGTGTACTGTGTTTGCTGTGTGAATGTGCTGTGTGCTGTTAACAGAATTGCGTGTCTTCTGTCGCCGCAGCTGTAGCGGCGCTCTGTCGCGATTTGGATAATTCTGTCGTCATCTCTGATTCTATTCATGATTAAATAGCGTTTGGTGATAAGTTGGAATCGCGAGGGTGCTTCTGAATGTTTTGGGTATGTTTTGCAAATTTAATACAAGACTCGCAGTATGGACACATGCTCGCCTTGTGTGTTGCGTGTGTGGTTGTGGTCTGCGTGGGTAACATGCTTGCCCATGACCCTTACCTTATCCGAATCCTATTTTCCTTTGTTCGCAGCGCCATGGGTTAGTGGTGCACGGGGATAGGATTGGGGACTAGATATTAGGACGTAGTATGTCAAGTTATGACTTAGTTGAGTGTACGTTAGAGGTAGATCCCAACAATGACTCTTTGTTACTGCATACTTGGCATGGCAAGTGACACACCTTAGTGAGTGTTGTTGCACGCTTTGCTTTGCCTTGTTCGTTAGCTTGATTGTTGTATGGTTTTCTTTATTTTTAAACAAACATTTTTATCTAACATAGACTCATGCCCAAATGGGAGTAAAGGCGTTTTTCTTTCTACCCGTGACCCCAGCCAGCGAGCTAAAACATTTGCTCAAAAAGGCGAAGGCTTGAAAACTTCGTTGGGTTGGCGGATACAACCCATTTTCCCTTTTTGTGTTGGGCGTGATGGTTTTCCACCGATTTGCCCTTGTCCACACGAGGGTAGGTATACAAGGTACGAAGTACTTGTGTGGCTCACATTACGTGGAAAAAATTTCGTGGCGTGCAAAATTGCCACTACATACGGCGAGAACTTAAGCCTAGAGGGAGGGGTCATCCTCTACAATACAAGTATTCTAATTTGAATTGCAATGGGTGACCTTGCCCCGTCACTCTATGAGTGGGTGGGGTCTTCAAAGGCAAAGGGTGGCGTTGCGGATTCGGGCAATTCCCGCCGCCTGGGTATTTGTCCCTGGTTGCTATGCGTGCCCGGGTTGGGAGTGGGTACCCTCCATTTCCATTGCATGGGGCCGCATGCTGGCTCGGTGTGCTCTTCATGTCCTTGATGAATTTCACGGGGGAATTCCTGCCTGCAATGGGAGGGAACAAACAACATGACGAAAAGAACGAAAAGGACGAGTGTGCACATGCATATGTTTATGAGAGAATATGCATGTTAATGTTTTCTCTAGAGTTCCCCACGAGTGGACTTAGATTTCCACAACACCCGAGGGGTCCTCTATCCCAACACCTAACCAAACGGGTTGGGATATGCGCGTCGCATTTTTCCTTTTAGAGACCCGTGCGTGGACTTGGATTTCCACAACACACACGAGTCTCTCTTTTCGAGACACACAGAAACCGGGTGTGCCCGTGGCCAATGGTAGCGTGTGTGTGTGCATGCCATTATTTTCGTTACGATGTTATATGGTTGCCTATTATGTTGGTTATCATCCGCCCCCCGAACAAGCAAGACCTAGGTTGACACCTCCCTTTGGGGTTTTGTAGCCGTGTACACCGGCCCAAGTTTACACGGGGAGGTGTAAACATGAACCGTCATACACGGTGTGGAGGGGTTGGGGGAAAAAAACTCCTTCAGGGCATGTCAACGTGCCCCCAGGGAGTGGGGTGGGCTGATACACCAGCGGGACCGTACGGTGACCTCCCCAATTTGCAACATGGAGGTGACCCCCTGCGCTACGGCCCGCCGGTGACACACCCATTGACAAAGGTAACACGCAAGCTAACCTAAGTGTTTATACGCACGCCCCCAAGACACACACGAACACCAAGAAACAAGGTGGCGTATCTATACACGTGTTCTATTGTGGATATGCTTACTGTTTGTTGTGTGTGCGTGAGTAGTTTGTGGAAGCTCTTGCATGTGTGGTATGTGTGGGGTGCCCCCATCACGTGCCCCAAGGCCGCCACCGCGAGACCCACACTCTGTGATGCCCTCCGGGCGAGTCTGTGCCCCCGGGCCCTGCCAATGGGTGTGCGCGCACAAGTGTGTCTTGTGTTTGTCGGCGTGCATTGCTCTACGATGTGTATATGTAATATGTATACGTAGTATGGCTCCTAGGTGAGGGGTCAGCAGTGGGGTCAGGTTCTTATTATATGGTTATGAGGTTTGTCTATTTAAGTGTGTCTACTCACACCCTCATCCCATCTCCGGACCTCCTCCTTTACCCTCTATGTGGTGCATCACGTGTGACACACATGCTAAATTAGACATCCACACGGACACGACCCTTGGCCGAGCCGTGCCCGTAACGTACAGCCACAACCGTGACTGGTTCACGATCCATTCATCCATTCTGGTTTCATCCTGGTCCGTTCCACACGTTCATCCTTCTTGGTGTCTGGTCCGTTTGCAAGTGGGCCTTTGGCTAGGCCTTGTGTGAGTCTTTACAAGCAAGTGGGCAAGCAAGCTTACAGCTTATAAGCAAGAGCTCACTCGTTAACACAAGCATGAATTGAAGCACATCAGGAAGCATTCAGCACATGCAAGCTCTCCTAAACTGTCCAAAGGGCGAAGCTGGAAGGTGTGGGCATCATAATCGTGTTTATCTTTGTGCCTAAGTGATCGTCGATCATTTACCCTGAGGCCATCGTGACCTCTTTCCTCTACTTAGTGAGCTACCACGCGCACTGTGGGGCCATCGGCGCTGTGTTTATTAGTGGCCCTAAGCATGCACAAGACAGAGGCAGGCACAAGACAGTAATGCATCGCAAGGCAACAATATGACAAGATCGCAGTGTTCACTGTTCCTGGTTGTGAAAAAGGGGCTGTGGTGGCTGTAAGGACTGTTACCACGGTTGCCCCGCGTTGCACTGCAGGACACGACCGTTAGCCTCCCGTAGTAACAGTCCCCTGGCCGAAGGCCATCAGGTTTTGTTGTGTCCCTTGTGATTCTTTCCCTGGCCTCTATCTCTACTATCCCTCGTGCTCCCTGCTGCAGGCACAGTCCTAAGTTACTGTCTGTGCCTCCCGTCCCGGTTGCTGGCTTTTCTTTGTCCAAAGTGAAATTTTTGCACTTTCGCGTCGCACTGCTTCGCATGTACCATTACCTTTAGTTTTGTTTAAAAGTGTGATTTCACTTTGCCTTTAGTTTTAATTCTTTGAAGAACTACCTGCCTTTACCTGCTGGACCCCACATGCCTTATGCGACACGCTGGGACCAGACTCTGCGCCCAACAGCTCGCGATTTCGCCTACTACTTATTGCGGGACCTGCGGGATCCCGTTCGTAAATTTCTGGATTTTGGCGGTGGTTCGATTCCCACTGATCGGAACTACTTCAGCGGCCGTGCGGCCGGCTCCAAGATTGCCTGCGTTGCTTCGATTCCCAATGGGAGGGAATCCTGGTAACCTGCCATTTGCTGCTGTTTGTGACTGCTACGTTCCTCTTGGGCATATACTTCCGGCCCGTGGCAGTCGCTTTAAGTAGGGGGGTGAAGCAGGTCACAACCCTACGCTGGCATTTTACCCCAAAGGGAACATTGTATGGCCCTATATATGGGATATATGTGGGGTAGCGTATATCATATTCCATTTCCTTGTTAGGAACATAGGATGTAGGATAGACAAGGCAATCTTGGATGTTTTTTTTGGTGCATGGGGGTTGCCCCCCGGCGAGCATAACACAAAAGCGGCCTAACCACGGGCAAGTGAGCGTTCATGGCGAGCCGAAGTTCATCGAAGGACAGCAGCCATATGTACAGTAACTCAGGGGGTGTGACCCTGCTCCAAAATGCACCAAAGGCCTGGTTACTGTGGGCTGTGGCTTCGCCATTAGCCCTGTGGTTGGTGTTATGACGCAAGACGAATCGAGAAAAAAAAAGAAAAAAGGACTCTATATATATTTTTATATATATATAGAAATCAGAAACAAAAAAGTAACCCCGGCCATAGATCATCTGGGGTATCATGAAAGACCTCCAGTTAAGTGGAAACCACTGACTTCTCCAAACGTCAGGGGAAAGTTCGGAAAGCTCTGAGAACCGAGTGATGCCTGTGGTGGCCTTACCGTAGTAATTGAGCGGCTGCCGGTTTCAAATTGATTCACAGGCCAACTTCAGCGTTCAAGGGGACGGGAACGAGGATCTCAGGGAACTTTATCAATCTGTTGGCATGCAGCGTAAGGGCAAACGCCGTTTGTGAGCGGGCTCGGAGCACTGGAGTGCTGCGTTCTTTTAGTCCAGGTACCACAGGACTTCCGGGGACGGCTCGCGAGGTTCCGGTATCCAGAACCAGCAATAGTAGTATCCAAAACCTTCAGGTTCATACCACCAGTGAATGCCGAGGTACCACATGACAGCAATGGATGGGGAAAAAGGCTGTAAATTGGATGATTGACTGGAAGGTGTACGAAAAGGAGCTGGAAGAGAGCATCAAACAAACGTGGTCCCATCTCATCGATCTTTCAAACGGTGCCAAGAAGTTAGGGGGGGGGGGTGCAGATCGCAGGTGGTGAAGATGAGGAGGATGGGGAAGAATGACAAAAAGAAAAAAAAAAGGAGGGGGGGAGAAACTCGTCACCCGGAGACCAAGGCGGGCCAGAAACCCCCCAGTCGCTTGCGGAGCTTAGTTTCTTTTCGCGATGGCTTTTTTAGGGTAACTCGTTTCTAAGTGGGTAGTTACGGTAAATTAAGTAGTTGGGATTTGGTTTTTTTGTTTTTGCTGTGAACGTGTCTGTGTTTGTGGGGGTGTTTATTGGCGACTGTTGTGTTTGTCCTTTTTGGGTAGGTCAACAAGGTGGAGTTGTGAGACGAAGTGCTGTAGATAGAGTATTGGTTGTTCCATGGGTTGTCTGCGGAATCTGGTTGGAGTAAGTGCAGATCGTTAATTGGGTTTTGTCTGAGCCAGGTTTGTGTCTCTTGCAGTGCTGTTTTGAGTCGTTTTCTTCTTTATTTAAAGGCTGTTTTTAGGTTTTGTAGGTGTTGGAAGTAGGGAGTGTCGGGTGGGATTTCTCTTAGTGCATTACTGAGTGAGTTGGGAATGAGCGTGCGGATGTAGTTTCTTCTTTCTCCTTTTGTTGCATGTAGCCACCAGTCGATGACTGTTTGTTTAAAGGGTTGTTGCCAGACCTCAAAAAAGGGGTCACGAACTGGTTTCGCTGTGCCGCATTCGGTCACCGTTGTTATGGGGTCGAGGGGGTGATGAGTGTGGCATTTGGGGCATTGATATGTGTTAAGTTTGTAATGGGGAAGAAAACCAGTGCAACAGTACAGTCCGTTTGTCCATTCAAAAGGTAGTCTGGAAAACCACGATGTGTGGGCGTAGAAGTCGGTGCTAGAAGGTAGGTGTATGTTGTTGTGTTTATGGTTTGGAAGTAGGTGTTTGACAGTTTTGCGTGTAATGCGTCCTGGCAGTGGTGTATGCTTGTGGTATATGAAGTGAAAAGTGTCCGGGTTGTGGTGTTCAGGGTGTTGGTGGAGGTTGAGTGATATCCATTTAGAAATTTTGTCAGAGTGCTCATTGCCATGGAAGTCAGCGTGTCCTTTGATCCAGGTGAAAATTATGTGAAGGTGGGTGTTGTGAAGAAATTCCCAAATATAGTTGTACCAGAGAGCGAAGCAATCAGCTTTAGAAGCGAAGGGTTTAGTTTTTAATTGTTGTATTTGGTGGAGTGTGGAGCAAACCGAGAGGTTGTCAATGGCAAAAATGATTGGTTCAGAGAGAGTGTCAACGTGTTGGAGGTAGGTAAACAGTATAAAGGCATAAATTTCTGCTGGGTAAGATCCCTTTATCGGTGATGTGTTGCAGATGGTTGTTGGCGGTGTAGTGTTGAAGGTGATGGCGGCGCCCGATGGCGTGTTCACTGTGGGGTCATCCGACCCGTCGGTGTAGGCAATCGTAGCGTTAGGGTAGGTGTCGAGTGCGTCTAAAAGATCGTGGCATCCCCAGTAGTGCAGGTGCTGAGGGTTTGGGGGAGAGAGGTTGTTTTTCAGGGTAAATTGAATGAAATTTTGAGTGGCGGTGGTACCAGTGAAAGAAAAAGGGAAGTTGGTCGTGTCGGGTAGTGAGAGAGACTTGGTAGGCTTGGAAATATCTTGGGATGTGGGGAGAGTAAGGAAGCGAAATTGGTGGTTGGGGGTGAGGATTGTAGACATGTCAGGGAAAGTAACTGTGGTTTTCTGAGGCATGGGGTGGTCGACTGTGCCTCGGAACCATAGGGTCGTTTTTGTGGTGTGGGTGGTATTTTTCGTAATGGAATATGTTAATGAGTCGCTGTTGGATTGGTAGTAAATAAAGGCGACTTCGATTGTTGTGTGTGTTGGGATTTGAGAAGGGAGACATGGATTGACTGTGGGTATGTTGTGAGTGTGGAAACCTAAAAGGCTAGCAGAGTGGGCAGTCATGCGTTGTATGGTGTTGGGGTTGGTGGACTTGTAGCGCAAGGTGTACTTGAGTCTTTCGTTTGTGTGGGAAGGTCCGTCGTCGTGTGTGTAGCGCAGTATATGGTTGATGGCTTGGATGTGGGTTACGATAGAAATTTTCGTGATGTTTAGACCTAGTGTGTGTGGGGGGGAGTATTTGGTTTTATTGGGGGTGCGAAAGGATAGTTTGCCTAACTTGGAGATATGACTCCAAATTGTGGTGTCCAGTTTGTCGAGGTCCTGTTGCGGGAGTGAGTTGTAGATCTTGGATGTTTAGTAGTTATATCAATTAGTGGATGATAGGGTGGATTTCTCATATGTGCATATCAGGTATTTCATTGGCTAGGTGTACCATATCTGTTTGCAGGATACTATCCAGTCAACCAGGGTTGGAAAAGACGGCGTATATATACGCGTAACGTATATATACGCGTACTGTATCGCGAGAATACAATACAGTACGCGTCTGATGGGGGGGTCACCGACTGGCGCCAGACGCGCGTGCCGCCGCAGAGAATGAGGTTAAAAACTAACAAAACGCGAGATTTCATGCTTCTGCAGGCTGCCGACATTTTGCATGCAGCAAAATTTTAACTGTTGATCCCCGACATATTGCTTTAAAGTAGTTGTGACACAAAAAACGAGTTGCAATTTAAGACGTGTTTTTCAGAACCAATAGCACCGCTGTGTCCCCACTGCCATTGCGCATCCTGCAGTATGCTTGTCGTCGTTTGAAAACACTTGCGCGCCGAGAAAAAGCCGTCGCGAACTTTGCGTGCAGAGATGTAGAATGCCACAAACAACATCTGCGTGCAGTGAAGGAAACGCTACGAGCAGCATACAAGAGTCAGAAGGTATCCAAACAAACCACACGAAAGCCAATTGTCTCGCTCAGAACGCCGACGCAGATGAGACAGGTTCTGATGAGTGCGATGAATGGGATGAATGGGACCACGTGTTTGCAGAGCAATGGCAGAGACACCAGTACGAGTCGTATTGTTGGAGACAACAAGAGAGAGCCGGCAGCCCATGTCCTACGCTAACTGGTCGCGACTGAAGATGCCATGAAATAGCGAGCAGGAGCTGAAGAACTGGTGGATCACAGAGCAGGAGAAACAGTGCGCCTGAACAGGTTTGAGTTCCTATTCCTCCTCCTCCTCATCTTCGTCAAACATATGGTCAGGCAACACACGGGGCTCTCTGAAAGCTTGGTACCTAATCTTTCGCAGTAGCCTCATGTTCTGAAAAATATAAACAAGCTTCTCCACCTTGTGGCCATACAGACGGTTCCTACTTTTTGAATGCACAAAACCAAACACACTCCAGTTTGTAATGGTCTTGTCCTTGGTTTGATTCTGATCATCCTTGTCGAAATCCTTCATTCTGATCTATCTCCTTCTAACGTCTGCGAAGCACTCAAGAACAATAACCAAAACTTAATATCATCCCGTCAATCTGTACAAACATTTTGAATGTAAAATACATACCTAAATTATGCTTTCTGATATGCCTACTTTATTCTGATCTGGCCTATGCTACGAATGCGCGACACACGCGATCGCAGACTCAAAGACGCACTAGCGATCTTTACTCTGTGTCCTATTACACTCCCTTCCCAAGCTATTTGCTGGGGTTTACCTCAGCAAATGGCTGACTAAGGAAAATAGACACTCAGATCTTTACTCTAGTGTTGGGGGGGGGGGGGGCTGGGCTGCTGTAGACAGCCCAGGGCAGGGTGTCAAACAAAAAAGTCAAACACACACCCAACAAAAAGTTTACTGTGGCGCGCTGCAGGACTGAAGTACACTGCAGCCCTACATACTAGTTAGAGTGGAGGTGGGGGTGGAACTGTGGGCCTGGACTACACTGCAACCTACAATACTAACCCGCCTACAAACAGAAACTGCCTGCAGCAATGGCTAAGCAGGCAATGCAGCCCCAAAAGCCCTCTGGAAAAAAAAAAGGGGGCTGTCAGAAAATCTGTAACAATTTTCTGCCTGCCTGAAAAGGTTATCTAATGTACAAAATCCCTGCCTGCCCTGCAGTATACGCAGCAAGTGGAGACGTGTCTCATTTTTTGTGCGTCTGTAAAAACAGTGCTGAAACTTGATGTAATGTACAAATACCATTAACCTGTACGTTGTTAAAGTTCTTTGGTCGCGCCCCGAATTCAGGACCTCTGATATTCTTTGACGTTCTTCTGGTCCTGCCCCGAATTCAGGACCCTCTGATGTCTTTTGAAGTTCTCCACTTGCTGGCACTGCAAAAGCAAAACAGAAGCAACAGAACACGCATGTCATATAAAAGAAAACGACGACGTGTCGGATCGTCAGCACATATCCACCATCCACTGTTGATGTCCACTTCTGTTGACCTGACCTGCATGAACGCACAGAGGTTAGAAAATACACACACGCAAACGACAACTATGCTAATGCACATGACATGAAAAAACGCAAACGAAAGCCTACTGAAACGCAGCCTGAAATATTTTTATCGTTGTATCCTGTTGTCAAACGCGTAACCGTATTTGTAAAATCTATAAGAAAAACCAATCAAGCTGGACTGAGCAAACCTACGCCAACGCTTTGCCACACCTAGCGCACGCACAAATGCACACACATACTTAAAAGAAAAAAAGGAAAGACCAACACAAACAAAATAATTTGAAATGTAAAAGAATTAAAGTAAGAAGTAAAAGTATACCAAAACACAAACAACAAAGCAAACTCACAACTCACGCAGGGCTATGCAAGATGTGTGTCAGGCGCGGGTGCTCATCTCCTGCCTGCCAACCCAAAGCAAAAATCACCTTAAGACCAGGCCCTGTGCATCCCACACCATGGCCAGGGGGCGGGGCGAAACACACGCCACACCACCGAAAAGAATGCTCACCCAGGCAAAACAACAATACCAGGGAGGGGTGTCCAGGGAATGAATCACTCAAACCCATAGAACAAGATGCATCACGCACCAAAAAAACAACCGCCGCATCACGCAGCGCGGGCGGGGCACCTCACGCACCACTCAGCGCATCACGCGCACACCCTAGGGTTTGGGGGTTTGGAGCCTCACGCTCCTTAGACAGTAGGGGGTTTACCGTAACTCTAATCGTCGCACGCAATGTGCGGTTGCTGCCAAAAGCTGCAAACAGAAAACGAAATACACCCATACAGGTAAGTACAAAATGAAGCCCTTAAACAACATGACAAACTCACACTGAAGTGGAAGCACGCTTCAAATACGAAAAAGACGAAAAGGGTCGTGGCCATGCGCAAAGGGGCGGAGGTGGCCAACCACTCCAGCAAATACAAAGAAGAAAAGAAGAAGCACAAAGGTAAAACAAAAGAAGACAAAAGACCCCAAAACCACAAAATGAGAAAAAGTGTCAAAAATAAACACAAGAGGAAAAAGAAGACAAGCCTGCATATACATATACGCAAACAAAAACACCGCACACTGAAAAAATCACTCACTGTACACGCAGCACATACCCAAAATGTACATTCAACTCATTTGAATCCTGGATTCTTGGCTGTTCAACCTGCAAAGGCAGGAGCACAAAAGCCAACGCGACACAAACACAAACAAACGAAGCGAACACACAGCAGGCATGCAACACACAACACACCTGTAAACAGGACGTGTCCGCGTGTGCTCACCTTTCGTGTTGCCTTGTGTTGCTCGTGTTCCACCTCTGCACAAACACACACACACAGAATCACAGAGCAGTTGCAAAAAATAAACCCGTGACGAAGAAGCGAAACACGGCGAAGACAAAACGAAAACGAGCGAACACAAAGCTGGCATGCAACAGTCGCCACACCTGAAACGTGTGCGTTGTTGCTCACCATACCCGCATCCCACTGCTCTCGTGACGCCGCTCCCATGACACGCTTGCGATGCTCTGCACCTGCAAAGCAGGAGTGGCACACCAAACGCAAAGCAGTGTCAAAAATTAATAATACAATGATAACGGTCGCTCAAGCGAACGAAGCAAACGACACAAAATGCAACACGACGCAAATTAAAAGGCTGGAAAGCAGCCAACACCAAAATTTACCTACTGTCACTCTCTGCCGTCCCTTGTCAAAGTCCACAGGCGCCTTCTCAGAAAGTGCCACCGGCGCCACCGCGGTCCAAAGCAACGTGGGCGCCCCACTCCTTACGACGGCGCTATGAAGGGGCTGTCAAGGGGCTGTCTCACCAGACCTGGCGCTAACCAAGGCGCTGTAGGCGCCCCATTCGGGCTGACGGCGGTGACCAACACGCTGTAGGCGCCCCATTCCTGCTGACGGCGGTGACCAACGCGCTGTTTCGCCCTCCTGGCGCCCAACAAAGTGCCGTTATTGATGAAGGAGCCGTCAACTCCATCTGGCGGCGCTCCTATCAGCGCCCTACTTCTGCTCGTGGCGGTCTGCACGGCGCAGTCGTTGATGAAGGTGCTGTCAGCACCTCACTCCCTCTGGCAGCGCCCCCATCAGCGCCGCCCTGGTTCTGCTCATGGCGGCTTGTACAGCGCAGCCGCTCACAGCGCTGTCGGCGCTGTGCAATTGCCCTTGGCGCCGATGTGGATCCTTGGCGCCGTACTCGTCCAACGTCGCAGCAAGCACGCACAGCATAAGCAAGACCTCTTTTTCGATTGACGGGATTGTAATGGTCTTGTCCTTGGTTTGATTCTGATCATCCTTGTCGAAATCCTTCATTTTGATCTATCTCCTTCTAACGTCTGCGAAGCACTCAAGAACAATAACCAAAACTTAATATCATCCCGTCAATCTGTACAAACATTTTGAATGTAAAATACATACCTAAATTATGCTTTCTGATATGCCTACTTTATTCTGATCTGGCCTATGCTACGCATGCGCGACACACGCGATCGCAGACTCAAAGACCCACTAGCGATCTTTACTCTGTGTCCTATTACAAGTTGCGCTCTGCAGCAGAGGCCACTGTAGGGGTTGAATGTACGCGCAGCGCAATGTCCCTCAGCACTGAGTTCTCATAGCAGAAAGCTTGGAACCAATTGAGGCCGCCAAGGGCAAGACTTTCTTTGGTCCAAAGTCGTTCATCTGCGAACTCTCCACACCTTATAAGGAACTGTTGCAGTTGCAGTTTGGCTGTTTGAGCATGCTCCTTGCCACCAAAGGATTCAAAAACCTGAGCAACATCATTCCTGATCTCACTGTCCTTCAGTGGGTCTTCCTCACGAGTCATCAAAGCAGGATTAAGCACATAGCTGGCTGAATGCACAGGGTGGTGCAAGAACTTCCACCTTTCGAGTACAAGTCTCTGTGCCTGTTTGTGTTCAGGTTTGGGAAGTCCCTGATGCTCAGCAACGTGCTGTTGGAACAAAAGCATCTCGTAGTACACCACACTATTATAAGTGGACCCTTCTGTGGCAGCTTTCCTGATCATACACGCCAGTGGCTGCAGCAATGTTCGACAACTCGACAACAGCTTCCAGAAGGTTGTGGAAAGGATGATCTCAGCGATGACTTCGGCTTTGGTGCCGTCGCTGGTGGCGTACGACCACTTGGTGTTGGACCAGTCCGGTGAGACAACCGAACTCTGAAGTGGCCCCTTGTTCTTCACCATGAACTTAAGACATGGGTAATTGGTTGCGAACCGTGTGTCGCCAGGCAGTGGAGGCTCCGTCATATCCTGCTGTGCATCTTTTTCCTTGTGTTTCTTCTGCTCGTCCTTCAGAATCCCAGAGGCTCTGAATCTGTTTCGGAAAAAACTGAGAACTGTCCGGCACTTGCTGATGACTACCTTAACAGTGGGGAGTGCACAGAGATCCTTGAACAGCAGATTGTAGCCATGAATGGTACATCCAATCTTTGTCAAAAAATGATCAACCTCAAATTTCTCAGACTGATCCAACACGTTCAGGGCAGCCTGCATCACAGCTGCATTATCTGCCACCACTGTTGAGGTGGGGCAGGGCAGCTGCAACTGACGAACCACCTCCAAAGCATCGTGAATGCCCTGTGCGATGTGGTCTGCATTTTTCAGTTGTTTGCCAGGGTAGTCTGCCTTCACAAAAACTGAGCCACGGCGCCCAATCAGATTGTAATTGATGACAGATTGCCTGCGGATATTCCAGTACCCATCTGTTGCCAACCCTGTGGGATGATCTGCAGCAAACACAGGGCCAATCTCTTTTGAAATGTTGTCGTAAACTGTGTCCAGCAAACCATCAGCAAGCTTTTGCCTGTTGGGGGGATACAACTGAGAACTTGGTAGACCAGCCTTCACACATTTGATCAGTTTGTCAATGTAGCGACGCAGCATCACATCTTCAGAGATACGAAATGGTATACCAGCGTGGTACATGACATCAACCAGGTTAAACAAATATAGAACACAAGGTATCCAGAAAAAAAACAAGAAATTGAGACAAAAAATTATTCTTGCAAACAATTGCAGGTTGTACACTAAAACAGAATAGCTGCAAATTCTAGGAACTTAACTCCTGTGAACGTCGTTATGTCTTCTGTGCCAAGCAATGTTGCTGCCCATGCCACTGCGACCTCTGCTCCTGACCACCAGGTCTGGTTTCACCAGCGTAGCACCCACGCAGTCTTTTGAAGCGTCTGTGTACAGGTGATACGGCTGTCGAGGGTCGATAGCACTGAGATGTGTCGCGTTGATCATCGCCTGCTTCAGCCTGTCGAAGGAAGCCTGATGGACGGTTGTCCATTCCCACTCGAAGTCTGCCTTCAACATCGCAGTTAGAGGGGCTGCGACAGCTTGGAACCCTTCGACAAACTGCTGGTAAAATCCACACAATCCAATGAATTGTCAAACTTCATGAACCGTAGTTGGCGGAGGCCAACCTCGATTTACCTTGATCTTTTCGGGGTCCATGTGTACTCCATCTTTGTCGATGATGTATCCACAGAAGGGTACTCGACTCTGAAAGAATGTGGATTTATCGATGCAGGGAAAGACCTGGTGTTTGCGGAGTAGTTCATGTACCAAATTGAGAGGTCGTTGGTGTTCATCCGCATCCTTCCAGAAGACAAGGATGTCGTCGATGTACACCCATACAAAGATCCCTAAGTGGTCTCGATGGACATCATTCACAACGCGTTGGAACGTCGATGGCGCATTACAGAGGCCAAAGGGCATAACAACCCACACGAAGGCGCCAAATTGTGTGTTGAAGGCGGTTTTCTCGATATCTTCGTCTTGGATTCGGATCTGGTGGGACCCACTGACAAGGTCGATCTTTGAGAATACGGTGGAACCCCCAAGTGTACTCAAGATGGATTGGATCGATGGCAAAGGATACCGATCTTGTACAGTTCGCGAATTCAACGCTCGGTAGTCGAGGCACATGCGCCATTTACCATTCGCTTTCTTCACCCTAGGCAACCTGCTCCGTATGGACTCGAGGATGGTCTGATCCGACCAGATCGATGCAACTTGTCCAATTGTCGTCGAAGTTCATCTAGTTGGCTCGGATCCGTTTTACAAGGATGTACCCACGGTGGATTGTCTTCCGAATCGAGGCGTATTCGACGATCTCTTCCAGGTCGATACGGAGGTAGGTCTCCATACTCCGCTTTCTCCCGGTCGTAGAGGTCCGCCCACTTGTGTAATCGATTCGGCAGTTTGCGTCGAACGGGGTCAAGCCCGTCATCATTGCCATCACTGGCTTGCATCTTATACATTTGATCGAGCGGCACTGCTGGTCGAGGCATGCAGCACGGAAATACTTGATCTCCCGTGAGATCAGATCGACGGATCTCTCTTTTGAGTTTTGGCAACGAAATGTACTCGATCTCCATATCGCTGCACTCCTCATCGGTGATACCATCTTTCGTTTCGGACTCATGGTACATGTCAGTACCGCGCTGAACATGTGTCGACGAGTGTAGGTCAAGGTGTTCTTTGGCATGTGGGGTAGGATTCCCAACCGGACTGGCTTTGGAGGAACTGGATGAAAGTATCGAAAGAAGGTCCAGCTTTGAAGCTGCTTGAAACTGTAGCTGGGTGGAATGTCTTGATTCGCCAAAAGATAACCGGTACGAATTCCAACCATGTTGGATGTCGGAGTACCGTTCCTTCCAGTTGACAGTTGGATTGTAGCTTCGAAGCCATGGTAGTCCAAGTACTACATCCGGCAAAATCTCCAAGACCTTGAAGTGATGACGAAATACAAGCTCTCCAACTCGAACATAAGCTTTCGTGTAGTACCGTATTTCGACTTGGACACCTCCGGCTGTCAAGACGTGTCCAGGGTTTCTCAGTTTATAGAGGGGAAGTCGCGCCCTCTTTGCAGTTTGCATCGACATAAAGTCGCTGGTTGCTCCACAGTCGACCAACAGTTCCACGCTGGAGTCAAAGGAGTCTTCACGAAATGCGCAAATGCGACCTCGAACCGTGAACGGAGACGCATGCTCAGGTTGGGTTCCTTCCGCATTGACAGGTAGGTAGGTAGGTAGGTAGGTAGGTATCTTCGGGAGCTCGGGATGCCTCCTTTGACATTGCAGGAAGAAGGTCTTACCAAGGGGACGTCCTGTCCCTCCCACTGCCCTATGTCAGGTGCCTCTTGAGCCGCTCCCGCATGTGCTTGGGAAGGCATTGTCGCGGCCACCCGGTCCATGTGTCCCAGGTGGGAGGGTGTCCCCACATGTGTCCATGGGTAGGGCCACATGCCCCCTCCTTTGGGCGGCAGCTCTGAGGGGCTGCCCAGCCGTGTGGAGTATCTCTCACCACGAGGGGTATTGCTCCCGCTTGTCTACGGTACGACCGCCTCACCCTTGTGGCTTGAGTTGCGGGGCCACTCTGCTTGGCAGGTGACCCCCTGCTGGGCTGTGTACCGGCTCGCCTGTCACCGGTTGCTTCCATGGCTCCGGGTGACGTTTGCCATGGTCCTCGATGCAGCCTGGCCGGGCTCGGACCAGTGGCTTTGGAGTACCGCTCCTGCCACTGGCCCGGTGGGTCGGCTGGGTCGCCCCAGTGCGTCCGACCCATGGGGTATTGGTTCTTTCCTGTCCCTCGGCTGCCCTACGTGTGTGCAGCGTCCTGGGCCGTTGGGCTCCTGTTCACCGGTGTGCCCGCGCGGTTTGCTGTGGTGCGTCTGCGGTGTCCTGGGCCAGCTGGCTCCTGTTCACCGGTGTGCCCGCTCGGTGTGTTGTGTCGCATGTGCGGTGTCCTGGGCCCCTGGGCTCCTGTTTACCGGTGTGCGTGCTGTGTGCGGTGCGCGTGTGCCATGGGTGGATGTGTCCCTCTCCCTCCCCCCCTAATGTTCGTTTTTTTTTTTTTGTTTTTTTTTTCTGTTTTTTTTTTTTTTTGAAAAAAGAAAAAGAAAAAACAAAAAAGAGGAAAACAGAGGCGCGCGTACACTGCAGGCACAGGCATGGGCAGCTGGTGCGGCGGTGCTATAGCGTTGTGTCCTCTGGCGTGTGTCGCCGGTGCTGTGGCGGCGGTCGCGCCCCAGGGGTGCGGCTCGCGTGTCCTGATGTACATGGGTATGGGTCAGGGTGGGTTTGGTTAGGTGTCTCTTTGCTTCTGGTGCTGGCTGGTTAGGCGGCTGTGTGGGCTGTGGCTGTGGGCTGTGTCTACGCTTTTCCCTCAGCGGGCCTGGTTTGGAGTCAAGGGTTGACGGTTTCGGGATGTGGCTCGGGTTTGATTTGTGTTGGGGCTTCGGCCCGGTTAGGCTTGGGTCAGGGTGGGTTTGGTGAGGTGTCTCTTTGCTTCTGGAGCTGGCTGGTTAGGCGGCTGTGTGGGCTGTGGGTGTGGGCTGTGGTTGCGTTGTTCCCTCGGCGGGTTTGGTTAGGAGTCAAGGGTTAGCGGTTTCGGGGTGTGGCTCGGGTTTGATTTGTGCTTGAGTTCTGGCTCGGTTAGGTGGTTGCGCGGGGCCGGGCGTGTGGGTAGCGGCGTCCACGGAGTCGTGCGCCCGAGGCGGGTGCGGGGTGGTGCGTGCGGGCCGGCCGTTGGCCGGTGGCCTCACTGGGAGTCCCACACGGAGGGGTCGACGGGCGTGCCGGGGGCGTATGCAGCGTGCAGGTTGGGCAGCAGCGGGCGCACGTGCAGGGCGTCGGCGTGCCCGATGGAGACCTCACTGAGGACCGAGGGGTTGGCGGCAAGTAGTATGCGATGCCCGGGAGGGGTGGTGGCGGGGAGCGGGAGGATGTCCGCGGCTCGCGACGCGGGGGCGAACACGGCGTGGGTCGGGTGCGGCCCCGGGAGTGGTGCTGGGGGGAGCGGGACCACAGGACGGCGGTCTACTGTGAGGTGCCAAGTGCCGCGATGGTGGAGGAGCCGGACTAGGGCGATGCTGTGGCGCAGTGTGTGGGGCTGGGTGCTGGGCGGCGTGGGGACGTGTGGCGGGAGGGGGGGGGGGCAGGGCGGTGGCGTGGGAGGGGGCACGGCGGAGGAGTGACGTCAGTGACGTGTGTGTCGTGCTGACGGTGGAGAGGAGCCCACGGTATCGGGCCCGGGTTCGGCGCCTTTGGGCGTAGTGGTGCTCGTTGTCGTGTGCGTTGGCTTCCTTCGGCGTCCGGTTTGTTTGGTGACTTCTGGGCGGGGCCTGGCGTGGCGCCCCGTGGTGGTGCTGTGCTGGATAACGGGGTTAGATGGCGGCGCCGCTGGCCGGGGGGTCAGGCGCGTCGTGTTGTGTGGCGCGCAGGGCTCCTGGGGTGTTGTGGGTGTCGCCGGTGTCGGGGTGGTGAGGGGGTGTGTGCGTGCGGGGCTGGGCTTTGGGTGATGTCCCACAGGCGGATGCCGTCTCGCCGCGCTTCCTGGAGGGTCTCCCGCAGGCGCCTGAGGACGTACGGGTGGTCCTGGGGCGCGGGGAGGTTGCGGGGGTGGACTCCCAGGGGGTGGAGCGCATCGGCCAGCATGGCTTCCCATGCGGCCTGCGGCATCCGACCCCCCGCCGGCCGGAGGTGGCAGTTCTCCACCGACCCCTTGCGGGGCCGATGAACCAGGCCCTCGAGGGAGGGCTCTCCCCGGGCCCACTTCCGCAGCTCCCAGAGCTGCGTGTGGGTCCAGCGCTGCCACCACTGTTCCTGGGCGGGCCTGCGGTCTTGGGCGGAGGAGTGGGCGTGGGTGGGTGTGATGGGGTCGTGGGGGCCGGCGGCGGTGGCGGGCCTAGGGGATTCCTCGTAGTCCTGTTCCGTGGGGGTGCGTGGGGAGTGGGGGTGCACGCGGATGTGGACCCGCGGGTGTGCGCGTACGGTCTCCGCCTCGGGGTTGGGCGGGGATTCGCGGCGGTGGCGGTAGTGGGGCATGCGTTGCATGTGGGCTGTCATCGGGGGCCGGTAGGGGGGCGGGGGCGCTGCTGGTGGACCCTGGAGCGGTCCGTGGGCCTGGGGTGCGGGCTTTGGGAGGTGGTGGGACGAGGCGCGTCGCGCTTCGGCCGCGGCGCGCTCCGCCATGAAGGTGGTGGCGGTGGCGTCGGTGACGGTGGGGGGGCGCCGCGCTGGGCGCTGCTGCCTTCGGGCCTGGGA
Organism: Eutreptiella sp. 'Long Island Sound 2002'; assembly: GCA_964036045.1. Classification (NCBI taxonomy): domain Eukaryota; phylum Euglenozoa; class Euglenophyceae; order Eutreptiales; family Eutreptiaceae; genus Eutreptiella; species Eutreptiella sp. 'Long Island Sound 2002'. Next base: position 7,535,693 of record OZ038384.1, on the reverse strand, counting down.
CGGCTGGGGCCGGATGTCGTAGAGGACATCCTGGGGGGGCCGGGCCCGAGCTGCCGTCGTGGCGCCGGGTTTGGGCTTGGGCTTGGGCTTGGCTGCGGGCCGCCGTTTGGCGGCGGCCTTGGGCTTCGGCTGGGTCGTGGGCATGGGCTTCGCCGGGGCGTGGGCTTTGGCGGCGGTGGGGCTGTTCGCGGTGGGGGCGGGTTTGGAGGCCCGTTTGGGAGGTGTCCCCCGCGGCCTGGGGGGTGGAGTGCTGGATGAGGACGTGGTGGTGGTGGTGGTGGATGAGGTGGTCGTGGTGGTGGAGGTTGTGGAGTCGGAGGCGGAGGAGAGGGCCGCGGGAGACGGCGGAGGGTCCCGGGCCTCGGGGGCGGGCGTATGATGCTGGGTCCTGTAAGTAGCGAGAACGCGGGTGCAGGTTCGGGCATCGGGCGTGTGCGCGCGTTTTCCCTGGTGATCCGTGCGTGCTGGTGCTGGCGTGGCGGTGTTGTCTCGGCTGTGCGGGCACGTGGGTTACCCGGGGGGTGGCCATATCTGCTCCAGGACGCGGGGGTGTGTCTGCTGGAGGTAGTCGAGGGTCTCGAAGAAGCATCGCTGGATGCCGGGCATGTCCTCCTCTGTGAGGTGGGGGTAGTTTTGGGTGGGGGTGTGGGGGCCCGGCCATAGCAGCGCCATGAGGCGGGCTGCCACCATGTACGGGCATAGTTGTGGGGTGGTGGGGCGTGGGGGGGTGGGTCCCCCGCGGTTTGGGGGGGCTTCCATCTGCTGGGGGCGCAGCGTGACCACCCACACCCATCGGTCCGCGGGGATCCCCCAGGTCCGTTGGGTCCACTTGGCGAGGCAATACATCGCCCTACCAAGGCCCTGGTAGCCGCTGCGGATGGAGAGCAGCGCGTCCAGGGATTCGGGTTCCCACGTGCCCCAGATGTGGGGGTCGTCCGGGTCGTCCCCCCTGGCGTACGTGTCGGGGCCCGGGTTGTGTGTGGGGGGGGTGTAGTCGGCGGGGAGGAGGGAGTCGGTGCCGTGTACCACCCAGTGGTCTGTGGGTGCGTCGTAGGTGGTGGTGGAGAGGGTGTAGTGCAGATTGTACATGAGGGTCATGTACGTGGAGGGGGCTGGCTGCTGCTCGTCGGGGGTGGGGATGTCCCCCGGGACGTGGTGCCGGAAGTTGCTTAGGGAGGCCATCCGGGCCACCCATGTTTCCCGCTCCCACTTTTTGGTGCTGTCGGGGGTGGCGTCGGGTGGGGGGTGGGCCATGTTGGGCTCGCGGTAGCGGGTGCGGCCCTGGGTGCTGTCCCGCTCCGGCACGGGGTGTCCGACCAGGTGTCGCCCCCAGTCGATGGGGGGTACCCAGATCCGGCTCCCCGTGGGGGGCGGGCTCTCGCCGTCTGGGGTGGCGCGTGGGGGGCGCTCGTGTCGGGCGACATGGAGGAAGGCGTCGAAGAGGAAGTCTCTGACGCCTTCCCCCAGGGTGGCCGCCTGGACCAGGGTGGCCGCCCGGATGGGGGTGCTGGTGCCGGAGGTGCGGAGGTACAGCACGACGTCCTGTTCCCCGACCCCCCGGAGGTGCTGCCGTACCGCTGCGGGGTTGTGCAGGGCGTAGGGTTCGGCCGGTGCGGCGACTGGTGGTGCGGGGTGTGATGGGGGGGGTGGTGTGGGTTGGGGGGGGTGGTCATCGTTGTCGCGCGTGGGGTCCGGTGATGGGGTCTCTTGTGGCGGTCGCGGGAGGGGGGATTCGCGGTGGCATGTGTCGGCGGGGGTATCGACATCGATTGGCTGGTGCTGGCTGCCGCGTGTTGTGTCCGTGGCCTGGTCTCGGGGGGGGGGCGGGGGGGGGTGGTGTGGGGGTGGCGCTGTTGGTGGTGGGGGGGGCGGGGGTGGGTGTTGTGCTGGCTGGGGGTCTGGGCGTCCCTGTGGGTCGTGTGGGTGTTGCGTGTGTGCGCCGTGTGGCCCTTGCGGTTCTTGACTGGTTGTGGTGCCGGGGTGTGGGTGGGAGGCGGCTGCATGAGCGTCCGGCTGGGGCTATGGTCCGTATGTAATGGGTGGCTGCTGGTGGATGGTGCTCGCTGGTATGGGGTGTGGGTGGGGGGGCTGCTGGTGGTGGTGGGGTGGGGGGGGCGGGGGTGGGTGTTGTGCCGGCCTGGGGTCCGGGCGTCCTTGTGGGTCGTGTGGGTGTTGCGTGTGTGCGCCGTGTGGCCCTTGCGGTTCTTGACTGGTTGCGGTGCCGGGGTGCGGGTGGGAGGCGACCGCATGAGCCCCCGGGTGGGGCTGTGGTCCGTATGTGATGGGTGGCTGCTGGTGGATGGTGCTCGCTGGTATGGGGTGTGGGTGGGGGGGCTGTTGGTGGTGGTGGGGCGCCCCTACTCGGTCCTGGTGTTGCCGGTGTGCGTGCGCGGCTCCTCGCGGGTCCATGGGGGTGTACCGTGGCTGGCATGTCGTGGGCCCGTGTAGCGGGGGCGGCGGGTGGTGCTGGACCGCGTGGTGGTGGTGTGGAGGGTGTGTCGGTTGTGTGTGGTACCCCGGCGTTGGTGGGTGTGGTGGCAGGGGCTGGTGGTGGTGGTACACGTGATGGTGTGGTGCGGTGATGTGCGCTATGTGGGGTGGGTGGTTCGCGGGGCCTGGTTGTGCTGGGGCGTGGTGGGGATGTAGCTGGTGGGGGCCGCTGTAGCTTGGGGGCATTAGGGGGTAGGGGTTGGGAGGGACGGGGGCGCGGTGGTGGTGTTGGTGGTGCCATGTCCCCTGGCTCTGCGCGTACGGTGGTCCTGGCATGGTGTGGACGTGTGTGGGCGGTGGTGGCTGACTGGGCTGCGGGGTTTGGGTGCTGCGGTACGGTGGTGGTGGTGGGCGTTGGTGGTGGTGGTGTTGTTGGTGTGCCCCGGGGGTCTGGGCGTGGGGCGGTGCGGTGTGGCTGGACCCGGGCCTTGGTCGGGGCGTCGCGCCCTGCTGGCGGGCGCGTTGGCGGGCCCCCTTGTGCCGGTGCCCCTTGGTCTTCTTGGCCTGGTGGGTGTCGGGGGCGGGTGAACCCCCCTGTCCACGTGGGGGCGACGGGGAGCGGGCGCGCCAGCGGTGTGCCTCTTGGAGGCTCGTCTTGAGGCCTCTGACGTAGGCCTCCTGGTCCGTGAGGCTCATCCGCGTGGCGGTGGCCTCGTCAGGGGCGGCCAGGTGGGCGTCCCGGAAAGACGCCCAGCCCTCCAGGGGCGTCTGTTGCGCGGGACGGGGGTGGTGTGCCGGGTAGAGGGGTGCGCTGAGGGGGTAAGGTGTTCCCTTCTGTCGGCCGAGGGCGTTTGCGAACCGGCGGCACGTGGCTCGGAGGTAGGCTGCTATCTCCTCTGGTGCCGTGTCGGCCCACGCTTCCGGCGTCAGGGCTGCTGCTTGGGGGGCCGGGAGTTGTGGGTCTGGGAGGTGTAGGTCTCGGTGGTGGAGGTATAGGGCGAGGAGGATGTGGCGGGCCACCACGTTCAAGCCGCCTCCGCTGTGGCGTAGGGGTGGGCTGTGGGGGGGCAGGGGTGTGTTGCCCGCGGCCACGGCTATGGCCCATGCGTGGTCCGCCGCGTCCGCCACGTAGTACCCTCCCAGTTGGTCCCGGAGAGTGTCGGTGAGGTACCCGAAGAAGCTGGGGTGGCTGGCGGGGGGGGGTGCGGCTGGGGCCGCGGGCCGTTCGCGGTGGCGGGGGTTGAGGTCCCCGCAGTGGGGGCAGTGGGTGAGGCGGTGCGCGGCTCCCAGGCAGACCCAGTGGTCTGGGTTGCAGGGCAGGGCTGTCTGTGGTAGCCGCTGGCGAACGCAGAGGGGACATGCGGTGGCTGGTGGTTGGTGGTACCTGTGGACGGACGGCGGCGTGGGGGGATGGGGGCTGGTGGCGCGCGCATGCTGGTGGGAGCGTGTGCGGTGCCTGTGGCGCCCGTGTGTGCTGTGCCAGTGCTGTGCTCGGTGGACGGTGTGTAGACGTGGTGGGGGTTCGGTGTTGGTATGTCACGGGGTAGGTTCTCATGGTTGGTAGAACAGGAGTTTGAGGAGGTGGGCTTGGTCTGTTGGGGGCAGGGTTGCCGCATGCTGCAGGTATTTGTGGGTGCGGTATGTGAGCTGCTCCGCCGTCTTGGCAACGGCCGTCCGCTGCATGTGTGCCGCCGTGGCCTGGGGGTCCTCCGCGTGGGTGCGTAGTAAGGTGTAGACGGCAGTGGGGACGAGTCCTCTGCGGACTGCCTCGAGCACCTCTGTCTGCTTGAGGACGGTGGTGAGTTGCTGGGTCGCCGGGGACTGCGCCAGCCATCCGGCGTGCTGTGCGATGGTGTGGGTTGGGTTCCAGTCTGTGAGGGTGTCCAGTCCCCTGTACAGGGGGCACGCCTTGAAGTGGTCCCATGTTTCTTCTTCCGCGTGGCTGCAGATGCATTTGGTGTGTCCTGCGGGGACGTGGATCGAGCGGCGCGTATACCATCGGTGGTATCTGGTGAGGAGGGGAAGTTGTTCGAGGGCGAGTTGGAGTCGGGGCTTTTGTAGGTGTGCTGGGAGGCTATCCGGGCGCAGGGCGGAGTAGTAGAGGGGGGTGTGGACGGAGTTTTCGAGGCGTCGGAGGAGTTCGGTGTTTGCTGGGTGGCCCAGTGTGGTGGCGAGTTGCTGGATGGGTGTGGGGTAGTGGTACTGCTTGTCTCGATCCGTGTACGGCGTGTCCTCGGGCTTCCGTTGGGGGGGCTGTGCGGCCAGGCGTATCGGGGGCAGGTGCTGCAGGTGGCTGTGGTGTGGGGTGTCCAGTCGCACGCGTTCGAGTCCTGGGGTGTGGTTGGTGTTCTGGTGTTTGGCCTGCGTGTCTGCGCGTCCATTGCCGTATGCGTAGCGGTGCGACTCCTGCTTGACGATGTGTAGGGCGTCCTGGGGGTGCATGCCCTTGAAGGCCATCCATAGTCCCAACGCTTGTGTGGTAAGGCCGGAATCGAGTGCTTTGTGGAGGGGCAGGTCTGCAAGGCGCCTGGTGAGGTGGATGTCGACCGTGGCGTCCACGACTACCCAGATGTTGCGGGGCCGGACCGTCGTGGGTGGCGGTGTGGCGGTGACGGCGTCTGCCATGGTGCGCGGTTCGCCGTGGGAGGACGCCCCAAAGATGGTGGTCCCGATGTGGTGTTCCACGTGGAGGCCGTCCGCGTGCCGGGTGATGCGCACGGAGGCGCAACCGACCGTGGGGGTGCGTTGCTGGGTGCCGGATGCGTCAGTGAAGTAGATGATGTCGGTGTCGCTGGGTATGGGTAGGCGGGCGATTGCTGTGGGGTGATAGACGTAGATGGGGTTCCCCTGGGTGGTTCTGGCGGTGATTTGCGTGGGTTGCAGTAGTGGCGCTGCATAGACGCCTATTCCCTGGGTGATGATGGCCTGGGCTCGTGGGGTGAGGCGGAGGAGGCCCCTGTCTGGGCGTCCCTGGGTGATATACGCGTACATCAGGTGGAAGAGGTATCCCGTATTGGGGTGGAACTTCTGGCACGTGATGGTCTGTCGCCGCTCCTTGTCGTCTTTGTCGCCGCGGAGGGTGGGGCATTTGTGCTGTAAGGGGCGCATGGGTGCCTCCTGAGGTCCTGCGCGGTGTGGGTCGCAGCGGTCGTACTCCATGGCTACGCTGTCCGGGTCTGCCCGCTCGTTGGTGAACGTCCATGTCGCTGTGGGTGTTCGGGTCCATGCTACGTGCGCCGGGTGGTCTGGGGGTACCGTGTGAAACCAGGGGGAGAGCCATGCCTGCTGGTCGGCGGTGGCGGCGGCGGTGGGGGTGTGGTAGTGGGTGGAGATGAGGTGCAGCAGGGGCCACGGAGTGTCGAGGGCTGCCGGGCCGCAGTGCCAGCACGTGCGTGGTATGCCCTGGTCACTGTGTCTGACTGGTGGTACATCGGTCTCCGGTGCATTGTGTTTGGGGATGGACCAGGGGGCATGGTGTCGCTGGACGGTGCGGGTAACATGTTTGTGGCCGTTTGGTGCTAGTAGCAGGATGGTGGGTGGTGTCCAGCCTTCGGCTGACGGGGCGGGCTCCCCCTGCGTCGTGCCGCCGTCGTTGGGGGTCTCGTGTTCGCTCAGGCGGGGCCGGGGGTGCTGGCGCTGGAAGGCTGTGTACCCCGTGTCGATGTCCTTGGGCCCCGGCATGTCGCGCCCTGCCTTCGTAGCACATGCGCGGAGGTACGCTTGGAAGACGTGGCGTGCCAGCCATTGTGGGTCGGAAAGGAACGGGGCGTGGTGGGCGGTTGTCCATTCCCACTCGAAGTCTGCCTTCAACATCGCAGTTAGAGGGGCTGCGACAGCTTGGAACCCTTCGACAAACTGCTGGTAAAATCGACACAATCCAATGAATTGACAAACTTCATGAACCGTAGTTGGCGGAGGCCAACCTCGATTTACCTTGATCTTTTCGGGGTCCATGTGTACTCCATCTTTGTCGATGATGTATCCACAGAAGGGTACTCGACTCTGAAAGAATGTGGATTTATCGATGCAGGGAAAGACCTGGTGTTTGCGGAGTAGTTCATGTACCAAATTGAGAGGTCGTTGGTGTTCATCCGCATCCTTCCAGAAGACAAGGATGTCGTCGATGTACACCCATACAAAGATCCCTAAGTGGTCTCGATGGACATCATTCACAACGCGTTGGAACGTCGATGGCGCATTACAGAGGCCAAAGGGCATAACAACCCACACGAAGGCGCCAAATTGTGTGTTGAAGGCGGTTTTCTCGATATCTTCGTCTTGGATTCGGATCTGGTGGGACCCACTGACAAGGTCGATCTTTGAGAATACGGTGGAACCCCCAAGTGTACTCAAGATGGATTGGATCGATGGCAAAGGATACCGATCTTGTACAGTTCGCGTATTCAACGCTCGGTAGTCGAGGCACATGCGCCATTTACCATTCGCTTTCTTCACCCTAGGCAACCTGCTCCGTATGGACTCGAGGATGGTCTGATCCGACCAGATCGATGCAACTTGTCCAATTGTCGTCGAAGTTCATCTAGTTGGCTCGGATCCGTTTTACAAGGATGTACCCACGGTGGATTGTCTTCCAAATCGAGGCGTATTCGATGATCTCTTCCAGGTCGATACGGAGGTAGGTCTCCATACTCCGCTTTCTCCCGGTCGTAGAGGTCCGCCCACTTGTGTAATCGATTCGGCAGTTTGCGTCGAACGGGGTCCAGCCCATCATCATTGCCATCACTGGCTTGCATCTTATACATTTGATCGAGCGGCACTGCTGGTCGAGGCATGCAGCACAGAAATACTTGATCTCCCGTGAGATCAGATCAACGGATCTCTCTTTTGAGTTTTGGCAACGAAATGTACTCGATCTCCATATCGCTGCACTCCTCATCGGTGATACCATCTTTCGTTTCGGACTCATGGTACATGTCAGTACCGCGCTGAACATGTGTCGACGAGTGTAGGTCAAGGTGTTCTTTGGCATGTGGGGTAGGATTCCCAACCGGACTGGCTTTGGAGGAACTGGATGAAAGTATCGAAAGAAGGTCCAGCTTTGAAGCTGCTTGAAACTGTAGCTGGGTGGAATGTCTTGATTCGCCAAAAGATAACCGGTACGAATTCCAACCATGTTGGATGTCGGAGTACCGTTCCTTCCAGTTGACAGTTGGATTGTAGCTTCAAAGCCATGGTAGTCCAAGTACTACATCCGGCAAAATCTCCAAGACCTTGAAGTGATGACGAAATACAAGCTCTCCAACTCGAACATAAGCTTTCGTGTAGTACCGTATTTCGACTTGGACACCTCCGGCTGTCAAGACGTGTCCAGGGTTTCTCAGTTTATAGAGGGGAAGTCGCGCCCTCTTTGCAGTTTGCATCGACAAAAAGTCGCTGGTTGCTCCACAGTCGACCAACAGTTCCACGCTGGAGTCAAAGGAGTCTTCACGACATGCGCAAATGCGCCCTCGAACCGTGAACGGAGACGCGTGCTCAGGTTGGGTTCCTTCCACATTGACACCTCCAAGTGTCAGATTCTTTTCGGGTTTATGGGTGCTGGTGGTGGTGTTCAGCTCTTCCCGAGGACGTCCGCCACCGGGTCTTCGGAATTATTTTCTAGGCTGTTGTAGGCCTTTCTCTGCTCTTGGAGCGGGATCAAAACCGTGCCTTGCTGTCTCGACTTTGATCTCGTCGCGGTGTGTTCGACCTTGATTCCGGACGTTCTCGTCCTCGGGATGGCGGTCGACCTTTTGGACAGTCACGGGCCAAGTGGGCTTGTTCACCATAATTGTAGCAACGCCTGCTTTCTGGACGATCCTGGCGTCCACCATGTTGGCGTCCGAACCGTTCACCAATGTAGGCATGTAGCTCTTCTCGGAGCTTGGCAATTGCATCGACGTTCATCGGCTCTGCCACAGTCGAAGCCGTGGGCGCTGCAGCTGGGGTTGGCATGGGATTGACGTGTGGCGTTGGCATAGGGTTTGATTGGACACTGGAAGTCGACATAGGTGAAATCATCATAGGCAGGGGTCCTGACACTGCAGGACCCAGAGTGTGATCTGATGTCGTTCTCGATGCGTTCTGTACCTCTTTGAGCTGATACCCAGCCGCAATGTAGGCTTCCGCGATGGTCTCTACCAAGGTATCGAATCCAAATGGCCTATTGGAACGCCATCTCGAACGGACTTCAACGATGTACTGCCGACGAACAGCGTCATTCGACAAACCTTCAACAAATCGAGAGTTGACGAGGTAACCCATCTGGAGGTCACTGGTTCTTAACCTTCGACTTGATAACGCAAGTACGAAATTCCCGAACGTAATCTGCATGTCGAGTGAACTCGCTCCCTTTCAAGCTCAACATCCTCGACAAATACACTGGCTCATGGGATATGCAGTTCAAACGTTGGCCTAACACAAGCATGAGCTCGAACCAGTCATCCTGTACAGCCTTCGTCAAGCTATGATAATACTCAGCAGCATCACCATCGAGGAGGAATGACATGGTTTTTTTTGCACTGAACGGCGCCTTTTGTGGCTGGCCAGGCCGTGAGGAATGACATGGGTGCCGCCTGATCGACGGGTGAGGTGATATCCGACAAGGTGAAGGCTTGTAACAAATGCTCCCTCCATGTTCCAAAATCTCCACATCCAGGTCTTCGGGAGAACCTCTTGACCAGTTTTTTCAAGCGCTCGACACGGCATCCCACAATCTCTTGCGTAGGAGCATGCTGGACTGCGAACTGATGTGCTGGATGTGGTTCGAAGGCAGGCGGTTGTGGAAGTGGTTGTTGTGGAGGGTGAGGTGAACTGCTCGGCGGTGCATACAGCGGTTGATTCGAAGAAGAAGGTGGTTGTTGATGGAGCTGTGGTTGTGGTTGTGGAAACTGGATGTTGTTCGGAGGTGGTTGACTCGAAGTTCGTGAAAATTTGTTGCGCAGGGCATAACATTGCCACAATTCATGCTCTACGCGTCGAAGTTAATTTGCAGCAGCTTGAGTTGCATTTTCCGTCGAGGACTGCAAAGTATCGATGCGCTGACCAGTTGCTGCAGTAGCACTTGCTGCTGTTGCCTGCAACGCATCGATGCGTTGTTCCAATTCGATAACTTTGGCTTGAGTATCTGCAAGCTTCTGCCAAAAGCTGTGAAGATCACGAGAGACACATGGAAACCACTCGCTTTCTCGACTAGCGATGTGCTCTGCGATGAACCTTTCTAACGAAATCGAAAATTCGTGATGCAAGGGTGAATCACTTCAAAACAGACTGTCTCTGATGAAGTGCAGCATAGCTGCATCGTCGAAGGATCACTCCATTGTAGTGAAGCCGGTTCGGACCCCCGTGGACATCTTTGGGTCACTTGGGGTGTGTATCTATGGGCCGGCAAGCCGCCATTGGCTGATATCATACTCTCTCATCCACCTGACCTAACCTGATGTGATAGTGTGATAGGCTTGGCCATTCCAGCTATGAGCGGCCATATTCAATACCGAGGCACCGCCGGCTGAGATTTATATATCAAAATATCAGAAATCAACAGGGTTTTTTTATCATAATGTTTCCGTAATTTGCCAGCTATCCGTTCTGATTGTCAATGTATCGGCGACTTGCAGGTGGCTCGCGATTTTGCGGTAACCGATTGGTTAACTGTTATTTCCAGATATTTTAGGGGAAACCCCGATGAAGGGTTAAATTTCATCCGAAAAGGGTTCGTTGCCTCCGCAATTTTCATGTTATACACTCGCAAAATTAATCCGATTTTTCAGACATTCAGAATCGGATTTTCGATTTCAAGGTCGCCGCACTTGATATGATGAATTTCGGGTGGTCCTACATTTTTCCCCGATCACGAATCAACCTTCCTTTTGTTGTCTCCTTCATTTTTCTTGGAGATATAGGCGAAACAAAATTGATTCGTGAGGCCACTTTGAAATATCATATCTCCGGCTCACTGCGAGGAATTTCAATTTTGAGATATGGGCTGGAATCGCCTTGGTCTCAACTTACTTGAGAGAGGGTCGAATGCCTTTAATGTGAACACCTGTTGGGTGTAGCAAGGGATAATGGTCAAGAGGGTAGAAAGTGATTTATAACTCTTGGACCATGCAACCGAATATTTTAATGCGACATTCGAGTGTATCGCACGAGTGTTGGTGTTGCATAGAAACTTTCCTTGGGTTCCTATGTATTTTTAACGTGAAGTTATGTCCATGGAGGGGCATGGCATACCATGGTGGGAGCCACTTTTAAGGGTATGTGTTATATGGATGGTATGTGCTTCGCTATGCTCACGCCCATGTTATATATCTCCGTTTGTAGGAAGATATGTGGAGTCATACGTGGCAAGAGCTTCGCCCATGTCCCAATGGTGAGCCCCATAGCGCTAGACTAAGCCTACCGCACATGTAGTGCACGTGGGAAGCCTTACGGAGCGACCCATAAGCGCCATTACCAATTTTCCCATTTTCATGGTGCATGTCCAGAGGAGGTTCGAAGGTGTCTTCATGCATCCATTTGGGGATCCAAGTGGGGGGATTGCTCACAAATGGTTCGAAGCAATAGTGTGTTGAACCATATGTTGATACCATGGGTGAGCGAAGTTATATACTATTCTGATTACCTTGAATTTGGCAATATTTGCATGTTTTTGACCTCATTTTATGCTCATTTTTGTATTTAATGTGCTCAACTGGTCGGCTAACAGCAAAGTGCCTAGAGATCCGTGAACTATGGTATGTTGCTTATATGTTGGCATATGCTTTGGTGTTGCACCTCACCATATGCCGGATCACGTGGTCACTTTGGCGTGGCACACGAGGCCTCACAAATTTAGGTCTCAAATTCGTGAGTTGCCTTGTGAAGCATGGTATGTATATATCCGGAGGGGTTTGGGAGCCAATGTTGGAATATTCTTGGGCATGGACCTTTGGTCTATATCACCCTTGTATATTACTCTCGGGTTTGACGCATGCATGGAGCATTTGAATATTTGCCGTATTTATTTTTGAGTATATAATTGAATTTTGGGCACTATGGTGTGATTTGCCTAATTTTGCTATGTTGTGAGGTCATCTGCATGGGGCAATTCTCCAGACCCAATCAACTCCAAGTCCAACCAAAGTTATGTCAGGGTAGGGCATAGTCCTGAGTGCCACTCTAGGCCATGACACGCCACCTCCCCTATTGGGCTAAGATTTAGAGGCTTGGGAGTGAACACATTTTTGGGGTTTGTGTAGTGGCTTTTGCCACATGGCATTTAGCCATCTTATTTGACTGGGCTCAGGGCATCATGTTCGCGAGTCAAGGAAAGATCTTGAGTCCAGGGAATGAGGGGTCTATGGCTGTGATTGTGTATGTTTCCATCTCTCCCCAATTTTGCTTGATTTCTATTCATATGCCAATTTCAGGGTTTCCTTATTGACTTTGGTGCAATTCTGTGTACATGCCCAACGCCCGTGTGTCCGTGGGCACCGTGAGACGACCGGCGTGTTGAAAGGAGTTGTTGAGTGTCAACGCGGAACCTCAAACACCCTTGGAAGCCCTCAGTGTGGATCATTTGGATTTGAGCTATTGTACTTGGGAGTTGGTTATTGCAAGGGATCAGCATTTGTGTGAAGGACCCATATTTTACTATTTTTTGTGGGAAATTGTGCAGGATAGGGCAAGATCATGCAGAACCTGGTGAGAAGCAAGACCATAGCAGTGACAGAAAATGGTGGAAGGGGTACAGCATGGGCCGGTCCTGTTAGAGACTCTCCTTATGGTAGCAGAGGATTACCTGCCCCCTACCGCCGCACCGGGGACTTGGGCCCTCATGAGCCCTGCCCAAGGGCGCCCCGGGTGCAGATCGTTGAGTCCGTGGAGTCGACGCCGGACTTGGAAGCCCGAGAAGAGCGAAGATGCTCAGGACGGAGAGCCCTTGTAGGACATGGGCTAGACATGGAGGACCTGGCCTCCATGAGTGAAAGGCAATGCCGCAAGGCTTGCAATCTCCGCTCCGCTGCGAAGGAGTAAGTAAATAAGTAAGTAAGGGCGGCCGCGTCCGCAGCCTCATCTGACATCTCCTTGTTTGTTTTACATGGTGGCCGCCTCTGGCGGGAAGGAGTGCTCTCCACCATCAGTTCCCCTGGCGACCCCTGTCTCACCTCACGGCCGAGAACTTCAACCAGGTTCCCTTGGGGCATGACCGGTGGTAGGCTCCCTTCAGTCGCTGCCCTCACGGTTTCAGCTCCTTGCGGTCACCCTTCGAAGGATCCCCCCGCCTTCCCCCCCTAGCACAGCCTATTGGGCGCCTGCAGGCGGGTTTCCTGTGGATAGCCCTCGCCGACAGCGGAGCATTTCTCTCTGTCAACCACATTCCACCACTCCCCATCCCTCACGGGCTGGAGTACCCACTCGGCTCCCGGATGCACTTGGTTGTCGTCCATCCACGGCTGGAGGCCAGGGGGCGACCCTTTCCACGTTCCCCCTGGTCCCGCTCACGCGTGAACCTACGTGTACTCAGGCCATTGACCCGGGGATCTCAAGGTCAACCCTCACCCCTGCAGACACCTCACGGCCGTCCCGGAGTTCAGGGCATTTTCCCCACTTCCCGTGGCCAGGCTCCCCATGGTTGGCCGATGGTTCACCACTCCATGGCGACCGGTTTCCCAATCCCATGGGGCTGTTGCTTGGCGCTTTCGGCCTCCCTGCCCTTCCCATGTCCCATTCCCCTTTGCCTCATCCCGGCACTGGCCCGTTCCGAGCGTCCCTGGGACTCCCTACCCCGTCGGGCCGTTGTGCGGCCCTAGCCTAACTCCCTTCCCCGCCCCGTCCCCTTGTCCCTTCATCCCGTGTTTATACCCCACCGGGTCGCCCGCTACCCTGCGGCGCTGGCCCACTGGGGCCTCTTCCTTCCGGGGACCGCTTCATGCGCTTAGCATGGGTCGCTCCCTTCCCGGCCTAATCCCCTGGGCTGTCTTGCGGCCCCATCCCATCCCTCATCCCGTGTTTATACCCCACCGGGCCGCCAGCAACCTTGTGGCGCGGGCCCTCTGGATCCTAATCCATCCGGGGACCGTTTCGTGCGCCTAGCACGGGTCGCTCTCTTCCCGCCCCCTTCCCCAGTGCCGCGGCCCCGGCCTGTTGCGTGTTCGGTGTCCTGGGCCCCCTGGCTCCTGTTCACCGGTGTGCTCGCTCCGTGTGTGGTGTTGCGTGTACGGCATCCTCCTGGCTCCTGTTCACCGCTGTGCACGCCCTGTGTGTGGTGTTGCGTGCTCGGTTTCCTGGGCCTCCTGGCTCCTGCTCACCGGCGTGCACGCTCTGTGTGTGGTGTTGCGGGTGCGGTGTCCTGGGCCGCTTGGTCCCTGTTCACCGGTGTGCACGCTCGCTGTGTGTTGTTGCGTGCGCGGTGTCCTGGGCCGCTTGGCTCCTGTTCACCGGTGTGCCTGCCTCGGTGCGCTGTGTTGTGTGTACGGTGTCCTGGGTCCCTTGGCTCCTGTTCACCGGTGTGCACGCTTTGTGTGCGGTGTTGTATGTGCGGCGTCCTGGGCCTCCTGGCTCCTGTTCACCGGTGCGCATGCTCGCTGTGTGCTCCTCGCATGCTTCCTATCCCCCTCCCTCATCCTCGCTTGTACTAGTGCAGGCTCTCTGTGTCTGCCCTCCTGCTTTTTCCTGCCGCCGCCTTCCCGTCCTCGTGGCGCCCCTGGCGTTTGCATTCCAATCTCCGTCCGTGTTAGTCTTCTCTTTCGGCCTCTCCGGAGTGGTGGAGTGGTGGAGTGGTGGAGTGGTGGAGTGGTGTAGTGGTGGAGTGGTGGAGTAGTGGAGTGGTGGAGTGGCGAAGTGGCGGAGTGGCGGTGTGGCGGAGTGGCGGAGTGGCGGAGTGGCGGAGTGGCGGAGTGGCGGAGTGGCGGAGTGGCGGAGTGGCGGAGTGGCCGAGTGGCGGAGCAGTGGAGCGGTGGAGTGGTGGAGTGGTGGAGTGGTGCAGTGGTGGAGTGGTGGAGTGGTCGATTGGTGGAGTGGTGGAGTGGTGGAGTGGTGGAGTGGTGGAGTGGTGGAGTGGTGGAGTGGTGGAGTGGTGGAGTGGTGGTGTGGTGGAGTGGTGGAGTGGTGGAGTGGTGGAGTGGTGGAGTGGTGGATTGGTGGAATGGTGGAGTGGTGGAGTGGTGGAGTGGTGGAGTGGTGGAGTGGTGGAGTGGTGGTGTGGTGGAGTGGTGGAGTGGTGGAGTGGTGGAGTGGTGGAGTGGTGGAGTGGTGGAGTGGTGGTGTGGTGGAGTGGTGGAGTGGAGGAGTGGTGGAGTGGTGGAGTGGTGGAGTGGTGGAATGGTGGAGTGGTGGATTGGTGGAATGTTGGAGTGGTGGAGTGGTGGAGTGGTGGAGTGGTGGAGTGGTGGAGTGGTGGAGTGGTGGAGTGGTGGATTGGTGGAATGGTGGAGTGGTGGAGTGGTGGAGTGGTGGAGTGGTGGGGTGGTGGACTGGTGGAGTGGTTGAGTGGTGGAGTGGTGGAGTGGTGGAGTGGTGGAGTGGTGGAGTGGTGGAGTGGGTGAGTGGGTGAGTGGGTGAGTGGGTGAGTGGGTGAGTGGGTGAGTGGGTGTGTGGGTGAGTGGGTGAGTGGGTGAGTGGGTGAGTGGGTGAGTGGGTGAGTGGGTGAGTGGATGAGTGGGTGAGTTGGTGAGTGGGTGAGTGGGTGAGTGGGTGAGTGGGTGAGTGGGTGAGTAAGTGAGTGGGTGAGTGGGTGAGAGGGTGAGTGGGTGAGTGGGTGAGTGGGTGAGTGGGTGAGTGGGTGAGTGAGTGAGTGGGTGAGTGGGTGAGTGGGTGAGTGGGTGAGTGGATGAGTGGGTGAGTGGGTGTCTGGGTGAGTGGGTGAGTGGGTGAGTGGGCGAGTGGGTGAGTGGTTGAGTGGGTGAGTGGGTGACTGGGTGAGTGGGTGAGTGGGTGAGTGGGTGAGTGGGTGAGTGGGTGAGTGGGTGAGTGGGTGAGTTGGTGAGTGGGTGAGTGGGTGAGTGGGTGAGTGCGTGAGTGGGTGAGTGGCTGAGTGGGTGAGTGGGTGAGTGGGTCAGTGACTGAGTGGGTGAGTGGGTGTGTGGGTGAGTGGGTGAGTGGGTGAGTGGGTGAGTGGGTGTGTGGGTGAGTGGGTGAGTGGGTGAGTGGGTGAGTGGGTAAGTGGGTGAGTAGGTGAGTGGGTGTGTGGGTGAGTGGGTGAGTGGGTGAGTGGGTGAGTGGGTGAGTGGGTGAGTGGGTGAGTGGGTGAGTGGGGGAGTGGGTGAGTGGGTGAGTGGGTGAGTGGGTGAGTGGGTGAGTGGGTGAGTGGCTGAGTGGGTTTGTGGGTGAGTGGGTGAGTGGCTGAGTGGGTGAGTGGGTGAGTGGGTGAGTGGGTGAGCGGGTGAGTGGGTGAGTGGTCGAGTGGGTGAGTGGGTGAGTGGGTGAGTGGGTGAGTGGGTGAGTGGGTGAGTGGGTGAGTGGGTGAGTGGGTGAGTGGGTGAGTGGGTGAGTGGGTGAGTGGGTGAGTGGGTGAGTGGGTGAGTGGGTGAGTGGGTGAGTGGGTGAGTGGGTGAGTGGGTGAGTGGGTGAGTGGGTGAGTGGGTGAGTGGGTGAGTGGGTGAGTGGGTGAGTGGGTGAGTGGGTGAGTGGGTGAGTGGGTGAGTGGGTGAGTGGGTGAGTGGGTGAGTGGGTGAGTGGGTGAGTGGGTGAGTGGGTGAGTGGGTGAGTGGGTGAGTGGGTGAGTGGGTGAGTGGGTGAGTGGGTGAGTGGGTGAGTGGGTGAGTGGGTGAGTGGGTGAGTGGGTGAGTGGGTGAGTGGGTGAGTGGGTGAGTGGGTGAGTGGGTGAGTGGGTGAGTGGGTGAGTGGGTGAGTGGGTGAGTGGGTGAGTGGGTGAGTGGGTGAGTGGATGAGTAGGTGATTCGGTGAGTGGGTGAGTGGGTGAGTGGGTGAGTGGGTGAGTGGGTGAGTGGGTGAGTGGGTGAGTGGGTGAGTGGGTGAGTGGGTGAGTGGGTGAGTGGGTGAGTGGGTGAGTGGGTGAGTGGGTGAGTGGGTGAGTGGGTGAGTGGGTGAGTGGGTGAGTGGGTGTGTGGGTGAGTGGGTGAGTGGGTGAGTGGGTGAGTGGGTGAGTGGGTGAGTGGGTGAGTTGGTGAGTGGGTGAGTGGGTGAGTGGGTGAGTGGGTGAGTGGGTGAGTGGCTGAGTGGATGAGTGGGTGAGTGGGTGTGTGGGTGAGTGGGTGAGTGGGTGAGTGGGTGAGTGGTGAGTGGGTGAGTGGGTGAGTGGGTGTGTGGGTGAGTGGGTGAGTGGGTGAGTGGGTGAGTGGGTGAGTGGGTGAGTGGGTGAGTGGTGAGTGGTGAGTGGGTGAGTGGGTGAGTGGGTGAGTGGGTGAGTGGGTGAGTGGGTGAGTGGCTGAGTGGATGAGGGGTGAGTGGGGTGGGGTGAGTGGGTGAGTGGGTGAGTGGGTGAGTGGGTGAGTGGGTGGGTGGGTGAGTGGGTGAGTGGGTGAGTGGGTGAGTGGGTGAGTGGATGAGTAGGTGATTGGGTGAGTGGGTGAGTGGGTGAGTGGGTGAGTGGGTGAGTGGGTGAGTGGGTGAGTGGGTGAGTGGGTGAGTGGGTGAGTGGGTGAGTGGGTGAGTGGGTGCGTGGGTGAGTGGGTGAGTGGGTGAGTGGGTGAGTGGGCGAGTGGGTGAGTGGGTGAGTGGGTGTGTGGGTGAGTGGGTGAGTGGGTGAGTGGGTGAGTGGGTGAGTGGGTGAGTGGGTGAGTTGGTGAGTGGATGAGTGGGTGAGTGGGTGAGTGGGTGAGTGGGTGAGTGGGTGAGTGGGTGAGTGGCTGAGTGGATGAGTGGGTGAGTGGGTGTGTGGGTGAGTGGGTGAGTGGGTGAGTGGGTGAGTGGGTGAGTGGGTGAGTGGGTGAGTGGGTGTGTGGGTGAGTGGGTGAGTGGGTGAGTGGGTGAGTGGGTGAGTGGGTGAGTGGGTGAGTTGGTGAGTGGGTGAGTGGGTGAGTGGGTGAGTGGGTGAGTGGGTGAGTGGGTGAGTGGGTGAGTGGCTGAGTGGATGAGTGGGTGAGTGGGTGTGTGGGTGAGTGGGTGAGTGGGTGAGTGGGTGAGTGGGTGAGTGAGTGGGTGGGTGAGTGGGTGAGTGGGTGAGTGGGTGAGTGGGTGATCGGGTGAGTGGGGGAGTGGGTGAGTGGGTGAGTGGCTGTGTGGGTGAGTGGGTGAGTGGGTGAGTGGGTGAGTTGGTGGGTGGGTGAGTGGGTGAGTGGGTGAGTGGGTGAGTGGGTGAGTGGGTGAGTGGGTGAGTGGGTGAGTGGGTGAGTGGGTGAGTGGGTGAGTGGGTGAGTGGGTGAGTGGGTGAGTGGGTGAGTGGATGAGTGGGTGAGTGGGTGAGTGGGTGAGTGGGTGAGTGGGTGAGTTGGTGAGTGGGTGAGTGGGTGCGTGGGTGCGTGGGTGAGTGGGTGAGTGGGTGAGTGGGTGAGTGGGTGTGTGGGTGAGTGGGTGAGTGGGTGAGTGGGTGAGTGGGTGAGTGGGTGAGTGGGTGTGTGGGTGAGTGGGTGAGTGGGTGAGTGGGTGAGTGGGTGAGTGGGTGAGTGGGTGAGTGGGTGAGTGGGTGATCGGGTGAGTGGGGGGGTGGGTGAGTGGGTGAGTGGCTGTGTGGGTGAGTGGGTGAGTGGGTGAGTGGGTGAGTTGGTGGGTGGGTGAGTGGGTGAGTGGGTGAGTGGGTGAGTGGGTGAGTGGGTGAGTGGGTGAGTGGGTGAGTGGGTGAGTGGGTGAGTGGGTGAGTGGGTGAGTGGCTGAGTGGGTGAGTGGGTGAGTGGATGAGTGGGTGAGTGGGTGAGTGGGTGAGTGGGTGAGTGGGTGAGTGGGTGAGTGGGTGAGTGGGTGCGTGGGTGCGTGGGTGAGTGGGTGAGTGGGTGAGTGGGTGAGTGGGTGAGTGGGTGAGTGGGTGAGTGGGTGAGTGGGTGAGTGGGTGAGTGGGTGAGTGGGTGAGTTGGTGGGTGGGTGAGTGGGTGAGTGGGTGAGTGGGTGAGTGGGTGAGTGGGTGAGTGGGTGAGTGGGTGAGTGGGTGAGTGGGTGAGTGGGTGAGTGGGTAACTGGGTGAGTGGGTGAGTGGGTGAGTGGGTGAGTGGGTGAGTGGATGAGTGGGTCAGTGGGTGAGTGGCTGAGTGGGTGAGTGGGTGCGTGGGTGCGTGGGTGAGTGGGTGAGTGGGTGAGTGGGTGAGTGGGTGAGTGGGTGAGTGGGTGAGTGGGTGAGTGGGTGAGTGGGTGAGTGGGTGAGTGGGTGAGTGGGTGAGTGGGTGAGTGGGTGTGTGGGTGAGTGGGTGAGTGGGTGAGTGGGTGAGTTGGTGGGTGGGTGAGTGGGTGAGTGGGTGAGTGGGTGAGTGGGTGAGTGGGTGAGTGGGTGAGTGGGTGAGTGGGTGAGTGGGTGAGTGGGTGAGTGGGTGAGTGGGTGAGTGGGTGAGTGGATGAGTGGGTGAGTGGGTGAGTGGCTGAGTAGGTGAGTGGGTGAGTGGGTGAGTGGGTGAGTGGGTGCGTGGGTGCGTGGGTGAGTGGGTGAGTGGGTGAGTGGGTGAGTGGGTGAGTGGGTGAGTGGGTGAGTGGGTGAGTGGGTGAGTGGGTGAGTGGGTGAGTGGGTGAGTGGGTGAGTGGGTGAGTGGGTGAGTGGGTGAGTGGGTGAGTGGGTGAGTGGATGAGTGGGTGAGTGGGTGAGTGGGTGAGTGGGTGAGTGGGTGAGTGGGTGAGTGGGTGAGTGGGTGCGTGGGTGCGTGGGTGAGTGGGTGAGTGGGTGAGTGGGTGAGTGGGTGAGTGGGTGAGTGGGTGAGTGGGTGAGTGGGTGAGTGGGTGAGTGGGTGAGTGGGTGAGTGGGTGAGTGGGTGAGTGGGTGAGTGGGTGAGTGGGTGAGTGGGTGTGTGGGTGAGTGTGTGAGTGGGTGAGTGGGTGAGTGGGTGAGTGGGTGAGTGGGTGAGTGGGTGAGTGGGTGAGTGGGTGAGTGGGTGAGTGGGTGAGTGGGTGAGTGGGTGAGTGGCTGAGTGGGTGAGTGGGTGAGTGGGTGAGTGGGTGAGTGGGTGAGTGGATGAGTGGGTGAGTGGGTGAGTGGGTGAGTGGGTGAGTGGGTGAGTGGGTGAGTGGCTGAGTGGGTGAGTGGGTGAGTGGGTGAGTGGGTGAGTGGGTGAGTGGGTGAGTGGGTGAGTGGGTGAGTGGGTGAGTGGGTGAGTGGGTGAGTGGGTGAGTGGGTGAGTGGGTGAGTGGGTGAGTGGGTGAGTGGGTGAGTGGGTGAGTGGGTGTGTGGGTGAGTGGGTGAGTGGGTGAGTGGGTGAGTTGATGAGTGGGTGAGTGGGTGAGTGGGTGAGTGGGTGAGTGGGTGAGTGGGTGAGTGGGTGAGTGGGTGACCGGGTGAGTGGGTGTGTGGGTGAGTGGGTGAGTGGGTGAGTGGGTGAGTGGGTGAGTGGGTGAGTGGGTGAGTTGGTGAGTGGGTGAGTGGGTGAGTGGGTGAGTGGGTGAGTGGGTGAGTGGGTGAGTGGGTGAGTGGGTGAGTGGGTGAGTGGGTGAGTGGGTGAGTGGATGAGTGGATGAGTGGGTGAGTGGGTGAGTGGGTGAGTGGGTGAGTGGGTGAGTGGGTGAGTGGGTGAGTGGGTGAGTGGATGAGTGGCTGAGTGGGTGAGTGGATGAGTGGGTGAGTGGGTGAGATGGCGAGTGGGTGAGTGGGTGAGTGGGTGAGTGGGTGAGTGGGTGAGTGGGTGAGTGGGTGAGTGGCCGAGTGGGTGAGTGGCTGAGTGGGTGAGTGGGTGAGTGGGTGAGTGGGTGAGTGGGTGAGTGGGTGTGTGGGTGAGTGGGTGAGCGGGTGAGTGGGTGAGTGGGTGAGTGGGTGAGTGGGTGAGTGGGTGAGTTGGTGAGTGGGTGAGTGGGTGAGTGGGTGAGTGGGTGAGTGGGTGAGTGGGTGAGTGGGTGCGTGGGTGAGTGGGTGAGTGGGTGAGTGGGTGAGTGGGTGAGTGGGTGAGTGCGTGAGTGGGTGAGTGGGTGCGTGGGTGCGGGGGGGCGTGGGTGAGTGGGTGAGTGGGTGAGTGGGTGATCGGGTTAGTGGGTGAGTGGGTGAGTGGGTGAGTGGGTGAGTGGGTGAGTGGGTGAGTGGGTGAGTGGACGAGTGGGTGAGTGGGTGAGTGGGTGAGTGGGTGAGTGGGTGAGTGGGTGAGTGGTTGAGTGGGTGAGTGGGTGAGTGGGTGAGTGGGTGAGTGGATGAGTGGGTGAGTGGGTGAGTGGGTGAGTGGGTGAGTGGGTGCGTGGGTGCGTGGGTGAGTGGGTGAGTGGGTGAGTGGGTGAGTGGGTGAGTGGGTGAGTGGGTGAGTGGGTGAGTGGGTGAGTGGGTGAGTGGGTGAGTGGGTGAGTGGGTGAGTGGGTGCGTGGGTGCGTGGGTGAGTGGGTGAGTGGGTGAGTGGGTGAGTGGGTGAGTGGGTGAGTGGGTGAGTGGGTGAGTGGGTGAGTGGGTGAGTGGGTGAGTGGGTGAGTGGGTGAGTGGATGAGTGGGTGAGTGGGTGAGTGGGTGAGTGGGTGAGTGGGTGCGTGGGTGCGTGGGTGAGTGGGTGAGTGGGTGAGTGGGTGAGTGGGTGAGTGGGTGAGTGGGTGAGTGGGTGAGTGGGTGAGTGGGTGAGTGGCCGAGTGGGTGAGTGGGTGCGTGGGTGCGTGGGTGAGTGGGTGAGTGGGTGAGTGGGTGAGTGGGTGAGTGGGTGAGTGGGTGAGTGGGTGAGTGGGTGAGTGGGTGAGTGGGTGAGTGGGTGAGTGGGTGAGTGGGTGAGTGGGTGAGTGGGTGAGTGGGTGAGTGGGTGAGTGGATGAGTTGGTGAGTGGGTTAGTGGGTGAGTGGCCGAGTGGGTGAGTGGGTGAGTGGGTGAGTGGGTGCGTGGGTGCGTGGGTGAGTGGGTGAGTGGGTGAGTGGGTGAGTGGGTGAGTGGGTGAGTGGGTGAGTGGGTGAGTGGGTGAGTGGGTGAGTCGGTGTGTGGGTGAGTGGATGAGTAGGTGATTGGGTGAGTGGGTGGGTGGGTGAGTGGGTGAGTGGGTGAGTGGGTGAGTGGGTGAGTGGGTGAGTGGGTGAGTGGGTGAGTGGGTGAGTGGGTGTGTGGGTGAGTGGGTGAGTGGGTGAGTGGATGAGTTGATGAGTGGGTGAGTGGGTGAGTGGGTGAGTGGGTGAGTGGGTGAGTGGGTGAGTGGGTGAGTGGGTGAGTGGGTGAGTGGGTGTGTGGGTGAGTGGGTGAGTGGGTGAGTGGGTGAGTGGGTGAGTGGGTGAGTTGGTGAGTTGGTGAGTGGGTGAGTGGGTGAGTGGGTGAGTGGGTGAGTGGGTGAGTGGGTGAGTGGGTGAGTGGGTGAGTGGGTGAGTGGGTGAGTGGGTGAGTGGATGAGTGGATGAGTGGGTGAGTGGGTGAGTGGGTGAGTGGGTGAGTGGGTGAGTGGGTGAGTGGGTGAGTGGGTGAGTGGGTGAGTGGATGAGTAGGTGATTGGGTGAGTGGGTGAGTGGGTGAGTGGGCGAGTGGGTGAGTGGGTGAGTGGGTGAGTGGGTGAGTGGGTGAGTGGGTGAGTGGGTGAGTGGGTGAGTGGGTGAGTGGCTGAGTGGGTGAGTGGGTGAGTGGGTGAGTGGGTGAGTGGGTGAGTGGGTGTGTGGGTGAGTGGGTGAGCGGGTGAGTGGGTGAGTGGGTGAGTGGGTGAGTGGGTGCGTGGGTGAGTTGGTGAGTGGGTGAGTGGGTGAGTGGGTGAGTGGGTGAGTGGGTGAGTGGGTGAGTGGGTGCGTGGGTGAGTGGGTGAGTGGGTGAGTGGGTGAGTGGGTGAGTGGGTGAGTGCGTGAGTGGGTGAGTGGGTGCGTGTGTGCGGGGGGGCGTGGGTGAGTGGGTGAGTGGGTGAGTGGGTGATCGGGTTAGTGGGTGAGTGCATGAGTGGGTGAGTGGGTGAGTGGGTGAGTGGGTGAGTGGGTGAATGGACGAGTGGGTGAGTGGGTGAGTGGGTGAGTGGGTGAGTGGGTGAGTGGGTGAGTGGGTGAGTGGGTGAGTGGGTGAGTGGGTGAGTGGGTGAGTGGATGAGTGGGTGAGTGGGTGAGTGGGTGAGTGGGTGAGTGGGTGCGTGGGTGCGTGGGTGAGAGGGTGAGTGGGTGAGTGGGTGAGTGGGTGAGTGGGTGAGTGGGTGAGTGGGTGAGTGGGTGAGTGGGTGAGTGGGTGAGTGGGTGAGTGGGTGAGTGGGTGAGTGGGTGTGTGGGTGAGTGGGTGAGTGGGTGAGTGGGTGAGTTGGTGAGTGGGTGAGTGGGTGAGTGGGTGAGTGGGTGAGTGGGTGAGTGGGTGAGTGGGTGAGTGGGTGAGTGGGTGAGTGGATGAGTGGGTGAGTGGGTGAGTGGGTGAGTGGGTGAGTGGGTGAGTGGCCGAGTGGGTGAGTGGGTGCGTGGGTGCGTGGGTGAGTGGGTGAGTGGGTGAGTGGGTGAGTGGGTGAGTGGGTGAGTGGGTGAGTGGGTGAGTGGGTGAGTGGGTGAGTGGGTGAGTGGGTGAGTGGGTGAGTGGGTGAGTGGGTGAGTGGGTGAGTGGGTGAGTGGGTGAGTGGGTGAGTGGATGAGTGGGTGAGTGGGTGAGTGGGTGAGTGGGTGAGTGGGTGAGTGGGTGAGTGGGTGAGTGGGTGCGTGGGTGCGTGGGTGAGTGGGTGAGTGGGTGAGTGGGTGAGTGGGTGAGTGGGTGAGTGGGTGAGTGGGTGAGTGCGTGAGTGGGTGCGTGGGTGCCTGGGTGCGGGGGGGCGTGGGTGAGTGGGTGAGTGGGTGAGTGGGTGATCGGGTTAGTGGGTGAGTGGGTGAGTGGAGGAGGAGGAGGAGGAGGAGGAGGAGGAGCGCCTGCCGCGGTCCCACGTACGGTGAGCCTTGGCGTCGTCCCTCGGGGGCCAAACGCAGGCTCTGCCGAGGGAGTCCTCCGTCTTACCTCCGCTAGAGCAAGACGAATCTCGTCGCACACCTGAGAACGCTCCTCCCAGCAGGCCGTCCGGGTCACAACGTCGGTGTACGACAACGCTACGGCTCGATCTGCTCTCCGGTCCCGGCGGCCAACCGCTCCGACCTGTCCTGGATCCACCCGAGTAAGCGTTCCAAGATCAACGGGCACGGAAGATGTGGGTCTCCCGGGGCATCACCTCCGACTTAGAACGCCGCCAGACAAGGAGCGCGGTCCGGCACGACTGCGCGCAGCACCGGAGCGGTCCAGGGGCGTGAGGTCGAGGACGGGTCACGGGCGGGGACAGGGCCACGGGGCGGGCCGACCCATGGCCACCTGCATGTCCTTAAAGACCGTGCGGGGTCCTTGGGAAGCTGCAGTGAGGATGGCCGAGAACGCGGAATGTAGTGCGGCACACCACGAGGGGATCACATCTCCACAGAGGCCGGCCTCCAGGCTCCGTCCATTGCCACCGTAATGGATGGCCCAGAGGCGGCGTCGATCTGGGAGATGGGGGGCAAGCCCGTGCCGTCCGAGACTGTCCAAGATGACCACGTCATGGGCTTCCAGCTCAATCTCCCGCTGCACGGCCGGCGACATCTGGTTCGTCTCGTTGTACACATACAGGACGCGGTACGGACTGCGCTTGTTCCGGGTGGAGATGGCGGACTTCACCTTAGGGGCCAGGAGGAGGTCCCCTGATAGCCAGAGTCCTAGGAGGACGTCCCAGGACGGCCACCTGCCCGAGCCGGGCGTTGGGGCCCAGTTGGCTACGTGATACCACTCTGGCGGTGGATCGTTGGCGAGGGACTGGTTAACAGGGGCCCGCGGTAGGGGAGAAAGGTAGTCGGCAAGAGGTAGAACGGGCACCGCGTGCCGCTTATGTAGGAGAACGGTAGTGAGAACGACATCGCAGAGTAGGCGACGGAGACGCGCAGGACGCAGACCTCTGTGCAGCAGGGCATCCCTGTGTGGCGTGGAGATGGCTCCGAGGCGACCAACAGTGTAGGTTGCGACGGTGTGGTGGGCCGGGGAGCCATCCACAGCCAGTATGAACGGCTCGTCCCCCCAAAGGACGAGGGTGCCCCAAGCAGTGGGCGTACAGTGGCGCCAGGCATGGCACCTCTGAGAGAGTCGGGCCGCAAGCCACCGATGGTAGTGGGCGCGGATGAGCGGGTCTAGCGGGCACGAGAGGATATGGTCCCCGGAGGCGGGCATGGTGCAGAGGGGGCAGGACGTATCTCTTGGGAGGAACAGGGAGAGGCGGATGCCGGTGACCGTGAGGTGGTCCCCCCACGTGATGAGACCGTGGCTGACGATGTTGGCGTACTCGTTGAGGTCGGGGAGGTGTTGTGGCGGGGGGGACGCAGAGAAGGCGTGGTGGGAGGCGAGCAAGGCGCGGCGCGCGTGGGGCACGGCGTCGTGGACCTGGAGGCCCGCGTGGGAGAAGCAGACGCGGGGTTTCTGTAGGGGGCCGAGCCATCTCACGGCGTCCGGGCAATTGTCCGCAGCCTGCCTTGCCGCTTCGTCCACCCGGTCCAGCAGGGTATCGAGCCAGGTGCCGGCGATATGGGAATAGAGGTGATGGGGAGGGGCATGACCGTGGGCCATGTCGCGACACGATCTTATGAGATCTCCCTGCAGCGAGTCTTCCGGCTCGCGGCGCCCTTCCTGCGCCGTGATGTACCCTTTGCAGTCCGCGAAGTGCCACGCACCGGATCGGAAGCCGATGGCAGGGTCGGCTGAGGGCCCCTTGGCGGTGAGGGCCACCCATGCCGTGTACAGCTCCGCCGTGTAGGCGTTGTCCAGCCTCAAGGGGATGGGGACGGGGTACACCTGGTACCGGAGGGTGACGGGGCAGAACACCGCCACTGCCCCGCCGCAGCGCCGGGTCTTTGGGCACCACGACGCGTCGTGGAGGATCCCATAGTTCTCAGGGAGCCAGGAGAACGTGGGGACGGTCGCAGTCACCGCTTGGCAGCGTCTAACCGGGGGGACGGTGCCGACCGGCGGAGTGGGGCGGGGCGAGGCCCGGGGCCACCCCTTGCGTCGCGCGTCCTCTGTACTGCGATGGCCCGCAAGCATCCACGCGTGGGTGTCCTGGACCTCGAGTCCGGGTGACGACAGGGCCAGCACATGGGGGGTGTGGTGTGGCAGATGGCTGTCAGGGGGTAAGTGGATGGCGATGTCGCACCGGTGGCACAGGGCAACAAATAGATCGTGGTCCGTGGGGTGTGCGGTGCACCGGAGTCCGAGCTCCGGGGTGAGGCAGGGCTGGGAAGGATGGAACCGCCAGAGGGCAGTGAGGAGCCCGTGGCGCGTGGACCGGCAGACCAGGGAGTCGGGGTGGTTCAGGTGTCGGATGTAGACGCCGAAGAAGTTAGTAAACCCAACGACCGGTGCCGGGGGTATACCGACTCCCCCTTCGGGGACCTCACGGAGGAAGTGAGCAGAGGCGGAGAGGGTCCACCCAGCGGTGGCGCGCATGGCCGAGGCGGTCATGGCGTCCAGCACGCGCAGGGCCCCGTAGGAGGGGGGGCGGACACTGGTAAACCAGTTGACCGTCCCATGACACTTGGCAGTATACATGGCGAGGGGGTAGTGGGCGGGGAGTCGTGGGGCGCGGAGCGCCCGGCACGCAGCGCGGGCGCCCGAGAACAGGCGCTGGGAGTCGACGGGATGGAAGAGGTGGGGAAGGGCATGGCGGCCAAGGACGCGGACGTAGTCCTGGCTCGTGGCACATCGCACGGGGTGACCATTGAGGTATACCGTGTCGTTGAGGAAATAGACCTGACCATCGCGCATGTCGGTGCCGATCAAGACCGTTTTTGTTGGGTCTGAGTGGAGGTTGGTGAGGCGGCCCGCTCTCTGAATGCCGCTGGCGAGGGTGGGCAAATGGCAACGGTCGCCGGGCAGCCACTGGGTGTCATCCATCAGGAGAACCCGGTTCAGCGGGCCCGCGGGGGTGTCGGTGGGGGGGACGGAACGGCAGGCTTCGTGCCCCCGAACCTCGCAATATATGCAGTACTTCATGCCGGACACGGGGCATCCTTGCCCCGTGCCGGCCCCCAGCCGGGTGGAGGACGGAGAGCGTCCGTCAGCTCCCCCCATGTGCACCTCAAGGGCGCGGTCGTGGTGCTGAAGGGTCGCGGCGTCGGCCGGGGAGATCCCTGCGGCAGTGAGGACGGCGTACTCGGTGGTGTGGTTGATGGAGCCATACGCGTGGCGGACATCGTCCGACAGGACCCACGCTTCAAGGCGTCTGCGCCAGCGGTCCCACCATACATCGTGTAGGACGCGGAGTAGCTCCACGGAGGAGCAGTGCGGGGACATCCCGAACTGGTAGGGCGGCAGGATGCCGTTCTGAACCAGGCGGGGCTGGTAGTGGTCTTTGATGAGGGCAGCCGTGAGCTTCCATATCGTGGCCAGATTGGTCAGCGGTCTGCCGTTCGCAATGGGGCCGTGCGGCGTCTTTTTCGGAAGGTTGATGAAGTCTGCAGAGTGTGCCTGGGGCACGGGCACCCCACGGAGAATACTGTTGATCAGGCTCACGATCGCCGCAAACTGGGCATCCTCCAATTGTCCGAACAGCCGGTACTCCAGTAAGTCGTGGTACGGCACAGTGGCCGCCGCCCGGCGGATGATGGCCCGCAGGTTTGCGGTGGTGGCGTTGGGTGGTGGGCCGAGCGGCCTTTCCTCCCATCCCGTGATGGTCCGGACGCGCGCGAGTGAGAGCGCCTCAAGAGGGGCAAGGTGCCTTTGGCGCAGCTGGTCCAACGCAACTGCGGCTTGTTGATGAAGAGGTACTGGGACGCCCACCACGTAGACCGGATCCGCTGGGGGTACGTAGCGCGCCCCCAACGTGCGGCGGTAGTCCACTTTGGTGGGTTGGCCAGGGGCAGCGGGTAGGGGCGCCAGCCCTACATCCTTCTCCAGAAGGAGAACGTCCCAGGCCGCTCGGATGCGTTCTTTGAGGCGGGCGACCTCCACGAGGTGTGACGATTGGGACGCCCAATCCGGGTAGGCGAGCGTGTAGCGTTGAAGGTTGGTGACGTGGACACGTACCGTTGACGGTACCGGCTGGCTGGGGACGGGGGGCCCGTAGGCAGCCGTAGCCGCGGTGTATAGCGCTGAGGTCACCTCGGTATAGCGTGGCTGCGCTGCGGGTGCGCCTGGGGGCGGCGCAGCGAGTTCGGCCCGAAAGGTGTCGTTGAGGGTGCGGAGCTGGCTGGCGAGGGGCTCCCGCGGGATGGGGAAGCGGCCCTTTTTCGAAGGGCATACCAATTGGGGCGCTGGCGGGAGGTCATGGAGGGTGGCAGTCACGGGTAGGTGGTCAGATGGGAAACTGGAATCGGAGCGCACCTCCGTGGTGTGGGCTGCCTCCGAAGGGGCGCGGAGGAAGATGTGGTCCAGGGCACCGGCGAAACCTTGCGGGCTCACCCACGTGGGGGCCTCCGCAAGGGGGCGTAGACGGCGCATCCCAAGGCGCGTGAGCGTGGGGAGGACGAGGTCACAGAGGGAGGCAGGGGAGACAGGGAGGTGCGAGACCCAGCGGCAGTTGGCGTTCAGGTCCCCTGTCAGGACAACCACTCTAGCCGGGGTGAGGAGGAGGTACGGGTACACCCAATCCAGGACTTCTCGGAGTGTGTCGAGGTTCCCGTCGGCGGGGAGATACACGTTGGCGTGGCAGTGGGTCACGCCAGCCATGGTGAAGTGCGTGACGAGGGCTCGTCCCGACGGGTGGGCGCTGTGGCCGGTCACGACCAGGTCCGGGGTCCTGTAGAGGAGGGTGGCACATCCCCCAGCTATTCTTGCAGGCGCCTGGATGGTGTGGTACAGGGGGTGCACCCGTTGGATGATCTGGGGCCCCGCTTCTTGAACATGCAGGGTTAGCGGGTACTGGCACTCGCGCACCAGGAAGTCCAGGGCACGGAGCTTGGGTCGCAGGGACATCTGCACGTTGAGGGTCATCACGTCTGGGCGGGGCGACACGTGGCCGGTGGGGGGGGGACCAGGGCAGGAGCTGGCGGCGGTGGAGTGCTGGGTTAGCTTGCGGTCCACGGCTGCGGGGAGGGCGCAAGGTAGGCCTCGCACCCACTTGCGGAGGTGCCGGTGGTGGTACGTGGCCGCCATCGCCAAGACACTGGCCCGGGTGAGGCCTGTGGCTGTGATGGAGACGCGGCTGTGTAGGGATTGTGGGAGGACCACGTGGTGATGCTCGGGCAAGATGAAGGAGGTGGGTGGCAGGCCCTTGCGGCAGAGCTGCAACTGATGGGAGCCCGTCACCTGCACACAGTGCACGGCGCCCACTAACGACAGAACGTTACGGGGCCAGGGGTCCGCCCCGCTGCACGCCCGGTAGTAGTGCACCCCCACCGGCAGGTGCAGGCACATTTCGAGGGCATAGGGGGGCGTGATGAACTGGGCAGTGCCCGAGGCCGGTACTGGTACCAGGCCCCACTCTCTGGGGCGGGAGCTGGGAGTGTATGCGCCCAGGTGCAGGTCCCGGACATGGGGGACGCCGTCGAGGTGGGAGTGGCGGAGCTGAGACACGGCGGCAGGGATGTCCTCGTTGCGCCCCGCCATGTCCCGGGTCACCGGTCCCGCGGACGCCGACCGAAGTACGGCTGGTAGCGGTGGGGGTCGGCTGGGGGGCTCCAGGGCGGGGGAGCGTAGGGGTTGTGGGCCATGGCCACTCGGGGGTCGTGGGGGTCCCCCGAGTACGGGTAGGGCAGGAGGGGGGCTGCTGCATGGTGGTCGTGGCGGCTGGAGAGCGCTTGTGGCTCATCGCGGTACGCGCTGCGACGCCTCGGCGGCGGGCTGTCGCGGCGATGGCCTGGGCTGCGGCGGCGGGACGGGGACCGGTCCGAGCGGCGGGGGCTGTACCTGCGCTGATATTTGGAGTCTGGCTCTCCGTCCGATCCCGACGTTGCCGTAAGGTCCACCTGATCGTCAGGGTCCCGTGGACGGCGCTGCTTCCCGCGGCTTCCCCGATGAGTCTTCCGGGGCGGACGGTCTCGGTCTCGGTCAGGGTCAGGCACCCAGGGCGTAAACGGTTGTTTCTTCGATTCGGCCCACGTCACTCGCCAGCCACGAGCCGTGTGTTGCCTCGTCAGTCGCATGCCGCGCTCGTACTCTGCTGGTCGGATTCCGACGATCGTGAACTTGGATGTATGGTTCAATTGTTCTTCAGTAATGGAGGAAAGGCCTGCACCAAATTTATCCCGAAGGATACCACCGAGGAGTCCTGCATCAACTTCACCGGACGGCGGATCGTCGACTTCTTGCCAGCCGACCCACAGGGCTTTCGAGTAGACTTGCGGATCGATTTTTTGGGGTGTATACCCCTTCTTTTTCGCTGCGCCCTGTGCCTGGTTGGCGGCTGCAGCTTCTGATGGGGAGGTGGCTGGGCTGGCGGAAACCTGCTGGACTGCAGGGGGGTTGGAGAGGAAGGAGCGCAGGACTTCCGCGATGCCGGGCAGGCTGGGCGCGTGGCTGTGGACCCAGGCCCACTGCTCCCGGATCGGCGACTGCGGGAGGGTGTCGACCTTCGCGCCGTACTGGCGGAAGAGCTGGAGGTGGAGCGCGTGCGCAACCTCGTCCTCACAGCCCTTGGGGATCCCCGGGATCCACTCCAGCAGGTCGGTCAGGGCGGCATCGGCAGGCGACGGCAGAGACAGCGGCGGCTGGGCGGTCGCGCCCGGTGCCCGAAAGGCAGAGACCGCCCTCGGCTTAGGGATCGGTTCCGAGACTGCGAACGACAGTTCGGGCGCACGCGCAGGGGCCTCCGGGACCGGCACGGCGCCTGGCGCGGCCATAGCCCTACGGAGGACGTCGGCCAACTCCTCGAGGTTGGGTGCCTGGGGCGAGGTGAGAACTGCTGCGGCGAGGATGACCGGCACGAGGACCAGGAACTGCTGAGAGCCGGGGGGGGGCAGCTCGAACGAAGCCGGAACGGTACTGCGCACGGCGTTGGCGAATGCCGGCGGCGTGGACTGGAGGCCGTGGAGTCTGGTGGCGATGGACAGGAGGGGGGGTACCGACCTGATGAAGTTGTTGAGCCTGACGGCTTCGGTCTGCCGCTGTGCCGCGGCGCAACGCTGGGCCTGCTGCTGGGCATTATCCCGTTCGGTGCGCATCGCGTCCAGATCCCGCGTGAGGGACTCCAGGTCGCCCCGTGCCACGGCCAGCTCCCGTCGTTGGGCCTCATACTCGTCATGCAATTGAGCGTAGTCGGTGGAGTAGGCCGTGACATCCAGGTCCGGGACAAAAGGCTCCCCCACCTGGGAGGGCCTGGGGGGGGCCGACCCGACGGCCGGGGCCGGTGACTCCGGAGGCGTGGGGTCTGCGGCAGCCGGTGGTACCTGGGAGGCAGGCTCTGGGAGATTGAAAGAAAGCCTTGTCTGTTCGGGCAACAGTGACGAAGGCGATGGTTCGGACCCTGAGGGGGTGGGCTTGCCCTGGGCCTTGTACAGGGCTGACGCTGGGGTGAACGCCGCCGTGGCGAACAGAGTGCCGGCAGGGCTGGGCGCCGCTTGCCCTTTGGTGAGGTAAGGTGCGTGGCTGGGCGGCGTGAGCGGGGGCGGGTTGGCGGTGTCGGCGATGCCGGCCTGCAGCAGGGCGAAAGTGGGGGCTGTGGCCCAGGAGTGCTCGCCAGCCTGCTCGATCTGATGCAGCAGCTCCACGCTGCGGATCGGCAAGATCGAGCACTCGAGCAGCGGCCGCAGCTGCTCGGGGGTCCACATGCCCTTGTTGGCGAGGGCGGGGGGTGTGGGAACGGGGGCTGGCGTGTACTGTCCTGTGAGGCAGACGGAGGAGGCCCACGCTAGGAGCCCGAACTTCAGCGGGACGAGGTCTGCTGTCGGGATGTGGGCCGCCTGCAGGACCGCATGCACGTCGTTGGGTAGCGCCCAAAAGGCCGCAACTACCTCTCGGGTGCGGAGGCGGTCCCATGACGGTCTGAGGTGGGGGGCAAGGAACTGGCTGATGGGCTTGTGGATCTTGTGGGAGACCTTCTGGCTTTGGATGTCCGGAGGGCCGGCAGTGTCGACGGGCGGTGGCTGTTCGCGGGCTGTGTACAGGCCCTTGAAGACTTGGTTGCGGAGGCGTGACGCCGAAATTGGGGCATGGCTTGGGCTCCACCGCGTGACGAGAGCCGCTGTGAGGGCCTCAGGGTCCTTGGAGATATACTCCAGCAGTGGGCCTCCTTGTACCAGCGACAGGGGGACGTGCTCGATGACCTTCGTGTCAGACGGGCCTGCGGCGACCGTTACGGTGGCTGTGAGCAGGAGCCCCCGCGGCGTCCACACCCCCGTCACCGCTGTAATAGCCTGGATGTCGCCGTTGGCAGCCGTCCACCGCAGGGCATCACACAAGTCAGCCAGGGCGGGGTCGGTGGCCTGGATAGCCGTATCTGCCGCTTCCAGTGCGTCATCCTTCAGCATGTCCAGTTCTCGCAGCAGACGGTCAGCATCGTCGGACTGGGCGATGTCCATCAGAAACATGGGGAACGGCCCCTGACGAATGGCGCCGCCTCGACCGGTGTCGGGGGCGGGAGAGGGGGTGTCCTGGGACGGTGTTGAGCGGTCTGACATGGTAGCTGTGGCGAGAAAAGAGCGGGTGGCCTGTGGCCGCAATATGTTGGGGGGGGGGAGCAGATCGAGGTGTCGGCAAACGGAGGTGCACTGACATCATAGGCAGCCCCAGTCGGATGGGGCGCGCAGGAGAGAAACAAGGGGTACCACGAGCGTGGCCATAGTGTGACAAAACAAAGAGCATGGCGCGATGGCGCGGAGTAACATGGGGCCGCCTGGCGGACCGGGTCGGTGAGCGGGGGTCCCAGGACACACAGGGCGGGGATGCGAGGGGAGCACCGCGCTGGCGCTTGGTGCTGCAACCCTAGTGGCGCACGGGAGCGAGGGGCCCCACGTTGGGACGACGAATCGGACGACTGATGATACCCCTGCACAAGGCGTCACGCTTGAGCGGCGGATACGTCGAATGCAGTCCCCGTCGCGGCTCCCCGCGTAGCGGCCTGGAGGATTGCCACGGCGAGGTCGACGTCGTGAGTGGGTGAGTGGGTGAGTGGGTGAGTGGGTGAGTGGGTGAGTGGACGAGTGGGTGAGTGGGTGAGTGGGTGAGTGGGTGAGTGGGTGGGTGGGTGAGTGGGTGAGTGGGTGAGCGGGTGAGTGGGTGAGTGGGTGAGTGGGTGAGTGGGTGAGTGGGTGAGTGGGTGAGTGGGTGAGTGGGTGAGTGGGTGAGTGGGTGAGTGGGTGAGTGGGTGAGTGGGTGCGTGGGTGAGTGGGTGAGTGGGTGAGTGGGTGAGTGGGTGAGTGGGTGAGTGCGTGAGTGGGTGCGTGGGTGCGTGGGTGCGGGGGGGCGTGGGTGAGTGGGTGAGTGGGTGAGTGGGTGAGTGGGTTAGTGGGTGAGTGGGTGAGTGGGTGAGTGGGTGAGTGGGTGAGTGGGTGAGTGGGTGAGTGGGTGAGTGGGTGAGTGGGTGAGTGGGTGAGTGGGTGAGTGGGTGAGTGGGTGAGTGGGTGAGTGGGTGAGTGGGTGAGTGGGTGTGTGGGTGAGTGGATGAGTAGGTGATTGGGTGAGTGGGTGGGTGGGTGAGTGGGTGAGTGGGTGAGTGGGTGAGTGGGTGAGTGGGGGAGTGGGTGAGTGGGTGAGTGGGTGAGTGGGTGAGTGGGTGAGTGGGTGAGTGGGTGAGTGGGTGAGTGGGTGAGTGGGTGAGTGGGTGAGTGGGTGAGTGGGTGAGTGGGTGAGTGGGTGAGTGGGTGAGTGGGTGAGTGGGTGAGTGGGTGAGTGGGTGAGTGGGTGAGTGGATGAGTGGGTGTGTGGGTGAGTGGGTGAGTGGGTGAGTGGGTGAGTGGGTGAGTGGGTGAGTGGGTGAGTGGGTGAGTGGATGAGTGGATGAGTGGGTGAGTGGGTGAGTGGGTGAGTGGGTGAGTGGGTGAGTGGGTGAGTGGGTGAGTGGGTGAGTGGATGAGTGGCTGAGTGGGTGAGTGGATGAGTGGGTGAGTGGGTGAGTGGGCGAGTGGGTGAGTGGGTGAGTGGGTGAGTGGGTGAGTGGGTGAGTGGGTGAGTGGGTGAGTGGGTGAGTGGGTGAGTGGCTGAGTGGGTGAGTGGGTGAGTGGGTGAGTGGGTGAGTGGGTGAGTGGGTGTGTGGGTGAGTGGGTGAGCGGGTGAGTGGGTGAGTGGGTGAGTGGGTGAGTGGGTGAGTGGGTGAGTGGGTGAGTGGGTGATTGGGTGAGTGGGTGAGTGGGTGAGTGGGTGAGTGGGTGATCGGATGCGTGGGTGAGTGGGTGAGTGGGTGAGTGGGTGAGTGGGTGAGTGGGTGAGTGCGTGAGTGGGTGCGTGGGTGCGTGGGTGCGGGGGGGCGTGGGTGAGTGGGTGAGTGGGTGAGTGGGTGATCGGGTTAGTGGGTGAGTGGGTGAGTGGGTGAGTGGGTGAGTGGGTGAGTGGGTGAGTGGGTGAGTGGACGAGTGGGTGAGTGGGTGAGTGGGTGAGTGGGTGAGTGGGTGAGTGGGTGTGTGGGTGATTGGGTGAGCGGGTGAGTGGGTGAGTGGGTGAGTGGGTGAGTGGGTGAGTGGGTGAGTGGGTGAGTGGGTGAGTGCGTGACTGGGTGAGTGGGTGAGTGGGTGAGTGGGTGAGTGGGTGCGTGGGTGAGTGGGTGAGTGGGTGAGTGGGTGAGTGGGTGAGTGGGTGAGTGCGTGAGTGGGTGCGTGGGTGCGTGGGTGCGGGGGGGCGTGGGTGAGTGGGTGAGTGGGTGAGTGGGTGAGTGGGTTAGTGGGTGAGTGGGTGAGTGGGTGAGTGGGTGAGTGGGTGAGTGGGTGAGTGGGTGAGTGGGTGAGTGGGTGAGTGGGTGTGTGGGTGAGTGGATGAGTAGGTGATTGGGTGAGTGGGTGGGTGGGTGAGTGGGTGAGTGGGTGAGTTGGTGAGTGGGTGAGTGGGGGAGTGGATGAGTGGGTGAGTGGGTGAGTGGGTGAGTGGGTGAGTGGGTGAGTGGGTGAGTGGGTGAGTGGGTGAGTGGGTGAGTGGGTGAGTGGGTGAGTGGGTGAGTGGGTGAGTGGGTGAGTGGGTGAGTGGGTGAGTGGGTGAGTGGGTGAGTGGGTGAGTGGGTGAGTGGGTGAGTGGGTGAGTGGATGAGTGGGTGTGTGGGTGAGTGAGTGAGTGGGTGAGTGGGTGAGTGGGTGAGTGGGTGAGTGGGTGACTGGGTAGGTGGGTGAGTGGGTGAGTGGGTGAGTGGGTGAGTGGCTGAGTGGGTGAGTTGGTGAGTGGGTGAGTGGGTGAGTGGGTGAGTGGGTGAGTGGGTGGGTGGGTGAGTGGGTGAGTGGGTGAGTGGGTGAGTGGGTGAGTGGCTGAGTGGGTGAGTGGGTGAGTGGGTGAGTGGGTGAGTGGGTGAGTGGGTGAGTGGGTGAGTGGGTGAGTGGGTGAGTGGGTGAGTTGATGAGTGGATGAGTGGGTGAGTGGGTGAGTGGGTGTATGGGTGAGTGGGTGAGTGGGTGAGTGGGTGAGTGGGTGAGTGGCTGAGTGGGTGAGGGGGTGAGTGGGTGAGTGGGTGAGTGGAGGGGTGAGTGGGTGAGTGGCTGAGTGGGTGAGTGGGTGACTGGGTGAGTGGGTAAGTGGGTGAGTGGGTGAGCGGGTGTGTGGGTGAGTGGGTGAGTGGGTGAGTGGACGAGTGGGTTAGTGGGTGAGTGGGTGAGTGGGTGAGTGGGTGTATGGGTGAGTGGGTGAGTGGGTGAGTGGGTGAGTGGGTGAGTGGATGAGTGGATGAGTGGGTGAGTGGGTGAGTGGGTGAGTGGGTGAGTGGGTGAGTGGGTGAGTGGGTGAGTGGGTGAGTGGGTGAGTGGGTGAGTGGGTGACTGGATGAGTGGGTGAGCGGGTGAGTGGGTGAGTGGATGAGTGGGTGAGTGGGTGAGTGGGTGAGTGAGTGAGTGGGTGAGTGGGTGAGTGGGTGAGTGGGTGAGTGGATGAGTGGGTGAGTGGGTGAGTGGGTGAGTGGGTGAGTGGGTGAGTGGATGAGTGGGTGTAAGTGCGGCTAACCCCCATCTGCTCAGATTTTCACTGATCTAACCCAGATTGGCTACATTTTGGTCATTTTCTTTGCTTCGGCGGAATCGCCGCCTCGCAGCTCAGTCTCAGGATCAGACCTATATATTTCTGAGATGCCGGATCTGATTCCGCGGTCCATTCCCCGTAAATCCGCCGCGTTCCGATCATTTAGCTGGAATCGCCATTTGTCGCTGACGCCCGCTCGCGGGCCAGATCGGCCAAATATTTTTCACAATCGGATTTATTTAAATCTTTTCAGACAGATATGGACACTCAGATGTGCATAGTAAAATCCGCATCAATTTTCTTCATAGACTGGGATTTTCTGCCGGATAACACTCAACATGGATCTTGCTTCAGTTGTTGCTGCTCTTGCCTCCGTTGGTGTTCGAGTCTCCGGTTCTACCCCCAATAGCAGCGTTCAGGTCGACTCCTCGCGTGCCTGCCCCACTGGTCTTGCCGGCCCCGAGCCCTGCGGCACCATCAACGACCCAGGGCAGCACTTTCATGGTAGCAGAGGCTACCTGAATGTTGTTCCTTTGGTGTCCCAACCACAGCTAGCTCCCCAGTACGGCCCCGTAGACCCCGCCGCTTCCGGAGAAGTAACGATTACGTTGCCCTGGTACTGTGCGAACGAGGCCTTGAGAGGAATGCCTTGCGCAAGCCCAAGCTGCCCAAGAAGGGCGCAAATCAGCAGCTGTGGAGACCCAAATTACCATCCCAATCCCAGTCGAAATTGGCCATCAAGCAGCTGGAATCTGCCAGCCTACGCCGATGGCAATGCTCCGGTGGAGCTTACGGACCTGGCAGGTACCAATACTCCTTACCAATGTCCACATTTTGAGACCATCGACGCCGATCTGAACGACATTGAGATGGGTGGTCCAGGTGAGGTACCTAGCTATAATCGACCAGCCTCTTGGGCACAATGGGACGACCATTTGTCTTCAGAAGTGACCCGTAACCTTGAGGCGCTTGAGGCCCTTTGTCTATTAGCCACGTCTAAGCTGATAGGACAAGAAAGAATCGCCTCTGATTTTTTAATGGAATATTTTCTCCTTCTTCAAGAAGAAATTAATACCAGGATGTGGTGGCGTTCTCAAGAAGATGACTCTTTTGCCATTTTTTTGCAGATCTGGGAGGCAAGCCCCTTCCCGAAGGAGAAGACCAAGGCACCTGTTGCCGGGCCCTCCGCCCCTCATCCCCCTGTTTCCATCCGCGACGATCTAGCCGCCGCGGCTGAGGAAGGAATTTTAGAGGCGGCCAGGCAGGCAAGCCTGGAAATTAGGGCTGAAGGAGCTCCGCAAGTGGACTCCTGGCTGCGGACCACCGAGATCAGCGGTCCGACAGCCTGCTCAGGCCCTTCAGGACACGGTATGTACTGTCCTGCCGACTGCTCCTGCAGATTCCAGCGAGATGCTGAGCTCCAAATGCTCAAAGATCAAATGCACCTCATCATTGAAACGCTGGGAATTAAAAATCTTTTCAAGACGCACATGCGGTCTGAGGGCGCATCATCGGTGGAACAAGCAACAGAACCGTCGGAGGAGGCGACAGAAATTTTTTCAATTGCTCCTTCGGTGGACTCCAAGACCACCGATGCAAGGATCAGCAGGACCAAGCTAAAGGAAAGGGTTACAATCTCTCGATCTCAGAGTAGGACGGCGAAGGCTAGGACTGAGGCTCAGAATGCCAAGCGAACTGCCTCCTGTACTGCCCCTCCTGCTGCTGATTCCAATGCTTTAGCCCAGCTGTTGCTCGCCCAGACCCTCGCCGGAGCTGGTGTGGCTAATGATGCCGCCAAGGTGTCTGCCATTACGGCCGGTGTTGGGCTGGATTCGCTTCTTAATCCTACTTCATTGCGACTTCGTCAGGTTGCCAAGCAACCGAAGTATAATGGAAACCCCCGACGTTGGCCTCAGTTCCAACGGGAATCTAAATTGTGGGTTAAGACTCAAAAACTCCAAGATGATCAGTTCCTGATGGCCCTCTTGGACTGCCTTGAGGGAGCGCCGGCCAACACTTGGCTCAGGACCTGGAGTGATCGTGAGGATTCAAGTTCCCCCCTTACCTTTGATGAGGTGTGGGAACAGTTGGAGGTACGTGGATCCCGGCTGCCAGAGGACCATTACCACCAAATGTTGAAGAATTTTCCTTCATTCTCACGATTAATCTTGCACGAAGTGCAAGACAAAAGACAGCGCTTCTGGAATTTAGTGGAAGAATCTGAACATTCAGGCGAAAAATTTTCTAGTGCCGAGCTGAAAAATCTGATTT
This sequence comes from Eutreptiella sp. 'Long Island Sound 2002', assembly GCA_964036045.1. Taxonomy (NCBI): domain Eukaryota; phylum Euglenozoa; class Euglenophyceae; order Eutreptiales; family Eutreptiaceae; genus Eutreptiella; species Eutreptiella sp. 'Long Island Sound 2002'. The sequence continues at coordinate 7,498,036 of OZ038384.1, read as the reverse complement.
TTGACAAGATCCCCTCAGAAACCGCCGCCACCCTTCGGAACAGACAGTCCGAAGAAAAGGTCAAGACCTGGTGGGCGGAGGTCGAAGGCTTTGATGCCTCGGCCAACAGGTTTACCGTCAGGGAGGCACTTCAAAAGTGCTCCCCCACGTCGTTTTCCAAGGTGAAATTCACTGAAAACACGTGGAAAATCAAGTTTAATGAACACGAGGATCGGGACTTGTTTGTCCAAGTCCTCAACAAAGGGGTAAGCTTCCATGGCCATCGCCTGAAGGCCAAAAACTGGGTGTTTTCGTTCACCCCGAAAGAACTCTGGGAAGAGGTTGAGCGGCTCACCGACGCCGCCAATCAGAATTTCCATGAGGGTCTTGGGGGAAACAAGAATACCCAGCAAAACACCCAAAATGGGGCCCAAAAGGGCAACAAAAAGGTGAATGACACCCGGAATGTTCAGGATCACTGTAGCATCTGCCTTCTTTTAGGTTCTACGAACCGAGCTAAGACGCATTCTACTGGTAATCACCGATGGTCTCCTTACGATCACAAGGTGATTGGTGAAAATATCAGTAATCCGCAGAATTCAAACAGCAATGACAGACAGGTGCATGGTGGGAAGGCTGGAAAAGGGAATTCGCCCCCCTCCGGTGGAAACAAAAATACTGGAGGCCCTGGCGGGTCCCAAGGCACAGGAAATCGGACTCCATCCGGCTCCGGTGGGCAGCCGAACGGCCAGAAAAATCCCAATAGTAACGCCGGAGGCGGAAATCGAAATCCAGGCCAAACCCCTCAATCCGGTACAAACAAGGGAAATGCTCCAGGATTCCAGGGTAAAGGTAAGGGAAATCCTTCGGGAACCCCTTTCTCTGGTAAGGGCAGAGGGCGTGGCGACGGTGGAGGTCCATCATCCAGCGGCCGTGGCCGTGGACGTGGAAAGGGCAACCATCGTGTGGATCAGGTCTCAGGTGCAGATCAGGTGTCCGATGCGGATCGAGATTACGTTGAAAATGCCTTGAATCCAGCAGATGATCCGTTCCAAGATGAGTGGGTCGACGAATCAGGGTGTGTTCACAATGTTAACGCAGTCACTGGAGGTCAGAACGCCTAGGGGAGCCACGAAAATCGCCCCCCCCAAGGCGATTTCAGGCATGATCCCCAGATTCCAGATCGACCATTACTTGATGTAGGGTCGCTTGTCTCCTCTCCCCTGGATCCGGCAGCGGATCCTTCTGTTGTAGTGGACGAGGTTGGTGTACAGTCCAAGCACAGGGCCCGTCAGTTTGTCACAAAGCTGTGGGTCTCTGATTGCAAGGGCAATTTCCACCTCGCCACTTGTTTGTGTGACAATGGATCAGAGGTAAATATCCAATCCAATTCTTTCTTACCTGACGACTGCGTGTTTGAGTCGCCTCATCCTGTTACCCTCGAGGGAGTTTCTGGACATTCTCTCGCAGGTGGGCAACGCGGTTGTTATATATCAACTCATTTGGTCGCTCAAGACCTTTGGGAAGAAGGTAATGTGGAGGAAGTTGTCCTTAAGGATGACTACTTCTATCGTGCCGACATAAAGTATGACCTTTACTTGGGCCATCCTTGGCTTCGCAAGAACAGGGTAGCGCCCGTAGGTCATCGGCGTTGTTTTTTGCTGGAGTCAGGTCCCTTGGAGCGTCCTGAATTTCGTTTTTTGCACGCAGGGTTTAAAAGTGCAGAAGAATTTTTGAAGCAAAAGGTTACACCAAAATTTGGCGAAGATGTCACCATTGCAGAGGTGAATGGGAGTGCCGATTACTCCCGAGAGTTAGAATGTCTTCGTAGGGACTCCCAGCCACGACGCCCTTCGCGCTGGCACTCTTCATCCTACAGAGTTGTCGACAAATGGCGCGATACAATTTGTGAATATTTTTATGAACACCATTCCTTTTGGCCACAGTATGATGCCTTTGCTAACCGCGAGAACAAGCGCTTTGACAAGCATTTTCGCGACGCTTGGACCCATAAATGGGACAAGAAGTTATGGATTAATCCTCCGTTTCACTTAATCCAGCAGGTCATCCACAAAATCAAGCAAGATAAAACCCAGGCGATTTTAGTTGTGCCCTTGTGGGACGACAAGCCTTGGTTTCAGGAATTACAAGACATTTGTGTAGATTACATCGAACTTCCCAGGAAGATTAAGCTGTATGCCAGGGACGACACAGGTCCCCTGCCACAGCGGTCCTGGAGTTCGCTTGCATTCCTGGTGGATGGAAAGCTTTCTGACTCTAATTCTGCTGATTCTGGTACTGATTCTTGTGTTGGGTCTGAATCTGAGGTTGAGCGTGGTACTGATGATGAATCTATTTTTTCTGATTTTTGTCCGTCAGATACCCAAGGTGATCCAACGTCAAATGGGTCCGCCTCGTCTCCCTCTTCTCCAATACGATCGACATCGAAAAGAATCTTCAGTGCACGGGCGAAGAAAAAATTTTAATCGCGCCGCAAATTCAGAGTTTTTTATGAAAAACCCCGTGTGGAAGCTTTCATAGATCCTTTCGAGGAGCTGGATCACGAAGAGAATCTCTGGAATGTCGACATTCGACCCACCTATCTTCAAGAGGCAGTTGATACGGACCTTTTTAGGGACATCCGTAAGAAGATTCTTCCTGCCAAGGCCGAAGAAGTCGCCACAGTTTTTTCGACAGTAATTCCTGGCGATCAGGTGGACACTGAATTGTGTTCCAAGACAGGAGAAAAGATTTTTGAGGAACGGAAGGACACGACCCTTTCGGGGAAGTTGATCAAAGACCCCCCTGTCCGTGGGCAGTTCGGTGAAGCCTTCATCGAGCTTCGTGAAGGTTACAAGGCGAAGAAACAGCGTCCTTATGAGAACCATGGACACAAACATGAGATACTCAGAAAAATCATCGAGAGAAATCTCAGGGAATTTGGTTGGCTTGAGGGTTGTATGACCAGCGAATGGTGCTGTGCACCCTTCACAGTCCCGAAGCCGCCGCCTGCAGACCAGAACACTATTGATGGTTGGCGAATGGTTGTTGATTTTTGCACTCTCAACGCCGAAACCAAGGCGGATTCGCACCCCCTGCCCCTCATTGAGGAGGAAATCGCCAAGAGGGCAAGAGGTCGTTTGTTTTCTGTGCTGGATCTCCGTCACGGCTTTCACCAAATGCCGTTGAGGAAGGACAGCCGACCTCTCACCTGTATGTGCACGCCATGTGGCCCAGTCCAGTGGACGGTCATGCCCATGGGCCTGAAGAACGCCCCATCGTTTTTTCAAAGAATGATGGAGGATGTGCTTTTTACAGCCCATCCTGAGCTTCGTGCCTTCGTGAGTGTGTACATAGATGACATAATCATCGCGACAGAGGGGGAGGGACTGACCGAAGCTGAGCTGGTGGCTCTACATGAAAAGCAGCTGAACCAAGTTTTGGACATTCTTGATGCCAATCAGCTGATTTGTGGGCCAAAGAAGGGAAAATTATTTTTAAAATCAGTCGAATTTTGTGGTTCTCTCCTTGAGAATGGCACCCGACGACCCAGTCCAGGGAAGCTCGTCGCTATTCAGAAGTGGAAGCGCCCTGAGACGATCACGGAGTTGAGAGGATTCCTGGGTTGTTGCAATTTTTACCATACTTTTGTGCCGAATTATGCCAAATTTGCTGCCCCCCTCACTGAATTATTGAAGGTAGGGAGAGATGCAGGCAAGGCAGGTTCAAAGGTTCGTGTCAAGTGGACTGACGAGTGCGAGGAGGCCTTCCATCACTTGAAGGCGGCCCTCTGCGAAGTCGCCACGTTGCATGTGCCGCAATTTGACCGACCCTTCTACATAAGAACCGACGCTTCTAGGTACGCGATCGGAGCTGTCCTTGAACAGGTTGATGAAGCCACAGGTGATCATTACCCTCTTGCATTTTGGTCTCGGAAGCTAGCCCCACGCCAAATGCAATGGTCGCCGCGTGAGCAAGAAACATATGCCATAATCTGTGCGCTGAAAAAGTACCAATCGTGGGTTGGCACCAACCGAGTCGAGGTCCTGACGGATCATCGATCTCTGGAGTATTGGGCCACCGGACACATTGATACTGTCGCGAGCCCAGCTGGTCGACGGGCCAGATGGCACAAATTTCTCAGTCTGTTTGAGCTCCATGTATCATATTTGCCTGGAAAACATAACACGGTAGCGGATGCTCTGAGCCGATGGGCTTACCCCGCTTCAGAGGGGCTGCAATGTACCAACATCCATGGTACGGAGCAGGACCGCCATGTAATAATCGAGTGGGATCAAGAAGAAAAGAAACTCATTCGACGTGCATGCATGCAATGCGCTGTTAAACAGCACGCATTACCGTGTCACGACATCACGGCCTTTTCAGATCCGGCGCATGCTCATGAGATCTGCACCAAAACACTGAAAGTCGTGGAGAAAGTCACCGATCCCTCCCCAGGGAGTGTGAAACGGTTTGACTATACCCGACGAGTAAGTCGATTTCGGTTGATCCAGGGCATTAAGCGTCGAGATCCGGCCAAAACTCCACCCCTGCCGAAAGATTCCCTTATCATCCGTGACTGGACGTCCGATTATCTGCAGGATCCCATGTTTAAAGAGGTCTTTGGAAATCTCAAATCCAAAGATGCTCACAAGGATGGGATTTTTTCTGAGTACTCGTTGGATCGGGGGAAGCTGTGGATGGAGGGTAAATTGTGCGTACCAGACGCCCTGGCCCCCCGAGTGTTAAACTGGTGGCATAAATGGGAGTCCCCCCACGCACATGGCCGTCGATTATGGTCGATGATTAGACATAGGTTGTTTGGCTCACGGCTATATACTCATTGCATGAAAGTAGCCGCCGGATGTGCCCAATGTGCTGTCTCGACGCCCCCCAGCGCAAAGAAGCACGGCCATCTGAGGCCACATCCCATTCCGGAGCGCCTCTTTAACAGAGTCACCAGTGATTTCTTCTATCTCGGTGAGCTCGATGACGAAGAGTGCCATTGGACTAAGAAAAAAATCAATGGTGTGCTCCTTATTCAGTGCCGTCATTCCGGCTACATTCAGGTGTTGCCTTGCAACATCGAGTCGATGACTGGCAAGGCTGCCGCCAAATGGTGCGCGCAGACCTGGATGGGAGGTTGGGACGTCCCATCCGAGGTGGTTACGGACTCAGGCAAAGAGTACACCTCCGAATGGTGGAGAGAATTATGTGCTCGCCTTGGAATCCACCACCTGCGATGTGAAATCCACTCGCATCGAGCGCTGCCTGGTGAAAGAGCCGGCCGCTCAATTATAAATATGCTTCGTAAGGAGCTCGCGAGTGAAAAGGATTTCCATTGGATGGAAGTTCTCTTCGCATTGCTTCGCCGTTACCACAACACGCCTTTGTATCATGGCCTTTCTCCAAATGAAATTGTCTTTGGACGAAAGAAGTGTTGGTGGAACATGCCGTTGAATAATCCTCGCCCCTGTAAAGATGCTTCGTTGTTTTTGGACGACGTCCAACGAGCAGATAAAACTGTCTCGAAATTAATCGATAAGCATCAAGCTGACTGGCTTTGGGTCCAGAATCAAGGCCGAAAAAACCCCCACAATTTTGAAGTCGATGATCGAGTTTGGCTTCGAAAATCCGAAACCACCCTGGACGGAGATGACAAGCTTCTTCCCTTGTGGGAGGGGCCATTCGCTGTTACAGCGCATCTTGGTGAGAACAGGTGGAGGATTCGTGTGGATGTCAGCAGGGAAATTGACGTTTCGGGCGATCGCCTCAAGAGAGAGATCCCCTCCCCCAAGGATCGGGTTAAACCCCTTTTTTGGACTTCCAAAATTTTGTCAGATCGGGTCATCGAAGGGGGGAAGTACGAACTCAAGAGGATTGTTGAAGCAAGACGTGACGCCAAGGGCGAATGGGAATTTCTATGTGAGTGGAGGGGCTTTGATTCCAGTCACAACAACTGGGAACCAGCCCATTCTTTTGTCCATGGGTACACCAAGGGGTTCATCGACTTCCTCAAGAAGCACCCCGAAATTGGCGTACTCCTGACAGACTGTTTGTCGAAACCAGACAGACAAGTGGAGAGCGACGGAAAAAGACCTGTGGTGAATTGAGATCCAGCCTTTTACGGCCCTCAGCAGCCACATTCCAGGGCAGATCCGTCGATCCCCCCTCCTGCGGTCAGGCCAGCCCAGGAGCCAAATGAAGACCAAGCTTCGAGTTCGGCCGCTGATTTGCAGCGCCCAAGCCGTACGAGGGCCAGGCCAGACAGGTTGGTGGTCACATGTATTCGTGCTTGGCCGAATTGAGGAAGCCATCTCACCACATTCTGCTCAATCCACTGTTCATTTTTCCTGATTATGTCATGATGTGGAGAACTGCAAATGTTTGATAATTTGACGTCAATCAACTTTTCTTTGGTCTCCGTTCGGCAGACAAGGCGTAGATACGCTACCGAAAGCCACGGAGTGTGCTGCCGTGTTCAGAAAAAACCAAACTCAGGCTTAATTCAGGCAGATTCGGGGTAATCTTGTCTCTGTTGGTCTGTGCATCTTTGGAATTTGGCTACTCGTGCAGATGGAAGCAAATGTACATAGTAAAAACGCTGGCAAGCGACATTCACCCCTACAGGCACCCCCTGTAGTACTGGCTGCACCAGATGCGACGCCAGGAACTCAGATCTTACCTTCATTTGCCGTGATGCGGAAGCCAAAGTCCAGATTCAGATCCAGGATCCTCAAATTTGCCTTGAATTTCTCAGGTTTGTCCATCATTCTGCCACTGTTGTGCAAAAGCCAGACGTCAATTGTTCAGACAACCTTCACATAGGAGCTCTAGGTACTTCTAACAGCCACCTCTGAAGTCCGTAAGCTTCGTTGTATTTTTGGCACACGCCAATGTGAGCTCAATCCGACCTGGAACTGTCGAAAATGGTGAATCCAAGTGTCTTGTGGGACTCAATCGAAAGATGGGCCTTGTCCAAGTCGATTGACACCGCCGCCACTGTAAATACGGTGTCTCTCAGTTATATACTGTCAGTAAAGCGCCTTCAGCGAACCTTCGGCGCGTTACATGCCAAGGATCCAGGGCCAGCATGTCCCATCATGATGCATCATCACATGATTCACATTTTGATGGAATCTGTTTGATGCTCGCGAACCAACGTGCCGGAAAGCACAATTGAGCTGAATAAACGACAATATATATTAACTCTAGTCTAAACGAGGGTAGTAGTAGTTTCAGTTATAGACATTCCGCTTCGTTTCACCTTCATCGTAGGGAATTTCCTCATTTTAGGACAGATTAGGTTGATTTGCCTTGTCATCTCCTCACATTCCTCGAAGATCTGTGTACGGCTTTGCCTAACTAAGTGAACAGAAACCTGCAAAGGTTCACTTAGGGCTTGCAGACTACATTTGTAACTGTTTTCCCTCTCTGTGATTGTTTCATCTCCTTCATCTCTGCCCAAATTAATTCCCAATCTTGCTGAATCTTGTGATCATCCACCAGATGCGCCAAATCTGAAGCACATGCTGCACTTTTCAGAACGAGAAAAGCGGGAGTAACACGATGTAGAGTTCGGCGAGGACACCGTAGCGTGCCCGCGACAGCGAAACTGTGCCAGAGCGCTGAGATGTCACTCCATTTCTTGATGCCCCCACTCAATCCACCAATAATCTACCTCATTCTCAACCAGTGCATGGTTTGGTATCGATTCTCGATACGTTTACATGCTTGTTAGCCCTTAACCTAATGTTTTACTGCACGGAGGACTGTTCGTCACTCCTCATTCTGTCTCATTTCAGGTTCATCCATCCTGATTCAGTGCCAATTCAGCCCAAATCACGTCAGATCAAGCAGATTTCGCCCCATCGAGGCTACATTTCTATTTTTTTTCTGGGACTTACCCGCACTACGTTCTTCGTTGACGTAGCGACACACCCCAGTGTGTTTTTGGAGGGGGAGTGTAAGTGCGGCTAACCCCCATCTGCTCAGATTTTCACTGATCTAACCCAGATTGGCTACATTTTGGTCATTTTCTTTGCTTCGGCGGAATCGCCGCCTCGCAGCTCAGTCTCAGGATCAGACCTATATATTTCTGAGATGCCGGATCTGATTCCGCGGTCCAATCCCCGTAAATCCGCCGCGTTCCGATCATTTAGCTGGAATCGCCATTTGCCGCTGACGCCCGCTCGCGGGCCAGATCGGCCAAATATTTTTCACAATCGGATTTATTTAAATCTTTTCAGACAGATATGGACACTCAGATGTGCATAGTAAAATCCGCATCAATTTTCTTCATAGACTGGGATTTTCTGCCGGATAACACTCAACATGGATCTTGCTTCAGTTGTTGCTGCTCTTGCCTCCGTTGGTGTTCGAGTCTCCGGTTCTACCCCCAATAGCAGCGTTCAGGTCGACTCCTCGCGTGCCTGCCACACTGGTCTTGCCGGCCCCGAGCCCTCCGGCACCATCAACGACCCAGGGCAGCACTTTCAGTGGGTGAGTGGGTGATTGGGTGAGTGGGTGAGTGGATGAGTGGGTGAGTGGGAGAAAGATGTCCTTGAATTATGCCCTAGGTCTTTTGATGTATTCCTGCAAGTTGGTTTTGTAGTTGAAAACCCCAAACCAAAGCAGCAAGTAGAGCAAGGACTGAATATGGATCGAATCAATGAAATCAATGATTGGTTTTGGAATCCAGTGTAACACAGAAGGGCTGCAGATAGACAATGCAGGTATATGAACATAGATTCAATCACAAATGGATAAAGCAAAAGGTTTTATATGAAAATTGGTCAGACTCTAGCCTCAGAGGTTGCATTAGGCACTTCATGTGCACTCTTTTGGGTGAAATGGTGCTGGTTAGGACTGAGGGGCATAGATGTCAGGACCACACAGAAAATGACTTGGCCAAGCAACTGAATTCAGAAACAGTTACAAAGTAGGACCACAATAAGTGGTAGAATCAATTGAGTATAGGGGTCTTGGGGTGGGAGACCACTTAGGCTTAACCTCCAAGGCCCACAAGCATGGAATGCCTGATTTATTTTGGTATGACCTCCATGAAGGAAGGTACCTCCGCTCAGTTGAGTGGTAGGGGTGAACTTCATGGGGGGGCTAGGGTCACAACCCTAGTTACTTTGAGAAAGTGTACTTTAGGCTACAAAAGAGAGATAAAAACACTTAAGTTTGTCTCAGCATCAACAAAGGGTTTTAAGGGGGGCTTAGCCTGGATGAAGCCCTCCAAGAAAGACATGGCAGTGACTTTTTCTTACTCCCCCCTGGAGTACTAGTTGATCAAGCTAGTAGGACCAAGGAAAAAGGCTCAAATATTCCCAGAATTACCTCAAAAAATGCATTAAACTTACCAAAAACATTCTCATCACTTCATAGAAGCCTATCACACTGTAGGGATCCTTGAAAAACAGTGTAATGTACCGTGAATGATGTCCCTTCGAAGGGGCATTCCTCAAAAGTCGCCGGCGTGAGGCGAAAACTTTTGGAAAAAAAAAAAGTGTGGGGGCAGTGCGAATTGAACCCAGGACTCCCTGTCCAGAGCACATGTGTCTGTCCACTAGGGTACAGTCGAACGCTCTAATGCGGACGGTTATCGCCGTATAAACAACGTTTTAGTAAACGTCCTGACCAAGGGCCAGGGCGGAGCAATACTCCCAATGGAGGACACAAACCCCCAGGAGCTGAAAAAAATAGAAAGTGGAACCAGCAGGGAGTGATTCCTGCAGTTTTGCGGAAGGGCCTGCGATTTAGCAAGTGAAATCGTTGAAAATCGACGAAACCACGCGGGAAATTGTCATTTTTACACATAACCTAAAGTCGCAGACAAGCGCAAACGAAGCGGACGCCAAGAAAAGGGTTGCGCAAGCGAAAACGGCTTTTGGAAAAGAAGGTATGAGCCGTAGTTTTTAAAGTTTTAAAGAAAATTTTTGCACAGTTGCATCAAAATTTTTATAAACTTCAGAGTAAAGAATTCAAAATCAGCCCACACCACAGAGCAGTTCAACAACCCGTCTCTCAAGTATGTCTGTGTCACTTCACACTCACGCATTGCGTTCGTGTTGGTTGTTCCGTCAAAACGTTAGGGTTGTCAATGCTGTGCTCGTTGGGGGGTCGGGTGTTCATCTCTCGTGCTCTGCACAGGCGAAAGCAGGAATGAAAGGTATGTGATGCGAATGGAGCGCGCAGCGCGCACCTAGGGTTAGAATATGCGCTGTGCTCGCGATGCATGTGCCTAATCTAGGCATCCACACGCTGTATCGCTTCACCTGTATCCCTAATCCACCCTTGTTTCCTTCTTCACAGGTAAGTGTTTGTACGTGTGCGGCCGTAGCGTTCAAGTTGAGTTGCTTAAAACGCTTAGGTTTGTTTTGTGTTCGTTTCAATGCGGCATTCGCACGATGCATGGTGAGTAAGGTAGGTTAGCCCAGGAGGAGCTCACCTCCTGGTTGAGTCTGTGGTTACGCCTCCCTTCCCTGCGTGCACATGATGCATTAAAGGGTAGGCCACGCGAATTGCGCACGGTAAACCTTGTTTAGGTTACCCAGAGGCTCCTCGGTACGTTCTTTAAGAGAACCCGAGGAGTTTCTTAAAGCTTGCTTGCTTGACAGGGGTAGCTGCATCTGCAGCGTGTTTGCGAACAGCGTATTATAGGTCACACTGAGAAGGGTATAATACCTGGAGTGTGGCTTGGTTCCAAAGTCGCAAACGCCCCTTCATCTGCCTCTTTTGTACAGGTGGGAGAGGTTAGGGTGATTGGTGCACGCAGCAGCTGCCTTCGGCGGCTACCATTTTTCTGCCCCAGCAAAACAGGGGCGCTGATCACAAATCAAATCACTGTGCCTCAGCCAGGACTGGCGAGGACAGCTCGACTTCAACGACATCTGCGCTGTGCACGCAACGAGAGCACTCCTTCCCTCCAAGCCCTAGCAGGGGAAACGCGTTGTGGCGTCCCCTGTTAGGCCACAGCTGCTTAGGAGCGCTGTGTTCTCTCGTCCTTTTCACAGGAGGGTCGTTAGGACCCATGAGAACTTCACCTCCGCAACGCCAAGTAGAGTGTGCGTGTAGGAGTGGTAGTCCTGAGTGGGGGCTAGAGCCAGTTGCCCAGTGCTCGCCCACCAGGATGGTGCCACTGTAGGGTGTGTAGGACCTGTAGGGGGCGTGTCACTGTCCCACCCTTTTCCTGCAATTTTAGCTGGGCTGGTGGGCTGTGACAGTGGTTAGGTTAGTGTTTTTGGCCACATAGCAAACAGGCGTTTTGCATGCCTTCATAGCTTTTGGCCACCCCTCCCTGTAGTAGACAGATAGGTAGGAAAAACAATACCTGGACTAACATTCTGGGTATTCCCCCAAGGTTTTGCGCCAGCACAGAAATTGGGCGCATAGGGGAGGGGAGACCCGGGGCGTACCCCGTGGCATCAATAAGCCAACCCTCCAGGTTTAGCAAGGGCGCAGACTTGGGTATAATTAGGACACCACTTCTGCGGCTTGCTCTCAGGACCTTAGGACTAGCACACTCACACATACGTTATGGCAGGTAAGGGTAAGGTAAACTCTGTAAGGAAGGGTAGAACCCCATGGGTCTGGACCAGTCAGGGGTCCTAACTGTGGGCTCGCTTGTCCCCAAGGAGGGAAGACACACCTTGCCTCATAACACCTTGCTTGTCATTCCCCCCTGGTGTAGAAAGCCACCGTTCTTCGTTGGCTCACCAAGGTCATTACATTAGGGCAGTACCCATGCAACACATGGTCAACAAGGCAAACACTCGCTGGGTGGCTGCAATTTTGATAAGCGGCCACCTGGCTCACGCTGGAAACCATAGGCATGGGTCTGCAGGGCACAGACAGGGTCAGTAGACTGACACAGGGTAATTAGTTTCGCTTCTTACGCTGGGACATAGTCTCAGCACGGGTTAGGAGCTGCCCCTCGTTGTTCTCAACGAGGTAAGTGCGGAGGATGGGGTTGATACTCCCATCTGGTTGTATGAAGGCTGACATAGGTTCCCAGGTCGCCTCGGACAACCCATAGCCATCCCACAGGGTAAGGAATTTCCAGCCCTGTTTATACTCGTGGCGAGCAATACCTGCAACCACGTAGTAACCATCGACTGCCATCTCATCGGCAGTCATCTCTTCGAGTTCGTCTGCCTCCTCTGGACTGGCAGCGTTCTCTAGGTCTATACGTTCAATCTCACTGTCGCTGAGGCGCCACTCATCCCAAGACAAGTCGTCAGGGGAGTGATAGTGCCTCAACTGCTTAGGAGCACATAGCAGTTCACCACCTAGACGTGGACTGCACCTCACATGGATCCTGGATCCATCTATCCTGATGATATGATAGGGTCCAAAGTAAGGGTCCTATAGGCAGTTACGTGGCCAGGAGGGTAGGCGTGAATGGTGTACCAAAACAAGGTCACCAACCTTGAAGCTGGCAGGTCGCCGTAGGCGGTTCCGTCGGCTCTGTTCACGGTCACGAATGTGCCTCAGGTTAGTACCAGCCTGGTTAGCCAGAGACTGCTTGTGTTCTAGCCAATCTCCCACAGGGCTCTTGAAGTCCTCAGGAAAGGGGGTTTTGAAGAACCAAGCAGGTCGTCCTCCATGGAACAGTTCGTGGGGGGTGAAACCCGTAGAAGAGCTCCGCTGTGAGTTCATGGACAGAACTGCCCAGGGCACTAGGCGTACCCAGTCCTTGGTGCGCTCCTGTTTCATCAGGATTCTTAAGTTTTGCTCCACCACACGGTTCTGTCTCTCACAGAGAGGGTTAGACGTGTGAGTGTAGGGCACACCTGTGGTTACCTCCACGTTGAGGGCATTTAGCACTCGTTTGTACCACCCAGTGTCACTGCGGATGCGTACATCTTCATCAGAGTGCACCTGTTTAGGTGCTCCATAGGGTTCGAACCATTGTTCGACCAACATTTTTACAGTCTGCTCACCTGTGATTTTCTTATTGCAAGGGAACACACGGGTGAAGCGAGATAGACCACAGGTGACCACGAGGCAACTATCATAGCCGCCAAAGCGTGGTAAGCCGTGGATGTAATCCACGTAGAGAAGAGAGTTAGCACAATAGGGTATGGGTAAGCTGGAGATCAGACCCCTATCCCTACTGTCACTTTGCTTGCTGGCATGACAGCCACAAGCATCCACAATGGTCTGCATACGCGACCTCAGTTCAGTCAGGGTTAGACTAGAGTAGAAACACTCACGGAAGAAGTCCACTGAGCGATTAGCGCCAGTGTGACCAGAACTGAGATGGGACCACTGTAGGCACCCATCCAGTCGTGCCTCAGGCACCACAATTCGGTCCTCGTAGAAGAGGTACTGATTGTTTTTATACCACTGGTGCCCGTCAATGACACGGGGTTGGAGACCAGTGTTGAGGGTTTGGAGAATTTCTTCATACTCTGACTGATAGTCGGTTAGACTCCAACCCTCCAGGATTCCAGCAGTGCGCATGGACAGGTCAAGCTGGACATCCATACGCTGGAAAGCCTCTTTGGCGAGTGCCACAGAGCTCTCACCAATAAGCGCATCGAAGTTGTTGCGCGATATATAGTCAGACAGTTCATTCTTAATCCCGGGGATATGATGCACTGTCAGCCTGAACTGGCTCAGGTAAGTCCACCACCGTTTTAGCTTCGCTTTTTCTGGTGGTGGGCCCTTCTGAAAGGACTTCACAGGCTCCTGGTCACACAGCCAGACAATAGGGTTAGACCCCAGGAGTCGGGATTGTGAAGATAGCACCAACATACCGGCCAGGAGTTCCTGGTCATAGGTGCTGTAGTTGGAACGCGCTTGGTTCCACTTCCAATTCCAGTGTCCCAGTGGCACCAGTCGCCACTCACTGGTAGGATAGTCATGTTTCAACGAACCATCACGGTTCAGTCCAGTAGTACGATAATGGCAGTGGGTCAGCTCAGCGGGGTTAAGCTCCTGCCATTGGTAGATCGTACCTCCCCCCCCTACATCACTGGCATCAGTGATCAGGACTATCTCGCCCTCAGGGCGGGGAACTCCCAGGCAGTTGGAGGAGGCAATCTTCTTCTTCAACTCCTGGAAACACTCTTCCTCTCTGGAGGTCCACCTCCAGGGAGTAGTTTTCTTAATTAGGTCAGTGGGGGGTGCAGAGGAGTAAGTAAAATTGTGGATGTGACGCCGATAGAAATTACAGGCGCCCACAAAACTCCTCACATCGTGTAGACCCTTCTTAGGGTCATCGCGAATCTGCATGTCCTGTAGGGGCTGCATCTTAGACGCGGCTGGTTTCCACCAGCCATACCCCACGTCGAAACCCAAATACTCCATCTCCTCTTTCATAAAGTCGCATTTTTCGAGTTTGATTCGGAGATGGTTTTCTTGACAGACAGTGAAGAATTCACGGAGGAGAAGGACATGGTCCTCTTTGGTATTAGTACCCAAACTCACGTCGTCGATGTGAGCCTCCATTTCTGCACCCCGAGAAATCAACTCTTGTACTAGAGGCCTGCGCCTCAGTATGTACAAAATTTTGTTCATAAGCTCCTGGAAGAGCGCTGGGGCGTTAGCCACCCCGAAAGGCATAACCTTCCACTTGAAGACACGACCCTTAGGGGTTATAAAGGCAAGCAGCTCCTGAGCTGCGGCGGTTAGGTCAACCTGCCAGAAGCCAGAGCGTTTGTCCATTTTGGTCTTATACCTGCATTTGGCAATACGCTCCAGGGTGTTTTCCATGTTAGGAATACTCCCTGAGTGGTTCTTGGCTTTCTTGTTGACCTCACCATAGTCTACAACAAGACGTAGAGCAGTCGACCCTGGTTTAGCAACAAGGAAACAGGGGCTGCAGTGATGGGGATAGTCCCCATGTTTGTACTCTTCAACGAGGCCAGCATCAATGCATTCTTGGATCTGGCGCTCGATTTCTTCAACCTGTTCCTGTGGAGCGGGATAGGGACGACGCCTCACTCGCGTCTTTTCAAATTCTGGTTTCAATTTCAGGTCCATCTGGACCAGTTTTTTGCAAGATAGGGGAGGCGGCAAGGCGCCGAACACCTCCTCATAGGTTATAAGCAGTTTCTTCAGGCGGGGGTCAAGGTTAAGACTCTCGACTTTCTGAAGGAAATCCTCCTCAGCATGGAGGTTGCTTTTTCCATGTTCTTTCTTTTTATGCCGATCAGCAGTTTCGGCAGGTACAGTACCATCGTCCCACTCAGGGGGACATTGCTGCCCATAGTGCAGAGAGTACACTAGAGGTATCTCAGGATCAGGCAGCGTATAGGACTCATCGTCCTCCTCAGACCAGATGGAGTATTTCCAGGTCTGTCTGAGGTATTGCAGCCGCTCTTGGCGCTCAATACCTTCGGCCTTCAGGTACAGCAGCCGTCGGAGTTCTTGCGTGTCATGCTCAGACAAGGGCATGTTATTAGCAGCAGGCCGTGCCAGAGCATCAGTACTCCAGGCCACGGGTTCACCTGTGTGCACAGGCTGCATGTGTAGCACTGGTTTCCCAACAGAGGAAGCGGGTTCAGAGGTTGACTCTAGATCTACCTCCTCTAGCAACAGCTGGGCCAGGAAAGCACTATGTTTTAGGTCAACACAGCTGGGATCAACAGAGGGAATAGTGCTGGCGATCTCAGACAGTTGGTCGTCAGCATCCTCTTTTACAGCTGCAGGTTCCAGATAGTCATCAGGAGACTCACACCCTGTAAGTGTGGCAGATAGGTGCTCAGGAGATCGATTTTTGAGATCATAAAGGGTCAGGCCACGATTTTCGGCCATGACCTCTTTTAGTAGCACCTGGTCCAGGTCACACAGGGGTACAGGGTTGAGAGATCCATCGATGATGGACAGGAAACTGGCCCACTCAGGGGCCTGCATAGCTGTGTCTGAGTCCTCAGGCACATAGATGGGGCCGTCGGGGAGTTGCACTCTTCCCACGGTCATTCGGTCAAGCATACGGCGCCAGTAAGCATGTTCACCAGAGCAACCCCAGTCAGGGGTGCACATAACAACCCTTCCTCCTTCATAAGCGATCTTGGTTAGAACCTTCGCGAGCAGGGAGAAGGGAGGGTTAGCATACGCTAGGCCCATTGCTTTCCAGAAGAATCGGAAAGCATTGTTCATTTGTTTCGAGCAGTACAACTGCATGATGTGCTGTTGTTGGCTCGCAAACAATTCCACCTGGATCTCGTCCAGGTTTACCTGAAGGGCCGCCAGTCCATTTTCGAGAACATGACGGGCCAGTTGGTAGTTTTCAGTACGATAGTTCGTCTTGGCTGCGTAGCGCAGCCCAGACTCTTTTCGTCCTGACAGCTCCAAAGGAACGGAGAATAGCCCACTGCCAAAGTCGCAGTGCAAAGAGTAAGGACGCTGTAGGGACAGCATTTTAACCTGGGGGTTTCTTCTTAGAAAGTCAGTGCCAATGACAATGTCAAAGGCGTCAGTGTCCAACACTCTGCAGTGTTGGGTCACGGTTTCGTCGCCCAAACATATGGTCACATCGACCCCCCCCAAGGAATGGATGGTACGCCCATCCCCTACTCTTATGGCCACAGTCTTGGTCTTCCTGAAAGTTTTAAGCAGGCGCCGGGCCACTATGGAAAGTGTTGCACCGGTTTCAAGCACTGCTCGAAAAACCTGATCCCCAATTTTCACGAGGATCCAGAAAACCAAGTCCTCCTCTTCGGAGCCGCCCCCCTATTCCTCATCAGGGAATTTCACATCCACTCCTGCAGCCATGAGGGACTTGGCCATCCAGGCCAAGCGCCTCTTCTTAGAATTATTCCCCTCAGGGGTAGCGTGGTAGCGTTATCCCCTTGGGGGCGCTTCTGGGGGACACCTGCGGCAGGAGCGGGTGTAGCAGCAGGAGTAGGCGTAGCAACGGGCGCTGATGAGCGCCTCTGGGGGTTAGGGGGTCCAGTCTTACCACCCCCCTTGCCACCTCCTTTACCTTTATCCCCATTCGGGGGATTTCTGGCGGGCGTCGGGTTCTTCTGGCGCTCCGCCTCCTGACGCTTGAGTTTGTCACTCTCGCGTTTCTTGATGTGGCATTCGTCCTCATATTGACGACGCTTGCCACAGTAACCACAGGTGATGGTACACCTGAAGTGGTCCTGATGGGTCACAGTTTTCCCATCTTTAGTATGCTGCTGACGTTTCATCTGCAGCATACAGCCACTGCGGAGATCGCAGTCAGAGGCATGACAAGGTCCCCCCTTGTCATTGACAGGTCGGCAGTAAAACAGGGGGGGGGTGCCTGCATCAGTTGGAACCTCGTTCATGGCACGTAGGTTGCCCCTCCCTTTACCGCCTCCCTGGTTGGTGTTAGTGGGATTTTTATGCCCCTTCCCTTCGCCACGTTCAGGGGTAGGGGTACCACCTCGTCCCAAATGCTTCTTGAGGAACTTCTCCATGTGGGAGTCGTTCTCTCTCTCAAGAGCTAGCTCAATCAAGAGATCCACCAGTGTATCATACGAGTGGGTCCTGCTCTTCCTCTCAGAGGTTGAGCGGCAATCATCCCACGTACGCTGGGGGATCTTACTCATGAGCCACAGGTGGGGCTCAGTGGCTCCGTAGGAGCCCACAGTCATCCTCGAAAATAAGTACTCCATGTCGCACACATACTCAGAAATTCGCGCAGCGGATGGAAACTCCGGGAGCATAGGTAGCTCCTCGATTTGTGTGCGTACGCTGAGGTCAGTCTCATAGACTGGGAATGTTTTCTCTAACCTCAGGAGTACCTCCGCCCAAGTAGAACAGGTTTTCACAATCTGTTTGACCTGTTTTTGCAAAAATTTCTTTTTGCATGAGCGTTTTAGCAGTGAACATTTGGTGGCCACATCCACATGGGATTGGCCAGTCAACAAAAGGAACTCCGCAAATTCTTCTGCCCATTCAGGCAGGTTTTTAGGGTCGAACTCCGGCAGTTCCAGCTGGATGTTCGCCTGGGCAATTGGTCTGCCCATCTTCCCACCCCCCGGAGTTAGGCCTGAAGGCGACACGCCGGCAAGTGGGGCCAGGGCTGACAGCCCTCTTCTCTCACTCTCTGTGACAGGCACGTCCTGTAGGTCCGCCATAGGCACTGTCCTGGCACGGGGGTGAAAGGGGCTGGGGCAGGTAACCTTAGGCAACAGCCTTGAGACCCTCGATCTCTTGAGATCTTCGGCCAGGGTGCTGGGCCCTGGAGAGAGAGAGAGGAACTCAGGCTTGGGTAAGGGTTCTGTAATACCCAGTTTAGCCTTAATGGCCTCTGATAAGGCCGTCACATCTGGATCTTCTGATCCAGACAGGAATTTGGCCAGCAGCTCGGCCGTTTGATCCAGGGCACCGTAGGTTGGCGTTGGATGATGTTCTTCGACTCGTGTTGGGCCCACTTCGGGAGCCCTTGGGATTGGGTACTCAGGTCGTAGTCGTCTTGGCAGGGATGCAGTAGACGGAGGGCCTGAGTGTGAGTAGGACCCTAGATCTGTACGTGGTCTGGACCCATGTACAGCCAGTGGTTCCTCTCCATCTTCCCCACGGATGGATTTGTAGTACTCATCGTGCATGATGTACTCATCCATCTTCATCTTCAGCTTCTCATATTCGTCAGGTCCTTCAATGGCAGTTGAGGATGAAGCTGGGCAATTGGATCGTGATACTGAAGCAGCCACACGTCTGTGGAGGTGACTGAAGCTGTCTCCACCGTGTGCTGCTAAGG
This sequence comes from Eutreptiella sp. 'Long Island Sound 2002', assembly GCA_964036045.1. Taxonomy (NCBI): domain Eukaryota; phylum Euglenozoa; class Euglenophyceae; order Eutreptiales; family Eutreptiaceae; genus Eutreptiella; species Eutreptiella sp. 'Long Island Sound 2002'. The sequence goes on along the minus strand of OZ038384.1, from coordinate 7,479,366 downwards.
CCTCGGTGGTAAGGCCTTTATTCTTCTCCGCCCTTCTGCGTTCTGGATCTCCTTGGGACCCAGATGCGCCACTGAGGTGATGTGGTGCTCGGTGTGGTGGTTCACTCATTGGGTGGACCACACTGCCCATTTGTACTTGGACAGTTCGGATAGGCCAGGTCCTTACACTTGGTGTGGACATTATGGACTTGTTGTTGAGCTTTTGTTCTGCACTTCTCAGGGTCGGTTCAAAAGGTCTCAAGGGACTGTCTCTGCTAGCGGAAAGATGTCCTTGAATTATGCCCTAGGTCTTTTGATGTATTCCTGCAAGTTGGTTTTGTAGTTGAAAACCCCAAACCAAAGCAGCAAGTAGAGCAAGGACTGAATATGGATCGAATCAATGAAATCAATGATTGGTTTTGGAATCCAGTGTAACACAGAAGGGCTGCAGATAGACAATGCAGGTATATGAACATAGATTCAATCACAAATGGATAAAGCAAAAGGTTTTATATGAAAATTGGTCAGACTCTAGCCTCAGAGGTTGCATTAGGCACTTCATGTGCACTCTTTTGGGTGAAATGGTGCTGGTTAGGACTGAGGGGCATAGATGTCAGGACCACACAGAAAATGACTTGGCCAAGCAACTGAATTCAGAAACAGTTACAAAGTAGGACCACAATAAGTGGTAGAATCAATTGAGTATAGGGGTCTTGGGGTGGGAGACCACTTAGGCTTAACCTCCAAGGCCCACAAGCATGGAATGCCTGATTTATTTTGGTATGACCTCCATGAAGGAAGGTACCTCCGCTCAGTTGAGTGGTAGGGGTGAACTTCATGGGGGGGCTAGGGTCACAACCCTAGTTACTTTGAGAAAGTGTACTTTAGGCTACAAAAGAGAGATAAAAACACTTAAGTTTGTCTCAGCATCAACAAAGGGTTTTAAGGGGGGCTTAGCCTGGATCAAGCCCTCCAAGAAAGACATGGCAGTGACGTTTTCTTACTGTGGGTGAGTGGATGAGTGGGTGAGTGGGTGAGTGGGTGAGTGGGTGAGTGGGTGAGTGGGTGAGTGGGTGAGTGGGTGAGTGGGTGAGTGGGTGTGTGGGTGAGTGGGTGAGTGGGTGAGTGGGTGAGTGGGTGAGTGGGTGAGTGGGTGAGTGGGTGAGTGGGTGAGTGGGTGAGTGGGTGAGTGGGTGAGTGGCTGAGTGGGTGAGTGGGTGAGTGGGTGAGTGGGTGAGTGGATGAGTGGGTGAGTGGGTGTGTGGGTGAGTGGGTGAGTGGGTGAGTGGGTGAGTGGGTGAGTGGGTGAGTGGGTGAGTGGGTGAGTTGGTGAGTGGGTGAGTGGGTGAGTGGGTGAGTGGGTGAGTGGGTGAGTTGGTGAGTGGGTGAGTGGGTGAGTGGGTGAGTGGGTGAGTGGGTGAGTGGGTGAGTGGGTGAGTGGGTGAGTGGGTGAGTGGGTGAGTGGGTGAGTGGGTGTGTGGGTGAGTGGGTGAGTGGGTGATTGGGTGAGTCGGTGAGTGGTTGAGTGGGTGAGTGGGTGAGTGGGTGAGTGGGTGAGTGGGTGAGTGGGTGATTGGGTGAGTGGGTGAGTGGGTGAGTGGGTGAGTGGGTGAGTGGGTGAGTGGGTGAGTGGGTGAGTGGGTGAGTGGGTGAGTGGGTGAGTGGGTGTGTGGGTGAGTTGGTGAGTGGGTGATTGGGTGAGTCGGTGAGTGGTTGAGTGGGTGAGTGGGTGAGTGGATGAGTGGGTGAGTGGGTGAGTGGGTGAGTGGGTGAGTGGGTGAGTGGGTGAGGGGGTGGGGTGAGTGGGTGAGTGGGTGAGGGGGTGAGTTGATGAGTGGGTGAGTGGGTGAGTGGGTGAGTGGGTGGTGGTGAGTGGGTGAGTGGGTGAGTGGGTGAGTGGGTGAGTGGGTGAGTGGGTGAGTGGGTGAGTGGGTGAGTGGGTGAGTGGGTGAGTGGGTGAGTGGGTGAGTGGGTGAGTGGGTGAGTGGGTGAGTGGGTGAGTGGTGGGTGAGGGGGTGAGTGGGTGAGTGGGTGAGTGGGTGGGTGAGTGGGTGAGTGGGTGAGTGGGTGAGTGGGTGAGTGGGTGAGTGGGTGAGTGGGTGAGTGGGTGAGTGGGTGAGTGGGTGAGTGGGTGTGTGGGTGAGTGGGTGTGAGTGGGTGAGTGGGTGAGTGGGTGAGTGGGTGAGTGGGTGAGTGGGTGAGTGGGTGAGTGGGTGAGTGGGTGAGTTGGTGAGAGGGTGAGTGGCTGAGTGGGTGAGTGGGTGAGTGGGTCAGTGGGTGAGTGGGTGAGTGGGTGAGTGGGTGAGTGGGTGAGTGGGTGAGTGGGTGACTGGGTGCGTGGGTGAGTGGGTGAGTGGGTGAGTCGGTGAGTGGGTGAGTGGGTGAGTGGGTGAGTGGGTGAGTGGGTGAGTTGGTGAGTGGGTGAGTGGTTGAGTGGGTGAGTGGGTGAGTGGGTGAGTGGGTGAGTGAATGAGTGGGTGAGTGGGTGAGTGGGTGAGTGGGTGACTTCTCCTCTTCCCCCTGGCTCTTGTCCTCCTTGTCCTCCCTCCCCACCTCTCCTTGCTCTTGCCTCTCCTCTCCGCCGCCGTCTTTTTATTTCGTATTCTCTCCGCTGCCCCGGACGCTCCAGTCCGTGGCACCGGGTTCACCCCCGGACGATCCAGTCCAGGGGGGCAGCGCCGTCCTTCATTCCGCCCCGGATGCTCCAATCAGGGGCGTCTTTTTGTCGTATTCTCTCCGCTGCCTCAGACGCTCCAGTCCGTGGCACCGGGTTCACCCACGGACGATCCAGTCCGGGGGCTAGCGCCGTGCTTCATTCCTCCGCGGTTGCTCCAATCCGGGGCGTCTTTTTGTCATATTCTCTCCGCTGCCTCGGACGCTCCAGTCCGTGGCACCGGGTTCACCTCCGGACGATCCAGTCCGGGGGCTAGCGCCGTGCTTCATTCCGCCCCGGTTGCTCCAATCTGGGGGGTCTTTTTGTCATATTCTCTCTGCTGCCTCGGACGCTCCAGTCCGTGGCACCGGTTTCACCCCCGGACGATCCAGTCCGGGGGCTTGCGCCGTGCTTCATTCCTCCCCGGTTGCTCCAATCCGGGGGGTCTTTTTGTCGTACTCTCTCTGCCGCCTCGGACGCTACAGTCCGTGGCGCCGGGTTCACCCCCGGACGATCCAGTCAGGGGGCTAATGTTGTGCTTCATTCCGCCCCGGTAGCTCCAATCCGGGGCGTCTTTTTGTCATATTCTCCCCGTTGCCTCGGACGCTCCAGTCCATGGCCCCGGGTTCAGCCCCGGACGATCCAGTCCGGGGGCTCGGGCCGTGCTCCCACTCGCCCCGGACGCTCCAATCCGGGGCGTCATGTTTCTTTCTCTCCTTGCTGACTTCGCTGTTTGCGTGCGTGGTGCTTTGGTGTTTTGTTTGTTTTTTTTTCCCGCGCGCCCATTGTCGTTGCTCCTCCCCCGCTCTCCCCGCGCTGTTTTGCTTTCCCCGCCCCTTCCCCTCCCTCTCCGCCCCCGGTCCTCTCTTCCCCTGCTCCCTTTCTCTCCCTTTGTGGTGGCTTTGCTGGGGCACGCACTCAAGCTCGTAGTGTCTACGCGCGCATGTTGCTATGTTCTGGGGCGGGCACACACGTTCATTCTTCTTCTCCCTTTCCTGCCTGCTTTTTGTTCTCGTGCATCGTTCCTCCTTTCGTCCCGTCCCTTGTCGCATGTACTTTGTGTTGCCTTTGCCTACCTCTTGTCCTCTCCTCTTTTGTTTGTTTGGGGCACGCACACAAGCTCCTACTCCTACGCATGCAATTTGCCACCATTCTCGTCTTCCATTCAAACCTTCCTTTTGCACTCTTGCCGCACGCCATTTATGTGTGTCACCCCCTGTAGACACCGTGGGGAACGCCGCGGCGAACTCGCCACTTGCATTCCTGCCTACGGTGTCCGGTTTCCTATGGTGTCTTTCTTTTTCTTCCCGTCTTGGCCTCTTTGTTTTTTTTTGGCGTTGTCCTAGCTTAGGCGTGCTTGCTTGATGCATTCATGGCATGCTTTGCTACTTATTCTTTATGTCATGGACTCTTTGTTTTTTGCGACGCCCAAGAGTAAGCGTGTCTTATTGCTTGCTTGGCAGCACACGCTACTTACTCGTCGGCGTACGGACTCTTTGTTTTTCGCGACGCCCAAGAGTAAGCGGTTTTTCTTATTGCATTTCCGTCATGTTACTTTTGCCCTTTGTCTTGGACTCTTTGTTTTTTGCGACGCCCAAGAGTAAGCGTGTCTTAATGCATGCATGGCGGTATTTGTTTCTAGCTCATCGGTTTGCGGACTGATTGTTTTTTTTCGTGTCCCATGTGTTGGCGTGTTTGCTTGTTGCTTTCATGTCTCCCTTGTGTTTGCGTGTGGTGTCCTTGCACCCACGTCTCATGCATTTTATTTGGCCTTTCTTTCCCCCTTGTGTGCACATACTGCGTTGTTGACGCGCACAAGCCGCCTAGCTTCTATGGCACGCACATTGCTAGGTGGTTTGGAGCATGCAATGTTCATTTTCTTAGTCTCCGCGGCTCGCTTGCTCTTGGCGTTCGCCCCTATTCATCTTCCTTGTTGTTGGAGCGCGCACAAGTCCCTAGCGCCTAGGGCACGCACTTTGCTAGGTGGTTTGGGGCATGCAACGCTCAGCTTCTTCGCCGTCGCGACTCTGTTGTTCGTCTTTTTCTGTGAGTGTCCTAAATTTTGCGACCTCGCCAAACAGCGGCGTAAAATTCTTGCGGGGGTTTCTGAGGTCGGAAAAGATGATTTTTCGCTTTTTTTTTTCTGGCGGTGCGTCGTTTTCTTGGTTTTTTATTTTTCTTCTGCTGCGATCGCGCGACCGTGCGTCTTCGCCACCTCCCCTATTGGGCTAAGATTTAGAGGCTTTGGAGTGAACACATTTTTGGGGTTTGTGTAGTGGCTTTTGACACATGGCATTTAGCCATCTTATTTGACTTGGTTCAGGGCATCATGTTTGCGAGTCAAGGAAAGATCTTGAGTCCAGGGAATGAGGGGTCTATGGCTGTGATTGTGTATGTTTCCATCTCTCTCCAATTTTGCTTGATTTCCATTCATATGCCAATTTCAGGGTTTCCTTATTGATTTTGGTGCAATTCTATGTACATGCCCAACGCCCGTGTCTCCGTGTGCACCGTGAGACAACCGGCGTGTTGAAAGGAGTTGTTGAGTGTCAACGCGGAACCTCAAACACCCTTGGAAGCCCTCAGTGTGGATCATTTGGATTTGAGCTATTGTACTTGGGAGTTGGTTATTGCAAGGGATCAGCATTTGTGTGAAGGACCCATATTTTACTATTTTTTGTGGGAAATTGTGCAGGATAGGGCAAGATCATGCAGAACCTGGTGAGAAGCAAGACCATAGGAGTGACAGGAAATGGTGGAAGGGGTACAGCATGGGCCGGTCCTGGTAGGGACCTTCCGTATGGTAGCAGAGGATTACCTGCCCCCTACCGCCGCACCGGGGACTTGGGCCCTCATGAGCCCTGCCCAAGGACGCCCCGGGTGCAGATCGTTGAGTCCGTGGAGTCGACGCCGGACTTGGAAGCCCGAGAAGAGCGGAGATGCTCAGGACGGAGAGCCCTTGTAGGACATGGGCTAGACATGGAGGACCTGGCCTCCATGTGTGAAAGGCAATGCCGCAAGGCTTGCAATCTCCGCTCCGCTGCGAAGGATTTGGAGGAGACTGGCAGCAACGGCAGGGCCCGGCGTTATCGGAAGCGCGGGTCCCCAAAACCCGCGGTGGAAGCCAGGGCGATGGAGACGGTCCCAGCCTGGTCAGGCTGTGGTCAGCTGCAGATTCCGAGGGGCACTCCCATGGCTATCGGACCGCTTTCCCTTCGGAGTCAGAGGAGATGGCCAGACCGCCCACAAGGGCGAACACGGCCCCGGAACCCAGCCTGGAGCATGACGCCGAGGCGTTGGAGAGGCCTACCAGAGCCAGAACGGCGCCAGTGGCCCGGCACACGGAGCCAAAGCGGGATAACATGGGCGACACACCCATGGCGGAGGATTCCGAGGCGCCGGGAACCTCGGGATGCGCCGGGTCAGGTGGAAAGCACGTTGAGTGCCACTGCGAGCACATTTCCTTCCTGATGGGCAAGTACCCAAAGATGGGGATGGACGCCATCGTGCAGCACCTCGACCGCCTGGACAACCAGAAGGACGGCCTAGAGGAGGACATCGCGGGGATCCTGAATGACCAGTCGGAAGCGGAGAGAGACATGGCGGAGCTGCGAGCGGAGCAGGACCGGTACCGGGAGAAGCTGGAGATAGCCCTGCAGAAGCAGCAGCGCTTGGTGGACAGCCTCCTCCACCTGCTGGAGGACATGTCGGGACGCCTGAAGAGGATAGAGGAGTTACAACCCCTCGCCTCGGGTCCGGAGCTCCCGGCAAGGCCGGCAACGGCAGAGCTGGTGGAGCGGGTTAAGACCCTCAGAAGCGCCATGGAGAAGCCCATGGGCGGCCCTGCAGAGGCACCTTACGCGCCTCCGCGTGTTGACCCGGGTGCGCTGCCGTTTGATCCCATGTTCAGCAAATCCATAATGCTCGGGGAGCATACGGCACTGGCTGGGTCCATGCGGGAAGAGCACGCAACCACGGACCTGAGGAGCCTGATGTGCAGATGTCCCATGCCGCCCAGGATCCAGCGACCGCTACGACTGCCTATGCAGTTTATGCGGAAGAGGAGATCCAGACCATGCAAGGGCGAACCATGGGAAGGGCCGGCGGACATGGTCGACGCCATCCAGGCGGAAACCTGTGGGTGAAGGACCCCACTACAGGGATATGGACAGCCGGTGGAGCAAGTCCTTCCCGCATCCCAAACCCCATGGGTTCAGGTCCAACTGGACCACACTCCATGGAGGAGAGGGATGTACGGGGAGTGTACTCACACCCCCCGGCCACAGGTGGTATCCGTCTCGGTGGAGTGGTGGCTGCGGACGTCAGAGACGCCATCAGGATTGACAACCTCAGGGGAATCAAAATCCCCTACTACGATGGCAACCCCTCCAACCTGGATGACTTCATCCTGGATTGGGAGGACTTCGCCGAGGAGGTCGTCGGCGAGATGAAGGGAGCGCCAAGGGACAAGTGGGTATGTTGGTCATTCCCACACAGGCTGGCGCAGGACCTGAAGGAGGAGCTCAGGGATCAGATCCGGGAAGGATTGATCCAGACGGCGCAGGCCTGCGTCCAGTGGCTGGAGGACGAGGAGCGAGTGGACGCCCCCAACCAGAAGTTGGAGGATTTGTGGTCCATTCCGCTGCCGCTGGAGCGCGGGGAGTTGAGGGTCTGGGAATGGAATCGGTGCATCCGCAAGTACCGAAGAAGCCTCAAGCTGGTGGAGGACTGGAATGAGTCCAGCGAGATCCGACACCTCCTCAAGGACGTCCTCCCCAGCAACTGGAAGAAGAGGGTGGAGGACGAGGAGAAGAAGAGAGCAAAGAAGCGCCTGGCCGTACGGATCATGGCATCGGAGGACACCCACGCCGGAATAATGCAGTTTTCCCGGCAAAACCTCGGCGAGCCCAGCCGAATGTTGGGGTTGAAGAACGCCGTCTACATGGAGGTATTCGGCGACACCATGGGGCAAAGGCTGATGCGCCTCAACAACCCGGAGTGGAGGCGCGGAGGGCCGCTGAGGATGCAGGTCATCTTCGCCAGCATGAGCCTGGACGAGATGATAAAGTACATCACGGTGAAACTGAAGCTCAACACCAAGAACGAGGCCAACGTGCAGGATGGACAGGGCCATGGACATCAAGGTCATCGGGAAGATCGCCAACACCGAGAGGTCAAGGAGGACACGGTGGGCACCGCGGAGGAAGGGAGTGGAAGCGGCCAAGATTTCTGGACAACGACCACCCGAGTGGATCATGAAGAAGCCCAATTCTTCGCGTTCGTAGCGCAGAATATGAAGGAGCATGGGCAGGACAGGTCCAGGTGGAACCGCCTGGACCCAAGGTTCAACAAGAACCGCAAGGAACCACGGAGGATCGAGAACCCGTCGCTCTCGTTCCGCGAGTACAGATAACAGCACGACGGTTGCTGGGTCTGCTACGGCAAGGGGAACAACCATGCACATGACCACCGGCATTGCAAGGTATATGAGGCGGACAAGAAGGCCTACTTCGCCGCCCATCCCGACAAGAAGCCCAAGGAGCAACGAATTGCCGATTGGAAGGCAAAGGGCGGAGACGGTGGAAAAGGCCAAGGAAAAGGCCAAGGGAAAGGTGGAGGAAAAGGCTATGGTGGAGGACCGGGCCCAGACCAACGCGTGAGGTCGATCGAGGAGGTTGCTGAGGACATGTTGAGGACGTTGGAGGAACTCAAAGCCCAGCAACGTGGTGGACAAAGTCTGGGCGGATCGCAGCAGGAGGGAGCAGCGGCAGGCCACGTCTAGAGGAGCCCCCACGGGAGTGGGACCCCGGAGGCCTCTCCTCCGAAAATCAGTGGAATCCTAGAGAAAGCGAAGGCACATCGGGTGCCGAAGAAGGCTCCAGAAGAGCCAAAACCACTGAGTTTGGTCACTCCCAACCCCTGGAGCACCCTGCCAAGGGAAGTGTATGTAGGCAAGGGACGTGGCAAGAAAGGAGGAGCGACCACGGAGAGCCCCGTGGACGGGCAGGACCAGCCCAGGATCTACACCATCCGTGACCATACCCTCGAAGTCCTGATGCACCCGGATGTGCTAGAGTTGCATGCCGTGAGAGTCGTCCATACACCGCAGGGTGACGAGCGGCAGTTGCACTTGAAGGTGCGTGTACGGTGCGGACAAGAGGAGTTGGTGGTGGATGTTTTGGTGGATACGCGTGCCCAGGTGAGCCTGGTCCGGAGAGGGTTGTTCAAGAGGAATCGCTGCAGCCCAGCCGTAGACCGGTACGCCTGAAGGTGGCCAATGGACAGATTATGGGTGGTGGCACCCATGAGGCCACTATCAGTATGGAATTCTGGGAGCATGAGCGCTTGAACCGCCCTGATTTGGCGAAGAGAAGCACTCTATCCGGGAACTTCTATGTGGCCGACATTACAGATTGGGGATTGATCATGGGGTATGACTTCATGGTGGGAAACGCCATTGGAGCCCTTCCCCAAGATGAATGCCTTACATGGCTGTCCACGGACTATGCATGCGGATCATCCCAATGGAATGCTGAGGAAGAAGATTGGATCGCCCAAGCGGTGCACGCTGTGGGTGCCAAGTCCAGAGGAGACCGCGGAGTTCAGCTCACAGAATATGGAATGGCGCCGCAGGTGTATGCCAGGATCATTCAGACGCTGGGAGCCGAAGCGCCCGAGACGGACGTCTTGCTTCCCGGGATGCCCCACTTTTGAGGAAGTGTAGGAGGCACTGGCATCGAGGAGACTCAGCCTGGCACAGGCATTGGGGTTTGAAGGAGTGGGGGCCCATGTCTTGGCATGGCTCCCTGGAAAATACCAGACGTACGGTGGAGAAGATTGTCGCGGATAGGGCGATGGGGATCCTGGTCATAACCGGCATAGGATCCACCCCATGTCCGCTGGAAGGTCTCAAATCGACGCTGGACTCCATCACCCTGAACGAGATGTCATTCGGGCCAGAGGAGGAGTTGTTCATCGACGCCAAGGGTTTATCAATGCCCTCCCCGGGTCAAGCGTGGGGTACCAAGGCTTTCCTGGTGGATGGGGCGCAAGCCCAGCCCACGGGGGATGAAGCATTCATCCGTAGGGTGGAGGCGGTGCCCATGCGGGTCATGTTGGAGCCCAAGGAAGGGACCGATCAGCCAATGGATGGCATTGACGTCCTGTCCCACGCCGAGATCGACCACGTCGTCAACTACATGCGGATGGGGATGCACGACCGTGTGGCAGCCAAGAAGGAGCGAGACATGGTCACATCTCCGCATTGGTGGGATGACAAGATGTTGGTCACTGGCAAGTACCAGAAGGATGTGTTCGTGGCGAGGGTCATGGGTTACTTCGCGGACCAATATGATGGTCCGTTTGGGTCACACCCGCCGACGTGCAATTTTCCAAGAATGGGGGCCGGTAGCGACTAGAACTCGGCTGACGGGACCCACGGCACGGGCAGGGGGACAGAGGCGTGGGGGCCGAAAGGGGACCCAAGGGCAAGGGCAAGGGCGCCACGGGCCCCCAGAGACAGGCGGGACGGGGCATGGGAGCCCGGGGGGGAGGGCGGGTTGAAGGGAGGGGGGCGGGGGACGGGGCACCCCCGCAGCCGGACGTGCAGCCGGTGAGGTGCATCCGCTCCGACATCCAACAGATGCCGGCGTACTACACCCACCACCACCACCACCACCACCACCACCTCTACAACATCGCCCCCGACGCCGGAGAGCTCATCCCCCCCCAGCCCCCACGACCCCAGCACCAGCCAGCCCCCCCCGCGCCGAGAGCGGAGCTGGCACGGATGGCCTCGGCGCGGGGGGGGGGGGGCGGGGCGCGGCACCGGCGCCGCAGGCACAGGGGCCGCAGGGGGAGCCGGCGCGGGGACTGGGACTGGGGCACGGTCCCGGATCTTCTGGGGGATGAGGGCCTCCCCCTGGTGGGGGAGGTGTACGGATGGGTGAGCTGGGCCAACCAGGGGACCACCAGGGGGCTGAGGAACCGGCCTTTCGATGCCGTGCTCCTCCGGAGGGACAGAGGAAACCAGGAGGTACCCCGGGGGGGTGGGCAGCCCCAGAGGACCACGAGAGGGTCCTCAGGTCAGTGACCCGGGCGGCGTGGCCCGACAGGGGGCTGACGTGGCCCGCCTTCCTGGAAGGGGGGGCGGTGCTCCGCATCACGGGCGCGGGCGCCAACAACTGGCTCCCCCGGGCCTTGCGCAGCGCCCTCGCCCACTGGCGCTACCGCCGGCGCAACCCGCCAACGCCACAGCCCCAGCCCCCACACAAGCGGCGGCGCAGGTGACAGCCCAGACGGGGGACGTGAGAGAGTAGGGGGGGGAGCTGGGCCCCCCGACCCACGCCCCCCCCAGCGATACAGCATGACGGAGGAGCGCGCGCCACCTCCCGCGGGAGGAAGGGCGGAGACAACGAGCGCGGGGAACAACCTACTACCCCGGAGCCCGCTATCCGCTGACCGCTAACCCTCACGGCCGCGCCCGGCCGGCCAGCGCCGCGCGGCGACGGCGGGGGGGACAAAGGGACCCCAGCGAGGGCCTGCACGAGGGTCCGGCTCTAGGTAGAGGGGGCTGGGGGAAGAGTGTGACCCCCCAGCCGACGGCTGGCCCCCGGTGCCGGGACCGCTCAGGCGCGCCCCCTCGGCCGTCAGGGGGCGGCGCCAGGAAACCAGAGGGCCCCCGCCACTCCCCCCCCCCTCCCCCTCAGGCCGAAGAGCGAACGGAGGCAGACCGAAGAGACGGCAGCCCATTAGCCCCCCCGAAGAGGCCGCTACACCCAGGGGTGATGAGGGCACCGCGGCCGCGGCAAGTGACCCCAGTGAACCGCCCGCACGCTCCCGCCCTGCCAGCTGCCGGCCGACGGCAGACCGGCGGCGCCCAGGACGGCGCAAACGGGGCGGCCCCTACAAAGGCCGGCCTGGGGAAGGCGGGGGCGCGAACCAGGGCGGGGGGGTTCCCCCCCCCTCCCTCCCCCCCCGTCGCACTGACCAATTGGCGGCCGACCAGGCAGCGCCCGGCGCCCGCGGCAGCCCGGCAACCCCCACGGCACGAGTATACCCCGGGGGGGCGCGCCGGGGACAACGGATGGCAGGCCGACGACCGACGGGGCGGGGGGGCGGGGGGCGGCGGAGCAGCCCCCCCCCCTCCCCCCCCGTCCCCCCCCCCCAGCTTGAGGGCCACAGGAGCGACCCTCCGCCCCCCCTCCCCCAGAAGGGACCGCGACGCGGGGGGGGGGGGGGGATGCGGCTGGACCTGCACACCGCGCGCCCCAGCGCCCCCAGCCGCCTGCTCCCGCGGGGGCCGCGGTCGACGGGCAAGCCGACACCAGCGCGCCTGAGGGGCGCGCGGACCAAGCCTGGGGTAGGCGCATGGCGGCGCACCTGAACAGTATGGGGGCCGCGCCCCCCATGACCCCCCCCATGACCATTGCCCACTCAGGGAGGGTAGAGGGGGGGTTCAGGTCTGAAGGGGCCCCTGAGGGAGCGGTCCACGGGCCGCCCCTCACCCCCCCCCCCCGGGGCGGCCCCGCGACCCCGACCGAACGCGCACGCCAGGGGGGGAGTGCGCCGACGCCAAGAGGGGGGCCAGGGTAGGGAACCGCGGGCTGCCCCCCAGAGGGGGGGCAGGGAGGCCGCGGCGCGACCCCCCCCCCGCCCCCCCCCGGCGGCCCGCAAGCTGCGGGGGCGCCGGCCCCCACCCCCCCAGGCAGGGGGAATGGTCCCCCCTGCCCCCGCCCGAGAGAGGAGCCGGAGCACGGCCCGCCCCCCCGCCCCAGCCGCCAGCTCCCACAGGAACCACAGGGAACAAGCGAGCCCGCGCCAACGCGCCAGGACGCCGCACAGATCGCGCCCAGAGAAGGCGGGCGAACACGAACCGGAGTGGTATGGGGACCACGCCCCCCATGACCAGAACAACGCCAGTGACACCCGCTTTGTTGCCTGCCTAGGGAAGACAGAGGGACGGAACGAGGCAGAGCGACCCCCCGCCCTACTGGCCCCCCCGGCCGCACAAACGGGGGGCACGGCGCACAGCCCCCCCCCCCCCCCAAAAACCTGCCCCCCGGCACACGAACGCCACGGACCCGCCCCACGGAGGGCGCACAGCCCCAAGCCAGCTAGGGGGGAACCGGGACCGGACCGCCCCCCCCCAAGCAAGCCAGACGGAGCAACTGACCGGGGCGGGACACGCGGAGGGGCACGGACCACTTGGAACGGCCCTACCAGCACCCAGTGCCGGGACCGCGCGAGGTGCGCAGGCCACACCACCCAGGGGGGGGGGGTGGAGCGGACGCCGCGGGAGCGCGAGCGCACACACACGCAAAGGGCACGCCGGGACTACCAGAAGGGCAACCTGACCAAGCTCGCGGAACGCACAGACCGCGTGGAATGGCGTACCAGCGAGCGAGGGTAAGGGACACCCGGACGGGACAGCCCGCCACACGCAGCGCGGGACACGCGGGGCGGGAAGGGGGAAACGGGAGAGACACAACACCAGGTACCGGCCCGAGCCCCCCGAACCGGCCGCGAGCGCGGCGCACACAGGGACGGGGCACTGCACGCGCCAAGGCAGTAGTGGCGCACTGCGCCATGCCCCAACCCCTAGGCTAGGCAGCGTCCGCCCCAGCCCAAGGGGGTCCCACTGGCGACAAGCCAGTAGCACGGGCCCGGCGGCGCCGGCGCCCCGGGCGACCACGCATTAGGGGGGCGACGCGGTGGGTAAGCGCCCGCAGCCACGGCTGCAAATTGATGCAATGACCGGGGAGTGGCGAAACGGGAAAGCCGGGGAGGGACGGGGCTCCGAGCCCTGTGAACCCGGGGGACTCCGCCACCAGGCAGGAGGTGTGTCTTGGAGGGCCCCCCACTAGGACCCGGTGGGGAGGATATCACCTGGCTCGACCAGGTGGCCCCCCGGGGCCGAAAGCCGTCTAGTACCCGCAAAATCAAACCTCAAACCTCAAACCGCATGCCGTGAGAGTCGTCCATACACCGCAGGGTGACGAGCGGCAGTTGCACTTGAAGGTGCGTGTACGGTGCGGACAAGAGCAGTTGGTGGTGGATGTTTTGGTGGATACGGGTGCCCAGGTGAGCCTGGTCCGGAGAGGGTTGTTAAGGGAGGAATCCCTGCAGCCCAGCCGTAGACCGGTATGCCTGAAGGTGGCCAATGGAGGGATTATGGGTGGTGGCACCCATGAGGCCACTATCAGTATGGAATTCTGGGAGCATGAGCGCTTGAACCGCCCTGATTTGGCGAAGAGAAGCACTCTATCCGGGAAATTGTATGTGGCCGACATTACAGATTGGGGATTGATCATGGGGTATGACTTCATGGTGGGAAACGCCATTGGAGCCCTTCCCCATCGTGCAACGCTGGTCCGGGAGGATGATGAATGCCTTACATGGCTGTCCACGGACTATGCATGCGGATCATCCCAATGGAATGCTGAGGAAGAGGATCGGATCGCCCAAGCGGTGCAAGCTGTGGGTGCCAAGTCCAGAGGAGACCGCGGAGTTCAGCTCACGGAGTATGGAATGGCGCCGCAGGTGTATGCCAGAATGATTCAGACGCTGGGGGCCGAAGCGCCCGAGACGGACGTCTTCGCTTCCCGGGATGCCCCACTTTTGAGGAAGTGTAGGAGGCACTGGCATCGAGGAGACTCAGCCTGGCACAGGCATTGGGGTTTGAAGGAGTGGGGGCCCATATCTTGGCATGGCTCCCTGGAAAATACCAGACGTACCGTGGAGAAGATCGTCGCGGATAGGGCGAAGGGGATCCTGGTCATAACCGGCATAGGATCCACCCCATGTCCGCTGGAAGGTCTCAAATCGACACTGGATTCCACCACCCTGAACGACATGTCATTCGGGCCAGAGGAGGAGTAGTAAGAAAAAGTGCTTTTCCAATGCTTTGAGGCATACTCTAGTTGTATTGGAGATGCACTGAGCATCCAGGCATTTATATCTTAGTATTGGTCCCACCAAAAGTGGTGATAACACATTTTGACCTATGGAACCAAACACCCAATCAGGATATGGAGTGGACCCCTTAATCCCCTTTCAATGTGACACAAATCATCTTTTCCTGAGTTGACTGAGAACTGACATATCCAAGGCAGAGCCTATGAATTTATCTATGTTTTTCCATGAATACTTGGCTGTCCTAGTGGTATGCACCCTAGGGGGCTGGGCACCTCTTTTTGAGAGGTCCTGGGTTCAATTCCTGGTCAGCCTAGCTAAGTAGGAAGATCCCATGTGACATGGCAGTGACCTCATCGCCACATGCCCTGCCACCTCAGCACATATGGGACCCAAAACAAAGAGTGCACATCTCCTGAGATGGCACTATGGAGAGAGAGTGACCATGGGGCAGTTTTCCAACTCTTTTCCAAAAACATTTCAGCTATCTTTGTGAATATGCATTCCGATTTGACCTGAGTTGCAGTTTCTGTGAATATCCTTTCATCTTTCACTGTTTACACTGCAGCCCTTCATGCCTTGATCCTGATTCTCTTCTTCTTGCACACCTCTGGCTTGGGCTATCCTGGGTTTACTGTATTTCAACAAACAAAAGCTTTTCATCTCCAAAAGCAAGCAGCAGGAAACCCTACACCAGCAGCAAGCAGCAGGAGAGACAAAAACATAGTGCTGAAACCACTAGAACTTTTCTGGTAGCAAGAGGCAGTCTGTCTCTGCGCACCGGCAGCAACCCCGCGCCGTACATCCAGTGCGCCCAGTACAGGCACATATAAGCAGAAGGGCGACTGAAGTTGGACACAAGGAAGGAGGACGCCGACGTGAAGACAGCGCCAGCGCCTGAGGCACCGGCAAAGCCAGCACCTGGCGCTGTACCTTCGGAGCCCTTACATGGGCCAGTGGAAGCGGCTGAGGACTCGCTGGATGGACTCCAGACGGCCTTCGGGGCCCTGTCAGTCGAAGAGGTGGTGGTCTCTCAGCCTGTGAAGAGGAAGAGAGAGAGCGAGAAGGATGCTGGAGACGAAGCAGACGAAGGATAGGAACAAGGGCAAGACCTGATGAATGACCCTACCTTCGAAGGCGCACCAAGCGCTTCTGGCCTCCACGCATCACCCTCTCCTATAACCACCACACTCCTAGCCGCTGCAACAGCCACTCCCATAACCAACCCGCCTATGGCAGAGGGCACAGGCTTTACTGGCATGCCTCCCTACCCCGCCTATGGTATGGGCCCACCTACCACTGCGCTCCCTGAGGCAACTACTGCCAGTGAGCCGGTGGCTTCCAGCTCTGCGCCGCGATGCTATGCGGCTGAATATCCCCATCCACTACCCGCTACTGGAACCTATGTGGATGTTCCTGGGTATGCACCTGGGTATGCAACCTTGAGTGGGTTGAGGAGAGGACCTGAGTCTCTTGGAGGCAGGAGTAGAGGATCGGGGAGATCCTCCAACAGGTCCCTGGCGCGGTCGGAGATCAACGAGGTGCTCCGAGGAGCCACTTCAAAAATCGTGGGCGACCTCACTCAAGAGATCCGGGAGAAACTGGAGCCTCTGATGATCCCGCCCCAAGCGTCACCTACCACGGTGGGAATGTCACCCCACCGAGTTCAGGCCAACCACCTGGCAGCAGGGTTGACAAATACCCTGGGGAGCCTGAGGAGCCGACCGATGCCGACTCCTGCAGCTATTCCGAGAAGTCCTTTCGTACCGAGAACGGCCCAGCCGCCCTACAGCCACGTGACGAACTCTACGAGGGCCGAGCTGGACCGGCTGGGGCTGACATCCTTGAGGGCAATGGTGGACGTGGAGCCTTATGGCTCTAGTGATCTAGGCGGAGACCCCTCTGATGACGAGCCGCCGTCGATGACTTCGGCCTCGCCCTCGGATGACGATGACCCGGAGGACCCCGAGGACCCAAGGGGTAAGAAGAAGAAGAAGAAGAAGAAGAAGACCCGACGCCCTGAGGGACGCAGGTCTCAGGAGGGGAAGGCTATTGCCACCTCCAAAATCGTGGTGAACCTGCCTGAGTACACAGGCAAGGACCTCAGCGAGTTCGCTGGGAATTTTGGCCGGTTTCTCCGACTAACCGGCCAAACCCACGCCAGTGGGCGAGTCAAGTGCGATCTGCTCCTGCAGTGCTGCAAGACCAAGTACCTGGAGAAGCAGGTCAGGCAGATCGTGACTAACTCCGCCACCTTTGCCGATGTGTTGGTTGCCCTGGAGAGGCAGTACCCGACCTACGAGACCGACCTCTCCATCAGGGCCGAGATCCAGAACCTGCCCGTGCTGCCCAACAACCCCAAACCTGGCAGGGTCTCTGAGCTGTTGGCTGACCTGGATCACTGGGCTGGACGACTGACGCCCGGTTCCTACAGCAGCGACAACCTGCTGTTCTGGTTCGTGGCCAAGCTCCCTCGAAAGCTGTGGGACGAGTGCCGTTCGACGGCGAAGCGCAAGGCTAGATCCCTCCGCTACGAGGATCCATGCGTGCTACTCCTGGAGCTGGCGCTGGAGAAGGAGAGCGACCAGCACTTGAACAATTACCGTCCTGGAGGAGGAGGATCTGGAGGTCATGGCAAAGGGTACCAAGGGTCCCGACCTTGGCAGGGGACTACCCCCAAACACGCCCACGCCCGTATCATGGAGAACGTCAAGGAGCTATTCTGGTGTGATGCCAGAGTCGAGCAGGGCCACCTGCAGCACGCCCCTGACTGCGAGCAGCGAGACTGCTTCGTAGTCCAGGGGAAGCAGCAGGAGAAGAACACCGGCGCCAAAGCAAAGCTGCCGGATCATTACAGGTGCACCATCACGTGTGCATTCTGCGGGAAGCGGAAGCACTACGAGGATGAGTGCTACCATAAGCAACGCCTATCGGCGAAGCTTAAGGGTGAAGATCCTGGCAAAGGCTCAGGCAAAGGTGGAGGCAAAGGCAAAGGCAACGACTCCGGCAAGGGCAAGTCGAAAGGAGGTGGTCAAGGGCAAGACAAGGGTCAAGGTGAACGAGGAGGAGGCGCTAACCGCCAGCCCGACAACAAGAACAAGGACAAGAACGGAGGCAACCCCAACCCTAATCCAGGGGGGAACTCCGAGCCCTCTGGAGGGCAGTCTGGTCCTACCACACGCTCACAAACGCAGGCCCAGCAAGAACAAGGAGCCAAGCGTGAGCATGAAGGTGGTGATGACGGCAACGCTAAGAAGAGGAGCCGTTTCATGAGGATGGCCCCCAAATTGCGGAACAAGGGGTTCGAGGTGACCTGTCCCGCGGAGTTCTGACGGGGACGCTCTGGTGGCAACCAAGACCTGGTGTTTTGGGTACGTATCCGACTAGGGGGACGCGAATACCTGGGGGTATTGGACACTGGCGCCACCATATCTATAGTGGCCAAGAAAATTTTACCTTGTGGGAGCCTGAAGAACACCATGACCACCGCAGCTATACGCATGGGGGATGGACATGTGGTGCACAGCTGCGGGGACTGTGAAGTGGAGGTACCTATGGGCTGCCGGACTATCGCGCATCGGTTCTATGTGATGGACACTGAGGCCTTCGACTTTGTACTGGGGACTGACTTCTTCGTACAGCACTCCCAGATACAATCCCTGACGCTGCAAGCGCCCTACCTCCTCTACGCCGACCACGGCAGTGGCAGAGAGTCTGTGCCACTGGAGCAGTCGGAACATACCTCGAGTTACCTGAGGCTATCGAAGGAGGAGCCCTCGAACATGATGGCGGCCTCCAAAACTGAGGACTATCAACTATTGGAAGAAGTCCTAGACCAAGGTCTGAAGGAGTTGGGTTACTCTCGAGAAGACCTGAGTGTGGAGTTGTTCGCGAGCGACAAGCAGCATGTACTGGACCTTTACTGCAGCAAGGGGAAGAACTGCAGCTACAAATTTTACTGGCCCTCTTTCGGGATGGCCTACGGGAACCCCAGGTTCAATGAACTGGGGAAGGTGCTCACCAAGGTGGCCTTGGAACGTTCCCGTATGGTCCTGTGTTCCCCCAATTGGTGAGCCCATGGGGGCAACGAGTACTGGCGAAACCTCCTGGACAGGCTGACTATCAGCTCTGTTCGTTTGCCTGATGAGGCCATCTACGTGCCTCTGGGACGCAAGACGCCTATTGGGAAGCCCGGATGGGGGAGTATGCTGAGCGTGGTGGACGGAGGTCTTACCTCCATCCCCTGGGAGGATCTGGACCCGACTCTGGTCCAGGCTATACAACGAGAAAGCGACGGACTCGCCTTGGGTGACTTGAAGGATCGCCTACGACCTCAAGATGATGTTGAGACTACACCCGGAGGAGATGAGTACGTCGTGACTGACACCAACGCCCCCAACTCTCCCTGCCATGTACCTGTTCCTGATGGAGTCTCTGAGTGTGGACTATGTGAGCTACCTAGCTCTATCCACTCAGAAGACGAAACTGAGCACGACGCCTTCTTGGTGCAGACCTGTGTGGAGGAAGTGGAGAACGCCGAGTACGTCGCCCCACTGAAACCCCTACTCTCCATGAGGGTGGAAGACCCCGTGGACGAGGAGCTGGACCCTCGATCCAGGCTAAGGGAGTATGTGGATTCCAAGAGGAAGTTGGTGGCGAAAAAGCTATGCTACGCGAAGCCTACCCGCAGCTCATGGCCACTGAAGCAAGGACGTATGGGAGACCTATCCCAATTGAAGGAGGACCTCGAACAGAAGATCACCACCTGGCGAAGGGGGGTAGATCTTAAGCTCATGAAGAGCGTGTGGGGCGCCCATGTGAGGACCCCAGAGGAGGACGACCTCTCGGAGGAATGTGTATGTGAACCCCCTCAAGCGTGCCTATGTTGCCATCGTCCACCGGAGATGGTTGAACAAGACCTTCTATATGCCTACCAAGGGCTGAAGGACACCACCACGGGCGAAGAGTCGGTGGAGGACCACCTCCCGACGTCTATTCAGGGGGCAAGCAACTTACACTCTGACGAGGACATGGAGGACAAGATCAAGGTTTTGGACCCGCGGGTACAGAAGCTTATAAGGACCTATCTGGAGGTGTTCGGAGAACTACCCCCTCCAGCCTCATGTGACAAGCTGGTACAGATGGACCTCAAGCTGAAACCCGAGTTCGTGGGTCACAAGATCCGGAGGAGACCCTATCCAGCTCCTAAAGAGCAGGCCGACGAGATCGAGCGACAGATACAAGAATGTATCGACGCTGGCCTAGTCCTGGAGTACAAGGACAGGGACTACTGCCTACACTGCAGCCCCTGTTTCCTGGTGGCTAAACCTGGGTCTACAGCCAAACGGCTGGTGGTGGACTACGGAGAGCTGAACAAGAAAACGCTGAACCACTCAGGGTCCATTCCCAATATGGAGTCTACCCTGGAGAAGATAGTGAAGCGGTAGCGGCAGGGTCTCCCTACCGCTACCCGCTGTGGCTCGCACGTGCGCTGAATAGCGCAATTTATGACGTAAAATGGGATTACGAAAGCTACAGAGCAATAGCGAGGATTGCCGTTTTTTATGTTAAAATAGCAGTTTTTTATAATAAATTTATGCTGTTGTGCCCCATTTTGTAATTATTCGCGAGATTGCACTGTTTTTCCGTGTTTTCACAGGCATCTATGTAGATTCGAAGGCCTGTGGCTAACGCCTTAGAACAGTTTAAGCAACTTAAACCGACTCACGAAATGTTCGATTCTTGCAGAAATTGCGGTGCTTTGCATGAGGGTCACGAAAACGCTTCAAAACTGTTCTAACAACCCTGAACAGGGACAGCTGCCGGCCGCAGCGCATCGCAGCGCCAAGGAGCGGCGCCAACACGCGCTGAAGCCAGAAGGCGATGGGCGCAGCGCCAGTCAGCACCGCAACGTGGCCGTCAGCCGCAGCAAGCGGCCAGAGGAGAGGCAGCAAGTGCCTCCGCAGCGTCCCGGATGAGCAGCAGCGACAGCAGCGGCGTCAGGACGTGGGGACCGCAAAATGGCGGCTACAACCTGGACAGCATGAGCGACGCGTCACACTGGAGTCCCAGTCCAAGGCCAAGTTCGAGCCGCAGTCCCGCGTTCGAGCAACAGAGGTATGGCCCTTCCAGCCGTCAACCCTATGGCCGTGGGAACCAGCACGGCGGCAGCATCGGCCGTCCCAAGAGCGGCAGTACCAGCCGCAATCCGGACTACCGTGATGGCCACCCAGCCGTCGAAAGAGAGCTCTTCCGCAAACCGGACCATCTTCAAGCAGCGTGGGATCGCCAACCAGCGTCCTGGAGAACGCCGGCGTGCCAATCAGCGCTCCACCGAAGACAAGGTCCAAGCCGTGGTCACGCAGACCGTGGTCAAGCGTCGAGGGAGCGCCAACCTGCGCCCCAGAAAGTGCCGGAGTACCGACCAGTACCCCAACCTGGAGGAGCGTGCACCGGAAATCCACGCAACCCCAGTCCCAGCCGGTTAAGCTCGGAGATCGCCATCCTACCAACCGAGACGGTGGAGTTGAAGGCCTGGGCCGCAGAGATGGCAGCGTGGGCGAGAAAGGCAGCAGCGGAGATCCGGACCCTGAAGTCGGAGCAGGAGAGTCTGCAAGAGCGAGTCCGTCGCCTGGAGAAGACGTCCAAGACGAAGTCCGCTACGGGCGAAGCGAAGAAGAAGGTGGAAGTCGTGGAGGACTTCCAGACGCCAAAAAAGACCGCCACGACCAGCGGAGCGACCAACCAAGACAGTGGGACGCAGACGCCTGGCAGTGGCAGCCGTCGTTGGAGACGGTGATAATTTAAAAGTCCGTTTGTTGGAACACCTGTGGGCAGGTCCAGTCTTGTCAGACTTGCCGTGGTGAGAGCCCAGTCTTGTCAGGCTCCACCAACCGGGTATATATGAGGGTCTTAAAACCCATGTATATATGGGGCAGATCAGCCCCTGGCACACGCACCCGCACTTGTACAGTACAGTGCACGGTGCCTGGGTAAGGCACGAACTGACACAGCAACATGGATTTGATGCTGAGTTGCAGTGCTGTGTGCGTGCCTGTCCTGTTGTTTGGTTTCTGAAAGCATGGAGGTTTTCGGGAAACTGAAAACTTTTGCCCGGTTTTCAAAACAAACGGGGCAGGCCACCCAGGGCCCTTTTTCTTAATCTTTTCCTAGTGTGGCAAAGCAGGTTTTTGCCTGAGGGTAGTATTGGTGCTCCCCACCGGACACCTAGGAAGAGGTCACCTCTGGGGTTTGTTTTTCCCCCTGGGGGATAAACAAACCTTCAAGTAGGGGGGTGAAGCGGTAGCGGCAGGGTCTCCCTACCGCTACCCGCTGTGGCTCGCACGTGCGCTGAATAGCGCAATTTATGACGTAAAATGGGATTACGAAAGCTACAGAGCAATAGCGAGGATTGCCGTTTTTTATGTTAAAATAGCAGTTTTTTATAATAAATTTATGCTGTTGTGCCCCATTTTGTAATTATTCGCCAGATTTCACTGTTTTTCCGTGTTTTCCCAGGCATCTATGTAGATTTGAAGGCCTGTGGCTAACGCCTTAGAACAGTTTAAGCAACTTAAACCGACTCACGAAATGTTCGATTCTTGCAGAAATTGCGGTGCTTTGCATGAGGGTCACGAAAACGCTTCAATAGCCTCCTGTCGCTACAAGACCAAAATGGACAAGAGAAGCGGATTCTGGCAAGTGGACCTGACGCCCAACGCACAGGAACTACTGGCCTTCATCACCCCTCAGGGGAGGGTGTTCAAGTGGAAGGTCATGCCGTTTGGCGTGGCTAACGCACCCGCTCTATTCCAAGAGCTGATGAACAAGATCTTGTCCATCCTACGAAGGAGACCTAAGGTGCAGGAGCTCATATCCCGTGGTGCCCAGATGGAGGCTCACATCGACGATGTATGCCTCGTGACAAATACCCAGGAGGATCACCTAATCCTCTTGGGTGAGTTCTTTGCGGTCTGCCAGGAGAACCACACACGACTCAAGCTGGAGAAGTGTGAGTTCATGCAGGAGACCATGCAGTACCTGGGGTTTGACGTTGGCTATGGGTGGTGGACCCCAGCGGCCTCTAAGGCCAAACCCCTGATGGATGCCAAGGTACGACACGAAGACCGCAAGAAAGGACCTCATGATGTACGCAGTTTCATTGGGGCGTGCAACTTCTATCGCCGCCATATCAAAAACTTCACCTACACCAGCGCCGTTCTGACAGACTTGATCAAGAAGAGTACTACTTGACGCTGGGGCCCACAAGAGCAACAGGCGTTTGACGAGCTCAAAGACAAGGTAGCGGACGCTAAGTGCTTGGGCGTGTCTAGGGCACAAGGGGAGATTATCCTGGTGACCGACGCCAGCAATGTGGGCGGTGGTGGAACGTTGTTCCAATGGCAAGCACTAGAGAAGGAGGAGTTCGACTCGGCCATTTCCCAATGGGGGACGGAAGGTCTCAACCGAGATGGAACCCTCAAGCACAGCTACCCTGACGACAAGTGGGTCCTAGTACCTCTGGGCCACTGGAACTGGAAGTGGAACCAGGCCAGGGGGAACTACTCCACCTATGAGCAGGAATTGCTCGCAGGTATGCTGGTGCTATCCTCACAAGCACGACTGTTGGGGAGTAACCCTGTGGTCTGGCTGTGCGACCAAGAACCGGTCCGCAGTTTCCAGAAGGGTCCCCCACCTGAGAAGGCCAAGCTACGGCGCTGGTGGACCTACCTCAGTCAACTACGGCTGACGGTACACCATATTCAGGGAGTGAAGAACGAGTGTGCCAACTACATCAGCCGCAACAACTTCGACGCCCTGATTGGTGCGCGGTCTGAAGCGCTGGCTAAGGAGGTGTTCAGCCGTATGGACGTCCACTTGGACCTCAACATGACGATGATACGCCCCCTGGATGGACTCCAACAATCGGAGTACCTGAAGGAGTTTGGAGATATATACAAGCGCCTGGAGAAACGCCTTGAACCCCTCCTGGTCAACCAAGACCAGTGGAAGAGGGACAAGAGCTACCTCTGGCACGAGGACCGCATTGTGGTGCCTAGTGACCGAGTCCCAGCGCTGCTGAAGTGGACCCATGAGTCCAGCGGTCATGTGGGTGCTGACCGTATCCTGAGGCTGTTCAAGCAGTGGTTCCACACTACGTGGACTGACGACCAACTGCGGAAAACCCTCCAGCCTATCGTGGACAAGTGCCCGTGCAGGTCCTGTAAACCAGGGGATATCAGGGACAGAGGTCTCTACTGGACCCTGCCCATCCCTCACTGTGCTAACAGTGTTCTATACGTGGACTACACAGAGATGCCGAAGTTCGGGGGCTATGACTTCGCCCTCGTGGTAACCTGTGGGTTGACCAGGTTTACCAGGGTGTTCCCATGTACCAAGCACATTACCGGGGAGCAGACTTTCAAGATACTCCTGGAGGAGTGGTTTTGTGTCTATGCGGCGCCCAAGGAGATCAACTCCGATGAGGACGTACCAGTACGCTCAGATACTGGCTGGTACAAGAGGGTCCTGAGATCCCTCAATGTCCAGGTGTCTACGGGGATTCCCTACTCTCACACGAGCAACCCCCCATGTGAGCGACAGATCCGTGTCCTCAAGGAGAATGTAAGGATCTGGTGCAAGACTGAACGCACCAGAGACTGGGTGAGACTACTCCCCGTCATATCCCTGATGATGAACTCCCAAGAGAGTTCAGCTACTGGCTACTCGCCCCATGAGCTATTCCTAGGGCGCCCGGCATGGTTCCTACATGCCCCCTATCCAGAGGACACCCATTCTTCTGTGGGTGAATGGGTCCAAGAGCAACAAGCGAAGGTGGACAAGGCCAAGGCTATGCTCCAGAGAGTGAGGGAGCGTCAGTGGAACAAGAAGAACAATCACTGAGTACCGGCCACCTACCAAGAGGGGGACTGGGTGCTGGTGCACCACAGTCGACTACCCGCCTGGCCACGCTCTACCAGCAATGACCCATACTTCGGGCCGTACAAGATTCTATCAGTGGATGGACACCGTATCACCGTGCGGTGTTCTCTCCGTCTAGGGGGGACCCTGGTGTGCGCTGCTCAACACCTGAAGCGCTACTATGATCCTGAAGACCTCTGTGGGGAGGAGTGGGAGCTGAACAACGAGGAAATCGCCGCTCTGGACCTACAAGGGGCTGCCAGCTCTATGGAAGTTGAAGGTGAACTCCCCGACATGAACGCCGAGGAGATGGCTAAGGAGGGCTTCTACCTGGTGAAGTCTGTCCTACGCCACCGCTATCGCCAGGGTTGGCGCTTCCTCACCCTCTGGGAAGGGTTTGGAGTCGAAGAGGCCACCTGGGAGCCCTTCTCTGCATTTGTTCTACCTGAGGGACGCCTAAACTCAGTTCTGGTTGACTACTTGTCCCAGAACAACCTTGGTGAGTTGCTGAGGCTCGCTGAGACGCTTGCCTCCAAGACTAAAGCTAGGGACTGAACCTTACCCTTACCTGCCAAAGCGTATGTGTGAGTGTGCTATGCCTAAGGTCCTGAGAGCAAGCCGCAGAAGTGGTGTCCTAATTATACCCAAGTCTGCACGCTTGCTAAACCTGGAGGGTTGGCTTATTGATGCCACGGGGTACGCCCCGGGTCTCCCCTCCCCTAAGCGCCCAATTTCTGTGCTGGCGCAAAACCTTTGGGGAATACCCAGCGTACTAATCCAGGTATTGTTTTCCCTACCCATCTGTCTACTACAGGGAGGGGTGGCCAAAAGCTATGAAGGCTTGAAAACGCCGTTTTGCTAAGTGGCCAAAACACTGACCTAACCACTGCCACAGCCCACCAACCCTGCTAAAATTGCAGGAAACGGGTGGGACAGTGACATACGCACTACAGGTCCTACACACCCTACGGTGGCACCATCCTGGTGGGCGAGCACTGGTGCAACTGGCTCAAGCCCCCACTCAGGACTACCACACCTACAGGCACACTCTACTGGGTGTTGTTGAAGAACATGTCGTGGGTCCTAGCGACCCTCCTGTGAAGAAGACAAGAGAACACAGCGCCGCTAAGCAACTGTGGCCTAACAGGGGACGCCACAACGCGTTTCCCCTGCTAGGGCTTGGAGGGAAGAGGTGCTCTTGCGTGCACGGCGCAGATGTCGATGGAGTTGGACTCCCTGGTCTGCCACAGGCAGAGGGGAAATACTTGTTTGTGTGATCTGCCCCCTTGTTTAGCAGGGCATAAAAAAAAATGGTATGCTGCTGCACCAATCACCCTACCTGCCCACCTGTAAAGCAAAGGCAAATGAAGGGGTGTTTGCGGCGGAGGAACCAAGCCACTCTCCGCGTATTATACGCTTCTCAGAGTGACCTATAATACACTGTCCGCAAACACCCTGAAGAATCAGCTACCCCTGTCAAGCAAGCAAGCGTTAAGGGACTCCTCAGGTTCTCTTAAAGAACGTACCGAGGAGCCCCTGGGTAGCCTAAACAAGGTTTACCGTGCGCACTTCGCGTGGCCTACCCTTTAATGTGTGTGCGAATGCGCGAGCATGCACGACTATCTTGGGCAAACCTGCCCATCTTAACCGCAATCTCGAACTCCACCAGGGGGTGGCCCCACCTGGGCGTACCTACCTTACCTACCGCTGGAGAGTGAAGCAAGGTGAGAGGAAAAACGGGGCGCACGCGAGGAACGTTGCTATGCACTTGTGTGTATGTCTAATCACCCTGATCTGACCTCTAATCATCTGCAATCTTTCTAATCAATCCCTCTATCGCGTCCTATGGTTGTTAGCGCTGCTACAAGACTCGTTCACGGAGACTCGAGACGAGCAATGTGTATGCGTCATACGAGACAAGCATACCTGTAGTTTATACCTGGTTCATTGAACTCTTTTTCGTTGATTTTTGATTTCTTGAATTTTTGATACTTCTATTAGCGTAGGTGGAATCTGTATGTTTATTTGTTAATGTGTGTCTCGTCATTCTCAAGACTACGTGAGACATACGTTTATAATGCCATTATTTCTGCATTTTCTGGCGCTTCGCTAGGAGCCGCTCCTGCGCGCCGCCTTTTTATGCGTAGGAATTTCTTGATTTAAAAAATCTAGAGATGACTAAAATTTTTATAAAAATGTGCTTCAGATGCACAATTGGATTCTGCTCAGGTGTGTTGTCTTAGAAAAATTCTAGGCCGTCATTTGACAGATTTTGGTGTGGTCGCTTGGTTTTTGCGTGGATTCGTCCATAATTCTCCCATTCCTGCCTCTGCAGATACCCACGCGCAGCCTCGCTGAGTAGGCCGTGTTCTGGCCGAAACGGAGCAGCCTGGAGAGACTGAGCAGAACCCAAGACCCCACCAAGGGGCAATTTAATTTTTGTACGACTCCCTTCGCCCTAAGACAGGTCACAGGTCGCCAGCAGGTTCATGAGAACCCATGCGGGTGTTTATATTGTGTCTTGCGTTGGGTTTGTGTCGCGCTGCGTCTTGGAGGGAGTCATGCAAATGCACATGTTTTGGCATGCTCCCAAACTAACCCAACCAAGCCACAGGAGCCCCGGCAGCGCCATGAGCGCTGAGTCTTCTGTAGGAAATGTTACAAACAGAGCAGCAAAAGAGCGCCAGCCATGGTGAGCGCCCATTTTTCTGTGTGAGGGAAACTATAGGTATTTTAAAGTAGATGTGGAAACCAAGGAGAGGCCAAGAAAAAATCCCTTTTTCCTAAAATGCGACAGTGGTGGCCACCAGAGCACAAGGGAGGGTAAGAAAAAGTGCTTTTCCAATGCTTTGAGGCATACTCTAGTTGTATTAGAGATGCACTGAGCATCCAGGCATTTCTATCTTAGTATTGGTCCCACCAAAAGTGGTGATAACACATTTTGACCTATGGAACCAAACACCCAATCAGGATATGGAGTGGACCGCTTAATCCCCTTTCAATGTGAGGCAAATCATCTTTTCCTGAGTTGACTGAGAACTGACATATCCAAGGCAGAGCCTATGAATTTATCTATGTTTTTCCATGAATACTTAGCTGTCCTAGTGGTATACACCCTAGGGGGCTGGGCACCTCTTTTTGAGAGGTCCTGGGTTCAATTTCTGGTCAGCCTAGCTAAGTAGGAAGATCCCATGTGACATGGCAGTGACCTCATCGCCACATGCCCTGCCACCTCAGCACATATGGGACCCAAAACAAAGAGTGCACATCTCCTGAGATGGCACAATGGAGATTGAGTGACCATGGGGCAGTTTTCCTACTCTTTTCCAAAAGCATTTCAGCTATCTTTGTGAATATGCATTCCGATTTGACCTGAGTTGCAGTTTCTGTGAATATCCTTTCATCCTTCACTGTTTACACTGCAGCCCTTCATGCTTTGATCCTGATTCTCCTCTCCTTGCACACCTCTGGCTTGGGCTATCCTGGATTTACTGTATTTCAACAAACAAAAGCTTTTCATCTCCAAAAACAAGCAGCAGGAAACCCTACACCAGCAGCAAGCAGCAGGAGAGACAAAAACATAGTGCTGAAACCACCATAAACTTTTCTGGGGTTGTTCATCGACGCCAAGGGTTTATCAATGCCCTCCCCGGGTCAAGCGTGGGGTACCAAGGCTTTCCTGGTGGATGGGGCGCAAGCCCAGCCCACGGGGGATGAAGCATTCGCTGGCTCAGCTAGCACTACACAATCCCCATATATGGGCCAACTCCTTAAAACCGGTTTGTTTTCTCTGTTTTCTCAGGAGTACTGATTTTCCAATTTTTTTTATTATACTACGGTTTTCTCTGAGATCGTGGACGACAGGTCGTAGCTTAGAGGTAAAACGCAACTCTAAGGTTTGTAGAGTGTGGGTTCAAACCCCATGAGGGGGTATTTGAGGTCAAAAATTCATTTTTCATGTATAATACCATTTTTGTGTATATTTTGAGGGTGCCCGTTTCAATGACAGGTAACAAAGGGCACCAAAAGAGCAGAAAACAGAGAAAACAAACCGGTTTTAAGGAGTTGGCCCATATATGTGTCTTGTGTAGTGCTATTGCTTCGCCATCTCTTCTTTCCTCCTCACCTATTCGGGTAAATCCGAATCCGTAGGGTTGAGGCGGTGCCCATGAAGGTCATGTTTGAGCCCAAGGAGGGGACGGATCAGCCTATTGATGGCATTGACGTCCTGTCCCACGCCGAGATCGACCACGTCGTCAACTACATGCGGATGGGGATGCACGACCGTGTGGCAGCCAAGAAGGGGCGAGACATGGTCACATCTCCGCATTGGTGGGATGACAAGATGTTGGTCACCGGCAAGTACGAGAAGGATGAGTTCGTGGCGAGGGTCATGGATCATATCGCGGACCAATACGATGGTCCGGTTGGGTTGGACCCGCCAACGTGGGGTTTTCCAAGAATGGGGGCCGGTAGCGACAAGAACTCGGCTGATACCGCAAATTTCCGAAGATTATCGGTGGGAAGCGCGCCCCACGACGATGAAGACGGCATATCGAACGAGGACCAGTTGGACTCGGACCCGGAAGAGGCCTATACCGCAGTGCAGTCGGTTGTATCGATGCCGAAGCAAGCGGCTGAAGAGGCCCAGGAGAACCCGAAGGTCGCCGAGCTGAAGGAGAGGCTGATAAATGCCCATCCGCGGCTATTCAGTGGCGTCGCCAACAAGAACCCTCCAGATCATGGGAGGTTTGGCACAGCGAGGATCAAGCTGAAGCCGAACCCCAAGATCTATCGTC
Source organism: Eutreptiella sp. 'Long Island Sound 2002' (assembly GCA_964036045.1). NCBI lineage: Eukaryota > Euglenozoa > Euglenophyceae > Eutreptiales > Eutreptiaceae > Eutreptiella > Eutreptiella sp. 'Long Island Sound 2002'. Next base: position 7,450,101 of record OZ038384.1, on the reverse strand, counting down.
ATCCGGAGTACCAACTTCAGGGCGATCGGGCCGAGGCCATGAGGAAGTTGTTGGCCGAGTTTATGGAGCGGGGCTGGATTGAACCCTCCGACAGTGAGTGGGCCAGCCCAGCGTTTATCGTGCCCAAGAAAGAGAAGGGCGAGTGGAGGTTGGTGGTTGATTACAGGGGTTTGAACGAGCAAACCGAGCACGACTGGTACTCGCTTCCTCTGATGGACACCATCCTCCAAAAAAAACAAAAAAAGCGGATCTTCACGGTGTTAGACCTGAAACACGCCTATCACCAGATGCCGCTACACCCGGACTCCAGGCCCTGCACAGCGATGTTGACGCCGCTGGGGCCCATGCAGTGGAAAGTGGTGCCTATGGGCGCCAAGAATGGCAACGCCGCTTTCCAGCGCATGATGAAGGACCTACTCGGTCCTGTCAGAAACTGTGCCGACCCCTTTGTGGATGACATCATCATCGGGTCCGGCACGGAAGACATGACTGAGGACGAGCTCATGAAAGCGCATGAGAAGGATCTGCGCCGAGTGCTCAGCGAGCTGGACAAGCACAACATGGTGTGCAAGCCCACCAAAGCCTCACTCTTCGTGAGGGAAGTGGAGTTTGCGGGTCACGTGGTTGGTCACGGGCAACGCCGTCCCATGCCTGGGAAGCTGGCGTCCCTGCACCACTGGGAAAAGCCCCAGACCATCAGCGAACTCCGATCCTTCATGGGGTTCTGCAATTACTATTCGGGCTGTGTCCGGATGTATGCGGAACTATCGGGCACGCTGCACAAGATGCTGCAGGTGGGCAAGTTCGATGGCCCAAAGGGGAGCAAGAAGAAGCTTGCCTGGACCCCCGAGGCCGAAGATGCGTTCAGCCGCCTGAAGGAGCGACTCCTGGGGCAGCTCGGGCTATTCCTGGTGGACCCGAACAAGGGATTCGTGCTACGGACGGAAGCCTCGGACTACGCTGTAGGGGCGCTCCTCGAGAAGATCCGGGACGACAGGTCGCACGTACCCGTGGCATTTTGGAGCCGGATCCTGGCCCAGGGCCAACGTCGAACCTGGACCGCGAGGGAGAAGGAGACGTACGCCATTGTTTGTGCGCTCAGGAAGTGGTCTGGCCACATCGGATTACAACCGGTGGTGGTTTGCACGGACCATCAGTCCTTACAGAGCTGGCACAAGGAGCACGTCGACACCCCCTCGGGACCGGCGGCAAGGAGGGCCCGGTGGCACGAGACGTTCGCCAAGTTCGACCTCAGCGTCGTATATGTCCCGGGGAAGGACAACACTGTGGCAGATTGCCTCAGTCGGTGGGCCTACCCCGCGGGCAAGGCATGGATGGACATATCCAGCCATGGGGACGCCAAGGCGACCGAGGAGGCCAAGCGCATCATCGGAATGGAGAAGGCCATGGAGCAAGAGGGGGTCAAGAACTTTGTGGTGATGGCAAACCGTACAGACCTGGCCAAGTTCCGGGGCGCCCGAGTCCAAGCTATTCGACAGGAAACCCTCAAGCAATGGATGGTGGCCCCCGTAGAGCTTGTCAGGTCGGTGCTGACAGAAGACTGGTCGGATGACTATGCGGCATCCGACCACTGGAGCAGGTACTGGAATGCAGTGAGCGCCCCGTCGGACGACGAATGGCCCGAGGGCTTGACCGAGGATGGGGATGAATTATTCCTCAAGGACAAGCTATTGGTCCCTGAGAACCGAATGGAGGAGCTCATTGATCACTTGCATAACGCCCAGCTCATGCGTCCTGGTCGGGACAAGATGCAGCAGGACCTGGAGTGGCGTTTCAAGTTCACACCGGGGTAGTACGCCATCCTGGACAAGTACTGCAGCAACTGCGCCGTGTGTCGGGCCACGAAGAGCCCCAACCACTCCACGGCTGGCAACCCGGTGTATACGGCTATACCGGAGGCCCCTATGCGGTCCGTGGCCATGGATGTATTCGCCATGCCCGAGGTCACCGTGGAAGGAGAGACCTACGACTGTGTCATCCTGGCCGTAGACAGGCACAGCGGGTATGTCCTGGCGGTCCCCGGCAAGAAGTCCAAGAAGCAGGACAAGAAGGACAAGCATGGAGTGGGGCTGCAGGCGAAGACCGTCGCCAACGGCATGATCAGGCATTGGCTGACGATTTTTGATGTCCCAGCTGTCATCTGCAGCGATTGGGACAGTCAATTTGTGGGGACGTGGTTCAAGACGATGTGCAAGCACATGGGGATTCGGCACGCCAAGACCGTGGCGTACCACAGCCGGTCGAATGGCCGGGCTGAGGTGGCCGGGCGGCAGATGTTCAAAAAGTTCCGCCAGCTGCACATTGACGAACCGGGCCGGAATCGGTACAATTCGCTGTGGAGAGTACTCCAGGCGTACCACGACCTTCCTGGGCCCACTGGACTGTCGCCCCATCGTATCCTGTTCCTACGGGATCGAGTGTCACGCACTCTCCCGTGGTTGAACCATGGCAAAGTGGCCCGGGAGGCGAGTGCTATGATGGCTGAGGCGGACAACACGGCGGCCAAGGTGTGCAAAGCACTTCAGGACGAGCATGAGAAGAGGGCCAAGTACTGCAAGAAGGGAAAAGTCCAGAAATATGCTCCCAGAGACACCGTATGGGTGGAGCGGCACCACAAGGATGTCCTGTCCAGGCATCGGCAGGCGTCTTGGTATGTGCCGGGGGTAATCGTTCGGAAGGTCGGGCAGGATGTGTATACGGTTCGTGTGGGGGATAACAAGATCCTTGACCACAACCACACCCAGCTTCGTCCCCGAGCACCAGACCCCAGCGGATGTCCCGTCACCTTCGAGTTCACAGCCGGAGATCTGGACTCTGATGACGAGGGGGAGTACGACGACTTTACCGCTGAGAAGATCCTGATGGACAAGCCGGACCCGGGGACGCCTGGGGGGAGGCTATGTAAAGTCCGTTGGAAGGGATTTGCTGCATACAGAGATTCGTGAGAGCCCCCGAGCAGCTTTGTTCCAAGGTATACTACGGTCTGGATGGAGTATCTAAGGAAAAAGAACATTTCTTTGGATGTCAAGGATGTGTTGGTCCATTTGGTGGCTGCAGCAGCACCGTGATGGATCCACCTTGGCATTTTTGTTTGTTTTTGTGCTTGGGAGACAGGTGAGGGCGTTAATCCGGGGATTTTTGGGGCTTGATTGGCCATATATCCTCTTCACTCGGTCTCCACATATATATATCATTGTGGTATACGTATTTAGATCGGTCGACGAGGTTTCTCTATCTTTGATCCCCTTGGTCCATGTCGTAGATCAAGAGGAGACCGGATATGGCGGAGGGCACCCATTATGAGTGTCCTCGCCCCTCCCTTGGGGCATGGGGGATGCCTACGCTGTATGTGGGGCCTTCATCTGTCCTTGGGACATGGGGGGGGGGAGGTTGGAGCCCATTGGGGTCCTCCCGTCCTGCCTGAAGAAGGGCGCGCTGGGGCCCTGTCCCAGAACAAAATAAAAAGATAGGTAAAACACGACGGAAAAAAATTTTCTGAATAGCTGAAAATAAAGCTAATTAGCATAAAAAACGGTTAGGCAGAAAAAGCGCGCTGCGAGACGTGTAAAAGCGCGACGAAAGATTTTTCGACGTAAAATAGGTGAATAGTTAGCGCCGTAAACACCGAAACGCTCGTAGGACCCTAACGCCGTCCCTCACGACGTCTAACTAGCCGTAGACGCAAAGAAAAACGCGTCGCGAGCAGCGCGTAAAACTGGAAAAAAAAATTTCTAAGCCGCCGCGTCCCTTCGCCCTGCTTTCCTTGCTTTTCTTTCCTTCTCCATGCACCCACCTCCCTAATCTCGTGCCCCCCCTCAGTCCTCTTCGTCAGCTTAGGCGACCGGCCCTGGGGGAAAAGCGGTCCATCCCTCGCAAGCAACACCACCATCTTCGCGGCCGCGTGGCAACACGTAAGACAGAAATTTCACCTTGGTATTGCTGCTTGCCTGCGTGCGTGAGTTGCGTAGAGTTTGATTTTCTAAGGAGAAACGTTTAAATTTTTGGTTTTCAGAAGGTTTTGAAAGGTACGGAAAAACAGCAGGGGTATTTAGCAAAGGAAAAGAGGACAACAGGAAAAAAAACACCAGCAGCGCAGACAACCGCACAGCACAGCCCACCAGCACAACACTGCAAGGCAGCACAGCACCGCAGGCAACGGCACAAGGCGCAGGACACCACAGGACAACGCACAGCACAGCAAGACACCACGACACACCAGAGCGGCACCACCACACCGCAGAACGCCCAGGGAGACACCACAACACACAGGGACACGCCACAGCACGAGGCACCAACAACAGCGCAGACGCATCCGGAACCGAACAACACGACGCGCAGCGCAACACAGCACCGCACACACAGGGAAAGGACACAAACCAGCACCACCAACAAAGCAAAACAGACAGCAGGGCGCCACAGCATGGCACCAGCAGACAACCACGGGCCACCAGACCCAGCACCGCACCACAGCACACCAAAGGAAACAGCACAACACACGGCAGCGCACCACAGCACCGGGCGCCAGCAACAGCACGCACCACACGAACAGCACAGCGCAAGCGCACCAGCACAACGAAGCACAGCACCGCACAGAGCGAAGAGGACAGGGAACGCACAGCACAGCACCCAAGGACACATACAGCCAGGAGTGGCTGGGTGCAAGCGGAGCACACACACAGCCCAACACCCCAGCCAGGAGTGGCGGGGCGCAGCCAAAACCGGAGCCCAAACACACACACCCACGCCGCGCACCCGTGGCCAGGAGTGGCTGGGTGCAAGCGGAGCACACACACAGCCCAACATCCCAGCCACGAGTGGCGGGGCGCAGCCGAAACCCAAGCCCAAACACACACACCCACACCGCGCACACGTGCCAGGAGTGGCTGGGAGCACGCGGAGCACGCACACAGCCCAACACCCCAGCCACGAGTGGCGGGGCGCAGCCGAAACCCGAGCCCAAACACACACACCCACACCGCGCACCCGTGGCCAGGAGTGGCTGGGTGCAAGCGGAGCACAGACACAGCCCAACACCCCAGCCAGGAGTGGCGGGGCCGAGCCGAAACCCGAGCCCAAACACACACACCCACACCGCGCACCCGTGGCCAGGAGTGGCTGCTTGCAAGCGGAGCACACACACAGCCCAACACCCCAGCCAGGAGTGGCGGGGCGCAGCCAAAACCCGAGCCCAAACACACACACCCACACCACGCACCCGTGGCCAGGAGTGGCTTGTTGCAAGCGGAGCACGCACACAGCCCAACACCCCAGCCACGAGTGGCGGGGCGCAGCCAAAACCCGAGCCCAAACACACACACCCACACCGCGCACCCGTGGCCAGGAGTGGCTGGGTGCAAGCGGAGCACACACACAGCCCAACACCCCAGCCAGGAGTGGCGGGGCGCAGCCGAAACCCGAGCCCAAACACACACACCCACACCACTGAAGCCGGTTCGGACCCCCGTGGCCATCTTGGGGTCACTTGGGGTGTGTATCTATGTGCCGGCAAGCTGCCATTGGCTGATATCATACTCTCTCATCCACCTGTCCTAACCCGATGTGATAGTGTGATAGGTTTGGCCATTCCGGCTATGAGCGGCCATATTCAGTATCGAGGCGCCGCCAGCGGAGATTTATATATCAGAATATCAGGAATCAACAGGGTTTTTTTATCATAATGTTTCCGTAATTTTTCCGCCTTCCGTTCTGATTGTCAATGTATCGGCGACTGTCAGTTGGCTCGCGATTTTGCGGTAACCGATTGGGTAACTGTTATCTCCAGATATTTTGGCGTAAACTCCGATGAAGGGTCAGATTTCATCAGTAAAGGGTTCGTTGCTTCCGCAATTTTCTAAATATGCACTCGAAATTTTATTCCGAATTTTTCGCGATGTCGAAATCGGATTTTCGACTTCGACATCGCCGCACTGGATTTGGTCTTCTTCGAGTGGTTATACTCTTTTCCCTATGCCCAAATCAGGTTTCCCTTATACTTGCCACCCATTTGACTTGGAGATATAAGGGAAACAAAAGTGAATCGTGCGACCACTTTGAAGGGCCATATCTACAAGCGAGTGTGAGGAAAGAGAATAAGGAAGGTTGCGTTGCAAGCGCCTTGGTCTCAACTTAATTTAGGAAGCATCAAACGCCTTTGGTGTGTACACATGCCAGGTGTAGCAAGGGATAATGGTCAAGAGGGTATAAAGTGATATATAACTCTTGGACCGTGCAACCGAATATTTTAATGCGACTTTCGAGTGTACCGCATGAGTGTTGGGGTTGCATAGATACTTTCCTTGGGTTCCTACGCATTTTTAACGTGAAGTTATGTCCATGGAGGGGCATGGCATATCATGGTGGGAGCCACTTTTGAGGGTATGTGTTATATGCATGGTATGTGCTTCGATATGCTCACGCCCATGTTATATATATTTCTGTGGCCGAAGAGATGGAGAACCACACGTGACAAGGGCTTTGCCCATGTCCCAATTGTGGAGTTCAAAGCGCTAGACTAAGTCTACCGCGTATGTATTGCTCATGGTATGTTTGGCAAAGAGATCCATGAGTGCACTCCCATTTTCATGGGGCATGTAGATATGAGTGGCGAAGGTATCTCCATGCGCCTGATTGGGGATCCAAGTGGGGGAATTGTTCGCAAATGGTTCCCATCATTTGTGTATTGAACCATGAGCGGATATCATGGGTGAGCAAAGAGATATACTATCATGACAACTTTGTATTTGGACATATTTTCATGTTTTTGACCTCAATTTTTGCTCATTTTTGTGTTTTATGTGCTCAACTGGTCGGCTAACAATAAAGTGCCTAGAGATCCGTGAACTATGGTATGTTGCTTATATGTTGGCATATGCTTCGGTGTTGTACCTCACCATATGCCAGATCACGTGGTCACTTTGGCTTGGCACACGAGGCCTCACAAAATTAGGTCTCAAATTCATGAGTTGACTTGTGAAGCATGTCATGTACATAACCGGAGGGGTTTCGGAGCCAATGATGCGATATTCTTGGGCATGGACCTTTGGTCTATATCACCCTTGTATAGTACTTTCCGGTTTGACACATGCATGGAGCATTTGAATATTTGCCGTATGCATTTTTGAGTATATAAGTGATTTTTGGGCATAATGGTGTGATTTGCCTGATTTTGTTAGGTTGTGAGGTCATCTTCATGGGGCAGTAATCCAAGCCCATTCGACTCCAAGTCCAACCAAGGTTATGTCAGGGTAGGGCATGGTCCTGAGTGCCACTCTAAGCCATGACACGCCACCTCCCCAATTGGGCTAGGATTTAGAGGCTTGGGAGTGAACACTTTTTTGGGGTTTATGACGTGACTTTTGACACATGGCATATAGCCATCTTATTTGACTGGGTTCAGGGCATCATGTTGGTGAGTCAAGGGAAGGTCTTGAGTCCAGGGAATGAGGGGTCTATGGCCGTGATTGGGTACGTTTCCATCTTTCCCCAACTTTGCTTGATATGTGTTCATATGCCAATTTCAGGGCTTTCTTCCTTGGTGCAATTCTTGTACATGCCCGCCACCGTGAGACGACCGGTGTGCTGAACGGAAGCCCGCAGTGTGGATTGGATTGTGGATCGGGTTATTGTTGTATTTGTGGGATCTGGTTGCTATTCAGGGTTGAAGGAGGATTTTAATTTCTGTATTCTTGGATTTTGGACCTTGGAATTTGAGGGATGCAATCGTTGATCCGGAGTAAATCAGCAGGGGTAACAGGCGGAAGGGGCACAGCAGGGGCCGGTCCTGGTAGGGACCTTCTTTATGGTAGCAGAGGCTTACCTGCTGCCCCTACCTACCGCCGACCCGGGGACTTGGGCCCCTATGAGCCCTGCCCAAGTACGCCCCGGGTGCGTATTGTGGACTCGGTGGAGACCACGCCGGAGATTGGAGCCATAGAAGAGCCGAGACGTTCAAGAGCATGGCGAACTCCGGAAGTTGAAGCCCAAAGAGAAGTACGACATTCGGGAAGAGGAGGACTTGACATGGAGGTTCTGGTCTCCATGTGTGAGCGTCGCTGCCGAAAGGCATGCAACCTCCGGTCCGCCGCGGAGGACTCTGAGGAGGCCTGCCATTCAGGCAGCAGTGGAGGACGGGCCCGGCGCTACCGGAAGCGCGGGTCACCCAAGTCCGCGGCAAGGGACGCCGGGGCTATGGATACGGACCCTAGCCCGGTCAGGCTGTGGGAGTCCGAGGGGCACTCCGAGGGCTATCGGACAGCGTATGGGCAACCTTCGGAGTTGGAGAAGACGGCCAGACCGCCCACAAGGGCAAACACGGCCCCAGAACCCAGCCTGGAGCATGACGCCAGGGCGTTGGAGAGGCCCGCCAGAGCCAGGACGGCGCCTGTGGCCCGGCACACGGAGCCAACGCGGGATAGCATGGGCGACACACCCATGGCGGAGGAGTCCGAGGCGCCGGGAACCGCGGGACGCGCCGGACCAGGTGGAAGGCACGCTGAGTGCCACTGCGAACACGTGTCCTTCCTCATGGGCAAGTACCCAAAGATGGGGATGGACGCCATGGTGCATCGTCTCGACCGCCTGGACAACGCGAAGGACGGTCTAGAGGAGGACGTCGCCGGGATCCTGGATGACCAGTCGGCCGCGGAGAAAGACATGGAGGAGCTGCGAGCGGATCAGGCCCGGTACCGGGAGAATCTGGAGCTGGCCCTGCAGAAGTAGCAGCAAGTGGTGGACAGCCTCCTCCACTTAGTGGAGGACATGTCGGGACGCCTGAAAAGGCTAGATGAGCTACAGCCCCTCGCCTCGGGTCCGGAGCTCCCGACAAAGCCGGCAGCGGCAGAGCTGGTGGAGCGTGTTAAGACCCTCCGGAGCGCCATGGATAAACCCATGGGCGGTCCGGCAGAGGCACCCTACGCGCCCCCGCGTGTTGACCCGGGTTCGCTGACTTTTGTTCCCATGTTCAGCGAATCCACAAAGCTCGGGGAACAAACGGCGCCGGCTGGGTCCATGCGGGAAGGACACGCAACCACGGACCCGAGGAGCCTGACGGTACAGATGTCCCATGCCACCCAGGATCCACTGCCCACTACGAGTGCCTATGCAGTTTATGCGGAAGAGGAGATCCAGAACCAGACCATGCAGGGGCGAACCATGGGACGCGCCAACAGACATGGTCGCGGTCATCCAGGCGGAAACCTGTGGGCGAAGGACCACAATACGGGGATATGGACGGCCGATGGAGCAAGTCCTTCCCGCATTCCAAACCCCATGGTTTCAGGCCCAACTGGACCGCACTCCATGGAGGAGAGGGATGTACGGGGAGTGTACTCACACCCCCCCGGCCACAGGTGGTATCCGTCTCGGTGGAGTGGTGGCTGGGGACGTCGGAGACGCCATCAGGATTGACGACCTCAGGGGAATCAAAATCCCCTACTATGATGGCAACCCCTCCAATCTGGACGACTTCATCCTGGATTGGGAGGACTTCGCCGAGGAGGTCGTCGGCGAGATGCGGGGAGCGCCGCGGGACAAGTGGGTATGTCGGACATTCCCACACCGGCTGGCGCAGGACCTGAAGGAGGAGCTGCGGGATCAGATCCGGGAAGGATTGATCCGTACGGAGCAGGCCTGCCTCCAGTGGTTGGAGGATGAGAAGCGGGTGGACGCTCCGAACCAGAAGCTGGAGGACTTGTGGTCCATCCCGCTGCAGCTGGACCGCGGTGAGCTGCGGGTCCGGGAGTGGAACCGGTACCTGCGGAAGTACCGACGGAGCCTCAAGCTGGTGGAGGACTGGAACGAGTCCAGCAAGATCCGCCACCTCCTGAAGGACGTCCTCCCCGGCCACTGGAAGAGGCGAGTGGAGGACGAGGAGAAGAAGCGCGCCAAGAAGCGGGTGGCGGTGAGGATCATGGCGGCGGAGGATACCCATGCGGGTATCATGGAGTTCTTCAGGAGGAACCTGGGCGAGCCCAACCAGATGTTGGGACTGAAGAACGCCGTGTACGTGGAGGTATTGGGAGACTCCATGGGGCAAAGGTTGCTGCGCCTCAACAACGTGGAGTAGAGGCGCGGGGAGCCGCTGAGGATGCAGGTCATCTTCGCCCGCATGAGCCTGGACGAGATCGTGAAGTACATCACGGTGGAGTTGAAGCTCAATGCGAAGAACGAGGCCCACGTGCAGGATCGACATGGTCATGGACAACGAGGCCACCGAGAAGACCGCCAGCATCGGGAGATCCAGGAGGACACGGCCAACTCCGCGGAGGATGGCAGTGGAAGTGGCCAAGACCACTGGTCCCGGGAGGATCACGAGGAGGCCCATTTCTTCGCGTTTGTGGCACACAAAGTGAGGGACAATGGGCAGGATCGGTCCAGATGGAGCCGGGTGGGACCCAAGAGGGGCAAAGAGCCAAGGAGGATCGGGAACCCACGGCTCTCGTTCCGAGAGTACAGGTCTCAGCACGACGGGTGCTGGGTCTGTTATGGCAAGGGAAACAACCATGCACACGACCACCGTCAGTGCAAGGTGTATGAGGCGGACAAGAAGGCCTACTTCGCCGTCCACCCCGAGAAGAAGCCCAAGGAGCAGCGGATTTCCGATTTGAAGGCGAAGGGCGGAGACGGGGGAAAAGGCCAAGGCAAAGGCCAAGGAAAAGGCGGAGGAAGAGGCTATGGTGGTGGACCTGGCCAAGACCGACGAGTGAGGTCGATCGAGGAGGTTGCAGAGGACATGTTGAGAACGTTGGAGGAACTCAAAGCCCAGCAACGTGGTGGACAAAGTCCTGGCGGATCGCAGCCGGAAGGGGCTGCGAGAAGCCAAGTCTAGAGGAGCCCCAACGGGAGTGGGACCTCGGAGGTCTCTCCTCCGAAAATCAGTGGAATCCCAGACAAAGCGAAGGCACATTGGGTGCCGAAGAAGGCTCCAGAAGAGCCAAAACCACTGAGTTTCGCCACTCCAAACCCCTGGAGCGCCCTGCCAAGGGAAGTTTATGTGGGCAAGGGACGTGGTAAGAAGGAAGGAGCGACCACGGAGAGCCCCGTGGACGGGCAAGACCAACCCAAGATCTACACCATCCGTGATCATACCCTCGAAGTCCTGATGCACCCGGACGTGCTAGAGTTGCATGCCGTGAGAGTCGTCCATACACCGCATGGTGAGGAGCGGCAGTTGCACTTGAAGGTACGTGTACGGTGCGGACAAGAGCAGTTGGTGGTGGATGTTCTGGTGGATACGGGTGCCCAGGTGAGCCTGGTCCGGAGAGGGTTGTTCAAGGAGGAATCCCTGCAGCCCAGCCGTAGACCAGTAGGCCTGAAGGTGGCCAATGGAGAGATTGTGGGTGGTGGCACCCATGAGGCCACTATCAGTATGGAATTCTGGGAACATGAGCGCTTGAACCGCCCTGATGTGGCGAAGAGAAGCACTCTATCCGGGAATTTCTATGTGGCCGACATTACAGATTGGGATATGATCATGGGGTATGACTTCATGGTGGCAAATGCCATTGGAGCCCTTCCCCATCGTGCAACGCTGGTCCGGGAGGATGATGAATGCCTCACATGGCTGTGCATGCGGATCATCCCAATGGAATGCTGAGGAAGAGGATCGGATCGTCCAAGCGGTGCAAGCTGTGGGTGCCAAGTCCAGAGGAGACCGTGGAGTTCAGCTCACGGAGTATGGAATGGCGCCGCAGGTGTATGCCAGGATGATCCAGACGCTGGGAGCCGAAGCGCCCGAGACGGACGTCTTTGCTTCCCGGGATGCCCCACTTCTGAGGAAGTGTAGGCGGCACTGGCATCGAGGAGACTCAGCCTGGCACAGGCATTGGGGTTTGAAGGAGTGGGGACCCATGTATTGGCATGGCTCCCTGGACAATACCAGACGTACGGTGGAGAAGATCATCGCGGATAGGGCGAAGGGGATCCTGGTCATAACCGGCATAGGATCCACCCCATGTCCACTGGAGGGTCTCAAGTCGACGCTGGACTCCATCACCCTGAACGAGATGTCATTCGGGCCAGAGGAGGAGTTGTTCATCGACGCCAAGGGTGTATCAATGCCCTCCCCGGGTCAAGCGTGGGGTACCAAGGCTTTTCTGGTGGATGGGGCGCAAGCCCAGCCCACGGGGGATGAAGCATTCATCCGTAGGGTGGAGGCGGTGCCCATGAAGGTCATGTTTGAGCCCAAGGAGGGGACGGATCAACCTATTGATGGCATTGACGTCCTGTCCCACGCCGAGATCGACCACGTCGTCAACTACATGCGGATGGGGATGCACGACCGTGTGGCAGCCAAGAAGAGGCGGGCCATGGTCACATCTCCGCATTGGTGGGATGACAAGATGTTGGTCACCGGCAAGTACGAGAAGGACGAGTTCGTGGCGAGGGTCATGGATCACATCGCGGACCAATACGATGGTCCGGTTGGGTCGGACCCCCCAACATGGGATTTTCCAAGAATGGGTGCCGATAGCGACAGTCACCAGCCTGACGCCGCAAATTTCCGAAGATTATCGGTGGGAAGAGCTCCCCACGACGATGAAGACGGCATATCGGACGAGGAGAAGTTGGACTCGGACCCGGAAGAGGCCTATACCGCAGTGCGGTCGGTTGTATTGATACCGAAGCAAGCGGCTGAAGAGGCCCAGGAGAACCCGAAGGTCGCCAAGCTGAAGGAGAGGCTGATCAATGCCTATCCGCGGCTATTCAGTGGCGTCGCCAACAAGAACCCTCCAGATGGTGGGAGGTTTGGTACAGCGAAAATCAAGCTGAAGCTGAACCCGAAGATCTATCGTCATCGGGAGTACCAACTTCAGGGCGATCGGGCCGAGGCCATGAAGAAGTTGTTGGCCCAGTTCATTGAGCGGGGATGGATCGAACCCTCCGACAGTGATTTGGCCAGCCCAGCCTTTATCGTGCCCAAGAAAGAGAAGGGCGAGTGGAGGTTGGTGGTGGACTACAGGGGTTTGAACGAGCAAACCGAGCACGACTCGTACTCGCTTCCCCTGATCGACTCCATCCTCCAAAAAAAACAGAAAAAGCGGATCTTCACGGTGTTGGACCTGAAACACGGTTATCACCAGATGCCGCTACACCCGGACTTCAGGCCCTGCACAGCGATGTCGACGCCGCTGGGGCCCATGCAGTGGAAAGTGGTGCCCATGGGCGCCAAGAATGGCAACGCCGCTTTCCAGCGCATGATGGAGGACATACTCGGTCCTGTCCGGGACTGTGCCGACCTCTTTGTGGATGACATCATTATCGGGTCCGGCACGGAGAACATGACTGAGGACGAGCTCATCGATGCGCATGAGAAGGATCTGCGCCGAGTGCTCAGCGAGTTGGACAAGCACAACATGGTGTGCAAGCCCACCAAAGCCTCACTCTTCGTGAAGGAAGTGGAGTTTGCGGGTCACGTGGTTGGTCACGGGCAACGCCGTCCCATGCCGCGGGCAAAGCTTGGATGGACATATCCAGCCATGGAGACGCCGAGGAGACCGAGGAGGCCAAGCGCATCATCGAGATGGAGAAGGCCATGGAGCAAGAGGGAGTCAAGTGCTTTGTGGTGATGGCAAACCGTACAGACCTGGCCAAGTTCCGGGGTGCCCGCGTCCAAGCTATTCCAGAGGAAACCCTCAAGCAATGGATGGTGGCCCCTGTAGAGCTAGTCAGGTCGGTGCTCACAGAGGACTGGTCGGATGACTATGCGGCATCCGAGCACTGGAGCAAGTACTGGAATGCCGTGAGCGCCCCGTCGGACGACGAATGGCCCGGAGGCTTGACCGAGGATGGAGACAAGTTGTTCCTCAGGCACAAGCTGCTGGTGCCCGAGAACCGAGTGGAGGAGCTCATCGACCATTGGCACAACGCCCAGCTCATGCACCCTGGCCGAGAACAAGATGCAGCAGGACCTGGAGTGGCGTTTCAAGTTCCCTCCGGGGTACTACGCCATCCTGGATAGGTACTGCAGCGACTGTGCCGTGTGTCGGGCCACGAAGAGCCCCAACCAGTCCACAGCGGGCAACCCGGTGTATACGGCTATACCGGAGGCCCCCATGCGGTCCGTGGCCATCGATGTGTTGGCCATGCCGGAGGTCACCGTGGAAGCAGAGACATATGATTGTGTCATCCTAGCGGTGGACAGGCACAGCGGATATATCGTGGCAGTCCCGGGCAAGAAGTCCAAGAAGAAGGACAAGAAGGACAAGCATGGAGTGGGGCTGCAGGCCAAGACCGTCGCTAATGCCATGATCAGGGTTTGGCTGACGATTTTTGATGTCCCAGCTGTCATCTGCAGCAATCGGGGCAGTCAATTCGTGGGGACGTGGTTCAAAACGATGTGCAAGCACATGGGGATTCGGCACGCCAAGACCGTGGCTACCACAGCCGTTCGAATGGCCGGGCTGAGGTGGCCGGGCGGCAGATGTTCGAGAAGTTCCGCCAGCTGCACATCAACGAACCGGGCCGAATCGGTACAATTCGCTGTGGAGGGTACTCCAGGCGTATCACGACCTTCCGGGGCCCACTGGACTATCGCCCCACCGCATCCTGTTCCTACGGGATCGAGTGTCACGCACTCTCCCGTGGTTGAACCATGGCAAAGTGGCCCGGGATGCGAACACCATGATGGCTGAGGCGGACGACCCAGCGGCCAAGGTGTGCAAGGCACTTCAGGAAGAGCATAACAAGAGGGCCAAGTACTTCAAGCAGGGAAAGGTCCAGAAGTATGCCCTCCAAGACACCGTGTGGGTGGAGCGGCACCACAAGGATGTCCTGTCCAGGCATCGGCAGGCGTCCTGGTATGTGCCGGGGGTAATCGTGCGGAAGGTCGGGCAGGATGTGTATGCGGTTCATGTGGGGGATAACAAGATCCTGGACCGCGACCACACCCAGCTTCGTCCCCTAGCACCAGACCCCAGCGGACGTCCCGTCGCCTTCGAGTTCACGGCCGGCGATGTGGACTCGGACGACGAGGGTGAGGACGACGACTTCACCGCTGAGAAGATCCTGGCGGACAAGCCGAACCCGGGGACGCCTGGGGGGAGGCTTTAAAAAGTCCGTTGGAAGGGATACGCCGCCTCCAAAGATTCGTGGGAACCTCCGAGCAGTTTTGTGCCGAGGTACACCACGGTCTGGATGGACTACCTGAAGAAAAAGAATATTTCTTTGGATGTCAAGGACGTGTTGGTCCATTTGGTGGCTGCAGTAGCACCGTAATGGATCCCCCTTGGCATTTTTGTTTGTTTTTGTGCTTGGGAGACGGGTGAGGGCGTTCATCCGGGGATTTTTCGGCCTTGAGTGGCCATATACCCCCTTCAATCGGTCTCCACATATATATATCATCGTGGTATACGTATTTGGATCGATCGACGACGTTTCTCTATCTTTGATCCCCTTGGTCCATGTTGTAGATCAAGAGGAGACCGGATATGGCGTAGGGCACCAATTATCAGTGTCCTCACCCCTGCCTTGGGGCATGGGGGACGCCTACAACGTGTGTGGGGCCTCCATGTGTCCTTGGGACATGGAGGGGGGGGTTGGAGCCCATTGGGGTCCTCCCGTCCTCTCTTCGATGGTTTCCGAGCGGATACAACGCTCTGAGAAGGGGGGTGAAGCCGGTTCGGACCCCCGTGGCCATCTTGGGGTCACTTGGGGTGTGTATCTATGTGCCGGCAAGCTGCCATTGGCTGATATCATACTCTCCCATCCACCTGACCTAACCCGATGTGATAGTGTGATAGGTTTGGCCATTCCGGCTATGAGCGGCCATATTCAGTATCGAGGCGCCGCCAGCGGAGATTTATATATCAGAATATCAGGAATCAACAGGGTTTTTTTATCATAATGTTTCCGTAATTTTTCCGCCTTCCGTTCTGATTGTCAATGTATCGGCGACTGTCAGTTGGCTCGCGATTTTGCGGTAACCGATTGGTTAACTGTAATTTCCAGATATTTTGGCGGAAACTCCGATGAAGGGTCAGATTTCATCTCTAAAGGGTTCGTTGCTTCCGCAATTTTCTAAATATGCACTCGAAATTTTATTCCGAATTTTTCGCGATGTCGAAATCGGATTTTCGACTTCGACATCGCCGCACTGGATTTGGTCTTCTTCGAGTGGTTATACTCTTTTCCCTATGCCCAAATCAGGTTTCCCTTATACTTGCCACCCATTTGACTTGGAGATATAAGGGAAACAAAAGTGAATCGTGCGACCACTTTGAAGGGCCATATCTACCAGCGAGTGTGAGGAAAGAGAATAAGGAAGGTTGCGTTGCAAGCGCCTTGGTCTCAACTTAATTTAGGAAGCATCAAACGCCTTTGGTGTGTACACATGCGCGGTGTAGCAAGAGATAATGGTCAAGAGGGTATAAAGTGATATATAACTCTTGAACCATGCAACCGAATATTTTAATGCGACTTTCGAGTGTACCGCATGAGTGTTGGGGTTGCATAGAAACTTTCCTTGGGTTCCTACGCATTTTTAACGTGAAGTTATGTCCATGGAGGGGCATGGCATATCATGGTGGGAGCCACTTTTGAGGCAGGACACCACAGGACAACGCACAGCACAGCAAGACACCACAACACACCAGAGCGGCACCACCACACCGCAGAACGCCCAGGGAGACACCACAACACACAGGGACACGCCGCAGCACGAGGCACCAACAACAGCGCAGACGCATCCGGAACCGAACAACACGACGCGCAGCGCAACACAGCACCGCACACACAGGGAAAGGACACAAACCAGCACCACCAACAAAGCAAAACAGACAGCAGGGCGCCACAGCACGGCACCAGCAGACAACCACGGGCCACCAGACCCAGCACCGCACCAGAGCACACCAAAGGAAACAGCACAACACACGGCAGCGCACCACAGCACCGGGCGCCAGCAACAGCACGCACCACACGAACAGCACAGCGCAAGCGCACCAGCACAACGAAGCACAGCACCGCACAGAGCGAAGAGGACAGGGAACGCACAGCACAGCAACCAAGGACACACACAGCCAGGAGTGGCTGGGTGCAAGCGGAGCACACACACAGCCCAACACCCCAGCCAGGAGTGGCGGGGCGCAGCCAAAACCCGAGCCCAAACACACACACCCACACTGCGCACCCGTGGCCAGGAGTGGCTGGGTGCAAGCGGAGCACACACACAGCCCAACATCCCAGCCACGAGTGGCGGGGCGCAGCCGAAACCCAAGCCCAAACACACACACCCACACCGCGCACCCGTGGCAGGAGTGGCTGGGAGCAAGCGGAGCACGCACACAGCCCAACACCCCAGCCAGGAGTGGCGGGGCACAGCCGAAACCCGAGCCCAAACACACACACCCACACCGCGCACCCGTGGCCAGGAGTGGCTGCTTGCAAGCGGAGCACACACACAGCCCAACACCCCAGCCAGGAGTTGCGGGGCCCAGCCAAAACCCGAGCCCAAACACACACACCCATACCGCGCACCCGTGGCCAGGAGTGCCTGGGTGCAAGCGGAGCAGGCACACAGCCCAACACCCCAGCCAGGAGTGGCGGGGCGCAGCCGAAACCCGAGCCCAAACACACACATTCACACCGCGCACCCGTGGCCAGGAGTGGCTGCTTGCAAGCGGAGCACACACACAGCCCAACACCCCAGCCAGGAGTGGCGGGGCGCAGCCAAAACCCGAGCCCAAACACACACACCCACACCACGCACCCGTGGCCAGGAGTGGCTGCTTGCAAGCGGAGCACGCACACAGCCCAACACCCCAGCCACGAGTGGCGGGGCGCAGCCAAAACCCGAGCCCAAACACACACACCCACACCGCGCACCCGTGGCCAGGAGTGGCTGGGTGCAAGCGGAGCACACACACAGCCCAACACCCCAGCCAGGAGTGGCGGGGCGCAGCCAAAAACCGAGCCCAAACACACACACCCACACCGCGCACCCGTGGCCAGGAGTGGCTGGATGCAAGCAAAGCACACACACAGCCCAACACCCCAGCCAGGAGTGGCGGGGCGCAGCCGAAACCCGAGCCCAAACACACACACCCACACCGATGAAGCCGGTTCCGACCCCCGTGGCCACCTTGGGGTCACTTGGGGTGTGTATCTATGTGCCGGCAAGCCGCCATTGGCTGATATCATACTCTCCCATCCACCTGACCTAACCCGATGTGATAGTGTGATAGGTTTGGCCCTTCCGGCTATGAGCGGCCATATTCAGTATCGAGGCGCCGCCAGCGAAGATTTATATATCAGAATATCAGGAATCAACAGGGTTTTTTTATCATAATGTTTCCGTAATTTTTCCGCCTTCGGTTCTGATTGTCAATGTATCGGCGACTGTCAGTTGGCTCGCGATTTTGCGGTAACCGATTGGTTAACTGTTATTTCCAGATATTTTGGCGGAAACTCCGATGAAGGGTCAGATTTCATCAGTAAAGGGTTCGTTGCTTCCGCAAATTTCTAAATATGCACTCGAAATTTTATTCCGAATTTTTCGCGATGTCGAAATCGGATTTTCGACTTCGACATCGCCGCACTGGATTTGGTCTTCTTCGAGTGGTTATACTCTTTTCCCTATGCCCAAATCAGGTTTCCCTTATACTTGCCACCCATTTGACTTGGAGATATAAGGGAAACAAAAGTGAATCCTGGGACCACTTTGAAGGGCCATATCTACGAGCGAGTGTGAGGAAAGAGAATAAGGAAGGTTGCGTTGCAAGCGCCTTGGTCTCAACTTAATTTAGGAAGCATCAAACGCCTTTGGTGTGTACACATGCGCGGTGTAGCAAGAGATAATGGTCAGGAGGGTATAAAGTGATATATAGCTCTTGGACCGTGCAACCGAATATTTTAATGCGACTTTCGAGTGTACCGCATGAGTGTTGGGGTTGCATAGATACTTTCCTTGGGTTCCTACGCATTTTTAACGTGAAGTTATGTCCATGGAGGGGCATGGCATATCATGGTGGGAGCCACTTTTGAGGGTATGTGTTATATGCATGGTATGTGCTTCGATATGCTCACGCCCATGTTATATATCTTTGTGTGGCCGAAGAGATGGAGAACCACACGTGACAAGGGCTTTGCCCATGTCCCAATTGTGGAATTCAAAGCGCTAGACTAAGTCTACCGCGTATGTATTGCTCATGGTATGTTTGGCAAAGAGATCCATGAGTGCACTCCCATTTTCATGGGGCATGTAGATATGAGTGGCGAAGGTATCTCCATGCGCCTGATTGGGGATCCAAGTGGGGGAATTGTTCGCAAATGCTTCCCATCATTTGTGTATTCAACCATGAGCGGATATCATGGGTGAGCAGAGAGATATACTATCATGACAACTTTGTATTTGGACATATTTTCATGTTTTTGACCTTAATTTTTGCTCATTTTTGTGTTTTATGTGCTCAACTGGTCGGCTAACAGTAAAGTGCCTAGAGATCCGTGAACTATGGTATGTTGCTTATATGTTGGCATATGCTTCGGTGTTGTACCTCACCATATGCCAGAGCACGTGGTCACTTTGGCGTGGCACACGAGGCCTCACAATATTAGGTCTCAAATTCATGAGTTGACTTGTGAAGCATGTCATGTACATAACCGGAGGGGTTTCGGCGCCAATGATGCGATATTCTTGGGCATGGACCTTTGGTCTATATCACCCTTGTATAGTACTTTCCGGTTTGACACATGCATGGAGCATTTGAATATTTGCCGTATGCATTTTTGAGTATATAAGTGAATTTTGGGCACTATGGTGTGATTTGCCTAATTTTGTTAGGTTGTGAGGTCATCTGCATGGGGCAATTCTCCAAGCCCATTCGACTCCAAGTCCAACCAAAATTATGTCAGGGTAGGGCATGGTCCTGAGTGCCACTCTAGGCCATGACACGCCATCTCCCCTATTGGGCTAGGATTTAGAGGCTTGGGAGTGAACACATTTTTGGGGTTTGTGTAGTGACTTTTGACACATGGCATTTAGCCATCTTATTTGACTTGGTTCAGGGCATCATGTTGGCGAGTCAAGGAAAGATCTTGAGTCCAGGGAATGAGGGGTCTACGGATGTGATTGTGTATGTTTCCATCTCTCTCCAATTTTGCTTGATTTGTGTTCATATGCCAATTTTAGGGCTTCTTTATTGATTTTGGTGCAATTCTATGTACATGCCCAGGTAGGTAGGTAGGTGCACTCGGTCGTGGAGAGGCGCCCCTTGGTTCCCCCTGGCGTCGCCCCTGTGACGAACAGGAAGAGGCTCCGCGCGTGAAGAGGGGAGGCGGCTTACATCCCGCGGACCTGTCTGTTGGCCCCCAACAAAGCGGCCCCGGGCAACACCGGGAGGGCTGATCGCCGCCGGCGTGACATGCTTGTCTCGCCGGGAGGGTGTGCCCCCGTGCTTGCGCACGTCCCCTCCTTTGGGCGGAACCCTAGAGGTTCACCGGACTTCCTGGTGTATCCCGTTCCCAAGGCATGCATGCATGTTCTTGGTACTTGGGTTCCGAGGCGCTTGGGTGTCGCACGCTCCGCCTCGAGTCCCAAAGCAGCGCTGGCCTTAGGATGCAGCCTTACCCCCGGTCTCCGGATCTCGTTTGGCCGGGTCACCTGCATGGCTTGGGCTGCCTCAGTGCCCGGGCTGTGGGCACTGGGTTTCCTACTGTTGGCTTGCGTTTGTGGTTGGGTCCGGGTTGCGGTTGGGTGTGGGTTTTGTTAACCCCTGCCAGTCGTGGCTGGGGTCTTGGGTGGGTGTGTTTGGGCTCGGTTTGTGGTGTTGTCCCTCTTTTGCCGGCTGTTTGTGGTGTTCGTGGTTTGGCTTTGGTGTCGGCCTGCTTTTGGGTCGTGTGTGGCTTCGTGCTCGTTTCGCTTGCCCCCCGCCGTTTCCGGTTCCGGTGTGCGGTGTGGGCGTGCGTGCTGGGCCCGGGTCTCGGCTGTGCCCCGCCCTTCTTGGCTGGCTTGTCGGGGTGGGTTTTTTGCGCTTTTTTTTTTTTCCGGTTGCTGGGTGTCCCTGTCCCGGGCCTTGTGGTCTCTCCCCCCATCCCCTTTCTTTCGGGCTGGGCTGCTGGCTTTTTTTTTTTTCGTGGTCTGTGTCTGCTTGTTTCGGTGCCCCTTTTCCCGCTGGGCCGCTGTTCCTGGCTTGGTGTTGCTGGTTTTGGCTGGGTGGTCCCCCTGTGCCTCTTTGGGGGTCCTGTCTTCGGTGCCCTCTGGGTGGGCGGTTTGGCCGCCTTTTGTGTTCTTGGCGGGCGCTTTGGTGGCTGTGGGCTGTTTTCGCGCGGCCCCCCCCTCTCCGCCCGTTTTTTTTTGGGGGGGGGGGGGGCGGCTTGGCGGTTCCTCCCTTTGCCTTCCCTCGGCTGGCGCTCGCTCTGTGGCTGGTGTGTGGTGTGGTTGGTCCCTCGCCACTCCTGGCGGAGGTTCCTGTGTGCTACTCCCCGCCACACCTGGCTGGGTTTCGCTGCCGGTGTTGGTGGGCGGTCCCCGCCACTCCTGGCTGGGGTCCGCTGGCGGCTGTGGTGTGTGGTGTGTGGTGTGTGGCGGTGGTGTGTTGGTGGGGTTGTGGCTGGTGTGTGGTGTGGTTGGTCCCTCGCCACTCCTGGCGGAGGTTCCTGTGTGCTACTCCCCGCCACTCCTGGCTGGGTTTCGCTGCCGGTGGTGGTGGGTGATCCCCGCCACTCCTGGCTGGGGTCCGCTGGTGGCGTTGGTGTGTGGTGTGTGGTGTGTGGCGGTGGTGTGTTGGTGGGGTTGTGGCTGGTGTGTGGTGTGGTTGGTCCCTCGCCACTCCTGGCGGACGTTCCCGTGTGCTACTCCCCGCCACTCCTGGCTGGGTTTCGCTGCCTGTGTGGTGGGCGGTCCCCGCCACTCCTGGCTGGGGTCCGCTGGCGGCGGTGGTGTGTGGTGTGTGGTGTGTGGTGTGTGGCGGTGGTGTGTTGGTGGGGTTGGGGCTGGTGTGTGGTGTGGTTGGTCCCTCGCCACTCCTGGCGGAGGTCCCTGTGTGCTACTCCCCGCCACTCCTGGCTGGGTTTCGCTGCCGGTGGTGGTGGGCGGTCCCCGCCACTCCTGGCTGGGGTCCGCTGGCGGCGGTGGTGTGTGGTGTGTGGTGTGTGGTGTGTGGCGGTGGTGTGTTGGTGGGGTTGGGGCTGGTGTGTGGTGTGGTTGGTCCCTCGCCACTCCTGGCGGAGGTCCCCGTGTGCTACTCCCCGCCCCTCCTGGCTGGGTTTCGCTGCCTGTGTGGTGGGCGGTCCCCGCCACTCCTGGCTGGGGTCCGCTGGCGGCGGTGGTGTGGTGTGTGTGGTGTGTGGTGTGTGGCGGTGGTGTGTTGGTGGTGTTGGGGCTGGTGTGTGGTGTGGTTGGTCCCTCGCCACTCCTGGCGGAGGTCCCTGTGTGCTACTCCCCGCCACTCCTGGCTGGGTTTCGCTGCCAGTGGTGGTGGGCGGTCCCCGCCACTCCTGGCTGGGGTCCGCTGGCGGCGCTGGTGTGTGGTGTGTGGTGTGTTGGTGGGGTCCCTCGCCACTCCTGGCGGAGGTTCCTGGTGTGTGGTGTGTGGTGTGTTGGTGGGGTCCCTCGCCACTCCTGGCGGAGGTTCCTGTGTGCTACTCCCCGCCACTCCTTGCTCGGTTTCGCTGCCGGTGGTGGTGGGCGGTCCCCGCCACTCGTGGCTGGGGTCCGCTGGCGGCGGTGGTGTGTGGTGTGTGGTGTGTGGTGTGTGGTGGTGGTGTGTTGGTGGGGTTGTGGTTGGTGTGTGGTGTGGTCGGTCCCTCGCCACTCCTGGCGGAGGTCCCTGTGTGCTACTCCCCGCCACTCCTGGCTGGGTTTCGCTGCCGGTGGTGGTGGGCGGTCCCCGCCACTCCTGGCTGGGGTCCGCTGGCGGCGGTGGTGTGTGGTGTGTGGTGTGTTGGTGGGGTCCCTCGCCACTCCTGGCGGAGGTTCCTGTGTGCTACTCCCCGCCACTCCTGGCTGGGTTTCGCTGCCGGAGGTGGTGGGCGGTCCCCGCCACTCCTGGCTGGGGTCCGCTGGCGGCGGTGGTGTGTGGTGTGTGGTGTGTGGTGTGTGGCGGTGGTGTGTTGGTGGGGTTCTGGTTGGTGTGTGGTGTGGTTGGTCCCTCGCCACTCCTGGCGGAGGTCCCTGTGTGCTACTCCCCGCAACTGCTGGCTGGGTTTCGCTGCCGGTGGTGGTGGGCGGTCCCCGCCACTCCTGGCTGGGGTCCGCTGGCGGCGGTGGTGTGTGGTGTGTGGTGTGTTGGTGGGGTCCCTCGCCACTCCTGGCGGAGGTTCCTGTGTGCTACTCCCCGCCACTGCTGGCTGGGTTTCGCTGCCGGTGGTGGTGGGCAGTCCCCGCCACTCCTGGCTGGGGTCCGCTGGCGGCGTTGGTGTGTGGTGTGTGGTGTGTGGTGTGTGGTGTGTGGTGGTGGTGTGTTGGTGGGGTTGTGGCTGGGCGCGCACTCGTCCATCCGGACGGCTGCTGGTGTGCGTGGGTGTTCATGTGCGTGCTTTGCTTGGCCGGGTCGGGCGGGCCGGCCTCCCGGGCGCGTTCTGGTGCGCCTCACCTTTTCCTTTGGCCGCCTTGTCTTTCTGCTTTGCTTGGCCCCCTCCGGGCTGGGGTTGCCCCCCTCTCTCTCGCTGCCGT
Source organism: Eutreptiella sp. 'Long Island Sound 2002' (assembly GCA_964036045.1). Lineage (NCBI taxonomy): Eukaryota > Euglenozoa > Euglenophyceae > Eutreptiales > Eutreptiaceae > Eutreptiella > Eutreptiella sp. 'Long Island Sound 2002'. Next base: position 7,426,475 of record OZ038384.1, on the reverse strand, counting down.
TGCCGTTCCTCGTTGCCCTGGCGCTGTGTTTTGGTTGTTTTTCTCGGTCTCCCGCTGCCTGGCTCTCCGTGCGCTCGCGCCTCGTTTGTGTCTCCCGCTTGGCCGTTGGCTGCTCTTTGGTGGTTGCTCCCCCGCCCCCCTCCCCTTTTGTGTCTCGCGGTTTTCGTCGCTCCTGCTTGCTGCCTTGGTGTTTTTTTTTTTTTTCCTCCTTCTTCTTCTTCCTCTGTGCGCCCCCGTGGTCTCCGGCTTTCTCTGGTTTCCGGCCCCGGGTGCCCTGGGCCTCGGCGCATGCGTTGTTTGCTTTGTTGGCCTTCCGCTTTTCGGCTCTCTGTGCGCTTGTCCCTCTTTGGTGCTTTCCGCCTAGCTGTTGGCTGCTCCCTGGTGGTTGCTGCCCCCCCCCCCCCCCTTTGTGTCTCGCGGTTTTCGTCGCTGCCGCTCGGTGCTGTGTGCCGTGTTGTGCTGTGCGTCCCTGGGTGCGGTGCTGCGCCGCGCTGCTGCGCGTTGTGTCGCCCGGTGTTGTGCTGTCGTGTGCTGTGTGGCGCTCGTTTGGTGCCGCTGCTTGTTGCGTCGTGCCCTCTGGCGCTGCCCGTCGCCCCGGGGCCCTGTGCTCTGCGGCGCTGTGTTTTGCGGTGTTCCCCAGCGCTGTGTGCTCTGTGCTGTGTGTGTTTTGTCGCGGCGCGGTGGTGCGTGCTGTTGTTCGCCGCTCTGCTTTGTGCTGTGTGTGTCCCGGGGTGCTGTGCTGTGCGTTTCCTGTGCTCTCCGCTCTGTGCGGTGCTGTGCTTCGCTGTGCTGGTGCGCTCGCGTTGTGCTGTTCGTGTGGTGCGTGCTGTTGCTGGCGCCTGGTGCTGTGGTGCGCTGCTGTGTGTTGTGCTGTTTCCTTTGGTGTGCCGTGGTGCGGTGCTGGGTCTGGTGGCCCGTGGTTGTCTGCTGGTGGCGTGTTTCGGTGTCGGTGTCCCTGTCTGGCCGCGTGGTCTGCTTCCCTGTGGTTGGTGTGGTTTGCTGTGGTGCCCTGCTTTCCTGTGTCGTGTTCTGTGGTGCTGTGCTGTCGCTTGGTGCTGTGCTGTTGTGCTCTGCTGTCGTGTTGCGGTGCTGTTGGGGTTTGCTTTGCCCTCCTGTGGGCTGTCGTGCTGTGCTGTGTTGTGCTGTTGGTTGGCTGTGCTGTTTTTTGTCCGCCGGTGGTGTCTGCGTGCTGTGGTGCTCTTTTCCTCGTGCTGTGCGTTCCCTGTCTTCTCCGCTCTGTGCGCTGCGGTGCCTTGTTGTGCTGGCTGTGGTGCCCTGCTTCCCTGTGTCGTGTGCTGTGGCGCTGTGCTGTCGTGTGGTGCTGTGCTGTCGTGCTCTGCTGTCGTTTTGCGGTGCTGTTTGTGTTTGCTTTGCCCTCCTGCGGCCTGTCGTGCGGCGCCAGTGTGGTCTGCGCTGTTGTTGGTGCCTCGTGCTGTGGCGTGTCCCTGTGCGTTGTGGTGTCTCCCTGGGTGTTCTGCGGTGTGGTGGTGCTGCTCTGGTGTGTCGTGGTGTCTTGCTGTGCTGTGCGTTGTCCTGTGGTGTCCTGCGCCCTGTGCCGTGTCCTGCGGTGCCGTGCTGCCCTGCGGTGCTGTACTGGTTGGCTGTGCTGTGCGGTTGTCTGCCCTGCTGGTTTTTGTTTTTCCTTTTGTCCTCTTTTCCTTTGCTAAAAACCCCTGCCGTTTTCCCGTGCCTTTGAAAAGTTTCTGAAAACCAAAAATTAAAATGTTTCTCTTTAGAAAATCAAACTCTACGCAACTCACGCACGCAGGCAAGCAGCAATACCAAGGTGTAATTTCTGACTTACGTGTTGCCACGTGACCGCGAAGATGGTGGTCTTGCTTGCTAGGGGTTGACCGCTTTTCCCCGAGGGCCGGTCGCCTAAGCTGATGAAAAGGGGTGAGGGGGGGCAGGAGGGAGGGGAGGTAGGTGCATGGAGAAGGAAAGAAAAGGAAGGGAAGCAGGGCGAAGGGACGCGGCGGCTTAGAAAAACTTTTCGAGTTTTACGCGCTGCTCGCGACGCGTTTTTCTTTGCGCCTACGGCTCGTTAGACGTCGTGAGGGACGGCGTTAGGGTCCTACGAGCGTTACGGTTGTTACGGCGCTGACTATTCACCCCTTTCACGTCGAAAAATTTCTCGTCGCGTTTTTACGTGTTTCGCAGCGCGGTTTTTGGCCTAAGCGTTTTTTATGCTAATTAGCTTTTTTTTCAGCTATTAAGAAAATTTTTTCTTCGTGTTTTACCTATCTTTTAATTTCATTCTGGCGCCAGGCGCCAGCGCGCACAACTCGTGTCATTGGTGCTTGCATATGAGCGTGAGAGTCAACACATTTTTGGGGTTTGTGTAGTGACTTTTGACACATGGCATTTAGCCACCTTATTTGACTTGGTTCAGGGCATCATGTTGGCGAGTCAAGGAAAGATCTTGAGTCCAGGGAATGAGGGGTCTATGGCTGTAATTGTGTATGTTTCCATCTCTCTCCAATTTTGCTTGATTTGTGTTCATATGCCAATTTGAGGGTTTCCTTATTGATTTTGGTGCAATTCTATGTACATGCCCAACGCCCGTGTCTCCGTGTGCACCGTGAGACGACCGGCGTGTTGAAAGGAGTTGTTGAGTGTCAACGTGGGACCTCAAACACCCTTGGAAGCCCTCAGTGTGGATCATTTGGATTTGAGCTATTGTACTTGGGAGTTGGTTATTGCAAGGGATCAGGATTTGTGTGAAGGAGCCATATTTTACTATTTTTTGTGGGAAATTGTGCAGGATAGGGCAAGATGATGCAGAACCTGGTGAGAAGCAAGACCATAGGAGTGACAGGAAATTGTGGAAGGGGTACAGCAGGGGCCGGTCCTGGTAGGGACCTTCTTTAGTAGATCGAAATCCAAATCAAGTTGACGGCGTAGAAGATTGATCTCGAATTGATCTCCCCGCCACCTAGCTGGCTACCACTTGTTGTGGCTTGTTTCTTGGGAACTCGACTTGTGCTCCTGTGCCTCTTTGTTTCTCAAAATCCGAAATCCAAAATCCCAAATCGACAAACCTCGCAGGATCTTTAAACGGGGCACCAATAATAACACGATCTCGAAGACATAAACCCTGTTCAGAGATCGAAGTATCTTACAGCGCTCATTCACAGTTGGCATTCGATGCTTCTTTATTATTCACAGACTGCAGTGCGATTGCAACTGCGACTTGCGACTTGCGCGCTGCTGCACTGCTGCTGTTCGAAGCCATAACACTAGAGTAAGTAAGTAAGAGTAAGTAAGTTTTGCAAGCTTCTTCCACGACCAGTTGCCACCAACAACCTCTCTCATCAGAGAATGTTCACAAGGATCCCGAGAGAGGTCAATGCCAATGGTTTGGTCGAGTGCGGTCTTTTAATGGTTCACTTGGGTGCTCCTGCATTGAGTCTGCTTTCCGCCTTCCGCTCCCACCCATCAGTCGCCTCCGCCCTCCCTGGTGGCAGCAAGCCCCACGCCTTCTTTGTCCCCATGACAACAGGCCAGCAGAACTGAGCCACTCAGCCTGGGGAGTCGAAGGGAAAGGCTTAGACGGTGAATGTGGCGGATGCAAACGGTCTCTTAATGGTTGTGGCCAAAGTTTGCTTTGTGGCCGAAAAAGACAACAAAGTCTTTCACTATTTACTGTGTGTCTAGATAATTCTAAGGTATGTACCTTTCTACCTAGGCTAAGCCTAGTCAGAATGAATCAAAACTGATGCAAACAATCACAAACTGCAATCTCATAAAATGATTCAAGGTCGGAAGACCCAAGATTCGCGAATGGTTTTGGAAAAATTTGATGTCAGAAACCTGTTTTTCTTCAAAAATGCCCAACTTCTGCAGCATTTTTCTGTACTATGTTGCTGATATGTCAGAAAATGAATACCTGCACTGTGTGGGGCATGTCGTCAGGTTTTCGAAACATATTTGATGCTGCCTCAACTCATCATAGGCTCAGAGAAATAGAAGTTCGGGGGAGACACATGAATCTCACATAACACACATGCTGAAAAACCATCAAAAAAGCATAAAGAAATCGAACTTTTTCACTGTCATCCCATTTTCAATAAAGTCCAATGATTGGATATTTGCAAACTAGACACCATTACCTTTCCGAAACAGCTTTGATGACTGTTCAACTTACCATAGGCTCTGAGAAAGGTGTTTTTCTTGTAGCATCATGACCAACAAGTGTGAAGACATGCTTTCATGCACTAAGTTAACCACCATGGAAAAAATCCATCCTCGACCACAGAAATTCAAAGTGAACATGTTTTCGAAACTCCATGCTCCAGTGTTTGTAAAACACCTTGGCTCAGGTTCAGACTCACCATGGTCCCAGAGAAAGGACTAAACCTCCAAAACCATTTTGCATTATTTTTCACCAAGTGGTTTGTGTGGTAACTTGGTGCATTTTTACCATAGCCATTCCCATTCTCTGAAAATGAAAGTGACTCAGGATTCGAAAGCACGTACTTCAGTGTTGCTTGGAAAAATAATGTCGAACCTTAAACGCTTTTTCTTTGAGAGATATGAAGAAAGCACAAAAGGCACTTTTGAAGGGTATTTGGGGTGTGGTTCATGGGTGACGTTTTTGGAGATGGAAAAAATAGGAGAAAAATTGATTCCAAGAAAGTGAAGTGTGGTATAGAAGCGTACCACTGTCTACTTTCAAAAAATGCTTGGTTCAAATTTTTCAGCGCAGTGGCGCCAAGATATGCGTAAAACACCAAACTTAGGTGGCTCAAGTTGCATGGTATAAAACGCCAGAAAGTGCGCAAAATACGGGGCCTCAAAAAACATCAAAAGAACCATTCTTTGGCTTGCAAACAATCAAGCCGTTTTTGAAACACCAAAAAAACTCTTATGTAAGGAATTTTGGCCTTTTCTTGGTCCTGATGGGTCCAAAAAATGCTTCTTTGGGGGCAATGGACTGTTCCTTGCGCGAGGCCTCGCGCAAGGAGCAGTCCATGGCCCCTCCAAAGTCAAGTAATGATGGTAGAATTGAGGAATCAAGCAGGCGCCTACACTGGAGTGACATTACAGGCACCCTTGACTTGATCACATTGTACAATATGTTTACGCGGGCGGACATTCAGCGCTCTAAACAAGCCTTGCAAATCTAATTGATGACTCAAGAAATCATTTCTAATGTTGTTGCATTCCTAACAAAAGGAGCACATACGTTGGAGGTGTTGCACAGGGTGCATCCTTCAGCATTGCTCATGAAGCACACCTGCCACAAGTTATGGGGAGTGTCAAGCAAAAAAAAGAGTATCACTGGTAACACATGAAGCATGTCCACTCAACAGATGACGCTGAGCTGGACAGGGACCCCCCTTGCAGCTTTGGCTGAAGAAAAACTTGATCCTTCCGTTGTTGACTATAGATGAAAGTAAAATCTGCAAAGAAAATATGAATTCGTCATGCGTGGCACTTTTTTGAGCGTTTGTTTGGGCCAAAAAAAATGATTTTTTGGAGAGTTAAATGCAATGTAGTGCAAACGACACCAATTATCAAGATGACGGTCGATACCTCGATAAAGAAGGTGCCCTGGGGGAAGCAGTCTGCCAGGCGCAGGGGCTGACGTAGCCCAAAAAGAGATTTTCCGCCTCCGGGGGGGGCAAGCTTCTGGTAAATTTCAATGACTCAACGACAATTTAGGTACTCGTTGCTTCAGTGAAGGTTGTGCACAAGCGCTATCACATGAGAACCCATCACAATGGTACAAAGAATATATTTTCTGGGCCTTTTTTTGCGCGAGGCCTCGCGCAATGAGGACTGCAAGGCAGTCTCAGAACTTGAAAATCACAACCTATACCTCTTTTTTCAGGCAGTGCAAATCAAAAAATCAAACCGTGGGGTGGGTAGTAAGACCACTCGACCCTGAAGCCGTCTTTCCAAAGGAAAATGAATCGGGTGAGGTTTTTGGTTTAGTAAGTTATGTGCGAGGCCTCGCGCATGGAGCAGCCCTTGAACCACATGTTGCATATGCTTTGCATTGATATTTAATCCGCCATGCTTCTGTTTTAATGATCCTTGTTCTTGATTGCGCGAGGCCTCGCGCATAGAATTCGATCAGTAAATCATTTTTCCAGGTATGCAATGAACACGCGGAACAGAAAGTGATGTTGCAATCATGTTTTCTGCAGACCATGTTCATCCAAAAAACAAAGGGAACGCAAAATGTATTTATTGGCCAATTTCCGCTAAAAGCACATCATTTTCCACTGAGATCATAAGATTTATTTATTTTTTTATAGTTTTTTTTTGTTTTCGGCTGTCCGAAAAAAGGCACAAAATGGCACAAATGGTAGAAAAGATACTTTCTCTGGACTAATATTCTGTTTTGAAAAAACGGAGCCTGTGAAAAACTATTTTTTTTGCATCGTCCAAATTGGGTGCATCTGGTGTGATTTTGACCATGCAACTTGTGCCGCCTAAGCCAAATGTCATTTTTGAGTGTTTTAGAGGGTTGGGCAAAAAGCGATTCATGGGTGATCTTGAAAAAATCACAGAAAATAGCCCTTGAGTAAAACAAAGTGAGGAGCGTATTTTAAAGCCGACACTCTCTACTTTACAATGGCGCTTTCGTTAGCGCGATTGGACGCACTGGCGCGTAGTTATGCGTAAAATGAATTAGGCCATTTTGGACATTTTTGGCCTTTTGATAGATCAAAGAGAGGGAAGAAATCATGAAGAAATCAAAGCTTCTGGACTCCAAAGAGGGTGCACTGTGACTGGGGTGGGGATTTACCGTCACGGACCGTCAATCTTGTCCCTTCCCTTGACATAGGGTCTCTTGTAGGACCGTAAGCAAGGAGAAAAAAAGCCTTGATAATTGAACTCAACAAGCATGCAACATGTAGCAAAAGAAAGCAACACAATCAATGGCTCTAGGCCTCAAAGAGCCTCAAGAGAGCCTCCGGCAGCTCGCTCGCAGCCCTCTTGCAGCAGGTCGTCGTCGTAGAAGTCGTCGTCGTCGTCACTGAAGTGCTACGAAGTCGCCTTGTGTTGTAGAAGTTCACCACATTTTTGAAACTTCTTGTTAAGTTAAAATCCTTCAAAATCTTCTCCAAACTCATTGAAATGAACCCTCTAGAAACCTTTTCGAAGTCTTCTGAAGCCTCTAGCGTCGCTCGTAATTGCGTGAAGCCCGCTGGAAGCGCGTTGAGCTACGAACTCCAAGTTTCATCCATGTTTTGGAACATAGGAGGAAGTATACCTTCAAAACTTCAAAGTTTCTTGAACTTTTTGAAAATTCAAGCAAGGAACTCACTTTACTTGAACAGCGTACGCTGGCCCAGCTGCTGCTTGTCGTCCTAGTCGTTGTCGACCTGCTGGAACTCTAGATTACTGGACTGTATTGTGCTTGTACTTAGTATTGCCAACTTACTGAGGGTGCACAATAAACCCTTTTTGTCCTTGCCTTGCACTTCAAAATCAAATTGTGAAAAATGAATTAGGCCATTTTCGACATTTTTGGCCTTTTGATAGATCAAAGAGAGGGAAGAAATCATGAAGAAATCAAAGCTTCTGGACTCCAAAGAGGGTGCACTGTGACTGGGGTGGGGATTTACCGTCACGGACCGTCAATCTTGTCCCTTCCCTTGACATAGGGTCTCTTGTAGGACCGTAAGCAAGGAGAAAAAAAGCCTGGATAATTGAACTCAACAAGCATGCAACATGTAGCAAAAGAAAGCAACACAATCAATGGCTCTAGGCCTCAAAGAGCCTCAAGAGAGCCTCCGGCAGCTCGCTCGCAGCCCTCTTGCAGCAGGTCGTCGTCGTAGAAGTCGTCGTCGTCGTCGCTGAAGTGCTAGGAAGTCGCCTTGTGTTGTAGAAGTTCACCACATTTTTGAAACTTCTTGTTAAGTTAAAATCCTTCAAAATCTTCTCCAAACTCATTGAAATGAACCCTCTAGAAGCCTTTTCGAAGTCTTCTGAAGCCTCTAGCGTCGCTCGTAATTGCGTGAAGCCCGCTGGAAGCGCCTTGAGCTACGAACTCCAAGTTTCATCCATGTTTTGGAACATAGGAGGAAGTATACCTTCAAGACTTCAAAGTTTCTTGAACTTTTTGAAAATTCAAGCAAGGAACTCACTTTACTTGAACAGCGTACGCTGGCCCAGCTGCTGCTTGTCGTCCTAGTCGTTGTCGACCTGCTGGAACTCTAGATTACTGGACTGTATTGTGCTTGTACTTAGTATTGCCAACTTACTGAGGGTGCACAATAAACCCTTTTTGTCCTTGCCTTGCACTTCAAAATCAAATTGTTTTAAATGAATTTCTCCATTCCAATTGATTCCTTTGGCAAGCACAAAGTAGGCAACAGCAAGAAGACGAAGTCGTGAGCGAACATTGAGCTGGGCCAAAAGGCTGGTCCATTAATACGGGTTCACATGCCTAAATAACAAGAAAATTGATATAACAATAAATTCTCATTAAAAAGGCAATAAAACGTATATTTTAGCAACTTTCTGAGTAGTCTATCCTATCACAGGCCTTGTCAACATTACGTAAATTGCTGTCGCCGACAGCAGGCGGCGACAGTTGCGACAGGCCATCTGAAGCTTCCAAATAGCTTGAAAATAGCTTCTAATACATTAGAACCTTCTAAAATGCTATAAAATATGATTAAATCACAGTGTAATCATATGGAAGGTGATTGATTATTCATGTATGGCTACTAATGTATCCTAGGTCTCTGCTCTCTGTAGTGTACCTAAGAGCAGTAGAGTCTAGCAGTAAGCTATAGGCTTGGAATATAAGCCAAATGTGAGCAAATATCCTAGTGTTCTAGGATCTTGAAGCTGGGAGAGGTCCAGTATAGATCCTGCACAAAGCTTCTGAGAGGCCTAAATGCCCTGACTTATTACACTTCTTTCGGTTCGTGAATTGATTCATGGCCGGCGCGGTCATAAGCCCATGCTGGAGTACTCTATGGGTGTGGCTGAGGTTGTCGGGCGGATTGAGCTTCAAGGTGCGCCGATTGATCAACGTCTGTCTGGTTGTGTTTTGCTGGAAAATTCTAATCTTTCTGCCGACCAAAAGGCCATGGTGTTGACTACCACTAATCGTGATGTCTCGTTTTCTTCTGTTCAAGTTGCATTGCGGAATTTGTTTGCTGATTCGCATAGTTCTAGGGCTGTCAGTTTAGTCACGGATGCGCGTCATGTGGCTGGCCCCCCCTCTGGAAAAGGAAAAGACACCAATCGGAAGGGTTGGTACAAAGGTGGTGGCGGCCGTGGCGGGCAAGGAGATGGCAGAATCACCTGTGTCCGTTGCGGCAGGGCCGGTCACGTCGCCGCGGATTGTTGGTTTCCGCCTAGGAACAAAGGTGGCAAGGGCGAGTCATTTGTTGATGATGCCCAGGAAGTGCAGGTGGATAAGAAGGATACGTTGGTCACCGAACATTCATCACCGCAACATGGGGGCTCCTATGTTGGTCTGTGCTACATGGCTAACTCTGGCTTGGATGTGGGTCTTGGTCGTCTCCAAAGTTTGCTCACCGAGTGTCTCTTGAAGGGGCTTTCGGATATTGGGTGTACGGATACCGTGGCTGGTAATAAGTGGCTTGCTCAGTGGTATGAGTCGACTGGTCAGCAACTAGTCAAGAGCCTGGTTCTATGTACTTTACGTTTGGTGGTGGCGATACCAAGCTGGCTGATCGGGTGGTGTTTATTCACATCCTCATTGATTATCACTGGGTTTGGTTGTGGGTGAACATTATTGAGGGTCCAACTCCCTTGCTCATTGGTCGTAATACATTGTCCGTGTTGCAGGCGCGCATTCATGTGATCAGGTGTGAAGTTCGTTTTCGGATATTTGGCACCGAATTCTTTATGCCATGTGAGCTGTCATCGAGGGGGCACATGCTCATGCAGCTTTGGCGGCCGGCCTGGCAGCCTGGCATGCGGGAGCTGGTCGGTACCTATTGACGAGACGGCCCGGTCTCTCGGGGTTGGGCGTTCATTGCTGATGGAGACTAGAACACTGCACACCTGCAGAAGGTTGTTTGTGCACTGCATGTCAAGATGGGGCATCCTGATTCGGCAACCTTGGCCCAGATGTTTGCGAAGCGGTTTTCTGGGCGGTCTCAGAAACCAGTTTTTGAGGTCCTGAAGAATCTTAAGTGTGATCTGTGTGAACCTCGCAAGGCGCTGCCTCGGAGGCCACGCACAGCGTTACCTCGGGAACCGTTGTTCAACCATACTATTGGGACGGATGTGTGGTTTCTTAGGCAGCACCCTGTTTTGCACATTTGTTGTCTCTTCTCCCGATATTCGCAAGGAGCTGTTCTGCAGTCAAAGGAAGCAGCGAATGTTTCACGGGCGTTTCTGGACAAATGGATTAAATATTTTGGTGTCCCTGGCTTTGTACTCACTGATCTTCGGGGTGAGTTCGAGAACGATGTTGTTCGTACGATGGCTGATCGATACGGGATTGAGCTCAAGACGGCGGCCAGTGGGGCTCATTCGAGCACGGGGGGAGTGGAGCGGCAGCATACCAAGTTGCGGACCTTGAGTGAGATGTTGCTGGAGGTGTATCCTTCCGTGTCCCTGAGTGAATGTGTGGATTTGGCGCACATGGGGAAGAACTATTTTCCTATTGCGAAACTTGGGTATAGTCCACATCAGATTGTGTTCGGTGTTAGTTCAAGGTGGCCGGATTATGATGATTGTCATTTGCCGGCCATGGGCTCCTATGAGGTTGCGGCTGATCTCGTGGGGCATTACATGATTCATTTTATGTCACAAATGCATAAGATGCGGGAGCTCTTTCATGCAGCTGATGTAAAGTCGAAGATGTGGGAAGCTGAGGAGCGTTTTCAAGGGCCGCCGAAGCTGGATGTGGTCTTTACGCAAGGTGATCGGGTTTATGATTATCATGAACCACCGAAGCAAGGTATTGTTGCTTAGAAAGGCCCTGCTGTTGTGCTGGGTGTTGATGCGGGGCTGCTGCTTGTTAAGCATGGTGGTGGTGTCAAGCGGTTGCCTACTATTGCGGTTCGCCATGAGGCTTCAGTTGTGGGCGCTCGGCCCAACCCTGAGCTGGAGGGGGACATGACTGAAAACCCATCTGAGGAGGCACCTGATGTGGCGGGAGCGCATACCAGGATTGTTCTTCCTGACGTGTCGGCGAAGAAGCGCTTTTTGGTGCCGTTTACTGATGTGGATGATTCCTTGGATGTTGGCCCCGAGGATTCTGATGAGGCGGGGAATGTCATTACACGGGACGAGGTTCACGTGAACGGGGTGCCTGACTTTCTTGTGTTTGTGGCACATGGCAAGCCGCTAAACATGCATGGTTCTGCGGAGGCGGCTCGCAGCTCTGTGGTGCGGGTGACTGAGCTCTCAAAGCAGTTGCGACAGCAAGGTGCGACTGTGCCTCAAATTGTGAATACCGTCTGTGATGACTCCCAAGACGAGCTGGTCCTCTTTGCCTTTTGCCTTGCGAATATGGCTCTAAAAAGGAAGAAGTCACATGGCGAGGTGTCTGCTGCTCGGGCGGCGGAGGCTGACTTTTTGGAGGCAAAGCAACGCGAGCTGGCTAGTTGGGACCGCTGTGGTGTCTACGAATTGGTTCCTGATCCTGGGCAGGCGGTTGTTACAATGCGCTGGGTGAACACCGAAAAAATTCTTGATGGTGGCACTGTCACTCCGAAGTCTCGGCTTGTTGCCCGCGGGTTTCAGGAAGCAGACAAAGACTCGTTGGACACGGCCAGTCCTACGGTGGATCAGGGCGTGTGGCGGGTGATGGTGGCAATGACGGCGGTTTATTGTTGGGTGCCATACTATTTTGACATCTCTACGGCTTTCCTTCAAGGCCGTCAAATTACCCGTGATGTCTTTCTTCGTCCTCCGCCGGAGATTGGTGAACCTGGCATGGTTATGAAATTGAACAAGAGCATCTATGGCTTGGTGGATGCACCGTTACAATGGTATGAAGCTGTTAATGAAGGCATTGTGGCGATTGGTGGTGTACGGCTACCGTATGACAAGTGTGCATGGATGTGGTATGCGGATAATTCTTCCTTGCTGGCGATGTTGTGCGCACATGTGGATGACCTGTATTGTTGTGCTGATCCGTCGTTTAAAGAGTCGTTCCTGGTCAAGCTGCGGGCGTTGTTTCCTGTGAGAAAAGAAAAGAAGGGAGATTTTATCTACTGTGGACTCCAAGTATCAACGGAAATCGATGACAATGGTCAATTGACGTCCATTTTGGTGGATCAACGGACATACATCGACAAGATCGTCCCCATGGAGATCTCTCACTCTACTGGATCACAGGATCTCTATCTTGAACAACAAGAACACTCAGATTATCGAGCAATCGTGGGAGCATTGCTCTGGGCGTCGACCTCAATGCGTCCCGAGCATGCATACAGAATATGTAAGTTACTTGAGCAGACTGGAGCACCAACGGAGTGACACGCTATTCAAGCGACCAAGTTATTGAATACCATGAAGAAACAAGCTCTGGTATTACGGTATCCACGACTGACAGGCGAGCTACGGCTCATTGGATATCATGACAGCAGTTGAGGAAATGCAGAAGATGGTCCCACTGTGGGAGGCTAGATTTGGGTACTATCAGCAAAAAAGGAGTCTGGTAAAGAAAAGTTCTCACCACTGCAATGGCGGAGCAAAACCTTGCGACGAGTCGTAAAGAGTACCTTTGGCGGAGAAACACTCTCATGTACTGCGGCGTTGGACGATCTCTTTCATCTTGCTAACTCGTTGAAGGCGATGACTAAGACAGGACAGGTGCCAGTGACATTGCGGACTGACTGCGCATCATTGTAGGACCATATTTATCTAAGAAAGCAAGTTTCAGAGAAGAGATTGCTTGTGGAGCTATCACTAATCAAAGAATACTTGGAAGCTGGAGACATCCACAACTTGGAATGGATTGATACATCGAGAGAACTGGCAGATGAGTTGACTAAAAGTAAGTCACCGGTGTTACTCACCCGATGTTTGAATTCTAGAATTTTACCATGATCATTGATTGTGGACATTTCAGATATTGGTGTTTGGCACTTTGCATTCGGTTTGGTTACCACAGCATGCGAGTTATAAATTTCTGCTAAATGCCAGATGCCTCAGTGAGAGCGACGTGATTTTTGGTTTCGCGCGATCGCTGGAACTTCCAGTAAGTTACCGTTAACTAATGCTGTGCTGTATTCGCGAAAAAGAAAAGAAACGGATGTTAAAGGTTGTTGAACTGTAACAGTATGGGTGACTGTTGACAATGATTTTTGAGTCAATTGCTATTTTTGAATGTTTGGAAAAAGACATGTTTTGAAAAGGATTTTTAGGACGGAAAAGTTATATTTGAAGGTTTTTCATGACGGAGAGATGTCCATGATGATTGCGACTTAGGCAACCGCATGAAACTGAAAGTCTGAGAAAAAGCGGTAAATCCTAATTTGTGAAGTCACTTACATGTCATATCTATATTGATCTATATTGTGTAAAATAAGTTTTGAGCTTTGAGTTTTTCTTCTCTATTATGTTTGTTTTATAGATTGGTGTCTTTTCTTTCGAGATCCAAGACTATTCATTTGAATGCTCAATGATTTGGAAGCCTACTATTGATTTGTCTGCTGATCCTGCAAATTTGGTTATCAAAAGGATTTAAAAGTATTTGGGAAATTTTAACACTCTTGTCTATATAATGATACACTCAAAGTCAGAACACGAAGTGCTTTAATGTAGCAAAACCTTTCTTTTCATGGTGCTTGGCACAAGAAAAAGCTGAACAAAGCAGAACAAATTTATCACCTTCTTTTGTACAAAGTTTTAACATGTCTTAACATGATTTCGTGTATGGTGTCTTGTGTCCATTTGTCTCATCATGTTTCATCCCATCTATACATACAATACATATGCATACGTCATTATACACCCGACATCATCCAATATGACTCCATGGCCAGGTAAAGCACCCTAACCAATATAAGTCTCATGCCACTCAACTTTTGTGCCTCCTCTTGTGTAGCCCCCGCCCGCTTGTTTTCATGTTGCGCCTTTGGTTGTGCTGAGCACTTGGTTTCGTTGCTTTTCTGGCTGTGGTGCAGTTCACCAATATATCCGCCGGTATGGGCTGTGCTTACCATAGGTTCGAATCTAGCAAGGTTAAGTTGCGATTTCAAGGTTAAGTTGTTATTTTGGCATGAATGATGACATCCTGGTTTGTCAGAGTTGTCTTTGTTGTTCAATCTGAATCACGACTGTCCAAGGCATTGCAAACAGTTTTGGACGATCCTTCTTCGTGCATTTCCGATTTCGTCATTGCTACATTTTAGAGTTTCAATTTGTTGTGTCCTTTTTGTTTGCAGGTGGTGAGAAGCCAACATCAAGACCACCGCCGGTTGGTATGTGGCTCACTTCAAAGAGTTTGCTTGGAAGGAGTGACGTGAGTTGACTCCTGCGGAAAAGAACATTGATTTCTCGGAAGGTGTTGCTATGGCCACACCCAAGAAGGTTGCTTGTGATTTGTTAGCAATGTGATTTGAACTTGCCACAAAGGGTGCTTACCACTCCTGAGTGTAAAAACTCCGAGTTTTGGGATACCCAATTGTCCTCGTGGAAGGGCACATTGGTGCAATGCATCATAAATATCCTGAGATTGTGGTTTGGATTTGGGCGGGTACAAGACAAAGGCATGAAATAGTTGAGGATGCAACCAACTATGCAGATGTGGAGAGAGACTTAAGCGGGATGTGCAGTACCAAGCTGCCTTGAGAGTTTGATAGGAATGGGTGCACCAATTCACAAAGTGGGCGGCTCTGCAGCGCTTGATGGGAGGTAGTGTTGATTACACCGCTAGTCACTAACCCCCACCTCGCTGAAAAGCTCATTGTTCGCGCTGTCAGCTTCTCGGGTTTCTTCGCGTGCAATTTCTGAAACGAGAAGCCTACCCCTAAGCTTTACATTGCCCTAAACAATGGGATACAATTCATCATGCACCACAGATTTTGCGGGGATGTTGATGAAGAACCCATGGAATCCCAACCCTAATGATGGTTTCCTATTCTTTTCTTTGGTACAAGGGAGAACTCTATGATAATGGTGGGCCCTTTGGGGAGAAAAGCAAATTCAGCAGACCCTAACCCTAATCTTAACCCTAATGACACATTTGCGAGGGGCAAATTGGACTATGCATGTGATTGCAATGGTTGAAAGACATTGGATGATCATTTATGTGCACTAAATCAAAGAAATCGACATTACATTGTGTCCTTCATTGTTGCATGATGTGAACATTTGTCATTTGAGAGGGATTTGGACAGATCAGACACGGTACTAAGATTGCCGTCCGTCACGATTTTGCCCGAAAAACCACCCCTAACACTAGGCAAGTGTGAAGAGATCGCATTTTTGTCATCCTTTAGAGTCCCTTGGGCCTGCGTACTCAGTTCTCAGTTCTGAGGGCTGCTAGCTGCAGCGGCGACGCGCCCGTCAATGATTTTCACTGAATTGAGGATGGAAATCGCCCGGACACCCTCCCCCCTCCCGGCATTCTCAACTTGTGCATTGAAGGCTCCCCAGTGACGGGGTATCGATTTCAGCGCGACATCGTTTAAGGCTTACCGGTGTCCGAGCACGCGGCGCCACAGTACTTTTGCTGTTTATCACCAGAACGACAGCCTCAGTTACTTACCCGGTTTAGTAGGCGTATGGTGCTTGTGACTTATCACCTGACAGGTTATGTTGAAAGCTGCTTGCTCCAAAACTGTTGTGTTCACCTTCAGTGCGTCTTGGCCACGACAAAATCAATGAAAAATATGAACAGAACGTACTGTCACCGCATCCTCAGTTGCGCGAGCGATTTTTCCAACATTAGCTTTGCCTTCTCAACGAAAAACGAAACAATCGGGGTCCTGGTCCCCGTGGGAACCCCATCCACCCTCCCAGCCAACGCACGAAGGACGGAGACGAACAAAGGTGAGACGGTTGTTCCCTTTTGTCCCCTGGAACCTGTGCGAAGATATTATTCCTTGTGGGCGTGCAGGGGACGAAGGTAAGGGAGAAAAAACTGACTGATTTCCACCTATTCTTTTTTGGTTAGTAACAAAAGTTAAGAGCCCAACAAGATCTAACCGTGGCCCTTTTCCTCGGGGCTGACCAGGATGGGCGCTCAATGTTTCCTCGATGAGTGTGCCCTCTCGTAGAAATACACCCAATTTTAGTGAGGGTCTGAACCGGTTCAGAGTCCTGTTCCAGTTTTGTTCCGTGGAACCCTTGCCGAGCCTGTGAATCCATGTTCTTACCCTGTTGTGTTACAGACTTTCTGTGCAACGCTCACAAGTGCAGCTGACTGAGGCAGTCAGCGAGCATGGAGGAGACGTCACTCCCTCTGAGTCGGTTCAAAGAGCCTGACAGAGTTGAGGAATATGGTCTGGCCTGCCCAATATGCCTTTCAGTCCCCTGCACACCCCGCATGGCGCAATGTGAACACGTCTGCTGTGACAGTTGTGTAAAGTTGTGGTTGACCAAGTCACAAACGTGCCCGGTCTGCATGCGCCCAACTAATGTGGCAGATCTCCGGCCTTTGGGACTGATTGCAAGAAGGGTGTACGACAACTTGGAAATTCGTTGTGCCGGATACGGCGATGGTTGCCAACACATCTGTAAGCTGTCAGACCTCACAGCACACGAAGATGTGTGCCCCAAGGTGCGGGTACAGTGTTCTCATAAAGGATGCAACGAAACCCCCACACGAGGGTTTTTGAAGGAGCACGAGGCCTCCTGCAAGCTCACGATTCGATCCATGCAGGTTGGGAAGTTGGTCATCCCAAAACTTGATTCGCCAAATCGTGTGGGGGTGTATCCAGGGGCGAATCCAGACACTCGTATGGGGATAAGTCCAGACAGAGGCAGCGGGAGCAGTCACCAATTTCCGACGGAACGAGAGACTGACTCGCCACGCATCCATTCACGACCTGGATCGCTTTCTTCAAGGCCTAGTTCCTCATCCAGGAGAACGGATGCCCAAACGCGTTGGCAAACAGATGCAGACGGTTGGTCGACTTGGATTGTAAGCGGGGTCAAGGAGCACTTGGCAGAAGCTGAAACCGCCGCCAAGGAGGGAAGGTACCTGCATATTCAAAGCCCACCGCAATACACCTGGCCAGAGGGATATTGCTTTGTTGTTCGGATATACTTGAGCGGTGACGCTGAGGACAGCGTGGGTTTCTGCTCCGTCTATTTCCGTTTCGTCGAAGGCAACTACGATTCTCAGTTGGCGTGGCCTTTCTCGGACAAGGCAAGCATAAAACTCATCAATTCGTCCGTGCACAAGAATATGGATGCCCGTGTTTGCACGAGGCAACAGGCGGAGACTTACCTTGGTCGACCACCACGTTCATCGGGAACAGGGTGGGGAAAATTTTGTAACAGAGACACACTTCGAACCTCGTGGAACGGAGACTGCATCATGCTGGGCGTGAAATTTACCCCGCATTTCGCCTCTCAAACCCAAGCTCCCAGGGCGGCTTCCCCGGTGTCGCCACGGTCACATTCGATGCCAAAACGGGACAGTCGGGCTGATTCGTCTGTGGAAAACGTCCCCTTAAGACCAAAGGATCTTCCGCAGTACAAGGGGCCAGTCGGCGGAGAAACCCTGACACGAGGGTATAGTCTCACTTGGGGTGTTAGCCCAACAGGACCAGGGACAACCACCACCCATTTCCCTGGCATACATTCTCCGCCTCCCCAAGGTACAATGTTATCTGGGTATCCACAGTCTGGGTCAGTTGCTGGGTTTCCGAGTGGGAGCGCCCCCATACATTACAAGCACCAAACAAGGGTTTCGCCGCGTGGTTCGCCCGCTCGTGCGGCATCTCCAAGTCGAGTATCGCCGATCAGATACCAAGCATACATGAAACCTGTTTGAAGTGCTTGGCTTAGAGTGTGGATCAGGTACTCGCTGGGTCGTTTCGTTTGGACGATGAGATGTTAAACAGCAGGACCGCCACGACCGTTTGATTCCCAACCGCACGAGGTTTTTTGGGCGTGGCACTGTGCACAGCAAAATGCTGTCGGAGCAACCTCGCTCTCTTTTCTGGGGCATCGTTGTGGCATTATATGCGGGACCAGTTTGTGTCAGGCTAGTTTGGTAGCCGCTTCTCCAAGCGAAGGCGGCAGGCGGTTCATACACCTGTCGAAATTTGGGACGGGAAGCCGGTAGCACGTGGTTAACTCCCTGCAGGCCTGCGCTGGCGCCCTTTTTTGGCGTGCGTGTGTACTCCCTCTTTGTAGCGTTCCAATACTGTTATCGAATGCCATCACCGTCACTGGGGTGTATTTGCGCGGCTGGACAAAGCCCCAGTGTTTACGCGTGTTTACGGATGGACTCCTCCTGTTGAATTCATGGGCTTCCTGATCCCTTCATGATCAACTACAGGCGACTCATGCTGTCAGCCTGAACGAAACAGGGGGAGGATAACCAGAGCAACCTCGAAAACCTGGAATCCAAAAAAAGTGCCATCCTTTCTGCCTCAAATCGTTTCCGCAGGCTCCTCTCAGCAAACATAGTTCACCCATCAACACTGCGGTGTTCCGTGTTAAGTGGCATTTGGAATGGTTTCTTTGCTTACCTCCTGTGCTGTCTAGTCTCCTTGTCTGGGCAAGTGAACTCTTGGGGGGGTTGTGTCTGTTTCGCGGCGGTGTCAAACGTCGCTCAGCACCTTCACCGTGACAACATATGGTTTTACAAGCCCCCCGCCCCCTTGGGTTGCAAGACAACCCAGGAGACATTCTGCTGGAACTCTGGAATGTGGGAGAACGGTTGATAGGCCAGCTTGTGCTCTTCTGCAGCGAAACGGCAGCATTGCAGGTCGTTCCCGACAACACAGGAGCTGGCGCCCCAAAAAGTTAGCAGTTGACTGCCAACAATCGTGGTGAGGGACAGATTTGTGCGGTTAGCTTTTTGAATCAAGAACAGAGATCCCCTGTGCCCTCCATTATTTTACCCCATGCTTCGTGTTCGAGGTGACAGCGGAAATTTTGATCAGCGGAGGCCCCAGAGCAAATCTGTTTGGCAGATACCAGCGCCCCCAACCCCATTCCAAGCGTTGATTCGTAGCCACCCCCTTGACCGGCAGCTCCCGTGCCGAGAGGTGTTTTTGTTTCCGAAATGGCTCGACGTCTGTCTTTCTTCCTCCAAGTAGCTGCTGACCTCCCAACAATGACCACTGGCTTCCTGATGAAGCACTGACCTGCAGAGTAGTGATTTGGTTCAACTTCCTCAGGGCTTCCCAATTCCCAAGTCCTGACGGACGGCTGGGAAAGTGTTGTTTTAAACGCAGTCAACACGCTGTGTGTCCTGTGCACATTCAAACTGGCATCATCTTTCAAATGGGATTGCTCTTGCCGTTGTATGACCCTACCCTCCTCTCAGTTTACTTCTCCGAGCAAAAACTCCTGCATGCGGAGTGCTCCTATCCTCAGTGCAGCCGATCTATGGAACCAAGAAGTTCTTCAGTGCCCACATTTCCTCCCTGAAGCCAGTCACCCAAAGAACATTTCCTATTCGATGTCTGCAAATATTTATGGACGTCTTATTCTTTCTCCACTGCTTGCTCCATTTTTTCGACACTGGCCTTCTCCGTCCTACCCTGCTGGTTGTGTGGTGCAGCGCAGAGCGAACCTCGGCCTTGCGCTCGAGAATATCAGGCCATCGTAGTGGCCTCCACCTGAGACCAAGAGGTGTCGGAGCTACCCGCAAGGGTCCAAGGCAGAAGTGTGGAGCAATCACGCTGTGCAACTGCAGCCCGCATAAACCACCAGCTGACACATAAAACGCGCATGTGCGTCAAGACACCTCTGAGCATGCATTTTCATCTTTGCTGAGCCATAAACAAGAGCATAGCGCATCGCCATATCACCGACACGGTACTTTTCAACAACCCCAGATACCCACATGTAGGTTTCATCCTGCTGCGAATTAACCCTTTGCCCCCAATCTTAACCCACCCATGTGATTTCAGTTTGGCTCGTGATTTATGTGCTCAGAGGCACAATCCAAATCTATTTGACCTCCCCTCTTCCCTAGCCCAGGGCCACCACATATTCGTCATCTCAACCTAAAATGGGGCTGCTGCTGCCACTGCTGTATCCATTACCCTGAATGAACTTGGGCACTTCGGTGTGCCTCATCTTCTTTACTCAGCCAGTGTTTGGTAAGTTGTAATTTAGCCACACGAGAAAGCATGCATTTTGATGGTATGGCTGGATTTCTGATTTACTGCCCTGATTACCCACTGCAAGGAAGCCCGCTGGGGTTACTGTCGTCTTGTGCCCAAACGTACGCAGATGTGTGCCACCTTGGGTCCTGGCTGGACTTCCTCACATGGATGCTTCCTTCACATCCAGGACACGTGGCTTTTCACTGCTCAAGGACTCATTCTTGGTTACCGGATGGTTTCTTGACACTACGATGGCAGGTGGAGGCCAAAAGGGCAGGACCCATGTTGTGCTTCAGTTTTTGTTCCTGCCAGGAGGAGTGATCCAAACCTGCATGTCCCCTGCAAGTTGAGGGCCTCATTTTTCATGCTGTGTTGTTGATTGTGGGCACTTCAGCGCATGGTGGATGATTCAATGCCCCTTTACCTACCTGTCTCTCCCCCCCTCCCAGCAATCATGATGTACAGGCCTGCGACAAACAATGTCATGCACAGCAGAGAGCGAGTTGTTTCAGGCTAGACACTTTTTTTTTTTTGCACAAGGTGGCATTAGAGACGCTGTGCGGCAGCGGCAACAGACATTTCCTGGGGAGTGTTGGTCACACAGTTCGTGCACATTGCACACGTAATGCAAAGTTTTGATTCCGTGGCAGCAGCTAGGACCCAAGTTTGCTAAGTGTCGATGTCCCTTTCTTCAGATGTCATCATGATGTTGTTCAATTCTCTAAGATGCCCTAAAGTGTAGAATGTGTGTGCAGATTCACGCTCCAAATGTTGTCTTTAAGCTCTGCATATTGGGTTGCTGTGGTGTTTTGGCTCGTGGCTTCCTTTTGAATTTCCAGTTTGGGCAACTTTTCTGGTGAATGCAAGACAGATGGCTGGTGTGTACACGAACGCCCCCAATATGTGAGTTCGCAAGGCATGTACTCAGAGGATTCATCGAAACGGCAAATTGAACATTTGTGCATTTCCGTTTTCACGGGGAATCCTTTCCTCCTCCGCCCCTGTTGCACCGTAGTCTCAATGCTCAGAATATGTCCTTCTGACCCTCTCATGGGATCTGGGCTGCCCTTCAAGGGGCCAACTCCGTCAGGGTACACCGGCATGTGAGCTCACCAGCAAGGCTTCGCTTATTGCACCTTCCCCTGTGAGTACCGTGTGTGTTGGTACCAGTGGATGGGGTGCAAAATTGCTTTGGGCCCAAACGAAGCATGAAACTGAAGGAGGTATAAGAAAAGAGTCGACTTTTTTCCCTTCCTCAGATCTGACAAGAATATCTTTCAGCTTGCCTCATGTTAGCTGTTGGCATGCCTGATCGCTCACTGGTGATTTGATGACAAGGCAGGCGACTGCAGTTCTGATTGCTGTGGCGTGAGTGTTCAGTGCTGCAGTATGCATAATGCTACAGTGCCACAGGACTATGCGCGCCACTGGATTCAAATGCTGTCATGGATACTCGACGCAACCCATGTCTTGTGGATACGGGGTGTTCGCATGCAGCAGGGTCACAACAGAAAACAGTGAAAGGGGCCAGTGGAATTGTGGGCAAGAGGTGCGGCAGATAGGCAGATAGACCCTGGAGGGTTAGCTTCACCTAACCTTGGTTGGTCATGCAAACGCTGCTTCCAACCAATTCCTTTTGGAGGGTGCATCGGGGGATGGCAGAGTTGAGGACTGGCAGAGGCCCCATGACAAACTGCCGTAGTCTCGTGGTCCGCAGCCATCTGTGGAGGGTGTTTGAAGTGTTGGTAAGTGCCTTGGTATCTTTTGTTTTGCAGATTGCACGTCCAATATGCTACATGACAAGTTTTTTCCTTTCCTCAGGGTGGAGGCCTGCTTGGTCAAGATCTTGATAAAACGCTGCAGGGAGTCATGAATTGCCAACCACTTTGGTGGCTATCTCCTGCTCCGATCCTGCCACCCCTCCCCATCCCACCCTCCTTTCTCACTCCCTCTGGCCGATGCCTGACTGAAAAGACTTTTTCTCTGCGGGTATGCCCAAATATTTTCCAGAGCTGCCAGCAGCTGACACTTAAAACCGTTGATAGTTGACGGATGGATGATTCACCGTCAGTGGTTGCTGGGCGACCAGCGCTTTCTATGCCTTTCCATTGGAAGCCTGCAAATTTTTTTATCCCCGTTGAGGACAACCCTGCCTTTTCTCCCCCCCCCCCCTTACCTACAGATATAGCTATATCACTGTACATGCCACTGCACATTGGATGAGTTAAGACGCTGTCTAGACCTTGCAACAAGATTTGCTATCAGCACTCTGCCCCATGCCTTTTGGAGAGATGCCAAGACTATCTGCCGAGCCACTATGCTAAAGTATGCACACATTTGGGATGAGAACAGAGGTGGTTCACGGAGTCACATTGTAGCATTTCTCTGGAAAATTGTCAGAAATGGGGGGAACGTTGCAATGCTAAGCGTTCGCAAAGCAATTTTTTAGTCTGAAGCACCCCCGAATGGCTATCCGAACAAAAAAAGAAGCAGATGCATTCGCAAAGCAGAGGCAGCAACAAAATTCGAAAACGCTTTATTGCTGCTCATGATGGGGCCCATTCAACAAGCTCCGCGCACACTGCGTGCGAGGAGCTGTGACACAGAGGTGGCCCACAAATGGATACCCTGAGGTCAGGAAGTACACAACACAAAAAGATTGCACAAGTACACAGCCATCCCAGACATGATGCACGGTAATACGACATCTTCTCAGGGCAAGAACAGGTTCTAACCCTGGCGTACAACCAAGCATTTTTTCTAAACCTCATGCCATGCCATACGTGTCAGCACACAAACTGCCGCCCTGTACTGTGGGGGTGTTGGTTGATCCGTGCGCGCACCGTGCATACTTTGGGGTATTGTTTATTACCTGGATCCAGAACGCCTGAATTTTTTTTCCACAGAATTGGGTTTTTCATGGTTGTTGTGGATGCAGGACAGCTATTCAGCTGTTGGTTGACCGTTGGTTGCTTGTTTGCTTTGTTGTGCACTGGGAATCGGGGACTGAAAATCATGAAAATCAGAAACTTCTGGTATACTAGCAAGAGCTGCTTTTTTTAACAGCCTACAGTCATTGTGCCCCATGCACACTGGGAAGCCTATGGGCGTGGCATTCTCCCACTGCATAACCTGTTTCAGATTCAGCTAATCCTCAATATGTGTCAGATCCGCAACCACACCCGTTGTGGGATCATCGTACCCCCCCCCCCCTTTGTAATAGCCATGCCTTTGCCCAAGCTACAGTAGGCGTAGGGACCGTATTAATTTGGTACCTCATTTTAATTTAGTACCAAATGTAGTGCAGCCACATGAGACATGGGTCAGCCACATGAGACATGGGTCTGGTGACGAATTTGCCAGTTACATAGAGTCATGGACTCATTTGTTGTGACGTAGGTACCATGAAACTTCCAGTTCACACCCATGTTCCGACAAGCAATGAGGCATGAGAAGGCTACAAATGTTCGGCTTGGAAACCCTTCTTGCAATCATACACCATGCGGAACAACTGCACATGCTCACCACTTGAAGATGCCTTTGCCCGAGGTTTAGGGGTTGGTTTGGGCTCAGGCAACATCAAGTTCTGGGGAATGAAACTGCCTTGCATGTGGTCTCTTGTCTTGTGTTTACATGCCTTTGAGGGTGCCTCGCGGTGCGGGTGCGCGGTGCGCCTTCAGCCCGGTTGGCGTAGAATGGCGGTACCATGGAATGTTGCCCCAAAGTGGTCATAGGGGCCTGAGCATCGCATTTTGGTGCCCAATTGTTGTGTTTGTGTGGGATCTAGCATGTTGGGGTCGCAGTTCGGGCAGCACGGCACCTTGTACGTTCGAAATTTTCGGTTTCACCTCCTTTGCTTCCATCAGGACACATGGCAATGAATGCTAACCTTTTGGAGCCCGGCAGTGGTGTCTTTTATCTGAGAGGCGCCACAGGGGAACGTATGTCTGCCACTATTGTGGGCCTCTCGTCCTTCCCGGAGTGTGTCGCCATGGGTTGTGAGCGCTGAGGGCATTCACAGTATTACCACAATTGCCCTGTGGTGCACCTCACCTTCCCCATTGTTCGCGCAGACTCTCCGGATTCCGACCGCGGTCTGTCCCCACCGCCTACCGCCAACGTCCACACTCGTGTGCTGGTCACACATGGAGCATCGCGTGCACGGATCTCAACGATGTGTTGCCGGTCACACATGGAGTATCTTGTACTCGGATCACGGCCGCATGAGTGTATATGTGTGGCAGTGAGTACCATGTAGTGTATTGCAAGGGGGGCGGGGTGCAGCACCTGCAGCACCAAGAGTTGACACTCAGGAGTGTGCTGAGACCCTCCACATTGCGTCGCCGCCGCCATTGCCGCAAGATGGCGACAATGATGCGCTGCGTGTGTTGGACAGTGCCTCGGAGAGTGATCATGAGAACGGCGTTGTTAGCTGAAAAAGTGGTGTAATAATACGACTCTTGACATCGGGCTAAAGCGCACAATGCGCACGCGCGGTGCGTTGAACCACCCTCTTTGGGAACGTGGGCGCAGGTTAAGGTGCACTCATACTATGCACTCACCCACGTGTGTTGCGCGCAAGCCACGCCCTTGTCTAAGCTACAGTAGGGGTGGGCGCTAATATGATGTCTTGCGCTCGCTTTTCTATTGGAGACATCGACCACGCCCGCGGCGGAATTGTCGTTCTCTGCACGTCTCGTGCACGCCCCTCTCTTCGCATGTCATCCTCCACAAGCCGCCGCAGTGCTAAGGAGGTGTGTGCCGCCCACCAGACCATAGGCTAGCTGGTTTGGACCTCTAGTGACTCAGAACAAATTGTGTCATTGTCCCCTCTAAGCCAACCCGACTTCATACCCCCCCCCCCTTTTCGTTCTCCACTCCTTGTCGTTCCCCGGGGTGGGGGGGTCACTTGGTCAACCCAAAATTTTTCATTGCGGCTCATTGTGTTGTTGTGTGGGTGACTATGTTGTGGGGCACTTGTACCCCTTGCACTCATGGTAGGACATTTTGCTCACTTTCGCTCAAATGGAACTTGATAGCACAACCATGTTTCCCCCAAGGAAAAGTGTGATGTTCATCCGCTTCACGGGGGAACCTGTTTTGGCGCAAGTCGTTGGACATTTGGAGCACGGTGATGCATATCGCCGCATCACTTATGACCGTGATGGCAAGACCGTTTTGCACGACCGTGCGTCTCACTGCCACGTGCTCCCTCTCCGCCCCGCCCTGCCCAATCGGCATTGGTTCACCGCCGTCCTAAGCGGTCTTTGCAGAGCACACTCCATGCCTTTTTGAAGCCCCTGGATCCACCCCAAAAGGAGGATGAGGAGGACGTCATTCATCTCGCGGGGTCCCTGCCACAATTGGACTCCACTGAACCGGTTGGGGCTGTGGATGCGGTGCGGCTTGATTGTTGCAAAGGTCCCGTTAAAAGGTGTGCCTACCACTTTATCGGGGCCTTCAACAAGTTGTTTGTTTTCCAGTTTTAGGCGGCCCAAGGCGTTGCGAATGGCCAAGCTGTTGAAGATTGTGCGTACATCTGCCCAGAAACTGGCGTATTTGGATTACGCCGAAATCCACAACGACTCCGTGGCTGCCCGGGATTTGGGCATCCTTCCCCGAAGTCGTTGCGGGATTAGAGGGCAATACAGCCCCAATTGGAGACGTTGGCCGCCAAGAGTTCGTGGAGAAAAACTTTGCACAAGGGTAAACAAACAAGGTACAAGAATGTGGAGGTGTGGTTGAGGGTATGGATTACAGATCGTCAGGATCGCAGGATTGTGGTGACCCGTCGAATGGTGATGAGCCGGGCCAAGTTGTGGGATGCAAGGCTTGCTGCTTTGAAGGAGGACCAGCAGGACCAGTGGTGGACAAATTTTTGTCGCCGGGAGGGTGTTACCACACGCCGCATCAATTCATACAGCAAGGGCGGCACCAAACAATTTTTGGATGCTTTAGTCCGCCGATACTTTGCGAACATCCCCCGTGTGTTTTGTAGGTTTGTCTTATGGGTCCTAGGGTGCTGAAAAATGGGCGGTGATAAGGGTGTGATAAGGCACATGTTGATAAGGCTTTCGGCAACTTTTTCACAGAATTTTTTACGAAGTGGTTGGGTAATAAGGTTGAGAACCTTGGTGCAAATGAGAAGGTACCAACGCCCGATCGTCATGAACTGGCAAAGTGGATTAGAGATAGTTGGGAAAAGGTGGATGATGATGCATTGCGTGGGGCCACTTTGGCTGCCTACTTCCCGGATGGCTTGAAGTTTTCGCAATTGCTCGATAGTGCATATTTCAGGGAACATGAAGATGAACAAGGTTCATCCTCTTCATCCAATTCAAGTTCAGATTCACAGTCAGATTCACGTTTAGGCTCTGTCATTTCTTCTACCGATGATGACTCTTCCGGTGGTGATTCGGATGCTCCGGAGAGTGCAAGGCATGCGGACAGTGGGGCAGAAAGTGATGTGTCTAGCTTGACTTCTGCCGAAGAATTGCCCGATGCGCCCAAAACAAATGATGATAGTGACCTGAATTCTGACACGGAGGTTGTGTGGGTGAAGAGTGCCCTTGGTGTATGGGGCACGGGACACAGTTTTGGGAACAAGTTGTATTTTACAAGGAACATTCCCGAAGGGAAATGGGTTCCCAAAATTTTGCTTGCGCCTGCCAAGCCTCCTACCAAGAAGGCAAAACCACCACCCAAGAGTGGTGCCCAAAGCATTCCGGTGGAAAGTGGAGAGCATGTACAAGAGTTCAAGCTGAAGTGGAGCAGGACCAAGAAAATTTACACTGAGCCGGTCAAGGAGTAGGTCTCCGTGCATTGGCAGCCCTTTGAACGCATCCTATGCTGAGTTCTTTCGTTTTATGGTGCAATTTGTGTGCTTGCAAATGTGCGTGTACGGTGGTGGTGCGGTCCCCCAAGGGGGGTGGGGGACCGTCACTTGGTGACCGTCCCCAAGGGGGTGGTGGGGGGCCGTCTTCCCCGGGGTGGGGAACGACAAGGGGGGGGGATACTACAAGATGAATACTGGATATCTTCTGGCATTTTGGATGTGGACACAATATTGTCAAAGTTTTCGATTCTGCAAGGGGTCTCGTCCGTTGATGCTATGAGAAAATCTTCTATGGCAGTCGGCTGTCCCTACTGTGGGTGCACCATCTCAAGGAAATGGAAGCGTTGAATAAGATTGTCGATTGTCCATTAGCTGGTGTCCCAATTGACCGCTTTGGGGAATCTGGATGTGCTGTTGTACAAAGAAGCGTCATCGGTGGAGCCCACGGAGTTCATGGCTACAACCATGGCTTCGAAGGATGCTTTTGTAGTGATGTCGTATCAAATGCGACAGATGGATAGATTAATTGGCTCTACCTCAAAGGGCAAAGCATATTCTGTCCGGCTGTTCGGCACGAGTTTCAAGTCATGCGGCGAGTGTCAATCCCCGCTATGTCGCATGGTTCCGCTTCACCTGCCTGGAGAGAGGTTAGAAGGAATCCTTTTTGATAGTATGCACGAAGTCGCCCCCCCCTACCTACCCCCCCCCCCTACCCCCCCCCTCCTTCCTCCCCCCCCCTACCTTCGGGTCGCTTCGCTCGACAGACGGCTCGCTTCGCTCGACGCACGAGCCAGCCCCCGCACCCCCCTTAAATAACATGACTCCTGCGGTGGCCACAGACCGCCTTTTGTGTGCACCGCCTTGTGTGTGCACCGCCTTCTGTGTGTACCGCCTTGCCTGTGGCCCCTTAAATAACATGACTCCTACGGTGGCCATAGACCGCCTTTTGTGTGTTCCGCCTTGTGTGTGCACTGCCTTCTGTGTGTACCGCCTTGCCTTTGGCCCCTTAAATAACATGACTCCTGCGGTGGCCACAGACCGCCTTTTGTGTGTTCCGCCTTGTGTGTGCACCGCCTTCTGTATGCAGTGCCTTGCCTGTGGCCCCTTAAATAACATGACTCCTGCGGTGGCTACAGACCGCCTTTTGTGTGTTCCGCCTTGTGTGTGCACCGCCTTCTGTGTGCACCGCCTTGCCTGTGGCCCCTGAAATAACATGACTCCTGCGGTGGCCATAGGCCGCCTTTTGTGTGTTCCGCCTTGTGTGTGCACCGCCTTGCCTGTGGCCCCTTAAATAACATGACTCCTACGGTGGCCACAAACCGCCTTTTGTGTGTTCCGCCTTGTGTGTGCACCGCCTTCTGTGTGTACCGCCTTCTGTGTGTATGTTCCAACCCCCCCCCCTCCCCCCCAACCCACCACAACAATGTGGTTATGACCATGGGCCTGTGACACGGGGGCGTATGCGAACCCAGTTTCCCCTGCCTTATGGCCCCCCAACCCACCCCATCCCCCCCCTACCCCCCCTACCTTCTCGACCCCCCCCCCTACCCCCCCCCTACCTCCCCCCCTACCTCCAAGGTAGGGGGGGGGGGCGACTTCGTGCGATATATGCCTTTTTTGTGAGCCAAAAATCAAATATCCCATGATAGTGGTGCAATACGCGATGAGTTGGGAGTCGGAGCTACTGAACTCGCTGGACCTCAGGCGGGAACATGCGGTCATATGCCTTGCTTCCGACGCTGCTCATTCAAAATTGCTGTATGTCGAAGTCGATTTTGAGACCGCGTCGCGCCTGGTCACGACCATTGGTCGTTACCCACATTTTGCCCTCTTACCCTTGTGCCGGTACACAGGCCAAGAGGTAGACGCAGGGGATGTGCGCTTTGAATTAACGATGGAGTGGTCTTTTAGGGACAAGCGCATGCCCTTCTTTTACGCGTATGTTTTGGGAGCCCTATGGGAATTGGGGGAGGTGTTCACCTCGGGGACGGTGAGCTTACAGATTATGCACTCTAAGCGCATACGAGTGGGCCTTACAAAGGATTGCCTTTCTTATCTGGAGAAGAATATGGAGGACTAGCTAACAACGATGGGATTGGAAATCTGCGACGGGGGGCGCACGGGGGGGCGGGCGGGCCCGGTCCTTGTATGCGACCCCCCCCAGCCCCCCCCCCCTCCCCCCCCCCCCCCGGGTTTTGAAAGATAGTGGTGCCGGGTCGGCCACCAACAAGTGTGTCTAGAGAAAAATGTCTGGCGCCGAAGGCGCCAATTTTTTTTTTTCATAATATGTGTTTATACTCAAAATACTCAAAATTTTGTAGAGAATTCATATTTGTGTTAAAACAACAAGAAGGAGGGCTACGAGAGGCCTGCAGGCCCTAACAGCAACCACAACCCTAGCCCTAATCAAGACTGAATATTGGAACCGAGCTGGTGGGGGAGGGAACATCAGCTATGACTGGTGAGGGACATCAAGAATCATTCACACATTGATGGCTCTTGACAAAGTGCTTGCAAGTGACCCCCATCACCACAAGGCCCACTTTCAAGGCTTTTGTGGACTTCTGTGGGGCCAAAATGCCGCAAAATGGGCTCAAAATGGGCTCATTTCACCCGTTTGTGCACCCCAAATGGTCTAGGATGAGGTTTGGAAAAATGTGTTTTTCACCCATTTTTGACCCATTTTTGGTCCCAAAACAGCCCATTTTCAAGGCATTTTGGGATTTTCGGAGGACCAAAATGGGCCACCACAAGCTCAAAACGGTCCAAAAACACTTGTTTTAGCGTCGCACATGGTCTAGGATCATTTTTGAGAAAAGTCATCTTTTTGCCCCTACTGGACCCTGTTGACCCATTTGGGCACCCACCTGTTTGGGCTTGAGCTTGCAGCTTGCCGCAGCCTAGTGGGCCTAGGTATTGGGGTCTAGGCGTCCGTTTGGGCAATTCTGAGGGGTGGAAACCACAAAAAGTGGGGGATTGCGGGTGGAGTAGGTGCCCTCGGAATCGCATTTTGAGCCATGTAGCCAAAGATATGGCCTATTCTTGGTTTGTGGCGGTCGGCATATGGAGTTTGTGGGGGCCTTTTTGGGCCGCTTCCGGGACATATCATGGATTTAGAGGGCTGCAAAGAGCTCGTTGACACAGGGAAGTCAAGCCGCACGTGGAGTGTATCCACCGTTTCCGTTCGTTTGGCCGTTTTGAATGTGTTCCAGGGCTTCTTTCGCCCAAAAATGGCTGTTTTTGGCCCTAAACTGCAGCTTTTGAAAACAGAGGTCCGCCACAGGGTTT
This sequence comes from Eutreptiella sp. 'Long Island Sound 2002', assembly GCA_964036045.1. Classification (NCBI taxonomy): domain Eukaryota; phylum Euglenozoa; class Euglenophyceae; order Eutreptiales; family Eutreptiaceae; genus Eutreptiella; species Eutreptiella sp. 'Long Island Sound 2002'. The sequence continues at coordinate 7,396,151 of OZ038384.1, read as the reverse complement.
TGCTTAGTGTCCGTCCTACCCTACCCCGGGGGGGGGGGGGTGGGTCTGGCAGAATTTCAGGGTGGGTGGGTGTCCAACCACCCCCCCCCCCCAGGGTGGGGTGGGACTTTGTGGGGGCCCTTGGGTCTATCGAGCTAGTGCCACTTCTTTCTTTCTTCTGTTGCAGGTTCCGTGTAACATGTTTATTTATGGTGTGTTTACATGTCATTGCATATCACGTGTGCATGCCCCACGCCCATAAAGGGGCTTGGATGACTGACATGAATTGGATTGACATGATGGTTGTTCACCTCTGTGAAAAACTTGGTCTTCTGTATTGCATGTCTCAGTTGGGTACGTGGGTGGGTGGGTGGGTGTCAGAACCCCCCCCCCCCCCGGGGGGGGGGGGACATTTGTCGGTCTGTGGGTATGCCAAAATTCTGGGTGGGTGGGTCCCTGAATTACCCCCCCCCCCCCCTAGGGTGGCTAAGCAAAACCCTGGTCCGCCACTTGCGGATCCCGTTCCCGGCCGCCACTGTTGAGTTTCTCGCTCAAACTTTGTGTGATTGTACTTCACACCCATAGGTGGTATCATGCACCAAAATTCCACCCGAATGTGACACACCACGACGGAGTTCTGATTTTGGCCCATTTCGCACGTGCTGCTTGCTTGCTTGCTGCTTGCTTGCTAAACCTGGTAGGTCCACCTAGACACTAAAAAGGGTTATAAAACCAAGACTGGTTCCACCAGCTCGGTGACCCTAGCCCTAACCCTAGCCCTAGGGCTAACCCTGGCCCTAACCCGAACCCTAACTAACCCCCCCCCCCCCTCACCCCTGGCTGGACGCCCCCATGACCCCCGGCCAGACCCCCCCCCGAACCCCTGCCAGACCCCCCCCGACCCCCGGGAGGAACCCCCCCCGACCCCCAGGAGGAACACCCCCCACCTGACCCCCGGCTGGGACCCCCCCCCCCCAACTTGCCCCCCCCCCCCCCCCCCCCCCCCCCCCCCCCCCCCCCAAGTTTTCAAAGATAGTTGGGGGGTGGGTCGCATCAGGACCGGTTGTAGTCGCCCCCCCACTGGGGGGGCGGCTCAAAAGCAACAAAACAAGCCTCGGATGTGCCAGAAGCATGGGGGGCCTGTCAATAAGTTTTTCTGACCAACATCCCACCATATTGGAAGGGGGAAATTGTGCGGACCATCCTCCTTATGCAAGGTACTGGCCAACGCGATTTTGTGGTGGATAAGTGCCGGTTTCATCTCGGCGACATACGATCCAAGACTTGGAGGGTCACAGGCCCCAAGGCCCAAGACCTTCTTGGAAAAGTCTTATAGGCGGCATCCACGGGCACTGCCATAGTACCCACTTCGCAACAAGAATACCGTTTTAAGTGTGCCCAGCCCCGGTCCAAGGGCAAAGGTCGTGGGAAAGGGCGTGGTGTGGGCACAGGACGCCGTGGACCACCGCCTGAGTAGGGCCCGATGGAGGTCAGCATCAATGATGCGCCGGCGCCGAGGTTCATGAAGCGGAAGCGTTCTGATGCCTAGCCTTCGATCCGTTGCAAAAGTGGCCGTCTAGGAGGATGCCCAGGCCCGGTCCAAGGGCAAAGGTCGTGGGAAAGGGCATGGTGCGGGCACAGGACGCCGTGAACCACCGCCCGAGCAGACCCCGATGGAGATCAGCACCAACGATGCGCCGGCGCTGAGGTTCATGAAGTGGAAGCGTTGTGATGCCTAGCCTTCGATGTGTTGCAAAAGTGGCCGTCAAGGAGGATGGCCTTCACTACGATGAACGAGAATGGCTGGTTTGCCCAACCGAAGGTGTCCGCGCAGTCTCGTTCCTAGCCGCAAGCATGGAGCGCAGGCACCACATCTTGCGATGTTTGAAAAGGCACAAGGTTGATATCGCGGGCCTACAAGAGGAGCACTTTAAGGATGAGGCCACTGTGCGCAATCAACGGTGGTGGTCGCAACGACAGGGGTATGATATGCTGGCGGCAACACAGGCAGGAATGGCCCGTCGGTCCTCCGCGGTCTTGAGGAAAATGGACGAGTGGGCATTAGTGGCCTCCAAGGTGCTGTCCACGCGTCTTATTTTGGGGCACTTCCGTCATTCCGGTGGAGGCGAGGTGGTGGTCTTAGTGGGGCACATGGAGTGCGAACCGGGGCCCGGAAAAGGCAACGGGACACACTACACGACGAATTGGCGGCTAGAAAAGGACTACCTCTGATCACGCTTCTCGACCACAATAGTATTAATGTGCCGGGGGTCGATTCAGCGGACATTCCAAGGGAGCTACCGGAGACAGGGGGTGCCTTAAGCGCAGTGTGCGTGCAGTGCGCACGCAATGCGCGCATAGTGCAACTATTTGGGCGTCTGGCGGTAGTAGAAACCCACACTTTGTGGTACTTTGTGGCATCATTGTTGTTTGGTAGTAGGTTTTGATGCATTGGGGATCTAGCATTCTTGGATGTTCACCCTGTTTCACCCATTTCTAACTTTTCGCACACATTTTTTACCCATTTCCACCACATCTACTCTTTTTCTCGGTTGATGGTGATACATTTTGAGGGTGCCTGCTATGGGACATCATACTTCCCTCCTCATTTCTCAAGCCCACTTTCTCCATCGATCTGAGTATTGGGGACAAGGTGTTCTACACCCGCTCCAATGGCCCGCAACCTCTTGCCATGGTGGTTGGGACGGCTAAAGACGGACTCCTCCACTTGGAATACTACCAAGATGGGTTGAGAGTGGTGAATCGGTGATGCAAGATGGAGTCCATCTCCTTTGCCATCCCAAGTTCAGACTTACCACTTGACTGCCCTCCATCTCCGCTGCCCAACACACAATCAAGTTCCCCCCCAAAGGCCCCTAGTCCTCACCACTGCCACAATAACCAGGAAGGCCTCCCTCAAGGTCCCCTCCAGTCCAGTTTGGGTCGCCTAATTCTAAGAGTGTTTCCTAGGGGCGTGCCTAGGGGCTCTTCTGGGATGACATAGTCTCAAAGTAGAGCGCCATGTGCGCGCAGTGCAAGGATTCCCCCACAGTCAAAGCTCGGGGGCGAGAGGCTCCAGCCCTGGCCGAGTCCGATTTGGAAGATGTCCGGGTGCACCTGCATGGGGAGCACCGCGATGATGCAGTCAGCGGTTTCACCTTTCCGTCTTTGCAAACGTAGAATATACCGAGTTCACTTGTCGGCGGCGCTCCTGCCTTTTGTGCGGTCCACATATATGTATATGTATATTGTCGGACCATCTTGCAGTGTGGTTCGTTTGCAGCGGCAGTTGCTTTCTAGTGAGGAGCAGCCGGCTTTGAAGAGAGATCGTCAACAGCGCATTCATGATTTGGTGCGTCAATTGAAAGATGGTAAACACATGTCTTCATTGAGGGACTTAGCAGGGTTGGTGCACAGCAGCCCCAAGAAGGTGGCAGCCCTTCTTAAAGAGTATTGGTTGGGGGTCACGTCAAGGGGGGGGGGGGGGGCAGAGGAGGAGGACTGTGACCGGTACCTCCACAGTCTGCCAAAGTGAAAGTGCCAGCCAAAGTCAAGACGGCACTGCCGCTATGAAGCTGCTAATGCCCGAGGTGGTGACGGCGGCGTTAGAAGAGCTCAAGGGGGGGTCCTCGGCAGGGGTGGACGGGATGCCGGCAGAGTTATATCAACAATTTCCTATCTTTGACACTGTTCGTAAGGCCTTTGGCGTAGTGCAAAGGGAGGGGGGGGGGGGGGCGGTAGAGCCCAATAGGCTGTTGCTGGAAGAACAAGCCCTGTCTCTGCAGAGCACCCAAGGTGTGGTGCTGTGGTCGGCACTAAAGGCACAATGGGCATTGCGTTGTGAGGCAAGATTTCAGGGGGGGCAACCGTCACTTGATGATTTTGTGGCGCGTTGGATGGGTATTTTGGAGGTAGGACGCGCAGAGCAGACTATGTCTTTGTCCCGCCCGGATTTGCAGCAACTCCTGGAACAACTGTTTCTCTGGTTTGGTGGGGGCATGTTCCAAAAGAAAGACCCGGCGCCGGGCGTCTTCCCCAACAAAACGGGAGTAAAACCAACAGACTTGAAGGAGCAAAAATGGGGCCGGTATCGGGACGCGGTGGTCAAACGGTTAAAGGTGTTAGAGACCGAGCGATGGACGTTGGTGTATACCGATGGGTCGGCGAAGCAAGTCAGGGGATGGTGGCAAGCGGGTTATGGGGTTTGGTTTGGAGAAGCGGACTAGAGGAATGTGGGATTACCCGTCCCAGCTACAGAGAGACAGAGTGTGTCCAAGGCCGGAAGAAATGCAATGTGGAAGATGCAGGAGCACATCAATACATTGTCACGGGTGGGGTAGGGCTGTTAAGTGGTGATGTCCCTGCGGCACTGGGTCTCAGCCTGGTTGCTCCATCTGTTGTGTCACTGCATTCCAATGTTAGTGCTGCTCGGAGCGCATTGGCGCCTCTGTAAATCCCCATGTCTACATAACCGTTGACTTGATACCTGTTGAGGCTGCCCGCCTGCAAGCAAACGCCTTGTATTGCTGCGGCTCTGCGGCACCATTTGGTGTATGTGGAGGTCTGCAAAATATTATGCTCATGCACGAATGCCACTCACCTTGCTAGGAGTGAGGACTTGGCAGGTAGGGGTGGTGCATAGTTGAGCCAAGCGAAATTTGTCCTCCCGATCCTGATTCTGGACGCACCAACTGCTGATATGACAGCTTGACTGACGCACATATGAAGATTCGCTCCTCCGGGATTTCCGTGGCTCCCGCTGCCAGACGATGAACAGTGCTTTCACGCACTAGGACATCCAGATGAGAGCACCCCGTCTGAGGGCGCTGCTGTCGCCAACGCCCCCCGTCCGCACGAACCGCTGTATGCACCCCACTCCACCACTCATCTGCCGGCAAAGGAGACTGATGCCAGCCTTCTAGCACTCTTTCTAAGCTGGCCACCCCGTCCTCGCAAGAGAGCATATCCACCGGAAACCTGTACCGCGCTGGTAGGCCCGGTTCCTCCGGGGGGCCCACCTGCAAGGCCAGCAGGGGGGAACTACGCGGGGTCCTGCACGCCCTGCAATGTCGGCGGGCGGGGGAAAAAATGGTAGTGGTGTTGGACTCGGAGTATGTGTACAAGGGGATCACTGAGTGGTCCCCCAAATGGCATCGCCACTCCAGGAGAGTGAAGTCGCGTGATGTGGGGCACCAGGACCTATGGGAGGCTATTTTTCAGGTGCGGCACGAGGCGGGGAGCCTGCTTAAGTTCATCTGGACCCCCTCACATATGTGGGTGGGGGGAAACGATAAGGCCGGCGCGCTAGCACAGTTTGGTAGAGAGATGCAACCCAATGATAAAAAGCGAAAAGGGGACGCTGACCGCGTGCCGCACTTGTGGCGGGATGCGGGCTTTTCACCGATGTGCACCGATGTGTCGTCCTCAGAGTCATCAGGGGACAACTCCAGTGTGGTGAGCTCACGGGCACGTGCAGGAGGGGAGTTGCACCCCCACACTGACCTGCTGGGAACCTCGTCATCTTCAGGGGGATCCAGCGAGGAGGGGAGTTCGGACAGTGAGGGGTCAGGGTTCAGTGCAGATGTGAGCGAACGACAAAGGGAGCGCAAGAGACAACGGAGGGCGGGTGGCAAATGGCAAGACGGAACGACAATCGACAAAATTGTATGGTAGGCCGTACAGAGCGTAGTGTCGCCGGACATGCGTGGGCCTTGCGTCGTGCGGGGCGGGAGTTCGAACCCCGGGGAGGGTAGGGATGCAACGCCCGGCCCGAATTCCCACATTGTTCTGTAGACCTGTTTATTCGTAGAGGGGGCAAGCATACCTGAAAATGCACTGGGACCTCGCGTCGGAGTGCGCTCCGTCGTCGCGGCTTGTGGAGGCCACGGCGCGGTCGACCATGAATAGGTTGATTATTAACCCTTGTTTTTCCTCAAAACAATTGTTTGCCTTTCTTTTCAGGCAGTTTTCTGTCCGCCCACCCACCCACCCGCGGGTGTGTCTGGTGGGATGGGGTGGGGTGGGAGGAGGGTTCGCGAGTGCCGGGGTGGTGTGTGCCTGTGGCTGGTTGTATCGCTCCCACGAGAGCGTTTGTGTCGCTCCCACGAGAGCTGTGTATGGTTGGGTCCCGGGAGTTCTGGAGACCGCACCGGCAGAAAAGACCCCCAACCCCCACCTACGCCCCCCCGACGCCACCTCCTTGTCCCCTGACCGCATGAGTGTCCGGGACACCCAGGCCCGTCTGGCCACGCCAGGCGATGAGGTCATCGTTCCTGCCGACGCCGGTCAACTGGCGTGTTTGGCAGCCATAGATGACGCCGACTATATCATTGAGGACGAAGTGGTGCTGAAGAGTGGAGTTCCAGAGGCTGCCTCCCTATCGTACGACCTCTTCAAGGACTGCGACTCGTCTGAAAATCTTGCTGCCGTCCTTTACGGCAGTCGCCCCAATGTTGTGCTCGTTGGGGAAATGACTGAATATGATAAAATCCAACATGCGATTAAGAGACTACTTGCTGATTTGCCCATGCTGGGCCGCTTTGTTGCTATCCTGCTTGAACCTGTCAGCGATGATGATGACAGGCCATCATTTCTCAATCGGGCACTCGCCCTCAACTCGAACTTGCCTTTCGGCTGCGAAAAGTTACAAATGGCGGACAGGTCCCTCATGCACATGCGCACACATGATCGATTTGATGTCTGGATTGCAAGCAGCACAAGGGACTCCAGAAGCCTATCTCCGCCCCCAACGTACAAGCTTCTGCGGCTTATGACGCCTGGGGCAGAAGTTGACAAGGTGGTGTTCCACAAGCCAAACGTGCGGGATAACCAATACGCTGTGCAGGTCCACAATGACCTAGTCAACGGGCTGTTGGGGTCTATTGGCATGAACTCTGATGAAGTCCATCTCCTCCCGGGGACAGACCCACGGAACTCAAAACTGTTCTTCACGGAGTTGAATGAGGAACAGGTGAATGCTGTGGTATCACAGTTCGGATCCAAGCCAAGGTTCCAGATCCAGCCAGTGGCATGGTATCGTGGTGCCAACGTGACCAGCATGACTGCTGTCTATGAGGTGTGGATCAAGAAGACGCACAAGGAAACATGGTCTCCCATGCTGTATGCCTCAATTCTCGCGATGTTTTGGACAATCCCGGGCGTGCTGCAAGCACAATCGCCAGTGAAAATCCACGTGCTGGGGCCCAGCAAACTGCTGCTGGGTCTCACGGAAACTGGGCACTCACTGCTGAAGACAAGGTATCGTGAACTGGTTGCTGCTATCGGGGCTGTCTTCAAGGACTTGAGGACGGGACAGTTCCTCGATAGGGATGTCATCTCCAAGCCCACAATCCCCTCCACATGGAAGAAGGACCTTGTGGGCACAATGTACCTTCTGGATGTGGCACCGTGGTGGTACCTCTCGGACCTGACTGAGGCCCTTGCACCCTCAGTGCACTGCCGGTACATCGCGGACCGCGTCAGATGGAGTGTTGGGGAGATGCGCACTGCCACCTGGCGATTGACCGGGGAAAGTGTGACACAGCTGATTGGAAAGGTCTACCTGTCGGATTCTGGGATGCCTCCGATGTTTGTGATCTCCGAGGCGGATTACGAGGCGCGGAAAAGGCGCATCACAGACCGGCCCAGAAACACAGATGACTCGAAGACACGTAGGCAAGGCCTAATCACGGCGGGAGAAATGGCCAAGGCCATGGAGTTGGATGACCAAGTCGATAAGGTCATCAGCTCCCTCAAACGCAAGCGGGACTTGAAGGAAGATGAGGCTTCGTCGTCCAGTGGAGCACCACGATGACGTCAGCATCAAGCATCCCTCTGAGCAGCACGCTCAGAGTATTGTCCCAAAATATCAATGGGTTTCAAACAAAAATAACCATGGGAAAGCGTAAGCAAAAGCGCATAGTGGCCCTAGGGTCACTGCTGCGGTCCCTGGAGGTGGACTTCTTCGCCACACCAAGAACCTCACTTCGTCACGGTGGAGGATCGTCAAGCGGGCGTGCAGTGCTTGTCAAAGTACGGGTATAGCCTGGACGGGCCACTTCATGAAGAAGGAAGGGGAGGAGTGGCACTGGCGTGGAAAACATCCAAGTGGACGCTGCAATCAATGAAGTTCTTGTCTCCCAGGGTGTTGAAAGCCTCGCTGTCGAGTGGTCCGCTGGAGATCACCATAGTTGTGGTCCACTTCCACCACAAGCACACGCGTCGACAGTCGCAATGGAAAGACATCGCCAAGGAGTTACATGGACCAAACCTGATTTTATGTGCTGATCACAATAGTTTAGTTGTAAAACACAGGGACGCCTTTGCGCCCCCAGAGTTTGAGCATGACGCGTCTTTACGTGCCAGAGACCAGGAGGTAACGACCTTGGCGAAAGCGGGTCTGCAGGATGTTTGGGTGGATATTCACTGTCCAACCCTGACGGACATCAAGGACAAGGAAGCATCGTGTCCGACGGGCTTCACATACGGCTACCCCCGAGAAGGAAAGCGACTCGACCCGCAGAGGCTACGCCGTATTGAACGCATCCACACAACATCTGAATTGCTGAGCCTGGCGACCAGCGTGTACCCCATGTTTGCTGCCAACTCAGACCACAAGGCGATCCTGGCTGAATTCACACCCCCGTCTTTCGACACAGAGGACACGGTCCCCAGATTCTACTGCCCAGAGACCATCCTTCACGACCCGGAGGCAATGGAAGATCTGGAAACATCTCTCAAGTCTATCAAGTCAACAGGGGATCAATGGTGGGAAGAGGCGCTGAGCTGCATCCAAAAGAAGGCGATCAACCATCAAAGGGAGCATAAAAACAAAAAGCAGTCGGTAGAACTACAGGCCCTGCGGTTCCTGCGTGGATCCACGAGAGACTCTGTCGCACCAGCGGTCTACCAATTTCTATCATCACTGGGGATCTCAGCAACAGATGCAGCAACAGCCTACACCCTCCTGGTGGGGGTGTATGAAAAGGCTCAGCGTGACAGAACGGGCATGGAAACACTGTCCAAGCTCAAGGGGGTGATCACGACCGGGGAAACCTCAGGAGATGCGAGAACGCAAAGGAACGAATTGTATCGGTTAATGCGGGAGTTGCAGGAGCGAAAGAAACTTCAACAGCTGGTATCAAGGACAGGCTCGGCGATACGGGGGGCAAAGGCGGTGGCAAAAGAGTTGGTGGACCATTGGGACAAAGTGTCCACACCGACGGGATCCACCGAAGAAGATTGTGTGGCCTATCTGAAGTCGTTAGGAGTGGAACAGCGGCTGCGCAAGGCAGGTCGACTTCTTTTCAAGCAACTATCCCTGGACATTGTTCATGAAGGCCTTAAGAGGCTGAACAGCAACAGCTCCCCTGGATTGGATGGTTTCTCGGCAAAATTCTTCAAGAGGTTCTCGGACATCTTCGAACCGCAAATGTATGACTCAATGAAACATTTCCTCGAAGTGGGCAAAATGCCGGAGACATGGACCTCGGGAGTGGTGACAATGATTCCCAAGACGAAGGCGATGCAAACACCGGATTCCCTCCGACCAATTGCACTGCAAACTACAAGGCAGAAGTGGCTCACCAACATCCTCCTGATCCAGTTAGAGGATGTACTTCTCCACTGTATCCCGTCACAGCAAACGTGTTTCCTTCGACACAGAAGCATACTTCAGCATGTCTATGGGTCACGGGCACTCTGGGATGGCCTAAGTGAAGGAGCGGCGTTATCAGTGGACTTCAGAAATGCCTTCCCCACGATGTCTCATGAGATGGTGTCGGCAACTCTGGGTCTAATGTGCATACCATTCTTGTATATCCGTTTGATTCTACACCTATTGCGAGCTCCGTATCTATACTCCGTTGGAAAAGGATACGTCCCAGGCGTATACCACCACCCGAGGGCAGGCACACGTCACGGGGATCCACTCTCCCCGGCGCTGTTCTCCCTGGTGGCATCCTTTGTGATTTTCCCACTACAAGACCTGGGTCCAGTACTGACTGTCATGATGTATGCAGATGACCTCATCATTTTCTTTGATGGAAGAGCCAACCCACAGCTGTTGAAAAGGGTATGGGAAGTGGTTTCATGTTTCGGATAGTTTTCGGGGTTGAAGGTCAACCTGAATAAAACGGCAGCAGTAGTTCGCAACTATGGGGGAATGGAGTGGGCGAGGTGTTTTCGGGACATTGGAGTGGATGTCAAAAACTTCGTCAAGTATCTGGGTGTACGCTTGGGGAATATTCGGCACCCACAAGACGACCAAGGATGGGGGCTGACGATGGAGCAGGCCTTCGCACCAGCACTGCAAGAGGCCTTCCGTCGCGCAAGGGTGGTATCCACGTTGCAACTGTCCATGAACGAACGAGCATTCATGCTGACATCATGGATTCTGCCGGTTGTGGCATGGGTATCCAAGGCATATTACGCCCCAGTCTCGGTGGTCAGACAACTGAAGTTGGTGTATCACGTGACTATGGGTACCAACAGCTGGGGAATCACCTTACCAATCCTCTCACGACCAAGAACGCAAGGGGGACTGGCACTACCAGAACCAGAACTGGTTCTTATGCACCAGGCGGCGGCTCCGTTCGTTAGCCTGTTGGGAGACCCTCACAAATTCCCTGACAAGGCAGTGGAGACCTTCTATGCATGGGCAACAGCCATAGGGTTCACACCATCCAAGGACAACCTTCCATATATTCAACTGGGCATGGTCCGAACGGCAGATCTCACATTTCTGGGATGGTCGGCGAAGGCACACTCCAACATTCAGCGAGTGGCCCCGCAGGTGGCCCCCCCGGCAAACCGGGACCGCCTGCCGTTGTGGCACTCTGTGTATTTCCGAAATGAGTTCCGCTGCTCCTACTACAACACGAAATTGATCCGGCAGGGGGTGCTGACGTGGGGTCAATTCCAAAGCTTGGAGGACGCAAGATTGTTCAATGCACTGCCTCGGACATGGAAAGGGGTCTACAGTCATGGCGGACGACTCCTCAACAAAGTCATGTCACAAGGGGGGTTTGATACCCCCGCAGTCCATACCCAAAACTGGACCAGGGCATGGCTGCTCCAGTTCTACGCCTCTCAGCCAGGGGTCCGCGACCCGCAAACACCGGAGGTATGGGAACAGCTGGCACAGGCACAGCTACCACCGAGGGCTCAAGACTTTGCGCGAAAGGCGCTGTGGCACAAACTGACCGTACATGCAAGAGTCTACAAAACCTGCAAGAGTACTGTGAGCTGCGCTGGACGGCTGTGCTACAGGCACCGCCCCCCTCACCGGACACGAGACGGAGAAATGCCCAGCGGGCCAAGGAACGGCGGGAAGCAATGGAGTCCAGCCCCAGCATCAGGGAGCGCATTCCCAAGCTCAAGTACACATCGTCTCTGCTGCCTGCTATGCACACCCCCAGGCATCTCACCGGCAGAGGAGGAGGTAAGAAGAGCGCCACTTTGTTTGCGGCTGACTACTTTCCAGCACACCGCAACCCTGGAGCTCCCCCTACGCGGCCCTACCGGTTGCTCCGACCTGCCAAGCAGGCGGTCCCGCCTCCACCTGATGTAGCTGCAGTGGGCTCGAGTCCACAAGCGGCACTGCCGGCGGGGCGAGCGGCAGCGCCCAGCGATTTGTCTCAGCGCGTAGATGCGCTAACTCCCCCGGATGCACCTCTAGGATGGGCTCCGCCGTCGCTGTCGCCCCCGGTGCAGATGGAATACACCTCGGAGGAAGGGCCCTCTACCCCGGAGGTCTTCTCCTCGTCGTCCTCGTGGGAATCTGAGCCCATCAACACCGGGGGAAGCTACCGACGAGCGACAGCGGGGCCCAGAAGCGGCCCAGCGCGGTCCTCACCGCCACACGCAGTGCCCCGCACACGCGCTCCCAGGGCCCGATCCGTTCACCGGTCAGGGAACCCGGCGCCGAGGAAGTCACGGCGTAGGGCACCACCTGCGCGGGTGCCCCGAGGGGTCAAAAGGCGGCAGTCGGTCACAGAACGGCCGGGGAGCCCACGGCGCAAGCGACCCCAGCTACAGCAAGGGGATGCGCGGTCACACACGGCCCTGGAGGCCCCAGACCGTCACGGGAGCCCAGCCGGAGCCCCCCTCCCCATGTCCAGGCATGCGCTCTCATACCTACAGCTCACAGGAGCTATCACTCCTGAGCGTGCGTCACGCATAGTGGTGGTAAGCACCCCAGAGGGGCAGCGCACCCCACTACCGACACACAGCTCGGAGCAGCCTCCACACGAAAAGGGACGCGACATCCCCCCGGGGATAGCAAGGATGTTGCAGCAGATCCGGATGCCCCCAGCAAGGCCACAACCGCTACAGCCCCGAAGGGAACCACGGCCCAACGAGCGGACTTCACGCACCGCCGTCCTGCCCACCGGCCCTCCGATGGGGTTCAACGTAACTAGCACCCCGTCTCCGCGGGTGCTGAGCAGGCCAGGGCAATTCTCGCCATCTCCGGCATGGTCGCCGGCGGTGACTTCCAGTTGGCATTCCGTGCGGCACGTGACCCCGGAGCATTGGTCGCCCGCATGCACACCAGGGGGGGGGGGGCTAACCGACAGCAGGATTCACCTCACCTGCCCCCTGTCCTGCTGGCGCCCCTATTTGAGAGCGCAATGTCTACCCCGCGAAGGGACAGCACTCAGAGTGCGTCTGATGAGGACGTGCAACAGTATGCTGTCCGGTGTTCTACCCCCCCCCGATCTGCCCCCCACCCTGCTAGCGCCACTTTTTGAGAGCGTGATGTCTGCCTCGCGAGCGGGCAGCACTCATCGTGAGTGCGATGAGGACATGGGTCAGTATGAGGTCCAGTACTCTACCCCACCCTCCGTGGGGGAGTGGCCCCCTAACCCCTTTACCTTTCCCTCTCTTCGCGGAGCACAGCGTCTCTGCACGGAATTGCCTGGCATGGCCCGACAGGGCCAGGGATGGGTTCGTGACCCCCATGCACGACACTCCACCATGCTGTACAGCATGCAGGAAGGTGCTCTGTCCCCCAACAGCGCGGAGGGGCTCATGAAGCATGGACGGGCCTCACGTGAGGCAACCTAAAGGACGGAGGGGGGAGCCTCTTGTCATACAGGGCGGCAGCTCTCCAGAAACCCGCGCGACTTGCCCCTTGGGTGAGTTTGGGGGCTGGAATGGGTAGAAGCCCCATGGACTATTGCTCCTTAATATGATTTCCTTCCCATGCAAGAGTCTACAAGAGGTCAGGCACTGACAAGTGCCCGGTTTGCTCACAAAAGGAGACGATCAAACACGCGATGGTCGAATGCCCCATGTTCAAAGCAGCAGCGGCAGTTATACAGCACTACTATGGCCAGGTGACAACTGATAACGGGACATCCACAGTTCGAGGTTTGATGGAGTCCGACGACCAAGAATGGTTGCTGAAAACGAACCAAGGCTGGGCGATGTGGTCAGCAAGAAGTGCCCACTGGCGATATCGATGCGAAGTCAAGGCAGGAGCGTCGCCGGTGTTCGCGTCATACCTTACAACATGGCTAAGGGAGCTATGTGAGTGGGTGGGATTTTACACAGGGGAGCACAGGGAACAATGGAAAGGGTTTCAAAAATCACTGGAACAACTTCGAGACACCGGAGTGCAGCCACGACAAGGGGAAGTGCAAGTACATGGGGGACTGAATGCGTGGTGGCAAACACACACGGAACGCTTCACCCAAGAAAAATCAGCCGACAATCAAAGTTGGCAAAGGGCAGCGGAGTCACGCCCGAAGCGCCCGAGGCAGGCAGGCCCGGGAGTGCTACAAGGAGTGCAAGAACTGATTGCGGAACTGGTGGAGAAGGGCTACAGGATAGTGTACACTGATGGATCGTCGAAGCGACTGGGACCCAAGGACATGCGCAGGGCCGGGGGATTTGGCGTGTTCGCGGCGGAAGACGACCAAGGACCAGAGGTGCGCTTCTGTGGCTACGTACCAACACGTTACAGGCAAACAAACAACGGAGCAGAGCTTTGGGCGGCCGCGGAAGCCTTACAGGGTTTCTGGGTGCCAAAACTGGCAATCCTCACCGACTCACAATACCTGCAGCTGGGAGCGACTGGCAGGGCCCAACACTGGAAGTCAAAGGGATGGACAACCACATCTGGAAAACTGCAAGTCCACGTCCCAGTCTGGGAAATGCTGCTCCAGGAAATGGCGACGCCGGGAAGAGAAGTCAGGTGGGAACATGTCCCAGCACATGTCAACGTGCAGGGAAATGAGATGGCGAATGGGTTGGCCATGGAAGGTATGTGTTCAAGCCCACTGTGGTCACAGCATGTTGCACCAAAATCATCATCTGGGTCAGAGTCCACGGTAGGTTTTAGGGGAGGGTCGGGATTAGAGTCAGAGGGCACAAGGGCACTCTGGTCGTCCCTGGGTATGGTACCCATGGACAGTGATGAACTGATAGGGGAAGCATCCGGGGAGCCAGCGCCACGTGGGATGGGACCGTACTCCTCAAGCAATACAGAAAGTGAGGAAATGAGACCAGGACACACACACCAGGGAGTGCTGTCGAGTGCACTGTCAGCAGCAGACACACTGTCCTTCAGCACTGATGTGAGTGACACCAGGCGACAGCGCAAGAAGCGAAGACTCAGGAAACGCAGGAACCCAGGACAGGGTCGATAATGCCAGAGCCAGAAGCCCTTGCACAATGGAACAGAGAAACAGAGAGAGAGAGAGAGAGAGAGAGGGTAGAGCGCAGTGGGAAAGGAACAGAGAGGTGCAACAGGAGAGAAAGAGAAGGGGAGAGCAAGAGAGAATGGAAGGGAGAGAGTAGGAGAGAGACCCACAGAGCGAGAGACCGGGGCTGACCGGCGCAAAGGGAGGTGGTGGGTTCGAGCTGACCAGGGTTCGAGCTGATCAGGGTGGGTTCGAGCTAACCAAGGTAAAAGGGACGCCACGGCGGCACGGAACAGCCGAGAAATGTCAAGAAATGAAAAAGCAGGGCGCCGTAGCGCCCCTGAGCCACTGTCTCGACACGTTGTCACGTGTTGAACAGCCGAAGCAAGACTGGGGCGGCGAGAGTGCGGCCCAAGTGAGGATGACGGAAGCAAGTAGGCATGAATGTGTAGGCGGCATGCGCATGCATGGTGGGGAGCTGAAATGGTATGCGCCACACGCCACACAGCGATGATTTGTTGAATTGCCTGACAGACGGAGCACATACCGAGACGCCTTCGCGCCATCCAAGGCGCCATTGCGCCCCTGAGGATTGAGTATGACACGTCCTCACGAGCCAGAATGTAAGTGCATGACAGGGTCATGACCTGCAGGGCAAGGGTTAGAGACTAACCGGCACTGTGGGTGGGTGGTGGGTGCGAGCTGACCTAAATGTCCAGAGGACCAGTGCCTATGCACAGTCAGCAACCACCTGGTGTGGTACAGAACTGGTCTACGTTGCAGTGCAGCAAGCAAAACACTGAACAATGTGGTTATGACCATGCGCCTGTGACACGGGGGCGTATGCGAGCCCAGTTTCCGTTGCCTCATGGCACCCCACTTTCTGAGTGTCTAGATAGAGATGCACCGAACAACCCGAACCCCCCTTTTTGGGCGCGAGGGAGAGGGCGCGAGAGAGAGGGAGAGAGAAACAGAGAGAGAGAGAGAGAGAGAGAGAGGGTAGAGCACAGTGGGAAAGGAACAGAGAGGTGCAACAGGAGAGAAAGAGAAGGGGAGAGCAAGAGAGAATGGAAGGGAGAGAGTAGGAGAGAGACCCACAGAGCGAGAGACCGGGGCTAACCGGCGCAAAGGGAGGTGGTGGGTTTGAGCTGACCAGGGTTCGAGCTGATCAGGGTGGGTTCGAGCTGACCAAGGTAAAAGGGACGCCACGGCGGCACGGAACAGCCGAGAAATGTCAAGAAATGAAAAAGCAGGGCGCCGTAGCGCCCCTGAGCCACAGGCTCGACACGTTGTCACGTGTTGAACAGCCGAAGCAAGACTGGGGCGGCGAGAGTGCGGCCCAAGTGAGGATGACGGAAGCAAGTAGGCATGAATGTGTGGGCGGCATGCGCATGCATGGTGGGGAGCTGAAATGGTATGCGCCACACGCCAAACAACAATGATTTGTTGAATTGCCTGACAAACGGAGCACATACTGAAATGCCGAGACGCCTTTGCGCCATCCAAGGCCCCATTGCGCCCCTGAGGATTGAGTATGACACGTCCTCACGAGCCAGAGAGCAAGTGCATGACAGGGTCACGACCTGCAGGGCAAGGGTTAGAGACTAACCGGCACTGTGGGTGGGTGGTGGGTGCGAGCTGACCTAAATGTCCAGAGGACCAGTGCCTATGCACAGTCAGCAACCACCTGGTGTGGTACAGAACTGGTCTACGCTGCAGTGCAGCAAGCAAAACACTGAACAATGTGGTTATGACCATGCGCCTGTGACACGGGGGCGTATGCGAGCCCAGTTTCCGTTGCCTCATGGCCCCCACCTAGGCAGGCAGGATTGTGTCGTAGTCTGGCTGCCCGCCCACCCACCCACGGAGGGGCAAGGAAGGCACCGTCTTGACTTTGGACAGCCAGCCTTTGTTTGCCTGCCCTCCCCCCCACCCACGGGGGGGTAGGGATTTGTCTGCTTGTCTGGTGTTGTCTCCCCCTATCAGGGGGGAGATGTCTTCAACTATCGCCTACGGGCCCTGGTGAGTGCGACACTATGGGCAGTGCTGCCCTTCGGGCACTGTTTGGTGTCTGGCACACCCAGTCTGAGTTACATGCCATTAATGTCTTGTGCAGTGTGTTCCTTCCCTCCTTGGCAAACAACTGCTGCGTGGGCGGCTATACTGAGATGGGATGGGAGGGGGGGGCGAGCAGCGGGTTACTGAATGGTGGTTCTGGTAACGGCTATCTAACCACATCGGTAGCATAGTATACTGGAAATGCATGGCGCCGTTGGGTTTTGAACTCCCCCTTTTCATGCAGTTGAGTAAACAACAATCCTGCTCGCCTAAAGGCACCGAGACCCTATCCATCAGGGCGGGAGGGCAGATGCAGAGGATGTGCACGCACACGTGAGGGCGGCTTCGCCGCCTTGTCGGACACATGGGCGCGGCTTTGCCGCGTGTGGGTGGCTGCGGCTCTGCCACGTTTGCTGGACGTTTGAACAATGATTTCCTGCCGGTGGGATACCGGGGGTGACGGTCATCGTCGGATTATGGCTAAGCTACAGTAGGCGTAGGGACCGTATGAATTTGGTACTTTTGCGTAGCTATTATAAGGGGGGGGGGTAGCACTAGAAACAACAACTAGACGGAATGTCACACAGGGGGTAGCACTAGACAGCTCTGAACCTTGATCCCGAGAGGTTATCTCAAGTACTGTGAACTGAGCAGGCTACGCCAGCTCATCTTAGTCTGAACCAAAAAAAAATTTCTGGTCTCCTAGCAAGAGCTGTGGTTCTGAGGGGCTGTTCAACGGGGTAGAAGCTGGGTGAACATTCCAAAAACATTGAACCGTGCGCGCACCGTGCGACAACTCCCCCTGTATGTCATGAATGCTGGGCAAATGTTCCCCATTGATCAAACTCAAAGACCCCCCCCCCTTTTTGAGAGCAATGCCCCTGTCAGAGCAACAGTGGGAGTTGTTTCCGCAACTTTCGGAACCTTGTCCTATTTTGCCCTTTATAACTTCACACCGCATGTGAGAGCAACAGTAGGTGTTGTTTCTGTCAAATTTTGGGACTTCAGTGTTGCTCTCGCAAGGGGGTTTGTGTGTTCAGATTCTCAGTAGTGAAGGCTGGAACCCACTTCACAACCTGGTTTCAGACTCAGCTAATCCTCAACACTTGTCAGATCCGCTACCATAGCCATTGTGGGATCATGGTAGCACTGAACAGCTCTGAACCTTGATTCCGAGAGGTTATCTCGAGTACTGCAAAGTGAGCAGGCTACGCCAGCTCATCTTGGTCTGAGCCAAAAAAAAACGTCGTGAAGGCCGGAACCCCCGAAAACAAGACCACAATCACTGTAATTCAGGTTTCTTTTTATATATGATGTGCCGCACCCATCCCAGTCTGCTCCAGGCAATGCATCAAATCAAGACAATTGGAGGCAGACAGGACAGACAATAACAGTGCCCTCCTCACTAGGTGTCAAATCCGCTACCACACCCGTTGTGGGATCATTGTAGCGCTGGACAGCTCTGAACCTTGAACCCGAGAGGTCATCTTGAGTACTGTGAACTGAGCTGGCTACGCCAGCTCATCTTAGTCTGAACCCCCCCAAAAAAGCAGAAAATAACAGTGCCCTCTGTGTGGCTAGTACAAGCTTCAGGGCCCTTCAGATGCTTTGGCAGCGCCGCGGGGCTGCCTTACCGGCAGCTCCTCATTGGATACTGGATGCTATGGACACATGTTTCCTCCAATGTTTACTCCCAATCGACATCATTTTAATGCATTGTAGACCTGCTCGTCTTTCCATAGGCTCACTGAGGTTGTGGCACTCTCTGACCTTGATTTGATGCGCCTGTGGGGATGGGGGGCAGGCAGGGTGGTTACCGTTAAACTGTCTTGGCAAGGATGTCCATATACGTCCAAGCTGTCAGGTAAAGTAGCAGTGGCTGTTTCATAGCTTCCGATCTGCAGGTGATTTCCCTTGCTGTTGGGATGCAAGATCAGGAGAGGTATCTGCCTCAAGGCGCCACAATGCTCCTAACTCTTGCCTCCTGTTTTTCCTGTGCTGGCACTTTTTGAAGGCGTGATGTCTGCCCCACGAGCGGGCAGCACTCATCGTGAGTGCGATGAGGACATGGGTCAGTACGAAGTCCAGTACTCTGTCCCACCCTCCGTGGGGGAGTGCCCCCCTAACCCCTTTACCTTTCCCTCTCTTCGCGGAGCACAGCGTCTCTGCACGGAATTGCCTGGCATGGCCCGACAGGGCCAGGGGTGGGTTCGTGATCCCCATGCACGACACTCCACCATGCTGTACAGCATGCAGGAGAGTACTCTGTCCCCCAACAGCGCGGCAGGGCTCATGAAGCATGGACGGGCCTCACGTGAGGCAACCTAAAGGACGGAGGGAGGAGCCTCTTGTCATACAGGGCGGCAGCTCTCCAAAAACCCGCGCGACTTGCCCCTTGGGGGAGTTTGGGGGCTGGAATGGGTGGAAGCCCCATGGACTATTGCTCCTTAATATGATTTCCTTCCTCCTGTTTTTCCTGTTCAGAGGCTACTGCAGCACTGGATAGTCGTTGCGTTGTGCCAGGCAGGATCGCAGACGGAAAGTGAATTTTAGCAGGCCGGAGGGACAGCAGCATCAGCAACTGGGGCAGGTGTCCGCAGGGCACTGGGAGCACCAGAACTCCCCAAATTTGGACTGCAACTTCTGATTTGCCTGTCGTGTGGTGAGGAGAGGTCAGGGAGGCGGCTGAAAAGGGGCGATGCCAAAAGAGGAGCGACCAAGCCACAGCTAAACTGGCAGCTGATTCTTCATGCTGGAGCGTGCCGGAGCTTGCCGGGGCACTGACACACTTGACTGACGTGGTTTGTATAGACGCATGACGCACACAGACCTCACCCATTGCAGTGACTCACGCACGCAAGTCAACGCAATTTCTGGCTTCTGACCAAAACAAATTTCGTTCAATTTTGGGATGTTTAGCAGCGCACTGTGGCACGGAAGTGTCAAGATCCAGCACAGGTGTTAATATTGAATCCGTCTTCTCGCGTCCGAGAATCAGTTGCTGTCGAGTTGTGTTTTGTGTTTTGGGGCTATGCTGTGATCTGTGCACACTGTCTGAACGTCAGTCTCAGTGTATGTTTGCGGGCAGATAACAGAACCAAACCCCTGCTGTCTAATCCTGTGGTTTTGGAAGTGGAAGGGGGCGCACTGTACAGCACTGTACGGTATCTGTGGTGCCCTTTTGGCATTGCTCGCTGCAATCATCGTTCCAGGATCATGCTTTCCCGACAACTGTGTGCAAGAACACACCCGTCTGTGGAGGCCTACACAGAGGAATGCGTCGTGTTTGGGGGTTAATCGTGCGGAAAAAGGATGAAGCTGGATCAAAAAGCCTGCCAAGATGAGGAGGATGTGCAGCATTTCTCGTTTTGGGCCCCCCAAAACTAAGAATTGATGTAATAGCTGGTGTCATATATTCTATATTGTTGGGTATTTTTGATTGCCTGGGCATTGTACTACAGGCTGTCGCTAATCTGCTGCTGGCTGAGTTTTTTTTTGGTCCCCTGTACACAGGTTGTGTGCAATTTCGATTTCCAGCAGTGCTTATGGAAGGTTGAGTTTGTTCACAACTGCAGTTATGACGTTTGGCTAACTCCGATCAGCTGGTCACTGCCAGTGTTTCTGTGGCCTGGCAAACTGCACAGCTGCAACTCACAAGGATGGTTTGAATCCTACAGACCTCAACCTCAGCTGCTTTTCTGTCTTTTCCCTCCTATAGACATTTCCAGTTACATGCAACAGGATGGCACGTGGTATCTGTGGTCATTTCACCCAGAATGTCTGGACATTCCAAGGATTCCATTTGGCTTGTGGGAAGCCTTGGGGTTGCGTCACTGGGCTATAGGCATGCAGCTGGTCAAATCATATAAATGGGCAATGCTCGAATCCCATCAGCGGAGTACACTGGGCTCTGTATTTTGCTTTCACAGTACATGCTGTGCAGCATACAGTTTCCAATATCCCCCCTCTCTGCACTCCAAAGCGCAAGAAAGCAACCTTGCCTTTATAAATGAAGATGCTTTCTGGCCAGATTTCCCAACGTATTTCTTGATGCAATGTAGCCAGATTTCCCAACGCATTTCTTGTTGCAATGTAGCGGCAAAATTGATTGGTATGAATCAGTATGATTGTTGCGTGGGTGGGTGGCGGTTTTATTTTGTTTTGCCTTTGGGTTGTTCATTTGCTACACCTTGTTGATGTGGCCAAAAGGTCTACCCAAACTCCAAATTGCGAAATACAAAGTGGCGATCACAGCAGAAGATCTGAATGACCCCTGTTCCGGCAGTGGTGTGGCTCATACCCCGCCTCCCCCCACACCCTTTGTAACCCCCCCCCTCACCCCACCACTCTTTTTAGTTCAATATCTCTCACATAATCTAGGTCATACCCCCCCACCATCGGGGGGACTGTCACTTTGAGAAAAAAGCACAGGAAATATTGGGCGCTGAAGACAAAATTCTATTGCCTTCGGCAAGTCCACCTCGCAGAGAATCTACTCCAAGCAACGCACACACAAAATAGGGAAAAAACGACACAAATATGGCCTAAAACATGCTTTACATATCTTGGATGGTCATTTTAAGTGATCACGGTATCAGAAAAATAAGTTTCGAAAACTTCGATTTTTGAGCTGGCCAGGGTGAAAAACTGCATAAGCAGGTTGTGTACCAATCCCTTGGGAGACCCCGCCCCCCCGGACCTAACACCCAAATAGGGTGAAAAACACGTAAATACGGCCTACAACATGCTTTACATACCTTGGATGGTCATATTGTGTGGTCACAATATCAAAAAAGTAAGTTTCGAAAACTTCAATTTATGAGCTGCCCAGGGTGAAAAACTGCACCACCCCCCCCCCTTTGCGCAATGTGGTGATGACCATGCGCCTGTGACACGGGGCGTATGCGAGCCCAGTATCCGTTGCCTCATGGCTTTTGCACAAGTCAGCAAGACAAAACACTGAACTGCGTTGTGATGACCATGCGCCTGTGACACGGGGGCGTATGCGAGCCCAGCATCCGTTGCCTCATGGCCCCTTTTGCGCAAGCACGGCCAAGGTCAGACAAAGAACGGTCACACGGGGTCCCCGTGCTTAGACAAGCCCGTGCTTGCGCGCGATGTGCAAAACAAAGAGACACTGCACACAAAAATCCTGCCCGTACCCCATACCAAGCACATCACTCACAAACATGGCACTAGAACACAACGTGTAGGCAAAATTCAGCATGGTCGTCGTGTCTTTACTGCCCATCAACGGGTACGGAATAGAAACTTTTTCCAACCTTGTGCTTCATCTTAAATAGTTGCAAATGTTTCCCCTTCGGGGCGCGCTTTGGAGCAGGCTTGGTTGCACATTTGGAAATAGGTTTAGGCTTCCTAATCTTGGGCACAAAACTGTCATTAACAATATCTTTGGTGAAGTGAAGTTTGTCTTCGAAAACATGGCCGAGGCCCCAAATCCCACGGCTTGCTTTAGCCCATACCAGCTGCACTTCATCATCCTCCCCAGAATTTGAGCAAGACGATGAACCATCAAAAGTGAGGAGCTTGGAGTAGTGCCACTATCATGACTAGAATCAGAATTAGAATTAGGTTTCGCATTCGCAGGGTGGTGCTCTACCGACTTTGAGGGGCCAAATTTGTCGGCGTACTCCATGATTCGTACTTTGTCACAGGCCGACTTGTGCACGCGCAACGGGCGTGCAAGAACGTTAGCGGCAGAACGTCGCCGCTTCGATCCGACGGGCGTACACTCCTAGTGTAACGCGGCAACACCACTAGACGCTGCGGGGGTCTCCGTGGCATTGGCCTCCGTACCATTTGCCTGAGTACTCATGGAGGAGGTTGAGGCCGTGGGCTTATAATAATTCGTCCAAAGGGCCACGTTTCATTGGCTGTTTGGCGACTGGCAAGCGGTGCTTGGGTGGTCGTGGTGGGGCTATGGGGTATGGGGGCAATTCGGGACGTCCCCAAGTTGTAATTCCTCGGTTGTGTTCAATGTAGTAGGGATCAAAAGGTGTATGATGCTCAAGCTCATGCCCATTCGTCATGTACTTCAAATGAATGATGTCATCTCCACGCGTAAAAGGACCAACAATGGTGGATGGTGCATGCTCATCAGTGGATCGGATGAATGTGACACCCAAGCCAGCGATAACAACATTTTTCATAACCAAAAACCAAAGCAAAACATTTACCATTGGGTTACAGTACCAATCAGAAAGCTGTTGTGAGCAAGAGGAACCATCACAAACATCACCCAGCCCTTCTTTCCTTATACAATCAGTGCACAATCACGAAAGAATGAAGTTCTGACCATACAAACTGTGGTCAGAAAAACCCATCAAATCAACGGTCAAACGGGGTCCTTGTGCTTAGACAGGCCCTTGCTTGCGCAAGAGGGAGGGGGGGTAAGCAGGTTGTGTACCAATCCATTGGGAGCCCCCTCCCCCTGCCCCGAGCTAATTCCCAAATAGGGTGAAAAAGACGCAAATACAGCCTAAAACATGCTTTACATACCTTGGATGGTCATATTGTCTGGTCACAAAATCAAAAAACGAACTTTTGAAAACTTCATTTTATGAGCTGCCCAGAGTGAAAAACTGCAACAGCAGGCTGTGTACCAATCCCTTGGGAGCCCCCCCCCCCCCCTGGGACAAATACCCAAACATGGTGAAAGACATGTGCATATGGCCTACAACATGCCTTACATAGCTTGGATGCCAATTTTAGGTGATTACAATATCCAAAAAGTAAGCTTCGAAAACTTCAATTTTTGAGCAGCCCTGAGTAAAAAACTGCATACGCAGGTTGTTTACCAATCCCTTGAGACACCCCCCCCTCCTTGGACCTAATGCCCAAATAGTGTGAAAAAACGAAAATACGGCCTTGGAGAAGGAACGAAGGGAGGTGCAGAAAAAATTGAAAAAGATTCATACCGCACAGCGGAATAAGTTTCTTCAGAAATTCCCGACCCTGAACTTGCTTCCAGGGGACAAGGTGTGGGTGAAGAACCTCCCGGGCCAATCCAAGTTAGATAGGCTGTGGCAGGGTCCCTGTGAGGTGGAGAGGGTCATTTCTGCTTCGAGAGTGGTGGTGAATACCCCTCAAGGGGATCAGACATTGTCTACCAGTACAATGAAGCATTACATGCATTCGTATGGTGCACCAGATTCTGCACATCCTTTCAATTACTTTTCCAAGGAGGACGTCGCCCCCCCTGTGGTACAGCACTGGGTGCCAGAGAAATTTTTGGCTACCAGGGTTTACCCCAATGGTGTTCGTAGGTGGAAAGTGAAGTGGCGAGGTCATACACGTCCCACATGGGAGCCTGCCAGTAGCTTCATGAATGAACTCAACAAAGACTGGCATGCCTTCAATCAAAAAAAGGGGCTCCATCTCACAGTTGATGATGTAGTTAGTATGTCTTGAATGTATGATGCATCCCCCTCACCCTGTTTATTTGTACTCCTCTCTTTCAGGTGCAATGAATTCGATTCAATGCAGACAGCTCAGTGATCGATGTCAGTTTTATGGTATGCCACCATTTTTCGGGTTCCACGAATGAAACATCACTCTGGACTGCTTCTCAGGAGTCCAGTCAGCATCATTAAAGACAAATGAAGAATCCAAAGAACGAATCTCAGAAGTAATCTAACTCATATATGACTTCAGTGAATGGGCTTTGTATATTAGCGTTCATGTCTGTTTGTTTGAAGACATTGCGTTGTGATGCACAGAGATTTGCATTTGTATGTTCGAGCCCTTGCCTGGAGCACACTGAATGCTGTACAGTAAACTTCTGAGAAACAATGGATCCCCAATGTCAACACAAAAAAAAAAAACCCTCGGAACCGGTGGTATACTGTACTGACGTCGCCCCCCCCCCCCCCTTCTGTGCACAGGCAGGCAGTCAGAGTTACAGGACACTGCTGTGATTCAATGCCAGGGCAATGAGATGACAGGTTTGTAGTTCTTGGAGCTCGGTGCCCCCCCCTCTGGGTATAGATAGGCTCAGCAGACGGTTGTGACAACTCCCTCAGGCAGCTGCCAAATCATAGAGCCATAGGCCTGTTGGGGCTGGTATCCAGTTTTTCAGCCCCAAAAAGGAATTTTTTGGGCTTGGGAGGGGAGTGTAGCCGCCAGCATGCAGCGACGGAAGTCGCCTGAGCATTTCGTGTTATTTAGCGATGATCATGAGATTTAGCGCTGTGCAGTACATTTTCGATTGTGGAAGTTTCATTCAAAAATACAACGATTTTCTGTCACTGCATAGGTTCCTGTTATGTTCGAAATGGCTTTGGTGCGCGTCCACTGATCTGTTTGGCTTTGGGTAAGCATTGGAGTAATTCTGGGACAAGACATCAAGGAGGACTTGAACTAGTCCAGCTTTACATAGCTGGGATGGTCCAATTGTGTGGTCACAATATGATACAAACAAGTTTCGAAAACTTCCTTTTTGGACCTGCCCGGATGAAAAACTGCATAAGCACTTTGTATACCGGCCCATTCACTAGGCCTGTTTTGGTAGAATCAGTCATTTCGCATCTTTGGCATGGGTTGTGATTGGCTCTCTGCAAGGCTAGAGACTTGAAAAAACCTCTTTTTGTTTCATAGTAGGCATATACTGTCACAACATCCCCACTGACACCCCTTAAAGTGGCTACCATGGGGTCACCGAGGTCGCCAAAACCGCCAACAATACAAATATGGCGGAAAAGTGCATCATGTGCATTAGCGCTCGTGGCGTTTCGCCCCATACAAAGCCCATGGAGTCCCCACCCGTAAAACACTTTTTTGGCTGAAAATTGAAAAAAACCAAAAGATGCATGATTTTCGACCCAAAAAAAAGGGGGTTCAGTTTTTCAACATTTTTGCCCAGCCCCCCCCCCCCCCCAACCTGCCCCAAAACCTCAAGAAAGTGGGTTTTAAGGGGAGGGTCCGGGGTGTCCGGACCAAAATCTCATTGCCGATTGCGTTTATTGAACAAAATAATGATTTTACCAAAGGCTAAACTAACAATGCAGCCCCCTGGGTTAGGGTAGGCCAATAGCTCGAAAAAGGCCTAAGTTGGGGGGTATGTGGCGTTTTTTGCTTTCCAAGTGTGCCTGGCTTTTATCTAACAACCCTTGCGAGGTGATTTTCTGTGGGATGGAGCGGTAGTCACTGTGTGTGCACGGTGCACCTTTTCTGTTTAGATGATTTGCTTGACACCATTGTCATACTTTGTCGTTGCCTTGTTGGGTGCTGTGTTGCTGAGGTGGTACCCCATTTCACGGTCCTCAATTTTTTTTTAGATGCGGACTATTTTTTTATACAGGTTATATTTTTTTTTAGCCAGAAGGAAACAATCTCCATTAAAAAAAATACTGGACCTTTTTTTTTTCTCCGCAGAGTACTTTTTTTCGCGCAAATGCCGCAAACTGCAGCAGTGGTCAAAAAAGTGTTATGGGCGATTCCCTAGGCACCTGTGGGGGATGTGGTGTGTGCCGAGATCCGATGACGGCACGGATGATGAAGCATCTTTGATTTTGGGCCCCCACCCCCTAGGTTGGATTTACACTCTTGTTTTCTCCATGGCTCCTTTTTGTGCATTTCCACGACATCCACTCTTTTTTCGGGTTGATTGCTCCTCAGCCACAGTTAGGCTTGACACCGACCCCCCCGCACACCCTTAAGACCCCCTGTGGATCGTCAAACTAGCAAGACGAGGCCACACAAATGTCGTTTGTTGCCCAGATATGTTCAATGCAATCGTGAGCCCGCGGACAGCGGGCCCCTGGCGCGGTGCGCTGCCACCCACATGGAGCATTCTGTTTGATCCGTGTACTCTCCATGCAGAGCCGCTAGCCTTGCTACGCTAGCGCTGCCTCCCTCAGCGATGAGTGTGAGCAAAGCGTGGAACCGCGTGACCAGCAGCGTTTGGTGGTCGTGTGTCAGCCTGGGAGTCGAATCATGGTACACAATGTGAAACGTGAGGTGTTCAATTTGTTTGTTTGTTTCACAAGCCCATATTGGTCAGTATTGTGGCGCCTTTGGGGTTGGAATGAGGGATTCGCAATCCATGCTTTGTTGCGTTGCCCTTTGAGTTGGGGTTAGGGATTTCTAGTCCACACTTTGTTGCATGGCCCTTTGAGCAGGCCCTTTGAACAGGAACCAGGAGGCCCAGGACACCGTACACGCAACACCACTAACAGAGCGTGTACACCGGTGAACAGGAGCCAGGAGGCCCAGGACACCGTACACACAACACCACACACAGAGCATGCACACCGGTGAACAGGAAGCAGGAGGCCCAGGACGCCGTACACGCAACACCACACACAGAGCGTGCACACCGGTGAACAGGAGCCAGGAGGCCCAGGACGCCGTACACGCAACACCACACACAGAGTCTGCACACCGGTGAACAGGAGCCAGGAGGCCCAGGACGCCGTACACGCAACACCACGCACAGAGCGTGCACACCGGTGAACAGGAGCCAGGAGCCCCAGGACGCCGTACACGCAACACCACACACAGAGCGTGCACACCGGTGCACAGGAGCCAGGAGGCCCAGGACACCGTACACACAACACCACACACAGAGCGTGCACACCGCTGAACAGGAGCCAGGAGGCCCAGGACGCCGTACACGCAACACCACACACAGAGCGTGCACACCGGTGAACAGGAGCCAGCAAGCTCAGGACGCCGTACACGCAACACCACACACAGAGCGTGCACACCGGTGAACAGGAGCCAGGAGGCCCAGGACACCGTACACGCAACACCACGCACAGAGCATACACACCGGAGAACAGGAGCCAGGAGGCCCAGGACGCCGTACACGCAACACCACACACAGAGCGTGCACACCGGTGAACAGGAGCCAGGAGGCCCAGGACACCGTACACGCAACACCACACACAGAGCGTGCACACCGGTTAACAGGAGCCAGGAGGCCCAGGACACCGTACACGCAACACCACACACAGAGCGTGCACACCGGTGAACAGTAGCCAGGAGGCCCGGGACGCCGTACACGCAACACCACACACAGAGCGTGCACACCGGTGAACAGGAGCCAGGAGGCCCAGGACACCGTACACGCAACACCACACACAGAGCGTGCACACCGGTGAACAGGAGCCAGGAGGCCCAGGACACCGTACACGCAACACCACACACAGAGCGTGCACACCGGTGAACAGGAGCCAGGAGGCCCAGGACACCGTACACGCAACACCACACACAGAGCGTGCACACCGGTGAACAGGAACCAGGAGGCCCAGGACACCGTACACGCAACACCACGCACAGAGCGTGCATACCGGTGAACAGGAGCCAGGAAGCCCAGGACACCGTACACGCAACACCGCACACAGAGCGTGCACACCGGTGAACAGGAGCCAGGAGCCCCAGGACACCGTACACGCAACACCACACACAGAGCGTGCACACCGGTGGACAGGAGCCAAGCGGCCCAGGACACCGCACACGCAACACCACACACAGGGCATTCACGCTGGTGAACAGGAGCCAGGAGGCCCAGGACACCGTACACGCGGCACGGCACACCATACGAGCAACCCGCCCCCAAAACGAACCCAGCCCACGCCGCCCTGCAGGAAAGAAACACCATGTCAGACCACCAAGACCAACCGTCCAGCCAAGGCCAACCCAGCGGGTACGAAGAGGGTAGGCAGGCAGGGCAGGCCGGCGAAAGGGGACAGAGGGAGAGGAACCAAACCCCCCCCCCTCAACGTACACACACCCCACTGCCGCGCACCGGGCCGCAGCCGGGCGCCAACAGGGCCCGCCTAGGAGCCAAACGGGCCCGCCAGAGAGAGGGTGTGTCCCCGCGCCTGCGCAACAGCACGCCCGGACAAGGAGCGCGCGCCACACGCAGGGCAAGCAGGGCATACACGCAGCACCGCACGCCAGCACGCACCACGGCACAAAACACGACACCACCACGGCAAACACCCACGCCCGACGACGAACGAGCCGCCAAGAACAAGTCCAAGCCCCGCAGTCCCAACAGCGCAACAGCCGCCGTCCGGATCGACGTGTGTGCGCCCGGCAGGGTACCCAACCCCTGCCGGCTACGAAACAGCCGCCGTCCGGACGGACGTGTGTGCGCCCGGCAGTGAACCCAGCCCCTGCCGGCTACGAACCAGCCGCCGTCCGGATGGACGTGTGTGCGCCCGGCAGTGACCCCAGCCCCTGCCGGCTACGAAACAGCCGCCGTCCGGATGGACGTGTGTGCGCCCGGCAGTGAACCCAGCCCCTGCCGGCTACAAAACAGCCGCCGTCCGGATGGACGTGTGTGCGCCCGGCAGTGAACCCAGCGCCTGCCGGTTACGAAACAGCCGCCGTCCGGACGGACGTGTGCGCGCCCGGCAGTGAACCCAGCGCCTGCCAGTTCCGAAACAGCCGCCGTCCGGAGGGACGTGTGTGCGCCCGGCAGTGAACCCAGCCCCTGCCGGCTACGGAACAGCCGCCGTCCGGAGGGAGGCGTGAGCACCCGGCGGGCACGCACTGCCTGCCGGACGGGCTACCGGACCACCGAGCCCGTGCCACCCGGAGGGGTGAATGCTCAGTTATTGCAAACCACACGCCCAACGGTGCCACACCCAACACCACCCGCAGTGACATACCATCACCACCACCATACACGCCCACCCGCCACCACACACCCAAGGCCCATCATCAGGGCCGCCCACCGACACCACGACCACCGAGCAGTCCAGCCACAACCACCACCACCACCCAGCCCACACCGGCCCGACCACATCCGCCACCAGCCGGCCAAACACGTCAGACAACCCACCACAGCAGCCCTCAACGTCATCAGAGTCGCCAGCGGCGCCACTACCTGTAGCATCACCCACAACACCCCCCCCCCGCCATGGACGCCGCTTACGTCACCATCACCCGTGACAACGCCTACAACACCCATCGCCATCGGCATCACCAGCGACGCCACCACCCACAGCACTCCCCACCGTCGGCGCCACCGGCGTCCCCATCGCCCGTTGCACCACATGCAACACCCTCGCCACCGGCACCATCAGCCTCGCAAACGCCCGTCACCCGCAACACCCTCCCCCGCCGTTGGCATCACCAACAACACCAGCACCCGACCCACCACCTGCGGCACCAACGCCACCATCGCCTGTTGCACCAACGGCAACCCCCCCTCCAGCCCCCCACCACCCGCTCCCAGCGCGTCACCTACGGCACGCACCGGCCTCACCGTCACCCGGTGCATCGCCTGCGTCACCCTCACCATCGGCACCACCGACAACACCACCGCCCACAGCACCCCGAGCACCACCCTACACAAGGACAGTACCAGCGGCCCCACCAGCCGGCACACCACCTGCAACACCCACATCAACATCGCCACCACCCATGACATCACCCGCAGCGCCCTCACCATCGACGTCACCTGCAGCACCCTCACCGCCGACATCACCAGTTACGCCACCACCCACTGCACCACCTACAGCGACCACCGGAGCCGCAGCCCCCCCCCCAGCCCCCGCCCCGTCACCTATGACACCATCAGCATCACCAACCCCGTCGCCGCCCGGCGCATCACCTGAAGCACCCGCGCCAACAACACCAACCCGTTTCGACGCCTACAGCACCCCCCCCGTAGGCGTCGCCAACATATCCTCCACCCATTGCATCGCCCACAGTGCCCCAGCCCAACCCACTGTGCCTTCGGCGCACACATACCCGACATCCACACAAACCAGCCACGCCCACACTGCCCACCACCCCATTAGCCCACGCAATGAACACACCCACACGCGCGCCCGCGCCGGGCCACGCCACCCAGGCGCTACCCAGGAGCCGCGACCACCCACGCAAGCGCCACGCCACCACAGCCGCCAACCACCCGCCGTCAGCAAAGGGCCACGTTTCATTGGCTGTTTGGCGACTGGCAAGCGGTGCTTGGGTGGTCGTGGTGGGGCTATGGGGTATGGGGGCAATTCGGGACGTCCCCAAGTTGTAATTCCTCGGTTTTGTTCAATGTAGTAGGGATCAAAAGGTGTATGATGCTCAAGCTCATGCCCATTCGTCATGTACTTCAAATGAATGATGTCATCTCCACGCGTAAAAGGACCAACAATGGTGGATGGTGCATGCTCATCAGTGGATCGGATGAATGTGACACCCAAGCCAGCGATAACAACATTTTTCATAACCAAAAACCAAAGCAAAACATTTACCATTGGGTTACAGTACCAATCAGAAAGCTGTTGTGAGCAAGAGGAACCATCACAAACATCACCCAGCCCTTCTTTCCTTATACAATCAGTGCACAATCACGAAAGAATGAAGTTCTGACCATACAAACTGTGGTCAGAAAAACCCATCAAAACAACGGTCAAACGGGGTCTTTGTGCTTAGACAGGCCCTTGCTTGCGCAAGAGGGAGGGGGGGTAAGCAGGTTGTGTACCAATCCATTGGGAGCCCCCTCCCCCTGCCCCGAGCAAATTCCCAAATAGGGTGAAAAAGACGCAAATACAGCCTAAAACATGCTTTACATAGCTTGGATGGTCATACTGTCTGGTCACAAAATCAAAAAACGAACTTTTGAAAACTTCATTTTATGAGCTGCCCAGAGTGAAAAACTGCAACAGCAGGCTGTGTACCAATCCCTTGGGAGCCCCCCCCCCCCCCTGGGACAAATACCCAAACAGGGTGAAAGACATGTGCATATGGCCTACAACATGCCTTACATAGCTTGGATGCCAATTTTAGGTGATTACAATATCCAAAAAGTAAGCTTCGAAAACTTCAATTTTTGAGCAGCCCTGAGTAAAAAACTGCATACGCAGGTTGTTTACCAATCCCTTGAGACACCCCCCCCTCCTTGGACCTAATGCCCAAATAGTGTGAAAAAACGAAAATACGGCCTTGGAGAAGGAACGAAGGGAGGTGCAGAAAAAATTGAAAAAGATTCATACCGCACAGCGGAATAAGTTTCTTCAGAAATTCCCGACCCTGAACTTGCTTCCAGGGGACAAGGTGTGGGTGAAGAACCTCCCAGGCCAATCCAAGTTAGATAGGCTGTGGCAGGGTCCCTGTGAGGTGGAGAGGGTCATTTCTGCTTCGAGAGTGGTGGTGAATACCCCTCAAGGGGATCAGACATTGTCTACCAGTACAATGAAGCATTACATGCATTCGTATGGTGCACCAGATTCTGCACATCCTTTCAATTACTTTTCCAAGGAGGACGTCGCCCCCCCTGTGGTACAGCACTGGGTGCCAGAGAAATTTTTGGCTACCAGGGTTTACCCCAATGGTGTTCGTAGGTGGAAAGTGAAGTGGCGAGGTCATACACGTCCCACATGGGAGCCTGCCAGTAGCTTCATGAATGAACTCAACAAAGACTGGCATGCCTTCAATCAAAAAAAGGGGCTCCATCTCACAGTTGATGATGTAGTTAGTATGTCTTGAATATATGATGCATCCCCCTCACCCTGTTTATTTGTACTCCTCTCTTTCAGGTGCAATGAATTCGATTCAATGCAGACAGCTCAGTGATCGATGTCAGTTTTATGGTATGCCACCATTTTCCGGGTTCCACGAATGAAACATCACTCTGGACTGCTTCTCAGGAGTCCAGTCAGCATCATTAAAGACAAATGAAGAATCCAAAGAACGAATCTCAGAAGTAATCTAACTCATATATGACTTCAGTGAATGGGCTTTGTATATTAGCGTTCATGTCTGTTTGTTTGAAGACATTGCGTTGTGATGCACAGAGATTTGCATTTGTATGTTCGAGCCCTTGCCTGGAGCACACTGAATGCTGTACAGTAAACTTCTGAGAAACAATGGATCCCCAATGTCAACACAAAAAAAAAAAACCCTCGGAACCGGTGGTATACTGTACTGACGTCGCCCCCCCCCCCCCCTTCTGTGCACAGGCAGGCAGTCAGAGTTACAGGACAGTGCTGTGACTCAATGCCAGGGCAATGAGATGACAGGTTTTTAGTTCTTGGAGCTCGGTGCCCCCCCCTCTGGGTATAGATAGGCTCAGCAGACGGTTGTGACAACTCCCTCAGGCAGCTGCCAAATCATAGAGCCATAGGCCTGTTGGGGCTGGTATCCAGTTTTTCAGCCCCAAAAAGGAATTTTTTGGGCTTGGGAGGGGAGTGTAGCCGCCAGCATGCAGCGACGGAAGTCGCCTGAGCATTTCGTGTTATTTAGCGATGATCATGAGAT
Source organism: Eutreptiella sp. 'Long Island Sound 2002' (assembly GCA_964036045.1). Classification (NCBI taxonomy): domain Eukaryota; phylum Euglenozoa; class Euglenophyceae; order Eutreptiales; family Eutreptiaceae; genus Eutreptiella; species Eutreptiella sp. 'Long Island Sound 2002'. The sequence continues at coordinate 7,363,239 of OZ038384.1, read as the reverse complement.
TTAGCGCTGTGCAGTACATTTTCGATTGTGGAAGTTTCATTCCAAAATACAACGATTTTCTGTCACTGCATAGGTTCCTGTTATGTTCGAAATGGCTTTGGTGCGCGTCCACTGATCTGTTTGGCTTTGGGTAAGCATTGGAGTAATTCTGGGACAAGACATCAAGGAGGACTTGAACTAGTCCAGCTTTACATAGCTGGGATGGTCCAATTGTGTGGTCACAATATGATACAAACAAGTTTCGAAAACTTCCTTTTTGGACCTGCCCGGATGAAAAACTGCATAAGCACTTTGTATACCGGCCCATTCACTAGGCCTGTTTTGGTAGAATCAGTCATTTCGCATCTTTGGCATGGGTTGTGATTGGCTCTCTGCAAGGCTAGAGACTTGAAAAAACCTCTTTTTGTTTCATAGTAGGCATATACTGTCACAACATCCCCACTGACACCCCTTAAAGTGGCTACCATGGGGTCACCGAGGTCGCCAAAACCGCCAACAATACAAATATGGCGGAAAAGTGCATCAAGTGCATTAGCGCTCGTGGCGTTTCGCCCCATACAAAGCCCATGGAGTCCCCACCCGTAAAACACTTTTTTGGCTGAAAATTGAAAAAAACCAAAAGATGCATGATTTTCGACCCAAAAAAAAGGGGGTTCAGTTTTTCAACATTTTTGCCCAGCCCCCCCCCCCCCCCCAACCTGCCCCAAAACCTCAAGAAAGTGGGTTTTAAGGGGAGGGTCCGGGGTGTCCGGACCAAAATCTCATTGCCGATTGCGTTTATTGAACAAAATAATGATTTTACCAAAGGCTAAACTAACAATGCAGCCCCCTGGGTTAGGGTAGGCCAATAGCTCGAAAAAGGCCTAAGTTGGGGGGTATGTGGCGTTTTTTGCTTTCCAAGTGTGCCTGGCTTTTATCTAACAACCCTTGCGAGGTGATTTTCTGTGGGATGGAGCGGTAGTCACTGTGTGTGCACGGTGCACCTTTTCTGTTTAGATGATTTGCTTGACACCATTGTCATACTTTGTCGTTGCCTTGTTGGGTGCTGTGTTGCTGAGGTGGTACCCCATTTCACGGTCCTCAATTTTCTTTTAGATGCGGACTATTTTTTTATACAGGTTATATTTTTTTTTAGCCAGAAGGAAACAATCTCCATTAAAAAAAATACTGGACCTTTTTTTTTTCTCCGCAGAGTACTTTTTTTCGCGCAAATGCCGCAAACTGCAGCAGTGGTCAAAAAAGTGTTATGGGCGATTCCCTAGGCACCTGTGGGGGATGTGGTGTGTGCCGAGATCCGATGACGGCACGGATGATGAAGCATCTTTGATTTTGGGCCCCCACCCCCTAGGTTTGATTTACACTCTTGTTTTCTCCATGGCTCCTTTTTGTGCATTTCCACGACATCCACTCTTTTTTCGGGTTGATTGCTCCTCAGCCACAGTTAGGCTTGACACCGACCCCCCCGCACACCCTTAAGACCCCCTGTGGATCGTCAAACTAGCAAGACGAGGCCACACAAATGTCGTTTGTTGCCCAGATATGTTCAATGCAATCGTGAGCCCGCGGACAGCGGGCCCCTGGCGCGGGGCGCTGCCACCTACATGGAGCATTGTGTTTGATCCGTGTACTCTCCATGCAGAGCCGCTAGCCTTGCTACGCTAGCGCTGCCTCCCTCAGCGATGAGTGTGAGCAAAGCGTGGAACCGCGTGACCAGCAGCGTTTGGTGGTCGTGTGTCAGCCTGGGAGTCGAATCATGGTACACAATGTGAAATGTGAGGTGTTCAATTTGTTTGTTTGTTTCACAACCCCATATTGGTCAGTATTGTGGCGCCTTTGGGGTTGGAATGAGGGATTCGCAATCCATGCTTTGTTGCGTTGCCCTTTGAGTTGGGGTTAGGGATTTCTAGTCCACACTTTGTTGCATGGCCCTTTGAGCAGGCCCTTTGAACAGGAACCAGGAGGGCCAGGACACCGTACACGCAACACCACTAACAGAGCGTGTACACCGGTGAACAGGAGCCAGAAGGCCCAGGACACCGTACACACAACACCACACACAGAGCATGCACACCGGTGAACAGGAAGCAGGAGGCCCAGGACGCCGTACACGCAACACCACACACAGAGCGTGCACACCGGTGAACAGGAGCCAGGAGGCCCAGGACGCCGTACACACAACACCACACACAGAGCGTGCACACCGGTGAACAGGAGCCTGGAGGCCCAGGACACCGTACACGCAACACCACGCACAGAGCGTGCACACCGGTGAACAGGAGCCAGGAGCCCCAGGACGCCGTACACGCAACACCACACACAGAGCGTGCACACCGGTGCACAGGAGCCAGGAGGCCCAGGACACCGTACACACAACACCACACACAGAGCGTGCACACCGCTGAACAGGAGCCAGGAGGCCCAGGACGCCGTACACGCAACACCACACACAGAGCGTGCACACCGGTGAACAGGAGCCAGCAAGCTCAGGACGCTGTACACGCAACACCACACACAGAGCGTGCACACCGGTGAACAGGAGCCAGGAGGCCCAGGACACCGTACACGCAACACCACGCACAGAGCGTACACACCGGAGAACAGGAGCCAGGAGGCCCAGGACGCCGTACACGCAACACCACACACAGAGCGTGCACACCGGTGAACAGGAGCCAGGAGGCCCAGGACACCGTACACGCAACACCACACACAGAGCGTGCACACCGGTTAACAGGAGCCAGGAGGCCCAGGACACCGTACACGCAACACCACACACAGAGCGTGCACACCGGTGAACAGGAGCCAGGAGGCCCGGGACGCCGTACACGCAACACCAAACACAGAGCGTGCACACCGGTGAACAGGAGCCAGGAGGCCCAGGACACCGTACACGCAACACCCCACACAGAGCGTGCACACCGGTGAACAGGAGCCAGGAGGCCCAGGACACCGTACACGCAACACCACACACAGAGCGTGCACACCGGTGAACAGGAGCCAGGAGGCCCAGGACACCGTACACGCAACACCACACACAGAGCGTGCACACCGGTGAACAGGAACCAGGAGGCCCAGGACACCGTACACGCAACACCACGCACAGAGCGTGCACACCGGTGAACAGGAGCCAGGAAGCCCAGGACACCGTACACGCAACACCGCACACAGAGCGTGCACACCGGTGAACAGGAGCCAGGAGCCCCAGGACACCGTACACGCAACACCACACACAGAGCGTGCACACCGGTGGACAGGAGCCAAGCGGCCCAGGACACCGCACACGCAACACCACACACAGGGCATTCACGCTGGTGAACAGGAGCCAGGAGGCCCAGGACACCGTACACGCGGCACGGCACACCATACGAGCAACCCGCCCCCAAAACGAACCCAGCCCACGCCGCCCTGCAGGAAAGAAACACCATGTCAGACCACCAAGACCAACCGTCCAGCCAAGGCCAACCCAGCGGGTACGAAGAGGGTAGGCAGGCAGGGCAGGCCGGCGAAAGGGGACAGAGGGAGAGGAACCAGACCCCCCCCCCTCAACGTACACACACCCCACTGCCGCGCACCGGGCCGCAGCCGGGCGCCAACAGGGCCCGCCTAGGAGCCAAACGGGCCCGCCAGAGAGAGGGTGTGTCCCCGCGCCTGCGCAACAGCACGCCCGGGCAAGGAGCGCGCGCCACACGCAGGGCAAGCAGGGCATACACGCAGCACCGCACGCCAGCACGCACCACGGCACAAAACACGACACCACCACGGCAAACACCCACGCCCGACGACGAACGAGCCGCCAAGAACAAGTCCAAGCCCCGCAGTCCCAACAGCGCAACAGCCGCCGTCCGGATCGACGTGTGTGCGCCCGGCAGGGTACCCAACCCCTGCCGGCTACGAAACAGCCGCCGTCCGGACGGACGTGTGTGCGCCCGGCAGTGAACCCAGCCCCTGCCGGCTACGAACCAGCCGCCGTCCGGATGGACGTGTGTGCGCCCGGCAGTGACCCCAGCCCATGCCGGCTACGAAACAGCCGCCGTCCGGATGGACGTGTGTGCGCCCGGCAGTGAACCCAGCCCCTGCCGGCTACAAAACAGCCGCCGTCCGGATGGACGTGTGTGCGCCCGGCAGTGAACCCAGCCCCTGCCGGCTACGAAACAGCCGCCGTCCGGACGGACGTGTGCGCGCCCGGCAGTGAACCCAGCGCCTGCCGGCTACGAAACAGCCGCCGTCCGGAGGGACGTGTGTGCGCCCGGCAGTGAACCCAGCCCCTGCCGGCTACGGAACAGCCGCCGTCCGGAGGGAGGCGTGAGCACCCGGCGGGCACGCACTGCCTGCCGGACGGGCTACCGGACCAGCGAGCCCGTGCCACCCGGAGGGGTGAATGCTCAGTTATTGCAAACCACACGCCCAACGGTGCCACACCCAACACCACCCGCAGTGACATACCATCACCACCACCATACACGCCCACCCGCCACCACACACCCAAGGCCCATCATCAGGGCCGCCCACCGACACCACGACCACCGAGCAGTCCAGCCACAACCACCACCACCACCCAGCCCACACCGGCCCGACCACATCCGCCACCAGCCGGCCAAACACGTCAGACAACCCACCACAGCAGCCCTCAACGTCATCAGAGTCGCCAGCGGCGCCACTACCCGTAGCATCACCCACAACACCCCCCCCCGCCATGGACGCCGCTTACGTCACCATCACCCGTGACAACGCCTACAACACCCATCGCCATCGGCATCACCAGCGACGCCACCACCCACAGCACTCCCCACCGTCGGCGCCACCGGCGTCCCCATCGCCCGTTGCACCACATGCAACACCCTCGCCACCGGCACCATCAGCCTCGCAAACGCCCGTCACCCGCAACACCCTCCCCCGCCGTTGGCATCACCAACAACACCAGCACCCGACCCACCACCTGCGGCACCAACGCCACCATCGCCTGTTGCACCAACGGCAACCCCCCCTCCAGCCCCCCACCACCCGTTCCCAGCGCGTCACCTACGGCACGCACCGGCCTCACCGTCACCCGGTGCATCGCCTGCGTCACCCTCACCATCGGCACCACCGACAGCACCACCGCCCACAGCACCCCGAGCACCACCCTACACAAGGACAGTACCAGCGGCCCCACCAGCCGGCACACCACCTGCAACACCCACATCAACATCGCCACCACCCATGACATCACCCGCAGCGCCCTCACCATCGACGTCACCTGCAGCACCCTCACCGCCGACATCACCAGTTACGCCACCACCCACTGCACCACCTACAGCGACCACCGGAGCCGCAGCCCCCCCCCCCAGCCCCCGCCCCGTCACCTATGACACCATCAGCGTCACCAACCCCGTCGCCGCCCGGCGCATCACCTGAAGCACCCGCGCCAACAACACCAACCCGTTTCGACGCCTACAGCACCCCCCCCGTAGGCGTCGCCAACATATCCTCCACCCATTGCATCGCCCACAGTGCCCCAGCCCAACCCACTGTGCCTTCGGCGCACACATACCCGACATCCACACAAACCAGCCACGTCCACACTGCCCACCACCCCATCAGCCCACACAATGAACACACCCACACGCGCGCCCGCGCCGGGCCACGCCACCCAGGCGCTACCCAGGAGCCGCGACCACTCACGCAAGCGCCACGCCACCACAGCCGCCAACCACCCGCCGTCAGCACCCCCCGGACTGTGGCCCTGGAAACCGGAAGCCTCGGGGCCGGCGCACACACAGGGAACCCAGAGCGCGACAGCCACCCGACCCCCGTCCCCCACGACACCCACGACCACACCAGCACCGGCATTGGCACACACCCACACCCACGCACAGCACCAAAAATTCCGCTCCCAAGCCGCCCCCCAAAAAAAAACAAAAAAAAACAAAGCAAAACAAGCAAGCAAAAAGAGAGGAGCAAGGGAAAGGCAGAGGGAGAGACAGCGCGCACACCGGTGAACGGGAGCCAAGTGGCCCAGGACACCGCACACGCAACACAACACACCGAGCGAGCACACCGGTGAACAGGAGCCAAGTGGCCCAGGACACCGCAGACGCAACACAGCAAACCGCGCGGGCACACCGGTGAACAGGAGCCAAGCGGCCCAGGACACTGCACACACGTAGGGCGGCCGAGGGACAGGAAAGAACCAACACCCCATGGGTCGGACGCACTCGGGCGACCCAGCCGACCCACCGGGCCAGTGGCAGGAGCGGTACTCCAAGGCCACTGGTCGGAGCCCGGCCAGGCTGCATCGGGGACCATGGCAAACGTCACCCGGAGCCATGGAAGCAACCGGTGACAGGCGAGCCGGTACACAGTCCAGGAGGAGGTCGCCTGCCAAGCAGAGTGGCCCCGCAACTCAAGCCACAAGGGTGAGGCGGTCGTACCGTAGACTAGCGGGAGCAATACCCCTTGTGGTAAGAGATACTCCAAACGGCTGGGCAGCCCCCAGAGCTGCCGCCCAAAGGAGGGGGCATGTGGCCCTACCCATGGACACATGTGGGGACACCCTCCCACCTGGCACACATGGACCGGGTGGCCGCGACAATGCCTTCCCAAGCACATGCGGGAGCGGCTCAAGAGGCACCTGACATAGGGCAGTGGGAGGGACAGGACGTCCCCTTGGTAAGACCTTCTTCCTGCAATGTCAAAGGAGGCATCCCGAGCTCCCGAAGATACCTACCTACCTACCTACAAATATGGCGGAAAAGTGCATCAAGTGCATTAGCGCTCGTCGCGTTTCGCCCCATACAAAGCCCATGCAGTCCCCACCCGTAAAATACTTTTTTGGCTGAAAATTGAAAAAAAGCAAAGGATGCATGTTTTTCGACTCAAAAAAAAGGGGGTTCAGTTTTTCAACATTTTTGCCCAGCCCCCCCCCCCCCCAACCTGCCCCACAACCTCAAAAAAGTGGGTTTTAAGGGGAGGGTCCGGGGTGTCCGGACCAAAATCTCATTGCCGATTGCGTTTATTGAACAAAATAATGATTTTACCAAAGGCTAAACTAACAATGCAGCCCCCTGGGTTAGGGTAGGCCAATAGCTCGAAAAAGGCCTAAGTTGGGGGGTATGTGGCGTTTTTTGCTTTCCAAGTGTGCCTGGCTTTTATCTAACAACCCTTGCGAGGTGATTTTCTGTGGGATGGAGCGGTAGTCACTGTGTGTGCACGGTGCACCTTTTCTGTTTAGATGATTTGCTTGACACCATTGTCATACTTTGTCGTTGCCTTGTTGGGTGCTGTGTTGCTGAGGTGGTACCCCATTTCACGGTGCTCAATTTTTTTTTAGATGCGGACCATCTTTTTATACAGGTTACATTTTTTTTTAGCCAGAAGGAAACAATCTCCATTAAAAAAAATACTGGACCTTTTTTTTTCTCCGCAGAGTACTTTTTTTCGCGCAAATGCCGCAAACTGCAGCAGTGGTCAAAAAAGTGTTATGGGCGATTCCCTAGGCACCTGTGGGGGATGTGGCGTGTGCCGAGATCCGATGACGGCACGGATGATGAAGCATCTTTGATTTTGGGCCCCCACCCCCTAGGTTGGATTTAAACTCTTGTTTTCTCCATGGCTCCTTTTTGTGCATTTCCACGACATCCACTCTTTTTTCGGGTTGATTGCTCCTCAGCCACAGTTAGGCTTGACACCGACCCCCCCGCACACCCTTAAGACCCCCTGTGGATCGTCAAACTAGCAAGACAAGGCCACACAAATGTCGTTTGTTGCCCAGATATGTTCAATGCAATCGTGAGCCCGCGGACAGCGGGCCCCTGGCGCGGGGCGCTGCCACCCACATGGAGCATTGTGTTTGATCCGTGTACTCTCCATGCAGAGCCGCTAGCCTTGCTACGCTAGCGCTGCCTCCCTCAGCGATGAGTGTGAGCAAAGCGTGGAACCGCGTGACCAGCAGCGTTTGGTGGTCGTGTGTCAGCCTGGGAGTCGAATCATGGTACACAATGTGAAATGTGAGGTGTTCAATTTGTTTGTTTGTTTAACAACCCCATATTGGTCAGTATTGTGGCGCCTTTGGGGTTGGAATGAGGGATTCGCAATCCATGCTTTGTTGCGTTGCCCTTTGAGTTGAGGTTAGGGATTTCTAGTCCACACTTTGTTGCATGGCACTTTGAGCTGGGGTTAGGTCCTTGCAATGCACGTAGGACCATGCTCAACCGTAGGACCTTATTTGCGTTGCAATGCTTCATGTGAAGCCGGTTCGGATCCCATTTGCACTCTGTCCGATATTTTTACTACCTCAGCTATTTCAGCGATTTCGGATACAATTTCAAGAGCATTCCGAATTTAAATCATTTCAACGATCTGGGGTATATTTTCCGGAGAATTCTGAATTTATACCATCTATAATCCACAGGATAGAGCATGTAACACTTTGTGTGTGCGCGCTCCTGTCATGTTCTTCGCGGCCTCCGCATGCTCTGTGATCTGCAATGCGTGCTAACCGTCTGAAAAATCTTCCCAACGGGTGCTAACAGTGTTGGATTCTATCTTGTTGCTGAAATGGAAGCGAATCGGAAGCTAGGGCAGCTCTAGTGCATGATAGAAGGCCCGGAATTCTGATCGGGCTAAACCATAGTGTGGTGCCACCGCCCACACCGGCAGGCCCCGTAAAAGGGGAGTGGTACTCATTAATGGGCGCATTTGCTTCAGCTTTTGCCACGCCTATGCATATGTGGGATCACGACTCCCTTGAAGCTTGAGGAGAGGAGATGAGAGGAAGTGGAGGTGGCTGAGGTAGGCGCATCGGGCGGAAAGAAAGTAACTCGGTCCTTGCCGCGCAATGAATGTCTTCGCCCTCTTCTTTGTCTTTTGTTTGCTTTGCCCATTCGTCGTGACAAATTGATATCCCATGGAGTTATAGACCGTCACTCTTTGGAGACTGCCAGTGTTGAATATGTTCTGTGCACGTGCAGAGGGTAGATAGACACGCTAAAGGTAGAGAATTGCACTTATGCTTTTGATGATAACCTCACATTTTGGTGATGCCGTCTTACTCCGCTGACTTCCTGTATGTGTTTTAATGATTATTCCTATCCTTGGTGGAGCACGGTTGGTGAGAATATCTTTCTTTTGTCAACATGTGGTTGGGCATGCTGGGGGACGCCAGCCCTTCGACAAGTTGGTTTGTTAAGATGATTTCAAAAATGTGGTTGGGTTGCGTCGTGGTTTCACAGAATAATAGCGCATGCAGGACACGCCTGAAAGATTACACTTTTATTATAGAAAATTGCTGAGTGTCATGTATATTTTAGGTTGTGTTTGGCAGGCACTGCAGCACTTTATTGTGCAGGCATGCTACATGAACACTTTGTTCATTTATTATAATCATGAATGATTCTCTTCATGCTTGCGTTGTGGGATACTCACAAAGGAGGTTGGAAGGATGACAGAACTTTTGGAAAGTTGATTTTGAAAAACTGAAAGCGTTCACGGAGGAAGAACAAGAAACCAAATATACCCTGCCGGTATATTTACATTCATTTAGCTTCGAAAAGGACGCGAGTGAATGGAGAATGAGTGATCATGGCATAGCCGAGAGCGTCCATCAGGATGCGCCGAAGGATGATTTTACGGTGACAGCCCAAAAGGAGAAGACGGAGGCACCGGAGTACGTGGACATTGAAGACAGCCTACAGGAGGCCATGGTGGAGATGCTGATTGCGAGAAAGACGCATGTGCGAGTACGCACCGTTCAAGGACAACCCGCAACAGCAGCACGATAGGAGTTTATGGCCATCGCTGATAGGCGCCGGCACATAGTGGCAGAGGGCAACAAATTCTTTAAGGATAATCCAAGCACACAAGCGTGCTGCCGATATGACTGCACTCAGCGCACGAAGTATCACAGTGACATTGCGCTCGTGCATGGAGGTGTGCTGAGGTGCATTGTGACACGAGTGGCATCGATCATCCCCGAAGATAAGGAGCCAGCCGCTGGCGGCCAGCACACGACAAGGAGACTGGCAACGTTGGGGGAATTGCAAAGCAAACAGGATCGCCCACGAAAGTGGTGTGAGTGGCTCGGGAATAACAAGCCGCACGTTGCGGCACATGTATTTCGTTAGTTTGAATAGGAACAGTGCCAACTCGAGGCGTTGGAGAAGGAGAAAGAAAGAAAAATGAAGGAACTGCAGCGGAGCGCCGGTGAACACCAAGAACGAGACACACCAACGGCGTAGAAGTCTCCGTTCAAGTAGGTGAAAGGAAGCCCTTGTCCAGGCCATGAACACCAAGCGCGACACCCCTGGCAGGCAAGTACAAGTGTGGAGCGGGTTGAACCCGTGGGAGTTCGTGACGTTGCCGCTTTGGACAATTGACAAATATCAAAAGGGCGAAAGGATCGAGGAGTGCGCCCAACGAAGGCAGAACGACAGCAACAAAGACCACAAGAAAGGAGTTTCTAAGCAACTGAACGTTGGGAATGCTACATCCCCTGTGCTGCTTATTTATTCCAACTTACACAGCTATGTTAGCTTGTGCTGACAGTTTTGTTCTCTTTCTTTGCGTATTCTACAATGTGAACATAAACCGAGTGGGGAGCCATATGGCATGCCACAAAACCACGCGGTTATATGATTTTCCCCTGCTCAGGAAGGTCAGATGGCTTGCCACGGCGCCTAAGCCGGCAGGAGGGGTTGAGACACATACACATGCTGGACAAAATCACCACAGAGGGAGGCGGGAAGCCCTCTTTTCCTTGGGCAGGCCCCCGCCACGGTTTTTATTGATGCGGACCACATGGGGGAGGGGATTGCCAAAACAACCCTGGGATTGTACAAACGTCAACCCCTGGGCTGGGAAATGGAAATGTGGCTGCGGAGGCTGTTCCATTTTTTTCGCCGGAGAAACCCCACAAGGGGCGAGTAACGTCAGTAGCAGACACAAGCCCGGGGTCACGGCAAGCAGCGCTTGGGTTTCCCCTTGGTGACCAGGGAGGGCAGAATTCCCCTCCAGGATTGCCACACACAAGGGAGTAAGGCCAGAACCCATGACAGTAGACTGTGTGCACAACATGGCGATCAGCCACCGGGGAAGCTTTAATTCGACACCACACCACACGAACTTCTCTCTCCTGGGTCATGGTTAGGCGAAATTCCTTCTCCATATACATCCTCTCTCGATTGGTTTCAGGTTGTCTCTTAGGGCATGGATGGGTGAGGGTTTCCCACTTAGGGCATGGAGTGGTGAGGGTCTCTCTCTCTCTTTCAAGCAATGGGCTGAAGGGGGACCATTTTTCGCAAGGTTTGGATTGGGCCGGTGCCATCTCTTTGGGACTCACAATGGATGTGCTCTCAATGGACCGAGGACATCTCTCCATGTGCACTCTCTATGCGAGCTGGGTCTAGGTCTCTGCATTTGACCCGGGGCATCTCTTTACCCCGTCTCTTTCTAAGGAGCAGGCATTAAATTGGTTCGATGTCACACAAACATGCCAGTAGGCAACACTGATTGCACGCAATGTGGAGATTGTCTGTCACGCACACGCCGATTTCAGAGTAGAGGGGGGCTCCTCCTCTGCGCTGCCCTGCGGGGGCACGGAGTCGCTCCGTCGGGTGCTGCCACGGGTGGAGGGCGCGTGGTCACTCTGAGGGGCTTTGGTGCGGCCTCGGGACCTGGCTGGATCGGGTCCAGGTCCCCGGCTGTCGTCGGAGGCCGACTGCAGAGGGGGTGGCCGGTCGGTTCCGTTGCTCCTCAGGTCCTCCAGCTTTTCCAGCCTCCTTTGCAGCTTGGTGACCACGCCGCTCAGCTTCCTGGCCTCGAACCTGGCGATGTTCAGCTCCTTCAGGGCCTTGCCGGCGACGGCGGCCCCTTGCCGATCTCGGTCTTGTTGATCTGCACCTCACGCTCCAAGCACCAGATCTTCCTGTTGAGGTACACGATCCGTCGTCGGATGTCGTCGGGGACGTCCGCTCCCGGCGGTGCATCGGGGGGGTCTCTGCCTGGTGGTCCTCCAGGGGGTCCTCTGCCTGGTGGCCCTCGGCTTGGGGGTCCACCAGGCGGTCCTCCTCCCTGCGGTCCTCCGGGTTGTCCTCCGCCTGGGGGTCCAGGCGGTCGACCACCTCGGGGTCCTCCGCTGCCGGATGGGTCGGCGTCCGGGCCGAATCCCATGTTGTCGTCGATGTTCATGTCTCCCCATCGGGTCCAGATCTCGGCGGGGGTAGGTCGGGGCTGCAGGACCCTCTCCACCCAAACTCCGAGGGGTGTCGTCGCCTCCTCCGCCGCCGTCTCTGGACGCTTTCACCTCGCAGCCCGTGAGCTCGTGGCGATGCCGGCGGTTTTGTCCATCCCCATCGCTGCAGGTGACGAAGGGGTCGGAGTTATGGGGGTGCCTCTCGGCAGACCTCCGTGGTCTTTCCGGAGTCTTCCCCCTGCCCTTGAGGCAGGGACGGGTGGCGGGGCCGCTACCCTCGCTGCTCCGAGAGTCCTCTGCGTGCAGGTCGATCATCATCCCGGAGGCGGGGTACCCGTCGAAGAACCTCCGGATCGTGTCCACTTGGGACCCTCCCGGGGGCCTCTCGCGGCGGATCTTCCTCTCGGCCTCCTCCATGGCCGCGGCTATTGCCTCCGCGGCACGCCTCTTGGCCTCCTCGTGGGCACGAGCGGCCTCCCGCTCCCGCTGCTACTGCAGCCGGGCCTTCCCCGCCTCCAGGGCCCTGAGCTCCGCCTCGGTCTTGGCCTTATCCTCGGAAACCTTCCGTCGCGCGGTCTGGCTGGCCTCCCGCTTCGCGGCGTCCGCTTGGGCCTTCACCCTCGCCTCTTTTCGTGCCCTCTCTTGGGCTAGGGCCAGCTCCAACGCCTTCACCTCTGCCTCCTTCTTAGCCACTGCCTCGGGGGCCGCGCGGGCTTCGCGAGCAGCCGCCGCTTCAGGCGCGGCTGCTTCCACCTCACACCTCTCACGGGCAGCCGCCGCTTCCCGTGCGGCTGCGACCGTAAGAGCGGCCGAAATGGCCGCCACGGCCGAGGCGTTGATCTCCATGCCCTGGCCCGAGTGGGCGGCCTCCTCCTGGGCGATCAAGACGGCTCCCGGCACCGCAGCGTTCTCCTGCGCAGCCTGGTCCCGGGCAACCCGCAGGTTGCAGGGCACGCCGCAGACGCGCCGGCACGCGCGGGCCACTTTCCCTCGCTGAGGGGCATCAAAGGCTGTGGCCACACTGCTGCTGCTGGTGGCGGAGGGTCCTGGGCGGCCGGCGCTCCCCGGTGGGCCAACTCTACGTCGCTTCTTGGACCTGAGCGCTTCAGCTGCAGCGGACGGGCAGGCTTGGCGTTGGATCTTCGGGCGACCTCCATGAAGTCGCCCAGGGTGGCAGCTCTCGGGTGGGGGCCGCCCTTGCCTGGGCTGGGGGCGCTTGGCTCTTCAGCCGGCCGGTCCGCTTGGCAGAGGTCGGTTCTGAAGTCGGGGACGTATCGGCTGTCACGGCAAACACGCCACCGCTTCCGCTGCCACGCGTGCTCGTAGCCCAGGGCTGGGAGCTCTGCTTCGATCTCGCCATGATGGTTCGCATCCTCGCGGATCTCCACGTACTGGGGAGCAGCTTCCCCCTGGGGCCGAGAGTGGCGGTACTCCTGGTCCCGCCCCAGCCCCCGCATGAGGCTGCGGATGATGGCTTGGGCGGGTTTCCTCGGGCTGGCCATGGGGCTTGGTTGTCGCTGTGGCTGTGATTGTTGGTGCAAAAGATGCAAAGGGTTGTTGATGACGAAGTTCTCGGGGTTGGGGTGCTCGTGGATCCCCGAGTGACACGCTTGGATTGGGTACCTCAGCGGCGGTGAAACGCTGTTGACGCATTCTTGGGGGGGGGCTTGGCCACGGGATGCTGCGGCGGACACGCAAACAAGCAGCCAGGCAAACCACTGCGCTCACAGGGGCATCCTCATAGAATAAAGCGTTCTAGGATCCTTGCCACTCTGAACCAAAACAAAAGTATGTACAAAAATACATTGGGGTATGTACACAGGTGGATTAAGCCATGGACTGGGGTAAGGGCCCTCAGGGCAATAGGCACTCAGTCCCCAACCATATCCCATCCCTACGTCCTACCTCCTCAGAGTAAGAAAAAGTGCTTTTCCAATGCTTTCAGGCATACTCTAGTTGTATTAGAGATGCACTGAGCACACAGGCATTTCTATCCTAGTATTGGCCCAACCAAAAGTGGTGATAACACATTTTGACCTATGGAACCAAACACCCAATCAGGATATGGAGTGGACCCCTTAATCCCCTATCAATGTGAGGCAATTCATCTTTTCCTGAGTCGACTGAGAACTGACATATCCAGGGCAGAGCCTATGGATTCATCAATGTTTTCTCATTAAATCTTAGCTGTCCTAGTGGTATGCAGCCTAGGGGGCTGGGCACCTCTTTTGAGAGGTCCTGGGTTCCATTCCCGGTCAGCCTAGCTAAGTAGGAAGATCCCATGTGACATGGCAGTGACCTCATCGCCACATGCCCTGCCACCTCGGCACATATGGGACCCAAAACAAAGAGTGCACATCTCCTGAGATGGCACAATGGAGATTGAGTGACCACGGGGCAGTTTTCCAACTCTTTTTCCAAAGCATTTCAGCTATCGTTGTGAATATGCAATCCAATTTGACCTGAGTTGCAGTTTCTGTGAATATTCTAACATCTTTCACTGTTTACACTGCAGCCCTTCATGCTATGATCCTGATTCTCTTCTGCTTGCTTATCTCTGGCTTGGGCTATCCTGGATTGGTTGAATTTCAGCAACTAAAACATTTTCATCTTCAAAAACAAGCAGCAGGAAACCCTACACCAGCAGCAAGCAGCAGGAGAGGCACAAACACAGTGTTGAAACCACTATAAAACTTTCTGGTAGCAGAGGCAGACTGTCTCTGCGTACCGGCAGCAACCCCGTGCCGTACAACCAGTGCGCCAAGATCAGTCACATATAAGCAGAAGGGCGAACGAAGATGGACACAAAGAAGGAGGACACCGACGTGAAGTCAGCGCCTGAGGCACCAGCAAGGCCAGCACCTGGTGAACCTGGACCTGGACCTAGCGCTGTACCTTCGGAGCCCTTACATAGGCCAGTGGACGTGGCGGAGGACTCGTTAGAAGGACTGCAGTCGGCCTTCCGGGCCCTCCCAGTCGAGGAGGTGGTCACTCATCCTGTGAAGAGGAAGAGAGAGAGCAAGAAGGATGCTGGAGAAGGCATAGCAGACGAAGGAGAAGACCAAGGGCAAGACCTGACGAATGAGCCTACCTTCGAAGGCGCACCAAGCGCTTCTGGCCTCCACGCATCACCCTCTCCTATAACCACCACACCTTCAATTCCAGACCCAGCCGCTGCAACATCCACACCCATAACCAACCCGCCTATGGCAGAGGGCACAGGCTTTACTGGTATGCCTACCTACCCTGCCTATGGTTTGGGCCCACCTACCACTGCGTTTCCTGAGGCAACTACTGCCAGTGAGCCGGTGGCCTTCAGTTCTGCGCCCCGATGGTATGCGGCTGACTATCACCATCCTCTACCCGCTACGGGAACCTATGTGGATGTTCCGGGGTATGCAACCTTGAGTGGGTTGAGGAGAGGACCTGAGTCTCTTGGAGGCAGGAGTAGAGGATCGGGGAGATCCTCCAACAGGTCCCTGACGCAGTCGGAGATCAACAAGGTGCTCCGAGGAGCCACCTCTAAAATCGTGGGCGACCTCACGCAAGAGATTCGAGAGAAACTGAAGCCCCTGATGATACCGCCCCAAGCGTCACCTACCACGGTGGGAGTGTCACCCCATCGAGTACAGGCCAACCACCTGGCAGCAGGCCTGACAAACACCCTGGGGAGCCTGAGGAGCCGACCGATGCCGACCCTTGCAGCGATACCGAGAAGCCCTTTCGTACCGAGAACGGCCCAGCCGCCCTACAGCAACGTGACGAACTCTACGAGAGCCGAGCTGGACCGACTGGGGCTGACAGCCTTGAGGGCAATGGTGGACGTGGAGCCTTATGGCTCTAGTGATCTGGGCGGAGACCCCTCCGATGATGAGCCGCCGTCTATGACTTCTGCTTCGCCCTCGGAGGACGATGACCCGGAGGACCCTGAGAACCCAAGTGGGGAGAAGAAGAAGAAGAAGAGGAAGACCTGACGCCCTGAGGGACGCAGGTCTCAGGAGGCGAAGGCTATTGCCACCTCCAAGATTGTGGTGAACCTGCCTGAGTTCACAGGCAAGGACCTCATCGAGTTCGCTGACAATTTTGGCCGGTTTCTCCGATTGACCGGCCAAACCCACGCTAGTGGACGGGTCAAGTGCGATCTGCTCCTGCAGTGCTGCAAGACCAAGTACCTGGAGAAGCAGGTCAGGCAGATCGTGACTAACTCCGCCACCTTTGCCGATGTGTTCGTTGCCTTGGAGAGGCAGTACCCGACCTACGAAACCGACCTCTCCATCAGGGCCGAGATCCAGAACCTGCCCGTGCTGCCCAACAACCCCAAACCTGGAAGGGTCTCTGAGCTGTTGGCTGACCTGGATCACTGGGCTGGACGATTGACGCCCGGTTCCTACAGCAGCGACAACCTGCTCTTCTGGTTGGTGGCTAAGCTCCCTGGAGAGCTGTGGGACGAGTGCCGTTCGACGGACGAGCGCAAGGCTAGATCCCTCCGCTACGAGGATCTATGCGTGGTACTCCTGGAGCTGGCGCTGGAGAAGGAGAGCGACCAGCACCTGAACAACTACCGCCCTGGAGGAGGAGGCTCTGGAAACCATGGCAGAGGGTACCAAGGATCCAGACCTGGGCAGGGGACTACCCCCAAACACGCCCACGCCCGTATCATGGAGAACGTCAAGGAGCTCTTGTGGTGTGATGCCAGAGACGAGCAGGGCCACCTGCAGCATGCCCCTGACTGCGAGCAGCGAGACTGCTTCGTAGTCCAGGGGAAGCAGCAGAAGAAGAACACTGGCGCCAAAGCGAAGCTGCCGGATCTTTGAAGAGGCACCATCACGTGTGCCTTCTGTGGGAAGAGGAAGCACTACGAGGATGAGTGCTACCATAAGCAACGCCTATCAGCGAAGCTTAAGGGTGAAGATCCTGGCAAAGGCTCAGACAAAGGTGGAGGCAAAGGCAAAGGCAACGACTCCGGCAAGGGCAAGTGAAGCCGGTTCGGACCCCCGTGGCCATCTTTGGGTCACTTGGGGTGTGTATCTATGTGCCGGCAAGCCGCCATTGGCTGATATCATACTCTCCCATCCACCTGACCTAACCTGATGTGATAGTGTGATAGGTTTGGCCATTCCGGCTATGAGCGGCCATATTCAGTACCGAGGCGCCGGCAGCGGAGATTTATATATCAGAATATCAGGAATCAACAGGGTTTTTTTATCATAATGTTTCCGTAATTTTCCGCCTTCCGTTCTGATGGTCAATGTATCGGCGACCGTCAGTTGGCTCGCGATTTTGCGGTAACCGATTGGTTAACTGTTATTTCCAGATATTTTGGCGGAAACCCCGATGAAGGGTCAGATTTCATCAGTAAAGGGCTCGTTGCTTCCGCAATTTTCTAAATATGCACTCGAAATTTCAATCTAAATTTTTCGCGATGTCGAAATCGGATTTTCGACTTCGACATCGCCGCACTGGATTTGGTCTTCTTCGAGTGGTTATACTCTTTTCCCTATGCCAAAATCAGGCTTCCCTTATACTTGCCACCCATTTGACTTGAGGAGGGGTTGCCATCATAGTAGGGGATTTTGATTCCCCTGAGATCGTCAATCCTGATGGCGTCTCCGACGTCACCAGCCACCACTCCATGGAGACGGATACCACCTGTGGCCGGGGGGTGTGAGTACACTCCCCGTACATCCCTCTCCTCCATGGAGTGCGGTCCAGTTGGGCCTGAACCCATGGGGTTTGGAATGCGGGAAGGACTTGCTCCACCGGCCGTCCATATCCCCGTATTGGGGTCCTTTGCCCACAGTTTTCCGCCTGGATGACCTCGACCATGTCCGTCGGCGCTTCCCATGGTTAGCCCCTGCATGGTCTGGCTCTGGATCTCCTCTTCCGCATAAACTGCATGGGCAGTTGTAGTGATCGGTAGATCTTGGGCGGCATGGGACATCTGTACCGTCAGGCTCCTCGGGTCAGTGGTTACGTGCCCTTCCCGCATGGACCCAGCCGGTGCTGTGTGTTCCCCGAGCATTTTGGGTTCGCTGAACATGGGAACAAACGGCAGCGCACCCGGGTCAACACGCGGAGGCGCGTATGGTGCCTCTGCAGGGCCGCCCATGGGTTTATCCATGGCGCTCCTGAGTGTCTTAACACGCTCCACCAGCTCTGCCGCTGCCGGCTTTGCCGGGAGCTCCGGACCCGAGGTGAGGGGCTGTAGCTCCTCCAGCTATTTCAGGCGTCCCGACATGTCCTCCACCAGGTGGAGGAGGCTGTCCACCACTCGCTGCTGCTTCTCCAGGGCCAACTCCAGATTCCCCCGGTATCGGTCCTGTTCCGCTCGCAGCTCCAACATGTCTCTCTCCGCTGCCGACTGGTCATCCAGGATCCCCGCGACGTCCTCCTCTAGGCCGTCCTTCGCGTTGTCCAGGCGGTCTAGGCGATGCACGATGGCGTCCATCCCCATCTTTGGGTACTTGCCCATGAGGAACGACACGTGCTCGCAGTGGCACTCAGCGTGCTTTCCACCTGATCCGGCGCATCCCGCGGTTCCCGGCGCCTCGGAGTCCTCCGCCATGGGTGTGTCGCCCATGCTATCCCGCGTTGGCTCCGTGTGCCGGGCCACAGGCGCCGTCCTGGCTCTGGCGGGCCTCTCCAACGCCTCGGCATCATGCTCCAAGTTTGGGTTCTGGAGCCGTGTTCGCCCTTGTGGGCGGTCTGGCCGTCTCCTCGGACTCCGAGGGTTGCTCATAAGCTGTCCGATAGCCCTCGGAGTGTTCGGAGTCCCACAGCCTGACCGGGCTGGGGTCCGTATCCATAGCCCTGGCGTCCCCTGCCGCGGGCTTGGGTGACCCGCGCTTCCGGTAGCGCCGGGCCCGTCCACCACTGCTGCCTGAATGGCAGGCCTCCTCAGAGTCCTCCGCGGCGGAGCGGAGGTTGCATGCCTTTCGGCAGCGACGCTCACACATGGAGACCAGGTCCTCCATGTCAAGTCTTCCTCTTCCCGAACGTCGTACTTCTCTTCGGGCTTCAACTTCCGGCGTGGTCTGCACCGAGTCCACAATACGCACCCCGGGCGTACTTGGGCAGGGCTCATAGGGGCCCAAGTCCCCGGGTCGGCGGTAGGTAGGGGCAGCAGGTACGCCTCTGCTACCATAATGAAGGTCCCTACCAGGACCGGCTTCTGCTGTGCCCCTTCCGCCTGTCATCCCTGCTGATTTGCTCCTGATCAATGCTTGCATTTCTCAAAGTCCCGGGTCCAAAATCCAAAAATATAGAAATTAAAATCCTCCTTCACTTCTGAACAGCAACCAGATCCCTCAAATACAGCAATAGCCCAATCCACAATCCAAATTCACACTGCGGGCTTCCGTTCAGCACACCGGTCGTCCCACGGTGGCGGGCATGTACAAGAATTGCACCAAAGAGGAAAGCCCTGAAATTGGCATATGAACACAAATAAAGCAAAGTTGGGGAAAGAGGTAAACATACACATTCCCAGCCATAAACCCCTCATTCCCTGGACTCAAGACCTTCCCTTGACTCACCAACATATTGCCCTGAACCAGGTCAAATGAGATGGCTGAATGCCATGTGTCACAAGTCACTACACAAACCCCAAAAATGTGTTCACTCCCAAGCTTCTAAATCCTAGCCCAAAGGGGGAGGTGGCGTGTCATGGCCTAGAGTGGCACTCAGGACCATGCCCTACCCTGACATATACTTGGTTGGACTTGGAGTCCAATGGGCTTGGAGAGCTGCCCCATGAAGATGACCTGACAACATGGCAAAATCAGGCAAATCACACCATTATGCCCAAAAGTCAATTATATACTCAAAAATGCATACGGCAAATATCCAAATGCTCCATGCATGTGTCAAACCGGAAAGTAGCATACAAGGGTGATATAAACCAAACGTCCATGCCCAAGAATATCCCATCATTGCCTCCGAAACCCCTCCGGTTATGTACATGACATGCTTCACAAGTCAACTCATGAATTTGAGACCTAATTTTGTGAGGCCCTGTGTGCCAAGCCAAAGTGACCACCTGATCCGGCATATGGTGAGGTGCAACACCGAAGCATATGCCAACATATAAGCAACATACCATAGTTCACAGATCTTTAGGCACTTGAGGAGGAGACTTGAGGGAAACTATAGGTATTTTAAAGTAGATGTGGAAACCAAGGAGAGGCCAAGAAAAAAATCCCTTTTTCCTGAAAATGCGACAGTGGTGGCCACCACAGCACAACGGGGGAGTAAGAAAAAGTGCTTTTCCAATGCTTTGAGGCATACTCTAGTTGTATTAGAGATGCACTGAGCACACAGGCATTTCTTTCTTAGTATTGGCCAAACCAAAAGTGGTGATAATGACGCGTTCCCGTGGGGGGCCGGCCACGGGACGCTGCGGTGACACGCACAGGTGAGCAGGCAGGCAAGGCACTACGCTCACAAGGGCATCAATACGCTCGTGTCATGTGACAAAGCGTTTCAGAATCCTTGCCACTCTGCAAAGAGGGAACAAAAGTATGTACAACAACACATCAGGATATGTACACATGGGGTTAAGACTGGACTGGGGTAAGGGCACCACAGGACAATAGACACTCAGTCCTAACTCGTATCCCAATCCCAGGTCCGACCCTCTCAGTGGCTGATGGGGGCGGGGGCTCAAACACAACCCATGCCCTGCTCAGTCCGGACCCTGAAACCCTGCCAATGGGAGAGGCGTCCCGCCCAGCCACAGGCGAGTTCCTGGGAACCAAATGGCTCCAAGGCCAACCGACGGTGGCTCCCTATGCTCCCCTAACGACAGGTCCCAACTCCCCTCTGAGCCAGAGATATGGCCCCGCCATTATCACCCAGGAGTTGGTAGCTGAAAATGGGCTGTTTCAGCCCAAACTGATATTAGCTTGAAAAACTCGGAAATTGACCTCTGGTCCGGACCCGCCAGAGGTAGGGACAAGGCAACTGACCCTATGCCCTTCGAGTATGAACTCCCTGGAACCCCCACCCAACCTGGTTCCCTCTGAGGTCCCGGCATCAGGGCACCACGGATGAGTCAAGTGGGGTCATGATGCCAAAATCACCAAAATTGGCGTCATTCCCACGCGTGGCTCGCCCGGCCAAGGTAAGGCCAATGGCTCACAGGGTAGGAGGCAGGACCTAGGACTTATATCTGAGTGTACAACTTGGATTTGGGTCCAGGCTCCTTATGGGCTTAGAGAAATGGGGCCGCCAATTGACCACACGGAAGGGGGAAATTGGGGTCCCAAAATTGGGTCATTTTGGCTGCTTGAAATGAGCCAAAATTCGGTGTGCTCCCAATAGTATATCTCCACGCCGGCTTGGAGATCAGATCCGCCATTCAACACGCGATCCACCGGGAGTCCAACAGAGACTCCCATGCACTTGGCTCTCAGAGATCTCCATGCCACTCGGCGTGGTGACGATCCCAATTGGGTCCACAAATGCCAAAATTGCAAAATTGCCCACACTCACTTTGGGCTAGCGCCTTAACGAAGGTGGCTCCGCTTCGCCCACGTGGTGTGTGGACCATGGGGACCATTACCCATAACACCCATGTCATATATGGTCCATTGGTCCATGCGTCCGGCGTGCACGAGGGTTAGAACATAGTGCACGGCGGGCAGCAAAAGTGGAAAATTGCTCAAAATGGCCAAAAATGCGCACACTCATGGTTGGGGCAAATGAGGCACATGCCCGACTCGGACCGGAGTGTGCCATAGGATTGGTATCAAGTCATGTTGGTCCAACATATCTTTTGGGCGTCGCCCAACTCCTCCGATATTGGGAATGGCAGGGTCGCCAAGTGAGCCCATGATTTGGGATAGTCCCAAATCGCCAACATGGCGGCCACGGCATGCCAAGCCTAAGAGGAGTTATTCGCCGGGTCCAAAATATGTTGGGCACCGAAGTATGTACCCTCATATCATACTTGGGTCATGATGTCAATTGAGCGCAACGTTGAGATACACGGTCGCCACTTGACATCATGACGGGCCAAAAATGGCAAAATTGGCACAAGCACACACAAAAGTGCCTTGAAAGGTGCATAATTATATTATAATATCTTCGGCTTGGATCGTGCAATCCCTTAATCCTTCTACACACAATGACTTGACACCAATGACCTTCGATCCCACATATGTGCTCCACTTGGGGCGCCTTGAAAGGTTACGAGCGCTACTTCCCAAGTGGGCACATGAAATTATGGAAAATTGCAAAATACACACCTTGCTCCCAACGCATCGCTTCGGGATCACCACACAAGCTTCCCTTCACGAAGGTTAGGCTTGCAATTGATCGTGCGGAGTATGGAGAAGGGGCTTGCACAATATGTGGTCCATTGGCGGGTTCGGCTTGGAGCTATGGACCCGCCAAATGGGCACGCAACACAACACATGGCACATACCACATATTGCCCCAAAAGGTAGCTCCCACCACGATATGTCATGCCCCTCCAAGGGCATAACTTCGTGTCAATCGCTCATAGGAACTCAAGGAGAGTTCCTATGCAACACCAACACTTGCGCGCTACACTCAAAAGTCATCTTAACGCACGCAATATCATGGCCAAAGAGTTATAACGCAAACTCTACCCTCTTGACCATGATCCATTACACTAGCGCGCACGTGTGGAAACGCAAGGCATATAAGGCTTCCTAAATTACGTCGGGAGTATTGTGAATACATCCCACGTTTCCTTATTGTCATTCCTCGCAAGCGGCACGAGATATGACCCTTACAAGTGGCCTCACGAATCAACTTTGTTTTGCCCGTATCTCTAGGACAAATGGAGGGCAAGATAAAAGGAAGGTTGATTCGTGCATAGGGAAGCACGTAGGTCCACTCGAAAGAGGTCAAATCAAGTGCGGGGATGTCGAAGTCGAAAATCCGATTTCGACATCCTGAAAAATTCGGATTAAGGTTGCGAGTGTAAGATGTGAAAATTGCGGAAGCATCCATGCAGTTCCTGACGACTTTGGAGCCTTCGTGACGGATAGCGTTAAAATTTCCATTAATTACAGTTAAACTGGCGGTTACGGTAAAGTCGCGATCCAACCGCCAGCAGTCAAAACAGTGAGTATCAGAACGGAAGCGTAAAAATTGACGGAAACAATATGAAAATAAAACCCTGTTGATTCCTGATATTCTGATACACAAATCTCCGCTGGCGGTGCATCGGTTGCCGATGCGGGGCTTCACGGCACGGAACACTTCCGTACATGGGGTTAGTGGACCGGAGACCGGTTGTATGCCGTAACCTGGCCATGGGGTTCTGGGTACCGCTTCACCCCCCTCCTTAGAGCAAACTCTGGGGGGGGCTCGATAACACCCACGCATGGCAGCGGGTACCCAGGACCACGTCCTGAAGGGGCGGGGGTGTCACATCCTCACTTCAGTGAGTCACAGTAAGATAGGTATGATGCCGTAATAGCTCGTAGCACATGTATAGTATCAAGTATCAAGTCCCGGGTCCTGGCGGCGATTGTTTGGCATCCAAAGGACCCGTTAACCCATACCAGGCGCACCGGGTGCCGGCTGCTACGGTCACCACCACAGTGGCAGTGGCATACACGGCCAGCATAGGCGACACACGACGACCGAGGTGGTCCCACAAGTCGAGAGCGACCACAAAGATCCATCAGGCTACCCCAAGCTTCCCAAGGCCCGCCGACTGGGGAGAGTCCCCACGGGTCCTTCCTCGGGCGCACCATGTCCATATCCATACGACGCGAGTCCAGAGTGCCATAGTCGAACTCCTTAAGAACCCCAAATCTTAAGGGAACTCCTCCTGAAGGGATCGGGCATCAAGGCCGTCTTTTCCCTCGCCCTACTGCCACGAAGGCCATACATGAGGGAGTCCTCATGCAGTGTGGGCGGAAGCGTCGACTCCTCAAACCACCAGTTTCCCAGGCAGACTGACCGAGGTCAGGAGCACCGGAGGCCGCCATCCGAATGCAAGTGCGTCTGCGAATCGGTAGGCTCACACTGGGACTGACAGTGGCGGACCGCTGGGAGTGTAGTCAGGCAACTGGGCTTCCCGCCTGGCGCCATCAGGATCTCCACACATCACAGCGAATAGGGCAACACGGTATCACGAGCACTCAAACAGTAGAATATGTAATCAGGTACTGGTCCAGGCTGGACCAGGCTGTAAGAACATGTACACGGCGACTCAAGGTGCCTCTGTATCCCGATTTGTGGTGAAAAACAGTCCATCCCTCAGCGATGGTCTGATGACACTTAACATACAGATGCACATATCCTGGAGGGCAGAAAAACAAGCAACAATCTGGGTAAATAGGCGTGTAAACACGCTCTGGACAGAGCGCCAAACCACGCCACGGTCAGGATAAGGCAATGCAGGAGGGTGGACGGGAAAACGCCTGAGTTCAGGCCATATATAGTCAGCTGACACACGTCGACTGGTCTGGATTCCGCAAGTGCCATGGAACCAGACCACACACCAAAAAATCGCAATGCCGATGACAGCGGCATCCGTTGCGCAACGACGTATGGGCTTCAAGGCCCCAAGAGCTCAAAAATATGAAGGTCAGTCGCCCTACCTGGTTTCCCAAGGATTCAGCAGGGGGGGGAGTGACGAATAGAATTGAAGAGAGGGGCCATCCTCCTCTGGATTCAGCAGGGGGGGGAATATGGCCACTCTGTCACCGAAAGATGGAAGAGAGCAAGCAAGCAAGGGACGATTCGTCGGCCTCACAGGCGCTCAAAACGCATCAGGGGAGAGCTCAGGGCGCTGATCAGGCACCCCTGGCTGCAATCGCCCGGGTGAGTGCTGCCAAGTCCGAAACGTGGATCTTGGTCTTGTGCTTGCGGATGTACTCCATGAAGGGAGTATTGACCCGCGGCACGAATGAGGAGACGGGTTCCCAGGTGTCGTGGGACGGCCCATAGCCTCGCCAACGAAC
Source organism: Eutreptiella sp. 'Long Island Sound 2002' (assembly GCA_964036045.1). Classification (NCBI taxonomy): domain Eukaryota; phylum Euglenozoa; class Euglenophyceae; order Eutreptiales; family Eutreptiaceae; genus Eutreptiella; species Eutreptiella sp. 'Long Island Sound 2002'. The sequence continues at coordinate 7,338,129 of OZ038384.1, read as the reverse complement.
CTTGAACTCCAGACCTCTAGGTGCCGAGGCTTTCGGACGCTGAGCCAGGATCTTCTCGACTGTATAGTCGTCTTGCTCGGCATAGTCGTCGTCCGAGTCGGCCTCATGTTTGGCGTAGTCCAGGGACACATGTCGGCCACGGAGGTCGGGTTCCCGCACACGGAGTTGACTCTGTGGCGCCCCCGGAACTGTCCCTGACCCACCTTGATGCGGTAGGTGTCCTCACCAATCCTGCGGACCACCTCTCCAGGTGTGAACCAGGTCTTGGTGCGGTGGGTGCCCATGGGGCGGGGTCTGATCACCCACACCGGGTCTCCCACCCTGAACTTCTGAGCTGTCGAGCTCGGGGCGGACTTCTGACGCTCAGCATGCTCCTTCTCAAGCTGCTGGCGGATGTCCTGCGCCGTTTGCTCTTGCCGCGCGAAGAATTCCTTGGCATCCATAGCCATGCCATCACCAGACAAGGGAAGTCCCCGACCCAGGGGGTCCCTGCCGAACAGAATTTGGTGAGGGGACAAACCGCCCGGTGTGGGGGTGTCATGATGGGCCTTCAGAGCAGGCCACATCTCCTCAAACCAGTTCCGCCTTGGATTGGTGATGTGGATCTTGCGCAGCTTCTCGAACAGCTGCCGTCCAGCCACTTCAGCACGGCCGTTAGACCGGCTGAGATAGGCGACGCTCTTGGCATGACGTATCCCCATGAGGGAACACATAGCCTTGAACCAGCCACCAGTAAACTGGGGCCCTCGGTCACTGCAAATGGTGCGGGGGATGTCAAAGACGGTCAGCCAATGACGAATCATCATGACTGCCACTTCCTTGGCAAGCAACCCCTTTTTGCGTGCCGGAACGGCTACAACGTAGCCGCTGTGGCGGTCCACACAGAGAACCACACAGTCAAAGGTCTCCTTGCCAATGTGCACTTCGGGCATGGAGAAGACGTCCCTGGCCACGCTCTCCATGGGCTGGTCAGGAACCGGGGTTCATTGGGGTTCCCCCTTGACGTTCCGGTTATCGGGATTGCAGGCCTGACAGACCGAGCAACCCTTCCTGACCTTCTTGATGGCGGTGTAGAGAACGATATGGTCGATCTCGAACCGACGCTGCATGTCAAGGGCTTGCTTCTTGACCCCTGGGTGCAGCATGTGGTGGTGCCAAGCTTCACACAGCTCGAGCACCCGGGACTCTGGTACTAGCAGCTTACCATTCCGGTAGAGCTTGCCATCTTCCTCAGTCACCCCCTTCGGCCACTTCTGCCCGTCGTCAGGGTCGGTCACAGCCCTATATTCGGCCGCAAGGGCCTCAGACTTGGCGTAATCGTCGGTCCAGTCGTCCTGGAGGCAAGACTCCGGGAAGAGGTGCTTGTCGGACTCAGACCCCTCAGGGGCGAGTACCCTGACCGCCCTGCTCACCCTCGTTGCGAGGGGGGCATCCGCAGCCATGACGACGAAGCATTTAACATCCTCCTCCTCCATCAGGCGCTCCATTTCAATGATCTTCTTGGCTTCAGCGGTCTCAGCCTCATCGCCATGGGCAGAGATATCCTGCATGCCCTTGCTGGCGGGATAGGCCCACCTACTGAGACAGTCCCCCACGGTGTTGTCCTTTCCAGGAATATAAACAACCGTAAGGTCGAACTTGGCCAAGGTCTCATGCCATCTTGCCCGTCGGGAGGCGGGACCTGAGGGGGTGTCCACGTGCTCCTTGTGCCACGACTGCAGACTCTGATGGTCGGTGCAGACGGTGACGGGATGGAGGGCTATGTACCCAGCCCATTTCCTGAGAGCCATGACGATGGCATACGCCTCCTTTTCACGGGGCGTCCACGTCCGTCTCTGGCCTTCCGCCAGGACTCGGCTCCAGAAGGCCACGGGCACGTGCCTCCCGTCGTCAAGCACTTGCTCCAACACAGCCCCAATGGCGTAGTCGGAAGCGTCGGTGCGCAGGACGAACCCTCGGTCGGGATCCACGAGGTGCAGACCCACTGCGGATAGCAGCGCCTGCTTCATCCCCTCAAAGGCACGGTCGGACTCAGGTGTCCAGACCAGAGCCTTCTTGGACCCCTTCTTGGTCTCCTCTCGGTTGCCCTTGAGCATGGTCGTCATGGGGGCTGCATACTCGGCATACATTTTGATATACCCCGAGTAGTAATTGCAGAACCCCAGATACGCCCGTAGCTCAGAGACCGTTTTGGGCTTTTCCCAGTGCTCAATCGCAGCCACCTTGCCAGGTATGGGCTTTCGCTGCCCGTTCCCGACTACGTGGCCAGCGAAGACCACCTCGCTTACCGCAATGGTGGCCTTGTCACTGCTGCCCGTGAGTTTGTGCCGAACCAGAAGGTCCAGCACTCGAGTGACGTCCCTCTCGTGTGCCTCCAGGAGCTCCTCGTAGCTCATGCTGGGGTCCCCGGACGCGATGATCACGTCGTCCACGAAGAGGTCCGCACAGTCGCGCACCGGCTCAAGCAGGTTCTCCAGCATCCGCTGAAAAGCCGCATTGCCGTTGGTAACGCCCATGGGCATCACCTTCCACTGGAGAGGTCCAAGTGGGGTGCTCATGGCTGTGCAGGCACGGGACTCTTCGGCGAGAGGCATCTGATGATAACCATGTTTCAGGTCGATCACCGTGAAGATACTCCGCCGGTGTTGCTTTTGCAGCATGTCCTCAATGAGGGGCAGCGTATAGCTGTCGTGCTGCGTTTGGGCGTTCAGGCCGCGGTAGTCGACCACGAGCCGCCACTCACCGGCAACCTTCTTGGGGACGACGAAGCAGGGAGAGGCCCACTCGGAGTGGCACGGCTCAAGCCAGCCTCTCTGGATGAAGTCACGGAGGATCTTCTCCATGGCCTCTTTCCTCTCGCCACTCTGGGCAAACTCCCGGTGGCGATACACACGGGGGTCCTGCTTCAGTCGTATCTTGGCCTCGCCATACGGTCCACGCACCGGTGGGGGAAACACAGGCTTACCGCTGAAGAAGGTGTCACCATACTTCTGCTTCAGCCTGGCCCTCAATGCCTGGATCTTGGGGCAGTCATCGGACTCCGCCTTGGCTTTTCCGGGCACTTGAACCACGGAGCTTACTTGAGGGGCAGCGACCCCGCTCGCTTACGGCTCAGGTGGTCTTCCCAGGTGGCCCAAAGGGCCATCCCTGGTCTTGCCTCGGAACAGATCGCCGTAGGTGGGTGGGTTACCGCCAGGCGGCTCGTCTTGGCTGGACATGTGATCCAGCACCCTCTGTACGAAGGTATTCCCGTCATAGGAACTGGAGACGATTGAGTCCACTTCCCACCAGGCTTTGTCCTGGCCCTTGCCCTCACGCTGGTTCCCCCAGTCGTGAAAGGGCTGATCCATATACCCCTGAACCAGATCCCACTCCTCTTCAGTGAGGGGGTCTTCGGAGTCCGATTCTTCGATGTCAACAGGGGGAACCGCAAAGCATTGCCTCCAAGGCTCTGCTATGATACGGTTGACACACACGAAGTCCGTGGCGTCGGCCTGATCAAGGCCCCCATCCACATAGTGGAATTCTGTTGGCCATCTCTGGGGTGGCATGGGCTGTCCCTTAGCGTCCTGATAGACACTCTCTCCAGCCGGTAGGACGACCTTGTTCAAGGTCATGTTGGTCAATGAGGCTACCCAATGTCGGGTACTTTCCTCCTCGGTGCATCCCATAGGAACAACCAGCACTGCCTTGGAGCGGTCCTTGCGAATCTTCGCTATCGCTCTTGGAATGTCCCAACGGGGGCAATGGATCCACATCAGTCCCTGATGCGGACCCCAGTGCTTCTTCCACGCGGAGTCCTGTGCGCTCCAGTACTTCTCACACACCCGCAGATGGGCGGAGTTTCCTGAAGAGAACGCATCCAGGGCCAGATCCGACGCTCCCAGGTCCGCGACCACTCGGTTCGCCACTTCCGGCCTTACGCCGTACTCCTGGTTTGCTGGCCCAGTGGGCTCAGTGTCCAGCGCGGCCACTTCGAGCTGATTGCGTTCGGGGTGGATCCATTGGCATTCCACATGGTGCTCAGGTGACGAAAGCCACGAGAGCTGGTCGTCCTGGTACAGGGTCATGCAGGCCTGGGCCGTGAGTACGCCGGAGTCCGTCTCCATCATGAAGTCGTACCCAACGATCATATCCCAGTCCATCTCGGCCTCGTAGAAGCTACCGTGCAGGATGATTTCCTTGCCGAGGTCTGGGCGGCTCAGCTCACGATGGTTCACGAACTGCAGCCCAATGGCCGCTTCCTTTGTGCCTCCCACCATGTACTGGCCGTTCGCCACCTTCAGCCTGACAGGTTTCCGACTGTCGGTCAGACACTCTGGTGGAAGTAGGCCAGCCTTGACCAAGCTGACCTGAGGTCCCGTGTCGACCAACACGTCGAAAACCTTTTCCACTTCCCCGCATAAGGCACGGACCTTAAGATGCAACTGCCGCTCGCGACCGACACGGCGCACGGCGTGCAAACTCAGGATCTCCGGACGTTCCAGAAGCTCCACAAGCGACTGGTGCAGGTCGTGGACAATGGGCTCAGGCTGCCCATCTGCAGCATCCAGCTGCGGTCCGGGTGATCCTCCGATACTCTCGGATAGATCCTGTAGTACATCAAACACATTCTTGGTCGCGAAGGACGGACGGGTGCAAGGGTTCGTGCCTTCACCTGCCCTCACCCCGCCTCCGCGACTGGGCGCCGGACCGGGCCTTCCGCCCGCGGCAGTCCCCTTGTGCTTATCGACTCCCGACTGGGATGGTTCGGCGCTTCCCACGTCACCATCCTGCGACCGCCCTAGCTGGGGCCCTTGGCTGCAGGGGCTCCGCTAGGGGGCGTCGGTTGTGGAAGAGGGGGTGTTCTCCTCGGCCTCAACGTCGTTGACGCCCTTCTTCCTCCTCTCACTACGAGTAGGCTTCTTGTCCTTGTCCTTGTTCTGGTTGTTCTGGTTGTTCTCCTTGTTCTTGTTGTCCGACCTGGGGACCCAGTTCCGCTTGATCTCCTGGATCTCTTTGGCCAACTCGGTCCCCACCGACGACATCAGCTTGGCCAGCTCGTCCTTGTCCACCTCCATCTTGGCTTCCCGGATACCCGCGGGCGCACGCTTCTTCGACTTGTGCGCCTTCTTGTAAGCCTCCGTGTCGGCCTTGTGGACAGGGCATGTTCGGTCGTCATGGTTGAAGCCTTTCTTCCTCCCATAACACACGAAACAGCCCTGAGGGTGAGCTCGTATGAACTCCCCAAAGGACAGCGGAGGGTCGCCAATGCGGCGAGGGTCCCTCTTCTCCTGCTTCCTCCAACCTTGCTGCAGGGGCTTCCAGTTTCCCGGTTTGCTCCCCGAGCTCAGGTTCCTGGCCACGAAGGCACAAACGGCCACTTCGGCGGGCTCATCGTCGTCGTCATCGTCGACGAGAGTCTCATCGCCGCCGGCTCCCGCTGGGTCCATGGCATCTTCCCCGCCAGGTCCCTCGCCAACGCAGTTGACGTCGCGGTCGCCGGGCCTCAACCCGCGGGTGTGGTGGAGGTTTCGGTACTCCTTGAGTACTTCCTCGCCAACCCACTCCAGGATCTCGTCGCAGCTCATCCGCGCCGGGATGGGCTGCAGACGGATGGTCTGGCCGCTCAACTCACAATCGTCAAGGCGCCACATCGCGGTCTTCTCGCGATCGCCCGAGACGGTGATGAGAAGAGCGTTCCGCAGGGAGTGCCGTTTGACATCCCGGGCCACATTCTTCTTCGCCCAAGCCACCACGTTAGTATGATACTCCTTGGGGAGCATCATCTTGACCGTCTGGTTGGACTTCGCCCTCTTGGATTCCTCCTTGGTGACCCTCTTGATCCATGCTTCCGGCAGCATGGAGAGCAGGCGAGCCTGCTCGTCACCCTCGTTCCAATCCTCCACGTTGCGGCGGAAGAGGGTGTATTTCCCTTGGAAGTCCCGCCACTCTCGTAGGCGGATCTCCCGTCCATCATGCTCAAGCTTGATGGACTTCCAGCGCTTGGCCGCCACCTGCGGAGCGTCCACCCGCTCCTGCTCGTTGAGCCACTTCTTGGCTTCCTTGAGGGTCTTGATTTTCCCCTCCTTGGCCGCCAAGAAGTATAGCTCTCCGAGCACTTCCGGCAGGCGGTACCTGAACCGTTTGAAGACATACTTCTCCGCATCAGCGGGAGGCAGGTCTTCAGTGACGGTCAGCCCCCAATCGTCCAGCTTCTCCAAGAAGCGGTCGAGGTTGAGGGGATTGCCGTCGTACATGGGGGGCTTGATGTCCTTCAAGTCTTCCCACACGGCGGCATCCGCGGCCTTAGAGACCATGAACGCCGGCCGCGAGGTCGACCGAGGTTCCCATCGGCCTCTCCCACGGACTCCCACGTCCGCCACGTCCATCTCCTCCATGGAATCCCTGTGGCTACGCCGCGGTTCCTCCACGTACGCTGAACCGAAATGTTCACGCCGCACTGCATCCATGTACGCATCCTCATCACGGCGCCGGCGGCTGCGTTCAGCGGCCTCCCGTCGTACACCACGCGGCGGGCTGATGTCGAACTCCTCCAGGTCCAGGTCCAGGTCCTCACCTTCGCCGACATCCCACTCCACGTCTCCTCTGGGGACCTCATCCCTGAGTCCACCATAACGTCCTCCAGCCCTGGGGATTGGCGCCGGGGCTGGTGCCGGGCGTCGGGCGCGTACAGGCGTCCGCGGTGGGGCACGGCGGTTGTGGTGGTCCGCGCTGAGCCACTCATCGCGCCATTCCTCACTGCCACTGCCGGGCGGCACGCGCTCGTTGCGGCGGCCCGCGCTGTGGTGAGAGGGGGCGGTGAGAGAGGGGGCACTGGCGCTGGGGCGACTCCTGGGGGCTCCGCCGGGGGCGTGGGGTCTGCCTGGACCTGGTCCGGGTCCCCAGCCGTCGTCCGACGAGCCAGACTCCAGGGGGGGGTGGTCGCTGCCGACGCTCCCACGGGCTTCCAGCGCATCCAGCCTCTCCTGCAGGCCGCTGACGACGTTGGTCAGCGACTTGGTCTCGGCCCTGGCGATGTCCAGCTCCTTCTGCGCGCGCGCGGCGACCCCGGAGATGCGAGCCATCTCGTCCTTGCCCGTGTCTACCTCGCACTCGAGGGAAAAGACCCTCCTGCGGAGGTAGACAATCCACCGCCAGGTGGTATCCGGGTCGCCGTTCCCTGGTGGGTCGTCGGGGTCCCCAGGGGGTCCTCCAGGAGGGCCTCCGCCGGGTCCGCCCGGTCCAGGGGGTCCTCCCCCGCCCGGTGGTCCGCCTCCAGGGGGTCCACTCGGTGGGCGCCCTCCAGGGGGTCCTGATGGTCCTCCGCCAGGGGGTCCCGGTGGGTCTCCGCTGGGTCGCCTTGGTGGGTCCGAGGATGGGCGCTTCCTCGTGATGCCGAAGTCCATGTCGTCATCCTCGCCCATGTCGCCCCACCTGGGCGTCTCGGTCTCGGAGGACTCCGAGCTCCGGTAGGGAGGAGGGAGATCCTCATCCTCACCTTCCGGTTCCATGGGGACGTCTCCGCCGCCTCCGCCCGTCCAAGCCACCACTTGGCGATGTCGACGGCCTCGTTCATCCCCGTCACTGGCGGTGAAGAAGGGGTCACTGTCGTGGGGGTGCCCACCCGCTGGCCTCCGCGGCCTCTCGGGGGTCTTCCCCTTGCCCTTCCTCCGTCGACGGGCGGTGGTGCCACCGCTCCCACTGCTGCCCGTGTCGGCCTCATCCAGCGGGATCCTGGAGGAGGCGTCCCCTTCGAAAAGCTTTCTGAGTGTCTATTTTTTTTCGGACGCCAGATTGTGTCATGGCCGAGGCAAGGATCACAGAATCCTTTTGAAGGATATTTGGGGGTTTGAGGTGTGCATGCCGAAGGGAAGCTTCGAGGTCGCCCCCTCCCCCCAAATATCCTTCATTATCACCACTTTTGGTTGGGCCAATACTAAGATAGAAATGCCTGTGTGCTTAGAGCACCTCTAATACAACTAAAGTATACCCTAAAGCATTCGAAAAGCACTTTTTCTTACTACGAAGGGCCGAAATGGTCTCAGGGCGCTTCCACTTCTGAATTGCAAGGACCTTCCCTGGACTCGGCTGGCGAGTCCCATTTTGTAGCAAACTGCCACAGAATTTGACACTGTCCAGGAATAATTTACCCTTCTTGGGACCGCACATGAGCTGATTTTTGTCCAGAATGTCGAGGACCATGTTCAGCTGTTTCTCATGCAGGTCCGAAACCTCCTGTAGTAAGAAACAGTCACTGCCATGTCTTTCTTGGAGGGCTTGATCCAGGCCAAGCCCCCCTCAAAACCCTTTTGTTGATGCTAAGACAAACTTAAGTGTTTTTATCTCTCTTTTGTTGCCTAAAGTACACTTTCTCAAAGTAACTAGGGTTGTGACCCTAGCCCCCCATGAAGTTCACGCCTACCACTCAACTGAGCGGAGGTACCTTCCTTCATGGAGGATATACCGAAAGGAAATAGGCATTTCATGCTTTAGGCCTTGGAGGTTAAGCCTAGTGGTCTCCCACCCCAAGACCCCCATACTCAATTGTTTCTACCACTTATTGTGGTCCTACTTTGTAACTCTTTCTGAATTCAGTTGCTTGGCCAAGTCATTTTCTGTGTGGTCCTGACATCTATGCCCCACATTCCTAACCAGCACCATTTCACCAAAAAGAGGGCACATGAAGTGCCTAATGCTATCTCTGAGGCAAGAGTCAGACCAATTTTCATATAAAATTATTTGTGATTGAATCTTTGTGTATCATCCTGCTTTGTCTATCTGCAGCCCTTCTGTGTTACACTGGATTCCAAAGCCAATCATTGATTTGAAGGTCCCTACCAGGACCGGCCCCTGCTGTGCCCCTTCCGCCTGTTACCCCTGCTGACTTGCTCCTGATCAGGGATTGCATTCCTCAAAATCCAGGGTCCAAAGTCCAAAAATATAGAAAATAAAATCCTCCTTCAACCCTGAACAGCAACCAGATCCCACAAATACAGCAATAACCCAATCCACAATCCAATCCACGCTGCGGGCTTCCGTTCAGCACACCGGTCGTCCCACGGTGGCGGGCATGTACAAGAATTGCACCAAAGAGGAAAGCCCTGAAAGTGGCATATGAACACAAATAAATCAAAGTTGGGGAAAGATGGAAACGTACACAATCACAGCCATAGACCCCTCATTCCCTGGACTCAAGACCTTCCCTTGACTCGCCAACATGATGCCCTGAACCCAGTCAAATAGGATGGCTAAATGCCATGTGTCAAAAGTCACTACATAAACCCCGAAAATGTGTTCACTCCCAAGCCTCTAAATCCTAGCCAAATGGGGGAGGTGGCGTGTCATGGCCTAGAGTGGCACTCAGGACCATGCCCTACACTGACATAACCTTGGTTGGGCTTGGTGTTGATTGGGCTTGGTGAACTGCCCCATTAGGATGACCTCACAACATGGCAAAATCAGGCAAATCACACCATAATGCCCAAAATCAATTATATACTCAACAATGCACATGGCAAATGTTCAAATGCTCCATGCATGTGTCAAACCGGAAAGTAGCATACAAGGGTGATATAGACTCAAGGTCCATGCCCATGAATATCCCATCATTGGCCCTGAAGCCCCTCCAGTTATGTACATGACATGCTTCACAAGTCAGCTCATGATTTTGAGACCTAATTTTGTGAGGCCTCGTGTGCCAAGCCAAAGTGACCACGTGATCTGGCATATGGTGAGGTGCAACACCGAAGCATATGCCAACATTTAAGCAACATACCATAGTTCGAGAATCTCTTGGCACTTTGATGTTAGCCGACCAGTTGAGCACATAAAACACAAAAATGAGCACAAAATGAGGTCAAAAAAATGCAAATAATGCCAAATTCAAGATAATTACAATAGTACATAACTTCGCTCACCCATGGTATCAACATATGATTCAAAACACAATGGCTTGGGACCATTAGCCAACAATCCCCCCACTTGGATCCCCACATAGACGCATAGGGACACCTTCGAACCTCTTCCCAACACGCACCACGAAAATGGGAAAATTGATAATGGCGCTTGTGGGTCGCTCCGTAAGCCCTCCCACATGCACTATATGAGCGGTAGACTTAGTCTAGCGCTATGGAGTTCACCATTGGGACATGGGCAAAGCCCTTGCCACGTATGACTCCATATATCTTCCTACAAACGGAGATATATAACATGGGCGTGAGCATATCGAAGCACATACCATGCATATGACACATACCCTCAAAAAGTGGCTCCCACCATGATATGCCATGACCCTCCATGGACATAACTTCACGTTAAAAATACGTAGGAACCCAAGGAAAGTTGCTATGCAACCCCAACACTCATGCGGTACACTCGAAAGTCGCAATAAAATATTCGGATGCACGGTCCAAGAGTTATGTATCACTTTTTACCCTGTTGACTGTTCTCCCTTGCTATACCGGGCATTCGTACACACCAAAGGCGTTTGATGCTTCCATAATTAGGTTGAGACCAAGGCGGTTCCAACCCAATTCTCGAGATTGATATTCCTCGCCGTGAGCCGGAGATATGACCTTTCAAAGTGGTCTCACGAATCACTTTTGTTTCGACTATATCTCCAAGAAAAATGAGGGATATAACAAAAGGAAGGTTGATTCGTGATCTGGGAAGAATGTCGGACCACTCGAATTCGTCATATCAAGTGCGGCGATGTCGAAGTCGAAAATCCGATTCTGAAAGTCTGAAAAAATCAGATTAATTTGGCCAGTGTATAATATGAAAATTGCGGAAGCAACGAACCCTTTACTGATGAAATCTGACCCTTCATCGGGGTTTCCGCCAAAATATCTGTAAATAACAGTTAACCAATCGGTTACCGCAAAATCACGAGCCAACTGACAGTCACCGATACATTGACAATCAGAACGAAAGGCGGAAAAATTACGGAAACTGTATGATAAAAAAACCCTGTTGATTCCTGATATTCTGATATATAAATCTCAGCTGGCGGCGCCTCGGTACTGAATGTGGCCGCTCATAGCCGGAATGGCCAAACCTATCACACTATCACATCGGGTTAGGCCAGGTGGATGGGAGAGTATGATATCAGCCAATGGCAGCTTGCTGGCACATAGATACACACCCCAAGTGACCCAAGGATGGCCACGGGGGTTCGAACGGGCTTCACCCCCCTTCTCGGAGCGTTGTTACCGCTCAGAAGTCATTGAAGAGAGGACGGGAGGACCCCAATGGGCTCCAACCCCCCCCCCCCCATGTCCCAAGGACACATGGAGTCCCAACACGTCGTAGGCGTCCCCCACACCCCAAGGGAGGGGTGAGAACACTCATAATCGGTGCCCTACGCCATATCCCGTCTCCTCGTGATCTACAACATGGACCAAGGGGATCAAAGATAGAGAAACGTCGTCGGTCGACCTAAATAAGTATACCACAGTGAAATATATATGTGGAGATCGAGTGAAGGGGGTATATGGCCAATGAAGGCCCCAAAATCCCCGGATGAACGCCCTCACCCATCTCCCAAGCACAAAAACAAACAAAAATGCCAAGGGGGATCCATTACGGTGCTACTGCAGCCACCAAATGGACCAACACGTCCTTGACATCCAAAGAAACGTTCTTTTTCTTCAGATAGTCCATCCACACCGTGGTGTACCTCGGCACAAAGCTGCTCGGAGGCTCCTACGAGTCCCTGGATGCGGCAAATCCCTTCCAACGGACTTCATAAAGCCTCCCCCCAGGCGCCCCGGGTCCGGCTTGTCCGCCAGGATCCTCTCGGCGGTGAAGTCGTCGTCCTCACCCTCGTTGTCCGAGTCCACATCGCCGGCCGTGAACTCGAAGGTGACGGGACGTCCGCTGGGGTCCGGTGCTCGGGGACGAAGCTGGGTATGATCGCGGTCCAGGATCTTGTTATCCCCCACACTAACCGCATACACATCCTGCCCGACCTTCCGCATGATTACCCCCGGCACATACCAAGACGCCTGCCGATGCCTGGACAGGATATCCTTGTGGTGCCGCTCCACCCACACGGTGTCTTGGAGAGCATATTTCTGGACCTTTCCCGGCTTGAAGTACTTGGCCCTCTTCTCATGCTCGTCCTGAAGTGCCTTGCACACCTTGGCCGCCGTGTCGTCCGCCTCAGCCATCATAGCGCTCGCATCCCGGGCCACTTTGCCATGGTTCAACCACGGGAGAGTGCGTGACACTCGATCCCGTAGGAACAGGATACGATGGGGCGACAGTCCAGTGGGTCCCGGAAGGTCATGGTACGCCTGGAGTACTCTTCACAGCGAATTGTACCAATTCCGGCCCGGTTCGTCGATGTGCAGCTGGCGGAACTTTTCGAACATCTGCCGCCCGGCCACCTCAGCCCGGCCATTCGACCGGCTGTGGTACGCCACGGTCTTGGCGTGCCGAATCCCCATGTGCTTGCACATCGTCTTGAACCACGTCCCCACGAACTGACTGCCCCGATTGCTACAGATGACAGCTGGGACATCAAAAATCGTTAGCCAATGCCTGATCATGGCATTAGCGACGGTCTTGGCCTGCAGCCCCACTCCATGCTTGTCCTTCTTGTCCTTCTTCTTGGACTTCTTGCCCGGGACCGCCACGATATACCCGCTGTGCCTGTCCACCGCCAGGATGACACAGTCGTAGGTCTCTCCTTCCACGGTGACCTCGGGCATGGCGAACACATCCATGGCCACGGACCGCATAGGGGCCTCCGGTATAGCCGTATACAGCGGGTTGCCCGCTGTGGAGTGGTCGGGGCTCTTCGTGGCCCAACACACGGCGCAGTCGCTGCAGTACTTGTCCAGGAGGGCGTAGTACCCCGGTGGGAACTTGAAGCGCCACTCCAGGTCCTGCTGCATCTTGTCCCGACCAGGATGCATGAGCTGGGCGTTATGCCAGTGGTCAATGAGCTCCTCCATTCGGTTCTCAGGGACCAATAGCTTGTCCTTGAGGAACAGTTTGTCCCCATCCTCGGTCAAGCCCTCAGGCCATTCGTCGTCCCACGGGGCGCTCACGGCGTTCCAGTACTTGCTCAAGTGCTCGGATGACGCATATTCATCCAACCAGTCCTCTGTGAGCACCGACCTGACTAGCTCTACAGGGGCCACCATCCATAGCTCGAGGGTTTCCTCTCGAATAGCTTGGACGCGGGCACCCCGGAACTTGGCCAGGTCCGTACGGTTTGCCATCACCACAAAGCACTTGACCCCCTCTTGCTCCAAGGCCTTCTCCATCTTGATGATGCGCTTGGCCTCCTCGGTCTCCTCGGCGTCTCCATGGCTGGATATGTCCATCCAAGCCTGGCCCGCGGGGTAGGCCCACCGACTGAGGCAATCTGCCACAGTGTTGTCCTTCCCCAGGACGTATACGACGCTGAGATCGAACTTGGCGAACGTCTCATGCCATCGGGCCATCCTTGCCGCCAGTCCCCAGGGGGTGTTGATGTGCTCCTTGTGTCAGCTCTGCAAGGACTGATGGTCCGTACATACCACCACCGGTTGCAATCGGATGTGGCCAGACCACTTCCTGAGCGCACAGACAATGGCGTACGTCTCCTTCTCCCTCGCGGTCCAGATTCGACGTTGGCCCTCGGCCAGGATCCTGCTCCAGAACGCCACGGGTACGTGCGACCCGTCATTCCGGACCTGCTCGAGGACTGCACCTACAGCATAGTCCGAGGCGTCCGTCCGTAGCACGAATCCCTTGTCCGGGTCCACCAGGAATAGCCCCAGCTGCCCCAGGAGTCGCTCCTTCAGGCAACTGAACGCATCCTTGGCCTCAGGGGTCCCGGCAAGCTTCTTCTTGCTCCCCTTCCGGCCATCGAACTTCCCCACCTGCAGCATCTTGTGCAGCGGCCCCGACAGTTCTGCATACATCCGGACATACCCCGAATAGTAATTGCAGAACCCCATGAAGGACCGGAGTTCGCTGATGGTCTGGGGCTTCTCCCAGTGGTGCAGGGACGCCAGCTTCCCAGGCATGGGACGGCGTTGCCCGTGACCAACCACGTGACCCGCGAACTCCACTTCCTTCACGAAGAGTGAGGCTTTGGTGGGCTTGCACACCATGTTGTGCTTGTCCAGCTCACTGAGCACTCGGCGCAGATCCTTCTCATGCGCTTCGATGAGGTCATCCTCCGTCATGTTCTCCGTGCCGGACCCGATGATGATGTCATCCACGAAGGGATCGGCACAGTCCCGGACAGGACCGACCAGGTCCTCCATCATGCGCTGGAAAGCGGCGTTGCCATTCTTGGCCCCCTATGGCACCACGTTCCACTGCATGGGCCCCAGCGGCGTCGACATCGCTGTACAGGGCCTGGAGTCCGGGTGTAGCGGCATCTGGTGATAGACGTGTTTCAGGTCTAACACCGTGAAGATCCGCTTTTTCTGTTGTTTTTGGAGGATGGTGTCGATCAGAGGAAGCGAGTACGAGTCGTGCTCGGTTTGCTCGTTCAAACCCCTGTAATCCACCACCAACCTCCACTCGCCCTTCTCCTTCTTAGGCACGATGAAGGCTGGGCTGGCCCATTCACTGTCGGAGGGTTCCATCCATCCCCGCTCAATGAACTCGGCCAATAGCTTCTTCATGGCCTCGGCCCGATCGCCCTGAAGTTGGTACTCCCGATGACCATAGATCCTGGGGTTCCGCTTCAGCTTGATCCTCGCTGTGCCAAACCTCCCACGATCAGGAGGGTTCTTGTTGGCGACGCCACTGAATAGCCGCGGATAGGCATTGATCAACCTCTCCTTCAGCTCGGCGACCTTCGGGTTCTCCTGGGCCTCCTCAGCCGCTTGCTTCGGTATCGATACAACCGACCGCACTGCGGTATAGGCCTCTTCCGGGTCCCAGTCCGACTTCTTCTCGTCCAATATGCTGTCTTCATCGTCGTGGGGAGCTCTTCCCACCGAAAATCTTCGGAAATTTGCAGCATCGGGCTGGTTCTTGTCGCTCTCGGCCCCCATTCTTGGAAAATCCCACGTCGGCGGGTCCGACCCAACCGGACCATGGTATTGGTCCGCGATGTGATCCATGACCCTCGCCACGAACTCATCCTTCTCGTACTTGCCGGTGACCAACATCTTGTCATCCAACCAATGCGGAGATGTGACCATGGCCCGCCTCTTCTTGGCTGCCACACGGTCGTGCATCCCCATTCGCATGTAGTTGATGACGTCGCCGATCTCGGCGTGGGATAGGACGTCAGTGCCATCAATTGGCTGATCCGTCCCCTCCTTGGGCTCAAGCATGACCTTCATGGGCACCACTTCCACCCTACAGATGAATGCTTCATCACCCGTGGGTTGGGCTTGCGCCCCATCCACCAGGAAAGCCTTGGTACCCCACGCTTGACCCGGGGAGGGCATTGATACCCCCCTGGCGTCGATGAACAGCTCCTCCTCTGGCCCGAATGACATCTCGTTCAGGGTGATGGAGTCCAGCGTCGACTTGAGACCTTCCAGCAGACATGGGGTGGATCCTATGCCGGTTATGACCAGGACCCCCTTAGCCCTATCCGCGACAATTTTTTCCACCCTACGTCTCGTATTGTCCAGGGAGCCATGCCAATACATGGGCCCCCACTCCTTCAAACCCCAATGCTTGTGCCAGGCTGAGTCTCCCCGATGCCAATGCCTCCTACACTTCCGCAAAAATGGGTATCCCGGGAAGCGAAGACGTCCATCTTGGGCGCTTCTGCTCCCAGCGTCCGGATCATCCTGTCATACACCTGCGGCGCCATTCCATACTCCGTCAGTTGAACTCCGCGGTCTCCTCTGGACTTGGCACCCACAGCTTGCACCGCTTGGACGATCCGCTCCTCTTCCTCAGCATTCCATTGGGATGATCAGCATGCATAGTCCGTGGACAGCCATGTGAGGCATTCGTCATCCTCCCGGACCAGCGTTGCACGATAGAAAAGGGCTCCGATGGCGTTTGCCACCATGAAGTCATACCCCATGATCATATCCCAATCTGTAATGTCGGCCACATAGAAGTTCCCGGATAGAGTGCTTCTCTTCGCCAAATCAGGGCGGTTCAAGCGCTCATGCTCCCACAATTCCATACTGATAGTGGGCTCATGGGTGCCACCACCCATAATCTCTCCGTTGGCGACCTTCAGGCGGACCGGTCTCCGGCTGGCTGCAGGAGTTCCTCCTTGAACAACCCTCTCCGGACCAGGCTCACCTGGGCACCCGTATCCACCAACACATCCACCACCTTCTCCTCTCGTCCGCACCGTACTCGCACTTTCAAGTGCAACTGCCGCTCGTCACCATGAGGCGTATGGACGACTCTCACGGCATGCAACTCTAGCACATCCGGGTGCATCGGGACTTCGAGGGTATGGTCACGGATGGTGTAGATCTTGGGCTGGTCCTGCCCATCCACGGGGCTCTCCGTGGTCGCTTCTTCCTTCTTGCCATGTCCCTTGCCCACATGTACTTCCCTTGGCAGGGCGCTCCAGGGGTTGGGAGTGGCGAAACTCAGTCGTTTTGGCTCTTCTGGAGCCCTCTTCGGCACCCGATGTGCCTCGGATTCCTCAGGGATTCCACTGATTTTTGCAGGAGAGACCTCCGAGGTCCCACTCCCGTGGGGGCTTCTCTAGACTTGGCTTCCCGCAGCCCCTTCCGGCTGCGATCCGCCAGGACTTTGTCCACCACGTTGCTGGGCTTTGAGTTCCTCCAACGTCCTCAACATTTCCTCAGCAACCTCCTCAATCGACCTCACTCGTCGGTCTTGGCCAGGTCCGTCACCATAGCCTCTTCCTCCGCCTCTCCCTTGGCCTTTGCCTCGGCCTTTTCCCCCGTCTCCGCCCTTCGCCTTCCAATCGGCAATCCGCTGCTCCTTGGGCTTCTTCTCGGGGTGGGCGGCGAAGTAGGCCTTCTTGTCCGCC
Source organism: Eutreptiella sp. 'Long Island Sound 2002' (assembly GCA_964036045.1). Taxonomy (NCBI): domain Eukaryota; phylum Euglenozoa; class Euglenophyceae; order Eutreptiales; family Eutreptiaceae; genus Eutreptiella; species Eutreptiella sp. 'Long Island Sound 2002'. The sequence continues at coordinate 7,321,211 of OZ038384.1, read as the reverse complement.
TCATACACCTCGCACTGACAGTGGTTGTGTGCATGGTTGTTTCCCTTGCCATAACAGACCCAGCACCCGTCGTGCTGAGATCTGTACTCCCGGAACGAGAGCGGTGGGTTCCCGATCCTCCTTGGCTCTTTGCCCTTCTTGGGTCCCATCCGGCTCCATCTGGACCGATCCTGCGCATGGTCCCTCACGTTGTGCGCCACAAACGCGAAGAAATGGGCCTCCTCGTGATCCTCCCGGGACCCGGTCCAGTGGTCTTGGCCACATCCACTACCATCCTCCGCGTTTTTGGCCGTGTCCCCCTGGATCTCCCGATGATGGCGGTCTTCTCGGTGGCCTCGTTGTCCATGACCTTGTCGATCCTGCACGTGGGCCTCGTTCTTCGCATTGAGCTTCAACTCCACCGTGATGTACTTCACGATCTCGTCCAGGCTCATGCGGGCGAAGATGACCTGCATCCTCAGTGGCTCTCCACGGCTCCAGTCCGCGTTGTTGAGGTGCAGCAACCTTTGCCCCATGGTGTCTCCAAATACCTCCACATACACGGAGTTCTTCAGTCCCAACATCTGGTTGGGCTCGCCCAGGTTCCTCCTGAAGAACTCCATGATACCCGCATGGGTATCCTCCGCCGCCATGATCCTCACCGCCACCCGCTTCTTGGCTCGCTTCTTTTCCTCGTCCTCCACCTTCTTCTTCCAGTGGCCGGGCAGGACGTCCTTCAGCAGGTGACGGATCTCGCTGGACTCGTTCCAGTCCTCAACCAGCTTGAGGCTCCGTCGGTACTTCCGCAGATACCGGTTCCACTCCCGGACCCGCAACTCACCGCGGTCCAGCGGCAGCGGGATGGACCACAAGTCCTCCAGCTTCTGGTTGGGAGCGTCCACCCGCTCCTCATCCTCCAACCACTGGAGGCAGGCCTGCTCCGTACGGATCAGTCCTTCCCGGATCTGATCCCGCAGCTCCTCCTTCAGGTCCTGCGCCAGCCGGTGTGGGAATGTCCGGCATACCCACTTGTCCCGCGGCGCTCCCCGCATCTCACCGACGACCTCCTCGGCAAAGTCCTCCCAATCCAGGATGAAGTCATCCAGGTTGGAGGGGTTGCCATGGTAGTAGGGGATTTTGATTCCCCTGAGGTCGTCAATCCTGATGGCGTCTCCGTCGTCCCCAGCCACCACTCCACCGAGACGGATACCACCTGTGGCCGGGGGGTGTGAGTACACTCCCCGTACATCCCTCTCCTCCATGGAGTGCTGTCCAGTTGGGCCTGAATCCATGGGGTTTGGAATGCGGGAAGGACTCGCTCCACCGGCTGTCCATATCGCCGATTGAGGGTCCTTCACCCAAAGGTTTCCGCCTGGGTGGCCTCGACCATGTCCGTCGGCGCTTCCCATGGTTCGTCCCTGCATGGTCTGGCTCTGGATCTCCTCTTCCGCATAAACTGCATGGGCAGCCGTAGTGGTCCCTGGATCCTGGGTGGCTGCTTAGGACATCAGTACCGTCAGGCTCCTCGGGTCCGTGGTTGCGTGCCCTTCCCGCATGGACCCAGCCGGTGCCGTGTGTTCCCCGAGCATTGTGGATTCGCTGAACATGGGAACAAACGGCAGCGCACCCGGGTCAACATGCGGAGGCGCGTAGGGTGCCTCTGCCGGGCCGCCCATGGGCTTATCCATGGCACTCCGGAGGGTCTTACCCCGCTCCACCAGCTCTGCCACTGCTGGCTTTGCCGGGAGCTCCGGACCCGAGGTGAGGGGCTGTTGCTGCTCTAGCCTTTTCAGGCGTCCCGACATGTCCTCCACTAGGTGGAGGATGCTGTCCACCACTCGCTGCTGCTTCTGCAGGGCCAGCTACAGATTCTCCTGGTACCGGTCCCGTTCCGCTCGCAGCTCCGCCATGTCTCTCTCTGCGGCCGACTGGTCATCCAGGATCCCGGCGACGTCCTCCTCTAGGCCGTCCTTCGCATTGTCCAGGCTGTCGAGGCGATGCACGATGGCGTCCATTCCCATCTTTGGGTACTTGCCCATGAGGAAGGACACGTGCTCGCAGTGGCACTCAGCGTGCTTTCCACCTGATCCGGCGCATCCCGCGGTTCCCGGCGCCTTGGACTCCTCCGCCATTGGTGTGTCGCCCATGCTATCCCGCGTTGGCTCCGTGTGCCGGGCCACAGGCGCTGTTCTGGCTCTGGCGGGCCTCACCAACGCCTCAGCGTCATGCTCCAGGCTGGGTTCTGGAGCCGTGTTCGCCCTTGTGGGCGGCCTGGCCGTCTCCTCCGACTCCGAAGGTTGCTCATAGGCTGTCCGATAGCCCTCAGAGTGCCCCTCTGAGTCCCACAGACTGACCGGGCTGGGGTCCGTATCCATAGCCCCGGCGTCCCCTGCCGCGGGCTTGGGTGACCCGCGCTTCCGGTAATGCCGGGCCCGTCCACCACTGCTGCCTGAATGGCAGGTCTCCTCAGAGTCCTCCGCGGCGGAGCGGAGGTTGCATGCCTTTCGGCAGCGACGCTCACACATGGAGACCAGGTCCTCCATGTCAAGTCCTCCTCTTCCCGAACGTCGTACTTCTCTTCGGGCTTCCACTTCCGGCATGGTCTCCACCGAGTTCACAATACGCACCCGGGGCGTACTTGGGCAGGGCTCATAGGGGCCCAGTTCCCCGGGTGGGCGGTAGGTAGGGGCAGCAGGTACGCCTCTGCTACCATAAAGAAGGTCCCTACCAGGACCGGCCCCTGCTGTGCCCCTTCCGCCTGTTACCCCTGCTGACTTGCTCCTGATCAGCGATTGCATTCCTCAAAATCCAGGGTCCAAAGTCCAAAAATATAGAAAATAAAATCCTCCTTCAACCCTAAACAGCAACCAGATCCCACAAATACAGCAATAACCCAATCCACAATCCGATCCACGCTGCGGGCTTCCGTTCAGCACACCGGTCGTCCCACGGTAGCGGGCATGTACAAGAATTGCACCAAAGAAGAAAGCCCTGAAAGTGGCATATGAACACAAATAAATCAAAGTTGGGGAAAGATGGAAACGTACACAATCACAGCCATAGACCCCTCATTCCCTGGACTCAAGACCTTCCCTTGACTCGCCAACATGATGCCCTGAACCCAGTCAAATAGGATGGCTAAATGCCATGTGTCAAAAGTCACTACATAAACCCCTAAAATGTGTTCACTCCTAAGCCTCTAAATCCTAGCCCAATGGGGGAGGTGGCGTGTCATGGCCTAGAGTGGCACTCAGGACCATGCCCTACACGGACATAACCTTGGTTGGGCTTAGAGTCGATTGGGCTCGGAGAACTGCCCCATGAAGATGACCTCACAACATGGCAAAATCAGGCAAATCACACCATTATGCCCAAAATCAATTATATACTCAAAAATGCATATGGCAAATGTTCAAATGCTCCATGCATGTGTCAAACCGGAAAGTAGTATACAAGGGTGATATAGACTTAAGGTTCATGCCCATGAATATCCCATCATTGGCTCCGAAACCCCTCCAGATATATACATACAACGCTTCACAAGTCAGCTCATGATTTTGAGACCTGATTTTGTGAGGCCTCGTGTGCCAAGCCAAAGTGACCACGTGATCTGGCATATGGTGAGGTGCAACACCGAAGCATATGCCAACATATAGGCAACATACCATAGTTCACGAATTTCTTGGCACTTTGATGTTAGCCAACCAGTTGAGCACATAAAACACAAAAATGAGCATTAAATGAGGTCAAAAAAATGCAAATAATGCCAAATTCAAAATTATTACAATAGTATATAACTTCGCTCACCCATGGTATCAACATATGATTCAAAGCACAATTGCCTCAGACCATTTGCCAACAATCCCCCCACTTGGATCCCCACATGGACGCATAGGGACACCTTCAAACCTCCTCCCAACACGCACCACGAAAATGGGAAAATTGATAATGGCGCTCCTGGGTCGCTCCGTAAGCCCTCCCACATGCACTATATGAGCGGTAGACTTAGTCTAGCGCTATGGAGTTCACCATAGGGACATGGGCGAAGCCCTTGCCACGTATGACTCCATATATCTTCCTACAAACGGAGATATATAACATGGGCGTGAGCATATCGAAGCACATACCATGCATATGACACATATCCTCAAAAAGTAGCTCCCACCATGATATGCCATGACCCTCCATGGACATAACTTCACGTTAAAAATACGTAGGAACCCAAGGAAAGTTGCTATGCAACCCCAACACTCATGCGGCACACTCGAAAGTCGCAATAAAATATTCGGTTGCACGGTCCAAGAGTTATGTATCACTTTTTACCCTGTTGACTGTTCTCCCTTGCTATACCGGGCATTCGTACACACCAAAGGCGTTTGATGCTTCCTAAATTAAGTTGAGACCAAGGCAGTCCCAACCCAATTCTCGAAATTGATATTCCTCGCCGTGAGCCGGAGATATGACCTTTCAAAGTGGTCGCACGAATCACTTTTGTTTCGACTATATCTCCAAGAAAAATGAGGGATATAACAAAAGGAAGGTTGATTCATGATCGGGGAAAAATGTCTGACCACTCGAGATTCGTCATATCAAGTGTGGCGATGTCGAAGGTGAAAATCCGATTCTGAAAGTCTGAAAAAATCGGATTAATTTTGCCAGTGTATAATATGAAAATTGCGGAAGCAACGAACCCTTTACTGATGAAATCTGACCCCTCATCGGGGTTTCCGCCAAAATATCTGTAAATAACAGTTAACCAATCGGTTACCGCAAAATCGCGAGCCAACTGACAGTCACCGATACATTGACAATCAGAACGAAAGGCGGAAAAATTACGGAAACTGTATGATAAAAAAACCCTGTTGATTCCTGATATTCTGATATATAAATCTCAGCTGGCGGCGCCTCGGTACTGAACATGGCCGCTCATAGCCGGAATGGCCAAACCTATCACACTATCACATCGGGTTGGGCCAGGTGGATGGGAGAGTATGATATCAGCCAATGGCGGCTGGCCGGCACATAGATACACACCCCAAGTGACCCAAAGATGGCCACGGGGGTCCGAACCGGCTTCACCACATCCTGTTCTTGCTCTACTTGCTGCTTTGGTTTGGGTTTCCAACTACAAAACCTGCAGGATTTCATCAAAATATCTAGGGCATAAATCAAGGACATCTTTCCGGTAGCAGAGACAGTCCCTTGTGACCTTTTGAACCAACCCTGAGAAGAAGTGCAGCAGACAGAGCTCAACAACAAGTTCATCATGTCCAAGCCAAGCGTCAGGACCTGGCCCATCAGAACTGTCCAAGTGCAAATGGGCAGCATGGCCCACCCTATGAGTGAACCACCTTACCGAGCTCCACAACATCTCAGTGGCGCATCTGGGTCCCAAGGAGATCCAGAACGCAGAAGGGCGGAAGAAAACAAAGGCCTTACCACCGAGGCCTTAGCGGCCCACGGTGGAGACAGCTTCAGTCATCTCCACAGACGTGTAGCAGCCTCACTATCCAGATCCAACTGTCCAGCTTCATCCTCAACAGCGATTGAAGGCCCTGAGGAGTATGAGGAACTGAGGAAGAAAATGGATGAATACATCCTCCATGAGGAGTACTACAAATCCATTCGTGGAGAAGATGGAGAGGAGCCATTGGCAGTACATGGATCCAGACCACGTACAGACCTAGGGTCCTACGCGCGCTCTGGCCCGCCGTCCGACAGAGCCGAGACAGCATCCCTGCCAAGACGACCAAGACCTGAGTATCCAAGAGTATGTTGTCCAACCCCAAGGGCTCCCGAAGTGGGCCCCACTCGAGTTGAGGAACAACATCATCCAAGGCCAACCTACGGTGCCCTGGATCATACGGCCAAGCTGTTGGGCAGACTCCTGTCTGGATCAGAAGATCCAGATGTGACGGCCCTATCGGAGGCCATTAAGGCTAAACTGGGTATTGCAGAACCCTTACCCAAGCCAGAGTTGCCCTCTCTCTCTCAAGGACTGAGTACCCTGGCCGAAGATCTCAAGACATCAAGGGTCTCAAGGCTGTTGCCTAAGGTCACCTGCCCCAGCCCCTTTCACCCCCGTGCCAGGACTGTGCCCATGGCTGAACTACAGGACGTGCCTGTCACAGAGATTGAGAAAAGAGGGCTGTCAGCCCTGGCACCTCTTGCCGGCGTGTTGCCTTCAGGCCTAACTCCGGGGGGTGGGAAGACGGGCAGACCTATTGCCCAGGCGAACATCCAGCTGGAACTGCGGGAGTTCGACCCCAAAAATCTGCCCGAATGGGCAGAAGAATTTGCAGAGTTCCTTTTGTTGACTGGCCAATCCCATGTGGATGTGGCCACCAAATGCTCACTGCTGAAACGCTCATGCAAAAACAAATTTTTGCAAAAACAGCTGAAACAGATTGTGAAAACCTGTTCTACCTGGGCAGAGGTACTCCTGAGGTTGGAGAAAACATTCCCAGTCTATGAGACTGACCTCAGCATACGCACACAGATCGAGGAGCTACCTATGCTCCCTGAGTTTCCATCCGCTGCGCGAATTTCTGAATATGTTTGCGACTTGGAGTACCTGTTTTCGAGGATGAACGTGGGCTCCTACGGAGCCACTGAGCCCCACCTGTGGCTCATGAGTAAGATCCCCCAACGTACGTGGGATGATTACCGCTCCACCTCTGAGAGGAAGAGCAGGACCCACTCGTACGATGAACTGGTGGACCTCTTGATTGAGCTAGCTCTTGAGAGAGAGAATGACTCCCACATGGAGAAATTCCTCAAGAAGCATTCGGGTCGAGGTGGTACCCCTACCCCCGAACATGGCGAAGGGAAAGGGCCTAAAAATCCCACTAATATCAACCAGGGAGGTGGTAAAGGGAGGGGTAACCTACGTGCCATGAATGAGGTTAAACCTGATGCAGGTACGGCCCCCCTGTTCTGCTGCAAACCTGTCAATGACAAGGGGGGACCTTGTCATGCCTCTGACTGCGATCTCCGCAGTGACTGTATGCTGCAGATGAAACGTCAGCAGCATACCAAAGATGGGAAACCTGTGACCCATCAGGACCATTTCAGGTGTACCATCACCTGTGGTTACTGTGGCAAACGTCGTCACTACGAGGACGAATGCCACATCAAGAAACGCGAGAGTGACAAACTCAAGCGTCAGGAGGCAGAACGCCAGAAGACCCAAACGCCCGCCAGAAATCCCCCGAATGGGGATAAAGGTGGTAAGGGAGGTGGCAAGGGGGGTGGCAAGAATGGACCCCCTAACCCCCAGAGGCGCTCATCAGCGCCCGTTGCTACACCCACTCCTGCTGCTACAGCCGCTCCTCCCGCAGGTGACCCCAAGAAGCGCCCCCAAGGGGATAACGCTACCCCTGAGGGGAATAATTCCAAGAAGAGGCGCTTGGCCTGGATGGCCAAGTCCCTCATTGCTGGCGGGGTGGATGTCAAGTTCCCTGATGAGCAGTAGGGGGGCGGCTCCAAAGAGGAGGACTTGGTTTTCTGGATCCTCGTGAAAATCGGGGATCAGGTTTTTCGAGCGGTGCTTGACACCGGTGCAACACTTTCCATAGTGGCCCGGCGCCTGCTAAAGACTTTCAAGAAAACTAAGACCGTGGCCATAAGAGTAGGGGATGGGCGTACCATCCAATCCTTGAGGGGGGTCGATGTGACTATATGTCTGGGCGACGAAACCATGACCCAACACCGCAGAGTGCTGGACACCGACGCCTTTGACATTGTCATTGGCACCGACTTCCTACGAAGAAACCCCCAGGTAAAAATGCTGTCCCTCCAGCGCCCCTATTCTTTGCACTGCGACTTTGGCAGTGGGCTATTCTCCGTACCTTTGGAGCTGTCAGGACGAAAAGATTCTGGGCTGCGCTACGCATCCAAGACTAACTATCGTACTGAAAACTACCAATTGGCCCGTCACGTTCTTGGAAATGGACTGGCGGCCCTTCAGGTAAACCTGGATGAGATCCAGGTGGAATTGTTTGCGAGCCAACAACAGCACATCATGCAGTTGTACTGCTCGAAACAACTGAACAATGCTTTCCGTTTCTTCTGGAAAGCTATGGGCCTAGCATATGCTAACCCTCCCTTCTCCCTGCTCGCGAAGGTTCTAACCAAAATCGCTTATGAGGGAGGAAGGGTTGTTATGTGCACCCCTGACTGGGGCTGCTCTGGTGAACATGCTTACTGGCGCCGTATGCTAGATCGAATGACCGTGGGAAGAATGCAACTCCCCGACGGCCCCATCTATGTGCCTGAGGACTCAGACACAGCTATGCAGGCCCCTGAGTGGGCCAGTTTCCTGTCCATCGTCGATGGATCTCTCAATCCCGTACCCCTGTGTGACCTAGACCAGGTGCTACTGAAAGAGGTCATGGCCGAAAATCGTGGCCTGACCCTTTATGATCTCAAAAATCGATCTGCTGAGCACCTATCTGCCACACTTACAGGGTGTGAGTCTCCCGATGACTACCTGGAACCTGGAGCTGTAAAGGAGGATGCTGACGACCAACTGTCTGAGATCGCCAGCACTATTCCTTCTGTTGATCCCAGCTGTGTTGACCTAAAACATAGTGCCTTCCTAGCCCAGCTGTTGCTGAAGGAGGTAGATCTAGAGTCAACCTCTGAACCCGCTTCCCCTGTTGGGAAGCCAGTGCTACACATGCAGCCTATGCACACAGGTGAACCCGTGGCCCTGAGTGCTGATGCTCTGGCGCGGCCTGCTGCTAATAACATGCCATTGTCTGAGCATGACACTCAGGAACTCCGGCGGCTGTTGTACCTGAAGGCCGAAGGTATTGAGCGCCAAGAGCGGCTGCAATACCTCAGACAGACTTGGAAGTACTCCATCTGGTCTGAGGAGGACGATGAGTCCTATACGCTGCCTGATCCTGATATACCTCTAGTGTATTCTCTGCACTATGGGCAGCAATGTCCCCCTGAGTGGGACGATGGTTCTGTGCCTGCCGAAACATCTGATCGGCAGAAAAAGAAAGAACATGGAAAAAGCAACCTCCATGCTGAGGAGGCTTTCCTTCAGAAACTTGAGAGTCTTAACCTTGACCCCCGCCTGAAGAAACTGCTGATGACCTATAAGGAGGTGTTCGGCGCCTTGCCGCCTCCCCTTTCTTGTAAAAAACTGGTCCAGATGGACCTGAAACTGAAACCAGAATTTGAAAAGACGCGACTGAGGCGTCGTCCCTATCCCGCTCCACAGGAACAGGTTGAAGAAATCGAGCGCCAGATCCAGAAATGCATTGATGCTGGCCTCGTTGAAGAGTATAAGCACGGGGACTATCCCCATCACTGCAGCCCCTGTTTCCTTGTTGCCAAACCAGGGTCGACTGCCCTACGTCTGGTTGTAGACTATGGTGAGGTCAACAAGAAAACCCAGAACCACTCAGGGAGTATTCCTAACATGGAAAACACCCTGGAGCGTATTGCCAAATGCAGGTATAAGACCAAAATGGACAAACGCTCTGGTTTCTGGCAAGTGGACCTAACCGCCGCAGCTCAGGAGCTGTTAACCTTTATAACCCCTAAGGGTCGTGTCTTCAAGTGGAAGGTTATGCCTTTCGGGGTGGCTAATGCCCCAGCGCTCTTCCAGGAGCTTATGAACAAAATTTTGTACATACTGAGGCGCAGGCCTCTAGTACAAGAGTTGATTTCTCGGGGTGCAGAATTGGAGGCTCACATCGACGACGTGAGTTTGGGTACTAATACCAAAGAGGACCATGTCCTCCTCCTCCGTGATTTTTTCATTGTCTGTCAAGAAAACCATCTCCGAATCAAACTCGAAAAATGCGAGTTTATGAAAGAGGAGATGGAGTATTTGGGTTTCGACGTGGGGTATGGCTGGTGGAAACCAGCCGCGTCTAAGATGCAGCCCCTACAGGACATGCAGACTCGCGATGACCCTAAGAAGGGCCTACACGACGTGAGGAGTTTTGTGGGCGCCTGTAATTTCTATCAGCGTCACATCCACAATTTTACTTACTCGTCTGCACCCCTCACTGACCTAATTAAGAAAACTACTCCCTGGAGGTGGACCTCCAGAGAGGAAGAGTGTTTCCAGGAGTTGAAGAAGAAGATTGCCTCCTCCAACTGCCTGGGAGTGCCCCGCCCTGAGGGCGAGATAGTCCTGATCACTGATGCCAGTGATGTAGGGGGGGGAGGTACGATCTACCAATGGCAGGAGCTTAACCCCGCTGAACTAACCCCCTGCCATTATCGTACTACTGGACTGAACCGTGATGGTTCGTTGAAACATGACTATCCCACCAGTGAGTGGCGACTGGTGCCACTGGGACACTGGAATTGGAAATGGAACCAAGCGCGTTCCAATTACAGCACCTATGACCAGGAACTCCTCGCCGGTATGTTGGTGCTATCGTCACTATCCCGACTCCTGGGATCTAACCCTATTGTCTGGCTGTGTGACCAGGAGCCTGTGAAGTCTTTTCAGAAGGGCCCACCACCAGAGAAAGCAAAGCTAAAACGGTGGTGGACTTACCTGAGCCAGTTCAGGCTGACAGTGCATCATATCCCCGGGATAAAGAATGAACTGTCTGACTATATATCGCGCAACAACTTCGATGCGCTTATAGGTGAGAGCTCTGAGGCGCTGGCCAGAGAGGCTTTCCAGCGTATGGATGTCCAGCTTGACCCGTCCATGCGCACTGCCGGAATCCTGGAGGGTTGGAGTCTAACCGACTATCAGTCAGAGTATGAAGAAATTCTCCAAACCCTCAGCACTGGTCTCGAACCCCGTGTCATTGAGGGGCACTAGTGGTATAAAAACAATCAGTACCTCTTCTACGAGGACCGAATTGTGGTGCCTGAGGCACGATTGGATGGGTGCCTACAGTGGTCCCATCTCAGTTCACGTCACACTGGCGCTAATCGCTCAGTGGACTTCTTCCGTGAGTGTTTCTACTCTAGCCTAACCCTGACTGAACTGAGGTCGCGTATGCAGACCATTGTGGATGCTTGTGGCTGTCATGCCAGCAAGCAGAGCGACAGTAGACATAGGAGCCTGATTTCCAGCTTACCCATACCCTATTGTGCTAACTCTCTTCTCTACGTGGATTTCATCCACGGCATACCTCGCTTTGGCGGCTATGATAGTTGCCTCGTGGTCACCTGTGGTCTATCTCTCTTCACCCGTGTGTTCCCTTGCAATAAGAAAATCACAGGTGAGCAGACTGTGAAAATGTTGGTCGAACAACGGTTCGAACCCTATGGAGCACCTAAGCAGGTGCACTCTGATGAGGATGTACGCATCCGCAGTGACACTGGGTGGTACAAACGAGTGCTAAATGCCCTAAACGTGGAGGTTTGAGGTTTGAGGTTTGATTTTGCGGGTCCTAGACGCCTTTCGGCCCCAGGGGGCCACCTGGTCGGGCCAGGTGATATCCTCCCCACCGGGTCCTACTGGGGGGCCCTCCAAGACGCACCTCCTGCTTGGTGGCGGAGTCCCCCGGGTTCACAGAGCTCGGAGCCCCGTCCTTCCCCGGCGTCCCCATTCCGCCACTCCCCGGTCAGTGCATCAATTTGCAGCCGTGGCTGCAGGCGCTTACCCACTGCGTCGCCCCCCTAATGCGTGGTCGCCCGGGGCGCCGGCGCCGCCGGGCCCGTGCTACTGGCTCGTCGCCAGTGGGACCCCCTTGGGGTGGCGCGGAGGCTGCCTAGCCTAGGGGTTGGGGCGTGGCGCTGTGCGCCACTACTGCCTTGGCGGGTGCAGTGTCCCGTCTGTGTGTGCGCGGCGCTCGCGGCCGGTTCGGGGGGGTTCGGGCCGGTACCTGTCGTTGTGTCCCTCCTGTTTCCCCCTTCCCGCCCCGCGTGTTCCCCGCTGCGTGTGGCGGGCCGTCCCGTCCGGGTGTCCCTTACCCTCGCTCGCTGGTACGCCATTCCATGCGGTCCGTGCGTTCCGCGCGCTCGGTCCGGTTGCCCTTCTGGTAGTCCCCGCGTGTCCTTTTCGTGTGTGTGCGCTCGCGCTCTCGCGGTGTCCGCTCCCCCCCCCGCCGGGTGGTGTGGCGCGCGCATCTCGCGTGGTCCCGGCACTGGGCGCTGGTAGGGCCGTTCCACGTGGTCCGTGCCCCTCCGCGTGTCCTGCCCCGGTCCCGTGCTCCGTCTGGCGTGCTTGGGGGGGGTTGGGTTGGGTTGGGTTGGACTCTCCCGACTTGAAAAACGCGACGGACCCGTCAATTGAAAAATTTGGGTCCCCCGGGAGCGGCGCAATCATCGGAGTAGTCTGAGCACACTCCGCCACCAGAAAGAGGACGACCGCACGACACATCAGCCTGCTGCACTTGGCGCATACCGCCTGCATCGCTCCTTGGCCAGCCTCTGCTGGCCCGGGGCAGCCCCACCGCGCCCTGAGGGCGGCGCCCACACGGCTGGGCCGCCGCTCTCGACGCTCGCGGGATCACTCCGACGCCGCCGGGCCCGAACCCCCGGGAGGGGCATCGGGGTCTCCCCTGGCGCGGACCACTGTGGAGCTGCCTGGCACCACTGCTGACAGGGCCATTAGCGCCTCCGCCAGCCCCTGCGGCACTGTTCCTTCCGGCGCAGACATCCAGAATCGGTCTCCAACACGAACATGCACATGTTCTGGCCGGGCGTCCAGCCGCGCCAGGCTCCAGCGGTGTACAGCGGCTCCTTCCCAGGCAGGCGCCTGTCCGCCACCAATCACGATAAGCACTGAACAGTGCTGCCCGTCTGAACCCAGAGGGAACTCTGGTTCCGCCAGGGCTGCCACGCCCAGGCCTGGGGACTCCGCCAGCGCTGTGACAGCGCGGTCGTACAGGTGCAGCAATGCGGACAGGCACGCGGCGTGTTGCCACGACAGCCCATGCGTCCACCCGCTCACTGGACCATTGGATGTAGTCCAGAACAGATCCCAGGCTGCTGACCGGGCATATGTGGCCAGTGCCTCCAGGTAGACGCTGGCCAGGCTGTCTCGACGAGCTGCCGTAAGCCAGCGTGACGCTCCCGCGCATGTGCCCATGAGCATCCCCGACCACGTGACGTATACTGTGTGGGGGCGCGCTGGTGGCCATGTCGCTGTCACCTCATGGTCGGCCCGCAGGACCAGGTGCAGGCTGTCACCACTGGGACGCCCTAGGCGTACCCACGTGGTGGTCACCCACTCTGGCACTGTTGCACCGGGCGCTGCCGCGAGTACCAGCGCACGAAAGCCAGCTTGCACGGCCAGAGCCACTTTGCCACATGCTGCCAGTAGGTGCTGGCCCCACCCGGCACACGACTGTTCGCAGAACGGGCAGTTGAAGACGTTGTCTGGGGCTGTCGCCATCGTCCGGGCTGCCCGAAGCCACGTGGCCACGTTGAGGGCGTCCTTGGACAAACGGGCCTCCTGAACCACTCGCTCCCACGACGTCCCAGCCGCCGGGTCGCGGTGCAAGAGGGCATCCAGGTGCGGCATCGCTGGTGCTAACTGCTCGTACCGGCGCTCCATGGCCACAGAGTGACGCAGATACGGCACGCCCCCCGTCGTGAGTACCGCCACGCCTCCGACGTCCGCTGCAAATGGCATGGGGCCCTCTTCCACGTCCGACATCCGCGACGTCGCCAGACTGTGCGCCCTGTGCTGAAGGCCGGCTAGCCCCGGCGCGGGGCTAGGAGCACCGCTCGCGAAGTCCTGCTGAGCTGGCACGTACACTTCGTCTGCTTGCCAGAGGTGCAGTCCGGCCGCGTACTGGACCCGCAGGTTATCGACATACGGGCTGTCCGACACGGTGTGATCCTCCCCTTCGGTGGTGACGTGGGTGTTGTCCGCCAGGGCCAGCACTCGCGTGGCCAGAGGAAGGCGCATCTCGCGGAGTACAGCGAGCCCCAGGTATCTACCGAACCATTCCGCTGCCCATGGGTACGGGTCCTCTACTGCCACTGCAGACCACGCCTCAGCAAACACCCCGCGGGCGTCTGCAAGGACTGCCGCATACGCCAGCGATCGCTGGCCGCATGCCCCATCAGAAGCCACCACGACTTGAGGGCCTTCCGGGGCCCGGTGCAGGCTCACATGCATGGCTGCTGGCGGCACGTGTGCTGCCGGTAGCAGGACCAGCTGCAGCTGCCACGCCTCGAGGAGTGAGTGCAGCACGTGGGCGTCGGAGTACGCTTGCGGGACCCACGCTTTATGGCCCAGCTCATGTCGCAGAAGGTCAGCGACATAGCTACTGCGGCAGTTGAGGGCGCCCAATACAGTGTGCACAAACCGGACCGCGTGACGGTCCTGCAGCCTGGGCGCATGCAGGCCCAGCATACGTAGCGGTCGATAGAGCAGGGTTCTGGGGAAGCTGCGGGGCAGCCCCAGAGCGCGCCTGTGGATGCCATCCGACAGCCGCTGGCATGCCTCCAGATTGAGACCCACTGCTGGGACCACGTCCAGGACGAAATCTGCCTTGGTCAGCGCGAAGGTGGTCACTACTCGCAGAGCTAAGGCATACACCGGCTCCGTCCGCGGCACTGCCCAGTGCAGGTGGCGCAGTGCCTCCTCGTATTTGACCAGTACTGCTCTGGGTGGTTCACCCATGACGACGGGAATCTTCACCATGGCGAGGTCGGCTGAGTCCGTTTTGATGACGCCGAGGACGGTCGACAGTTGGCCGGCGGCGTAGCCCAGGGCGCCCCCTTTGTCGACCAGGAGGTACCCCTTCAACTTGGACCGGTTGATGGCCCCACCTCCGGCCAGACATGTTTTCTGGCTGACCCGCAGTACGTGGGCTGCTCCTGCGTCTGTGTATGCGAAGATGCGCCTGTCGTCGCTGGAGGATACTTCTGGGACGTACTCTGCTGCACACGCCGGATGCACGGGACACCAGTCGGCTGGGTCAGGCCCCCCTGGACCGCCAGCTTCTGGGCGTAGCGCGTTGGCCACGATGGCCGCGTTCGCCCTGGAGCGCACGGAGCCCAGTTCTTTGAACCCTCCGACACCCATGCTGTCACCCTGGGCCCCACCGTGGAGCATGCGGTAGGGGCCCACCAGCCCGTACGGCGACTGCACGTAGATGCTCAGCCTGCCGTAGAAGGACTGGTACCACGGGTCTACACGGATGCCGTCAGGGCACACCTGCTGCAGCGATTCGCGCTGCACGTTACAGAACGCGTTGCTCTCGTCCCAGTCGAATACCCACAGACGGCCGCGCTCCCGTATCCATACCGGAATGGCCCAGCGACAGAAGATGGCCACCAGCTGGCTACTAAACTCTTTGCGGTAGGCGAAGGCTGAGGGCGGGTCGAGTCCCTGCACTGTGGACACCATCTGGAGGCGGTGGAATATCGCTGTCGACTCCTTCCGCCGCACTGTCTCCTCCAGCATGACTGGCCGGCTCATGCGCACCAGCCATTGCGGCTCCTTTTTCAGGAGGCACAGGTGCAGAACCGCATTGAGGATGCGGGCTGGAGCCCCGCTGTGTGTGGCGTGCAATAGCTCCACCAGGACTCCGATGGCGGTGCCTGACAGCCGGCTTTGCAGCGACTGCACCAGCTCCCCAAACGCCGCCGCCTCTGACCCTGATCGTCGGATTTCGAAGTGCATCTCCTGAAAGCTGGGCGGGGAACCTGGGGTGGCTGGTGCTCTGGGATCCACTGCACGCTCACCACGCTGTGCGTGGGCCAATCGGGTAGCCGCGGTGATGTCCGGCCGATCTGACATGCGTGGGCGGTACTGATCTGCAAGCCGCCGGAGCCACCCTGCATCTGAGTCAATGTGGCGGCCGCAGTGCAGTTCCATCGCTTGACGCAACAGCTCCTCCTTGAAGGCATCCGGCTCGGTCGGGAAGTACTCACCATCAGGGCTGACGGACGACAATTGCTGAAATCGAGCTTTGCGGATCTTCAGGGCCGCGGCGGTGACTGAAGTAACCCCTGTCCCCTGCAGCTTGCCCTCTGTCAGCTGGACCGCTCTGAGGAACGCCGCGTCCTGCCGGTCTGCCCACCACGCTGTCAGGCGATCCCGGGCGGCCAGCTGGGTGCCCTCAAACAGCTTGGCGGCTGCTTCTGCGGCCAATCGAAACCCACTGGAGGATGATGGGATAATGCCGCTGATGCACTCCCAGTACCATGTGAACGCGCCATCGGGCGACAGGCGGGCACACCAGGCCCACCAGAATGCCAGGCTGGCCATGGCGGCCGCTGTGGCCATGTGCGATGGTTCTGCTCTCCGAAAGCGGAACGGACGGCCCGCCGGATTGGCCTGCGACAGGTACTCGGAGCGCACGCTGAGGTCGCAGGCCACTGCTAGATGGGTGCTCAAGCCAGGCAGCAGGAACTTTTCGCAGGCATGAACTGGTGACTGAGCACTCACGAGGACCCAGTCCAGCTCCCTCCGGGACACCCCTGCTCTGTTGGCGGCGATGTTGGTGGCCTCCCCGGGGCGATAGAGGTGGGTAAAGCCCCCCCAGTATCTGTTGCCAGTGCACGCCTTGCGCAGCCAGGCTCCTGAATCGTCCGCCAG
Source organism: Eutreptiella sp. 'Long Island Sound 2002' (assembly GCA_964036045.1). Taxonomy (NCBI): domain Eukaryota; phylum Euglenozoa; class Euglenophyceae; order Eutreptiales; family Eutreptiaceae; genus Eutreptiella; species Eutreptiella sp. 'Long Island Sound 2002'. The sequence continues at coordinate 7,304,737 of OZ038384.1, read as the reverse complement.
GTCAGCGTTCATGTCGCCCGCGACTAACTTCACCCCGCCGGGATGCCTGGCCTGGAACGCAGCGCTCCGGAGAATACTGAGCCGCCTGTCTGCGGCCTTCATCCCTGGCGGAAAGTGCACATTCGTGACCACGACGGGGACCTTCTCTGAGACGGGGATGGCCACACTGAGGGCATGCTCATCCTTGTCGGACTGTAGCGGAGCCCGTGTCTGCAGCCGGTGATGGATGAGAATTGCCAGGCCTCCACCCGGCACCACGGGGCCCAGGATGACTCGATAGGGGACCCCTTTGAGACTGTCGTCGACAAATAGGGGGCCCGCCTCCTGCAGACACACCACGTCCGGCTCGAAATCCACCAAAAGCGCCAGCAACATCCGCATCTTGGAGGCCAGACCTCCTGCATTGATGGTGAAGACCAGAAGCCGCGTGATGCCGGTGGGCAGGGCGTCGAACTTGGGGATGTAGCTGCCATCGTGCCGAGCACGCAATTGCCGATATAGATTGTCGTCTCCCGGTGGCTGGAGGTCGCAGACGCCTGGGGAGCACAGGTGGCAGGCCGCTGTGGACAAAGAGAAGGCAGATGCACCGCTGAGGCCGGATACGCGGATGTTGCTGCACCTCGCCATACGCCGGGTAACGGTGGACCCCTTGGGCAGGGCGCCGCATACTGGCATCACCGGCGGACGAGCTGGGTCACACGGTTGGGTCAGGACTAGGCGCTGCAACCGGGGCCGGTCGCAGCGGGGGCAGAGGTCGAAGCTGAGCCAGGGGTCCGCGCACCATTCTTCCTTGAGTCGTGGGAGCGGCACCGCTGCAGCTTCAGGTATGCTGGATTGCCGGGAGCTAAGGAGAACGCCCACGCGACCCGCTGGGACGACTGCTGGGTCCCTGTACGACGTGAGCAGGACCAGCAGATCACAACCGGTCCATATTGGCGGGGAGACCAGCACGTCATCCTTCAGCCGGTGCTTGTGATCCAGAAGGGCAGACACCCAGAGCTCCACAATGATGAAGGCCTGCGCTAGGGGCAGTTCGGGCACGGGGTTAAGTAGGCTGGCCTGATCGGGCAGAGCCGCGCACAGCGCCTTCTTGAGGGTGGTCAGTATTACAGGCACCTGGCCTGTGACGGGGATTCGAAAGCTGTGGGTCCGGGGGCACTCGACGGAGAGGCACGGGCCAATGGTGCGGCACAGGAGGCAAGCGGTCACCGCCTCCTCGTCCCCCGGGGGCTCTGCCTGACCCAGGACGTCCTCAATGGCCGAGGCTATGGGGTCTCCGTCTGCTGCCGGATCGCGCAGCCGCCCGCGAATGTGCTGCAGGTTCCAGTGCAGGTTTCCTACAGCGGCCTGCAGGGCAGAGCCACGCCTGCTGCCCCCCAGCACCGAGTGCAGCATCGCCGCCGGCACTTCGGGAACCAGGGCAGGCACGGGGAGGTGCTGGGGCAGTCATTGGCTCTTGCCCTTCTTCCCCGGCACGCTTTCGACCCGCACGGCACGCGCTGTGGCCTTATCGGGGCCTGCCCCCCAAGCTTGCCCCGACGACTCTCGCCGCGGGCCTGGCGCCGCGGTCTCACGCCTACTGCGGACTGACTGTCCGCTCCGCGAGGCCTTTCTGCCTCGACTCCCCGGACTGATGGCCGCCGTGGTGAGGGGCGGCGTTCCGTCCCTATGCTGCCGTCTTCCGGCGGGAGGTGGCCCGGGGGGCGGCGGCGGGAAGCCGCCACGAGGTGAGCGCTCCCGGCTTGGCGGGGACCGGTATGCCCGGTCCCGGTACGTGGCATACGGTTGGCGGTGGTAGGTGGTATGCTCGGGGCTGTCGTATGAGCGCCTTCGACCGAGTTGGCGGTGGTAGCCCGACCTGAGGTCCCTGCTGAGCGACGGGGGCTCGTCGTCGTCGTCTTCGTCGGAGCCGCCGCGCCAGCGACCCCTATGACGGCTGCCTCCGTACGGCGCGAGTGGTGAGTCGTCGTGTGCCTCACGGCGAATGAGCACGTACGCCCCGGAGGCCGTCTCGGCCGGGTGAGAGTCTGAGCCGCGGGCTGCCCGCCGCCACGCCTCGTGCGGTACAACCACACTACACGACCCCTCGTGCGGGGCCCAGTCCGGGACCGTCGTGGGGTGCGCCAGAGCTGCGGACACCGCCGCTGCCACTTCCGCCGGGGGCAGCCCCAGCAAGCCTTCCAGCCGCAGGCTGACATACCGCTCCTCCGGGCTTGGGCTGGTCCGCTTTCGGTTTGATCGAGATGATGGCCGGTCTCGTTCCCGACTGCCCCTGGCCGTACGCTCTGGCGATGGGCTGCTGTCGCGATGACCTCGTGGTGCGCCTGGTACCCGATCGTAGTACCGCGCTGCCCAGTGTGGTACGAGATGGGCCCCAGCGTTCGTGCGCAGGTGATCATTGGTGTCACGGATGGTGGAGACGTCGGGCACATGAACTACGAACTGAACGTACGCATGCCAGAAGGTGTCCAAGGTATCGGCCTGCATCAGGGCGTCGACAAATGGTCCCGGCAGGCCTTGTCTCGCTCCAGCCACTGCCACATGCGCACCCAGGGTCTTCCACTCCCAGTCGGCTGACTGCGCCGCCAAGATCTCCTCTGCCTCTTCCAGGAGCTCCTGCTTGGTGGTGGGCGTTGCCTGCAGCAGGCGCTTGTCCTCCAGATATGCGCGCCACTCTGCTATTGCCGTGGCCGCCGCCCCCGAGTCAGCGCCAAAGTGCCCGGCCTGCGACGTGAGGATGGTCCCCAGCTGCTTGCCGGTTGAGGCCTGGGCCAGCGTGCGAAGTGCTGCCGCCATGGAGGGGAGGGGGGCCATCCGCAGCTGCAGATTCGTCGCCGCTGCCCGGATGTGCTCAGGAGGTATGCCCTGACACGTGTCCCAGGCGGACTGCAGCTCCGACGCGAGTCTCTGGTTGTCGTCGAAGTGGGGCAGTGCCGTTGGGAGCCTCGTTGGCTGAGCGACCGATCCCGGCCCTGCCATCCGCTTCGCGCGGTCGGGGGCTGAGGGCGGCGGGTCATCGGCTCTGCGTTCCGGCACTCGAGGGTGTGGCAGCATCGATGGCATGGCAGATTTTATGGCCTGCGACAGCTTGGTGTCGGACACGGGGTTGTCCAGAGGCAGGCCACTAGCGTCCGCGGGGGAGCTGAGCCACGACACCTTGAGTCCCTTGCGCCTCGCCCAGGCGGCGTCCACTGCCTGCCAGAACCAAAGCCAACTCATCATCACTCGGCCGGCCGCCACAGGATTCTGGGCTTGATTCAGCAGGCGCCTGAAGCTGGCTGGCTCCTTGTCGAAGGCTAGACGGAGCTCCTCCTGGCCTTCGGGCCAGCGGTGTTGCGTGACCACGTCCGCCATCAGCGCAATTTCGTCTTTGCGCGTGCACTTGTCGAGGAAGTCCGACACTTCAGCCAGCACTTCCGCGAAAGTATCCCACGAGACAGATGGACACTTGGAGGCCAGAATGCTGCGGTCGACCTCGCCCAGGGTACCTGTCACCCGTGCCAGGTACAGCGCCATGGACGACTCCGCGTCTGGGGGCATGGGCCAGCGAGATACTTCTGTGCCCGACGGCCCGTGCTCAGCCACAAGCAGCACGCCATCTGATTCTCGGTCGCCCATAGCTCTCGTGACATTCCACAGATCTGCGGACTTCAGCTGCGCCTGTTGCTGCGCCAGGCTGAGCTCGGCAAACGACTTGGGGGGCATAGTAGAGCTGCACACAGGTGAGATGGGGAAGGCAAAGCTCTACCAGCGCACGGGCCATGTGGCCAGCATCATCATGAATGTGTCCAGCTGACCCGGGGTCAGCTCAGCACAGCACTTTGTACGCGCCGACAAGACCATCACGACCAGCAGGTAATGCGGCGGTCCGGTGTCTGCACGCAGCATCTCTGGGCACAAACGGCCTGTCTGGCCGCCAACAGCACACACAGCCTCCTGCTCGATCACGACCGACCGCACAGGGCGATCAGGCACCGCATCCACAGGCTCCAGCACTGCTCCACGCACCCGGCACATGTTCTGGCTGATGACCTCGGGGAGCAGACACATTGGCTGACGCACAAGCGCTCCAACAGCACATCGTCGCCTCCTCGGGATCTTCGGTCAGCACGCAGGCACTATACTGCGGGCAGCTAGGCACTACCCCGTTGGGCTCCAGCACAGTTCCATGCACCAGGCACTCGTTCCGGCGGTTGTCCACGAGGAGTGAACACGCCGGCTGGCGCACAGGACACACGCTGCAGCAGCCGCCCCATCAGCACGTCTACACCTCCTCGGGGTTGACGGTCAGCACACACGCACTGCACTGCGGGCGCACTGGGGGCGCCGGTGGCCAGGTCGACAACGCACGATCGAGTGCGGGTATGCGTCGGGGCATTGCTGTGCGGCGGGGGAGCAACCCTGTGGGATGGGTGCATGGTGGAGCCGGGGCGACTGGGCGCACGACAGGGGAGAGTGCCTGTCCCTCACAGCACTGCACCGATCACCCTCGGGGGGTGCCCTCGGGGGGTGGCAGGGATGGGCCCTGGGCTGACTCGGGTGCTTGGGGGGGGGCGGTCCGGTCCCGGTTCCCCCCTACTCGGCTTGGGGTTGTAGGGGCGGCGGCAGGGCGTCCCCGGGGGGGTGCCTTCGACCGTTGCGTGGGGCGTCTGGGGTCTTGCGCTCCTCCTCCCCTGACTGCCCGTCCACTGGGTGGGCTGTCGGGGTCCGCGTTGTGGGCGCGGGCGTGCGGTTGTGGGGGCCCTGCTCTGTTCCTGTGGGGGCTGCTCGCCGCGGGGCGGGTCCATGGCGTTCTTATGCTGGGGGGCGGGCTGGGGGGGGGGGGGGCGTGCGCCGGTTCCTCCGGCTGTGCGGCCGGGGCGGGGCCCGTAGGGCGGGGGGTCGCTCTGCCTCTTTCCGTCCCTCTGCCTTCCCTGGGCAGGCAACAAAGCGGGCGTCACTGGCGTTGTGCTGTCCATGGGGGGCGTGGCCCCCCATACCACTCTGGTTCGTGCTCACCCGGCTTCTCTGGGTACGATCTGTGCGGCGTCCCGGTGCGCAGGCGTGGGCCCGCTTGTTCTTCGCGGCCCCCATGTGAGCTGGCGGCTGGAGCGGGGGGGCGGGTCACACTCCGGCTCCCCTCTCGGGCGGGGGGGGCCCATCCCCCCTGCCTCGGGGGGTGGGGGCCGGGGCCCCGCGGCTGGCGGGCTGGTGGGGGGGCGGGGGGGGGGGGGTGTCGCGCCGCGGCCTCCCTGCTCTCGTTCCGGGCGGCGGCCTGCGGTACTCCTTTCTGGCTCTCTCCGTGTCGCCGGCGCGCTCCCTTCCGGCGCGCGCGTGCGGTCGGGGCTGAAGTGCCGCCCCGGGGTGGGGGGGGGTGAGGGGCGGCCCGTGGACCGCTCCCCCGGGGGCCCCAGCTGACCTGAAACCCCCCCTCTGTCACCTCGGAGTGGGCTGTGGTTACGGGAGGGTCATGTGGGGCGCGGCCTCCTTCCTGTTCCGTTGTGCGCGTTGCTCCGGCACGCCGGTGTGGGTTCGCGGGAGCAGGTCCAGCCGCCGTTGCCCTTACCGCGTCGCCGTTCCTCCTGAGGGGGGGGGCGCCCCCCCGGCCCTGGGGGGGCGGAGGGCCGCGCCTGTGGCTCCCCAGCTGAGGTGGGTGCGGGGGGGGGGCTGGGGGGGCCGCCCCCCCGCCCGCTCTCGGGCCTGTGTGGAAGGGGGGGGGGAGTGGAGGGGGGCCTTTGGTCCCCTGGCGATGCCTCCTGTCGGCCGGGCGGGGGGGCGGCTTCGCTGTCCTGGCCCCGGGGGCCAGCCATCGGCCGGGGGGTCGCGCCCTTCCCCCGCCCCCCTCTACCGAGAGCCGGATTCTCGCGCAGGCCCTCTCTGGGGCCCCTCATCCCCCGGCCGTTGTCGCGCGGCGCTGGCCGGCCGGGGGTGGCCGTGAGGGTTAGCGGTCAGTGGTTAGCGGGCTGCGGGGCAGCAGGTTTCCCCCCGCGCTTCTTGTCTCCGCACTCCCTCCCGCGGGAGGTGACGCGCCGCTTTCCCTGGGCAGGCAACAAAGCGGGCGTCACTGGCGTTGTGCTGTTAATGGGGGGCGTGGCCCCCCATAACACTCCGGTTCGTGCCCACCCGGCTTCTCTGGGTACGATCTGTGCGGCGTCCCGGTGCGCAGGCGTGGGCCCGCTTGTTCTTCGCGGCCCCCATTTGAGCCGGCGGCTGGGGCGGGGGGGCGGGTCACACTCCGGCTCCCCTCTCGGGCGGGGGGGGTCCATCCCCCCTGCCTCATGGGGTGGGGGCCGGGGCCCCCGCGGCTGGCGGGCTGGTGGGGGGGCGGGGGGGGGGGGGGGTGTCGTGCCGCGGCCTCCCTGCTCTCGTTCCGGGCGGCGGCCTGCGGTACTCCTTTCTGACTCTCTCCGTGTCGCCGGCGCGCTCCCTTCCGGCGCGCGCGTGCGGTCGGGGCTGAAGTGCCGCCCCGGGGTGGAGGGGGGTGAGGGGCGGCCCGTGGACCGCTCCCCCGGGGGCCCCAGCTGACCTGAAACCCCCCCTCTGTCACCTCGGAGTGGGCTGTGGTTACGGGAGGGTCATGTGAGGCGCGGCCTCCTTCCTGTTCCGTTGTGCGCGTTACTCCGGCACGCCGGTGTGGGTTCGCGGGAGCAGGTCCAGCCGCCGTTGCCCTTACCGCGTCGCCGTTCCTCCTGAGGGGGGGGGCGCCCCCCCGGCCCTGGGGGGGCGGAGGGCCGCGCCTGTGGCTCCCCAGCTGAGGTGGGTGCGGGGGGGGGGGGGGGGGATGGGGGGGCCGCCCCCCCGCCCGCTCTCGGGTCTGTGTGGGAGGGGGGGGGGAGGGGGGGGGCCCTTTGGTCCCCTGGCGATGCCTCCTGTCGGCCCGGGGGGGGGGGGGGGGCGGGGGCGGCATGGCAGTCCTGGCCCCGGGGGCCAGCCATCGGCCAGGGGGTCGCGCCCTTCTCCCGCCCCCCTCTACCGAGAGCCGGATTCTCGCGCAGGCACTCGCCGGGGCCCCTCATCCCCCGGCCGTTGTCGCGCGGCGCTGGCCGGCCGGGGGTGGCCGTGAGGGTTAGCGGTCAGTGGTTAGCGGGCTGCGGGGCAGCAGGTTCCCCCCCGCGCTCGTTGTCTCCGCACTCCCTCCCGCGGGAGGTGGCGCGCCCTCTTACGTCGTGCCGTACCGTGGGGGGGGGGTGGGTCGGGGGGCCCAGCCCCCCCCCCCCCCAATTCTCACCCGTGCCATCAAGCGCGCCCTTGCATACCGGGTGCTCGAATGGCAACCGCCCCCGGAGCCAAACATCCCCATGGAGTGCCACTTCTCCGGCGCCGCCGAGCACCAACTCTGGCGCCACGTCCGCAGCCGGTGCCCCGCGGCCTTCCTCCATCTTTGCCGAGCCCAAGCCCTCCTCCTCCACGCCACGACCCCCACTCCAGCCGCCACCGTCACGGGGGACGGACACCTACTCGACGGTCAAGGGCGGCCGGTACTGAGCTGTACATGGGACTCACACTTCACGTCAGAGGACGCCGGCATGGGTGACGTCCTCACTCTCTCCGGCCTATGGTACGCTTCCCCCGATGGGGGTGGGGCCTTCCTCACCGCAGCCACTCGGCGCCGCATAACGAAGGACGTAGTAAGTGCGCTGGCCCAGCCAGTCCTGACCCCCTCTGACCTCCTAGCCCTCTGGGCCACACTCCCGTATCCTCACCGCACGCCGGACCAGCCCCCGCCGCAACCTCCCACGGTCTCCGTGCTGGATCACCAGAGCTACCTACCGTGGGACTACTCCCTGGTCACGGCTTACCTGGTGCGGGGTCTGCCGTCCTGGCAAGTGCGCTGTGCAGCACAGCTAAATATTTCCCTGCCTGTAGAGCCCCAGTGGCACCATGGAGCCCCAGTGCTCCTCATCGTCGCGCCGCCGGCGGCTTTATATTGGGCCCTTGCCCTGCTTGCCCAGGCTGGTGTACCTCCCCTGTGGGCTGGCGTAGCCTTGCTCACGGCTGTGCCCCCAGGAGACAGCACCCTGGCGCTGCCCCAGCTCATGACTCCGTATGCCTGTGGCACGCTGTGGGTGTACACCACAGCAGGTGTGTCCCATCAGTGGGCCCTCGCGCCCGCCGCCGCGACTCAGTGACGAGCCGCCGAAACGCCGTGACGTCCCCGTGTTGTGCCAGTGTAGGGCAGGCAGAGGTAAGTCAGAGCCCCCCCCCCCCCCAGAGCCCAGGACAAGGGGTTGAGCCCAGCCCAGGGACCCCCCCCTGCGTGACTGACTGGTCCGGGGCCGGGCCAGGCGCGGCACTGCCGTGTGACCCGACGTGCCTCGCAGCCCAGCCAGTCCACGCCCCACACCCACCGGCAGCGCGCGCGCCCCATACACACAGGTACGGCGGCATCTCCCTCCCGCGTGTGCCACCGCGGGGTACGGGGGCGGTCATCAGTCCGGTAGGCCTTGAGACCGGACAACCGAGCACCCACCGGACCAGTTGTGACGCGCAGGGAAGGGCGACGTCCGTGGTCCCGGAGGTCCGGATGAGGCCTTGACCCAACCCAACCCAACCCAACCCCCCCAACTCTCCCGTACCCGCCGTCTGGGCCTTCACCTGCGCCGCCGCTTGTGCGGGGGCTGGGGCTGCGGCGGCGGCGGGTTGTGCCGGCGGTAGCGCCAGTGGGCGAGGGCGCTGCGCAAAGCCCGGGTGAGCCAGTTGTTGGCGTCCGCATCCGTGATGCGGAGCACCGCTCCCCCTTCCAGGAAGGCCGGCCACGTCGGCTCCCTGTCTGGCCACGCCGCCCGGATCACTGACCTGAGAACCCTCTCGTGGTCCTCTGGGGCTGCCCAGCCCCCCGGGGGTACCTCTAAAGAAGGTCCCTACCAGGACCGGCCCCCGCTGTGCCCCTTCCGCCTGTAACCCCTGCCGATTTGCTCCTGATCAACGATTGCATTGCTCAAAATCCAAGGTTCCAAATCCAAAAATATAGAAAATAAAATCCTCCTTCAACCTTGAATGGCAACCAGATCCCACAAATAAAGCAATAACCCAATTCACAATCCAAATCAGGCTGCGGGCTTTCGTTCAGCACACCGGTATTCCCACGGTGGCGGGCATGTACAAGAATTGCACCAAGGAAGAAAGCCCTGAAATTGGCATATGAACACAAATAAAGCAAAGTGGGGGAAAGATGGAAACTTACTCAATCACAACCATAGACCCCTCATTCCCTGGACTCAAGACCTTCCCTTGACTCACCAACATGATGCCCTGAACCCAATCCAATAAGATGGTTAAATGCCATGTATTAAAAGTTACTACATAAACCCCAAAAATGTGTTCACCCCCAAGCCTCTAAATCCTAGCCCAGTAGGGGAGGTGGCGTGTCATGGCCTAGGGTGGCACTCAGGACCATGCCCTACCCTGACATAACCTTGGTTGGACTTGGAGTCGATTGGGCTTGGAGAACTGCCCCATGATGTTGACCTCACAACATGGCAAAATCAGGCAAATCACACCATTATGCCCAAAAGTCAATTATATACTCAAAAATGCATACGGCAAATATCCAAATGCTCCATGCATGTGTCAAACCGGAAAGTAATATACAAGGGTGATATAGACCAAAGATCCATGCCCAAGAATATCCCATCATTGGCTCCGAGACTCCTCCGGTTATGTACATGACATGCTTCACAAGTAAACTCATGAATTTGAGACCTGATTTTGTGAGGCCTCATGTGCCAAGCCAAAGTGACTACGTGATCCGGCATATGGTGAGGTGCAACACCGAAGCATATGCCGACATATAAGCAACATATCATAGTTCACAGATCTCTAGGCACTTTGCTGTTAGCCGACCAGTTGAGCACATAAAACACAAAAATGAGCATAAAATGAGGTCAAAAACACGAAAATATGTCCAAATACAAAGTTGTCATGATAGTATATCTCTTTGCTCACCCATGATATCCGCTCATGATTCAATACACAAATGATTGGAACCATTTGCGAACAATTCCCCCACTTGGATCCCCAATCGGGCGCATGGAGATACCTTCGCCACTAATATCTACATGCCCCATGAAGATGGGAGTGCACCCATGGATCTCTTTGTCAAACATACCATGAGCAATACATACGCGGTAGACTTGGTCTAGCGCTTTGAATTCCACAATTGGGACATGGGCAAAGCCCTTGTCACGTATGGCTCCCCATCTCTTCGGCCACACGAAGATATATAACATGGGCGTGAGCATATCAAGACATATACCATGCATACAAAGCATACCCTCAAAAGTGGCTCCCACCATGATATGCCATGTCCCTCCATGGACATAACTTCACGTTAAAAATACGTAGGAACCCAAGGAAAGTTGCTATGCAACCCCAACACTCATGCGGCACACTCGAAAGTCGCATTAAAATATTCGGTTGCACGGTCCAAGAGTTATATATCACTTTATACCCTCTTGACCCTTTTCCCTTGCTACACCGGGCATGTGTGCGCACCAAAGGCGTTTGATGCTTCCTAAATTAACTTGAGACTAAGGCGCTTGCAACCCAACCTTCCATATTCTCTTTCCTCACACTCGCGCGTAGATATGGTCCTTCAAAGTGGTCCCACGATTCACTTTTGTTTCCCTTATATCTCCAAGTCAAATGGGTGGCAAGTATAAGGGAAACCTGATTCGGGCATAGGGAAAGGAGTATGACCACTCGAAGAAGTCCAAATCAAGTGCGGCGATGTCGAAGTCGAAAATCCGATTTCGACATCGCGAAAAATTCTGATTAAAATTTCGAGTGCTTATTTAGAGAATTGCGGAAGCAACGAACCCTTTGCTGATGAAATCTGACCCTTCAGCGGAATATCCGCCAAAATATCTGGAAATAACAGTTAACCAATCGGTTAACGCAAAATCGCGAGCCAACTGACAGTCGCCGATACATTGACCATCAGAACGAAAGGCTGAAAAATTACGGAAACATTATGATAATAAAACCCTGTTGATTCCTCATATTCTGATGTATAAATCTCCGCTGGCGGCGCCTCGGTTCTGAATATGGCCGCTCATAGCCGGAATGGCCAAACCTATCACACTATCACATCGGGTTAGATCAGGTGGATGGGAGAGTATGATATCAGCCAATGGCGGCTTGCCGGCACATAGATACACACCCCAAGTGACCCCAAGATGGCCACGGGGGTCCGAACCGGCTTCACCCCCCTTCTCAGAGCGTTGTCACCGCTCGGAAGTCATTGAAAGAGAGGACGGGAGGACCCCAATGGGCTCCAACCCCCCCCTCCATGTCCCAAGGACACATGGAGGCCCCACACACGTCGTAGGCGTCCCCCATGCCCCAAGGCAGGGGTGAGGACACTGATAATCGGTGCCCTACGCCATATCCGGTCTCCTCTTGATCTACAACATGGACCAAGGGGATCAAAGATAGAGAAACGTCGTCGATCGATCTAAATACGTATACCACGATGAAATATATACGTGGAGATCGAGTGAAGGGGGTATATGGCCAATCAAGGCCGAAAAATCCCCGGATGAACGCCCTCACCCGTCTCCTCATTCACAGAAACAAACAAAATGCCAAGGGGGGATCCATTACGGTGCTACAGCAGCAACCAAATGGACCAACACGTCCTTGACATCCAAAGAAATACTCTTTTTCTTTAGGTAGTCCATCCAGACCGTGGTATACCTCGGCACGAAACTGCTCGGAGGTTCCCACGAGTCCCTGGATGCGGCAAATCTCTTCCAACGGACTTTATAAAGCCTTCCCCCAGGCGTCCCCGGGTCCGGCTTGTCCGCCAGGATCTTCTCAGCGGTGAAGTCGTCGTCCTCACCCTCGTCGTCCGAGTCCATATCGCCGGCCGTGAACTCGAAGGTGACGGGACGTCCGCTGGGGTCTGGTGCTCGGGGACGAAGCTGGGTATGGTCGCGGTCCAGGATCTTGTTATCCCCCACACGAACCGCATACACATCCTGCCCGACCTTCCGCACGATTACCCCCGGCACATACCAAGATGCCTGACGATGCCTGGACAGGACATCTTTGTGGTGCCGCTCCACCCACACGGTGTCTTGGAGAGCATACTTCTGGACCTTCCCTTGCTTGAAGTACTTGGCCCTCTTGTCATGCTCGTCCTGAAGTGCCTTGCACACTTTGGCCGCCGTGTCGTCCGCCTCAGCCATCATGGCATTCGCATCCCGGGCCACTTTGCCATGGTTCATCCACGGGAGAGTGCGTGACACTCGATCCCGTAGGAACAGGATGCGATGGGGCGACAGTCCAGTGGGTCCCGGAAGGTCGTGATACGCTTGGAGTACTCTCCACAGCGAATTATACCCATTCCGGCCCGGTTCGTCGATGTGTAGCTGGCGGAACTTCTCGAACATCTGCCGCCCGGCCACCTCAGCCCGGCCATTCGACCGGCTGTGGTATGCCACGGTCTTGGCATGCCGAATCCCCATATGCTTGCACATCGTCTTGAACCACGTCCCCACGAATTGACTGCCCCGATCGCTGCAGATGACACCTGGGACATCGAAAATCGTCAGCCAATGCCTGATCATGGCATTAGCGACGGTCTTAGCCTGCAGCCCCACTCCATGCTTGTCCTTCTTGTCCTTCTTCTTGGACTTCTTGCACGGGACTGCCACGATATACCCGCTGTGCCTGTCCACCGCCAGGATGACAGAGTCGTAGGTCTCTCCTTCCACGGTGACCTCGGGCATGGCGAACACATCCATGGCCACGGACCGCATAGGGGCTTCCGGTATAGCCGTATACACCGGGTTGCCCGCTGTGGAGTGGTTGGGGCTCTTCGTGGCCCGACACACGGCACAGTCGCTGCAGTACCTATCCAGGATGGCGTAGTACCCCGGAGGGCACTTGAAACGCCACTCCAGGTCCTGCTGCATCTTGTCTCGACCAGGGTGCATGAGCTGGGCGTTGTGCCAATGGTCAATGAGCTCCTCCACGCGGTTCTCGGGCACCAGCAGCTTGTCCTTGAGGAACAACTTGTCGCCATCCTCGGTCAAGCCCTCGGGCCATTCGTCGTCCGACGGGGCGCTCACGGCATTCCAGTACTTGCCCCAGTGCTCGGATGCCGCGTAGTCATCCGACCAGTCCTCTGTGAGCACCGACCTGACTAGCTCTACAGGGGCCACCATCCATTGCTCGAGGGTTTCCTCTCGAATAGCCTGGACTCGGGCGCCCCGGAACTTGGCCAGGTCTGTACAGTTTGCCATCACCACAAAACACTTGACCCCCTCTTGCTCCATGACCTTCTCCATCTCGATGCGGCTTGGCCTCCTCGGTCTCCTCGGCGTCGCCATGGCTGGATATGTCCATCCACGCCTTGCCCGCGGGGTAGGCCCATCGACTGAGGCAATCTGCCACAGTGTTGTCCTTCCCCGGGACGTACACGACACTGAGGTCGAACTTGGCGAACGTCTCCTGCCATCGGGCCCTCCTAGCCGCTGGTCCTGAGGGGGTGTCGACATGCTCCTTGTGCCAGCTCTGTAGGGACTGGTGGTCCGTGCAAACCACTTCCTGAGCGCACATACAATGGCGTATGTCTCCTTCTCCCTCGCGATCCATGTTCGGCGTTGGCCCTCGGCCAGGATCCTGCTCCAAAACGCCACGGGAACATGAGTCCCGTCGTTCCGGACTTGCTCGAGGACTGCCCCCACGACATAGTCCGAGGCGTCTGTCCGTAACACGAATCCCTTGTCCGGGTCCACCAGGAACAACCCCAACTGCCCCAGGAGTCGCTCCTTCAGGCGGTTGAACGCATCCTCAGCCTCAGGGATCCAGGCAAGCTTCTTCTTGCTCCCCTTCTGGCCATCGAACTTGCCCACCTGCAACATCTTGTGCAGCGGCCCCGACAGTTCTGCATACATCCGGACATAGCCCGAATAGTAATTGCAGAACCCCATGAAGGACCGGAGTGCGCTGATGGTCTGGGGCTTCTCCCAGTGGTGCAGGGACGCCAGCTTCCCAGGCATGGGACGGCGTTGCCCGTGACCAACCACGTGACCCGCGAACTCCACTTCCTTCACGAAGAGTGAGGCTTTGGTGGGCTTGCACACCATGTTGTGCTTGTCCAACTCGCTGAGCACTCGGCGCAGATCCTTCTCATGCGCGTCGATGAGCTCGTCCTCAGTCATGTTCTCCGTGCCGGACCCGATGATGATGTCATCCACGAAGGGATCGGCACAGTCCCGGACAGGACCGAGTAGGTCCTCCATCATGCGCTGGAAAGCGGCGTTGCCATTCTTGGCACCCATAGGCACCACTTTCCACTGCATGGGCCCCAGCGGCGTCGACATCGTTGTGCAGGGCCTGGAGTCCGGGTGTAGCGGCATCTGGTGGTAACCGTGTTTCAGGTCCAACACCGTGAAAATCCGCTTTTTCTGTTGCTTTTGGAGGATGGAGTCGATCAGGGGAAGCGAGTACGAGTCGTGCTCGGTCTGCTCGTTCAACCCTCTGTAATCAACCACCAACCTCCATTCGCCCTTCTCCATCTTGGGCACGATGAAGGCTGGGCTGGCCCATTCACTGTCGGAGGGTTCGATCCATCCCCGCTCAATGAACTCGGCCAACAGCTTCTTCATGGCCTTGGCCCGATCGCCCTGAAGTTGGTACTCCCGATGACGATAGATCTTCGGGTTCGGCTTCAGCTTGATCTTCGCTGTACCAAACCTCCCACGATCTGGAGGGTTCTTGTTGGCGACGCCACTGAATAGCCGCGGATAGGCATGGATCAGCCTCTCCTTCAGCTCGGCGACCTTCGGGTTCTCCTGGGCCTCTTCAGCCGCTTGCTTCGGTATCGATACAACCGACCGCACTGCGGTATAGGCCTCTTCTGGGTCCGAGTCCGACTTCTCCTCGTCCGATATGCCGTCTTCATCGTCGTGGGTCGCGATTCCCACCGATAATCTTCGAAAATTTGCGGCCTCGGGCTGGTGCTCGTCGCTACCGGTTCCCACTCTTGGAAAACCCCACGTTGGTGGGTCCGACCCAACCGGACCATCGTATTGGTCCGCGATGTGATCCATGACCCTCGCCACGAACTCATCCTTCTCGTACTTGCCGGTGACCAACATCTTGTCATCCCACCAATGCGGAGATGTGACCATGGCCCGCCTCTTCTTGGCTGCCACACGGTCGTGCATCCCCATCCGCATGTAGTTGACGACGTCGTCGATCTCGGCGTGGGATAGGAGGTCAATGCCATCAATTGGCTGATCCGTCCCCTCCTTGGGCTCAAACATGACCTTCATGGGCACCGCCTCCACCCTACGGATGAATGCTTCATCACCCCTGGGCTGGGCTTGCGCCCCATCCACCAGGAAAGCCTTGGTACCCCACGCTTGACCCGGGGAGGGCATTGATACACCCTTGGCGTCGATAAACAACTCCTCCTCTGGCCCGAATGACATCTCGTTCAGGGTGATGGAGTCCAGCGTCGACTTGAGACCCTCCAGCGGACATGGGGTGGATCCTATGCCGGTTATGACCAGGATCCCCTTCGCCCTATCCGCGATGATCTTCTCCACCGTACGTCTGGTATTGTCCAGGGAGCCATGCCAATACATGGGCCCCCACTCCTTCAAACCCCAATGCCTGTGCCAGGCTGAGTCTCCTCGATGCCAATGCCTCCTACACTTCCGCAGAAGTGGGGCATCCCGAGAAGCGAAGACGTCCGTCTCGGGCACTTGAGCTCCCAGCGTCTGAATCATCCTGGCGTACACTTGCGGCGCCATTCCATACTCCGTAAGCTGAACTCCACGGTCTCCTCTGGACTTGGCACCCACAGCTTGCACCGCTCGGAAGGCCCAATCCTCTTCCTCAGCATTCCATTGGGATGACCCGCACGCATAATCCGTGGACAGCCATGTGAGGCATTCATCGTCCTCCCGGACCAGCGTTGCGCGATGGGGAAGGGCTCCAATGGCGTTGGCCACCATGAAGTCGTACCCCATGATCATATCCCAATCAGTAATGTCGGCCACATAGAAGTTCCCGGATAGAGTGCTTCTTTTCGCCTGATCAGGGCGGTTCACGCGCTCATGCTCCCAGAATTCCATACTGATAGTGGCCTCATGGGTGCCACCACCCATAATCTCTCCGTTGGCGACCTTCAGGCGGACCGGTCTCCGGCTGGGCTGCAGGGATTCCTCCTTGAACAACCCTCTCCGGACCAGGCTCACCTGGGCACCCGTATCCACCAACACATCTACCACCTTCTCCTCTCGTCCGCACCGTACTCGCACTTTCAAGTGCAACTGCCGCTCGTCGCCATGAGGTGTATGAACGACTCTCACGGCATGCAACTCTAGCAAGTCCGGCTGCATCAGGACTTCCAGGGTATGGTCACGGATGGTGTAGATCTTGGGTTGGTCCTGCCCGTCCACGAGGCTCTCCGTGGTCGCTCCTTCCTTCTTGCCATGTCCCGTACCCACATGTACTTCCCTTGGCAGGGCGCTCCAGGGGTTGGGAGTGGCGAAGCTCAGTGGTTTTGGCTCTTCTGGAGCCTTCTTCGGCACCCGATGTGCCTTCGCTTTCTCTGGGACTCCACTGATTTTCGGAGGAGAGACCTCCGAGGTCCCACTCCCGTGGGGGCTCCTCTAGACTTGGCTTCCCGCAGCCACTTCCGGCTGCGATCCGCCAGGACTTTGTCCACCACGTTGCTGGGCTTTGAGTTCCTCCAACGCCCTCAACATGTCCTCAGCAACCTCCTCGATCGACCTCACTCGTCGGTCTTGGCCAGGTCCACCACCATAGCCTCTTCCTCCGCCTTTTCCTTGGCCTTTGCCTTGGCCTTTTCCCCCGTCTCCGCCCTTAGCCTTCCAATCGGAAATCCGCTGCTCCTTGGGCTTCTTCTCGGGGTCGGCGGCGAAGTAGGCCTTCTTGTCCGCCTCATACACCTTGCACTGACGGTGGTCGTGTGCATGGTTGTTTCCCTTGCCATAACAGACCCAGCACCCGTCGTGCTGAGACCTGTACTCCCGGAACGAGAGCGGTGGGTTCCCGATCCTCCTTGGCTCTTTGCCCTTCTTGGGTCCCATCCGGCTCCATCTGGACCGTGTCCTCCTGGATCTCCCGATGCTGGCGGTCTTCTCGGTGGCCTCGTTGTCCATGACCGTGTCGATCCTGCACGTGGGCCTCGTTCTTCGCATTGAGCTTCAACTCCACCGTGATGTACTTCACGATCTCGTCCAGGCTCATGCGCGCGAAGATTACCTGCATCCTCAGCGGCTCCCCGCGCCTCCACTCGAGGTTGTTGAGGCGCAGCAACCTTTGCCCCATGGAGTCTCCAAACACGTCCACGTACACGGCGTTCTTCAGGCCCAACATCCGGTTGGGTTCGCCCAGGTTCCTCCTGAAGAACTCCATGATACCCGCATGGGTATCCTCCGCCGCCATAATCCTCACCGCCACGCGCTTCTTCGCCCTCTTCTTCTCCTCGTCCTCCACTCTCCTCTTCCAGTTGCCGGGGAGGACGTCCTTCAGCAAGTGGCGGATCTCACTGGCCTCGTTCCAGTCTTCCACCAACTTGAGGCATCTGCGGTACTTCCGCAGATACCGGTTCCACTCCCGGACCCGCAACTCTCCGCGGTCCAGCGGCAGTGGACTGGACCACAGGTCCTCCAGCTTCTGATTCGGAGCGTCCACCCGCTCCTCATCCTCCAGCGACTGGAGGCAGGCCTGCTCCGTGCGGATCAATCCTTCCCGGATCTGATCCCGCAGCTACTCCTTGAGGTCCTGCGCCAGCCGGTGTGGGAATGTCCGGCATACCCACTTGTCCCGCGGCGCTCCCCGCATCTCGCCGACGACCTCCTCGGCGAAGTCCTCCCAGTCCAGGATGAAGTCATCCAGGTTGGACGGGTTCCCGTCGTAATAGGGGATCTTGATTCCCCTGAGATCGTCGATCCTGATGGCGTCTCCGACGTCTCCAGCCACCACTCCACCGAGACGGATACCACCTGTGGCCGGGGGGTGTGAGTACACTCCCCGTACATCCCTCTCCTCCATGGAGTGCGGTCCAGTTGGGCCTGAACCCATGGGGTTTGGAATGCGGGAAGGATTTGCCCCATCGGCCGTCCATATCCCCGTAATGGGATCCTTCGCCCACAGGTTACCCCTTGGATGGCCTCAACCATGTCCGTCGGCGCTTCCCATGGTTCGCCCCTGCATGGTCTGGCTCTGGATCTCGATCTTCTCTTCCGCATAGACTGCCATATTCGTCATGAGCGGTACATCCTGGGCGGCATGGGACATCTGTACCGTCAGGCTCCTCGGGTCCGTGGTCACGTGCCCTTCCCGCATGGACCCAGCCGGTGCCGTGTGTTCCCCGAGCATTGTGGATTCGCTGAACAGGGGAACATACGGCAGCGCACCCGGGTCAACACGCGGAGGCGCGTATGGTGCCTCTGCAGGGCCGCCCATGGGTTTCTCCATGGCGCTCCTGAGGGTCTTAACCCGCTCCACCAGCTCTACCGCGGCCGGCTTTGCCGGGAGCTCCGGACCCGAGGCGAGGGGCTGTCGCTCCTCTAGCCTTCTCAGGCGTCCCGACATGTCCTCCACTAAGTGGAGAAGGCTGTCCACCACTTGCTGCTGCTTCTGCAGGGCCAGCTCCAGATTCTCCCGGTACCGGGCCTGATCCGCTCGCAGCTCCTCCATGTGGTTCTCCGCGGACGACTGATCGTCCAGGATCCCCGCGACGTCCTCCTCTAGAGCGTCCTTGGCGTTGTCCAGGCGGTCAAGGTGACGCACGATGGCGTCCATCCCCATCTTCGGGTACTTGCCCATGAGGAAGGACACGTGCTCACAGTGGCACGCAGCGTGCTTTCCGCCGGATTCAGCGCATCCCGCGGTTCCCGGCACCTCAGACTCATCACCCATAGGCGTATCGCCTATGGCGTCCGTCTCTGGTCCCGTGTGCCGGGGCACAGGTGCCGTCCAGGCCCTGGCTGGCCTCTCCAAGCCCTCGGCATCGTGCTTCAGGGCGGGCTCGGGGGCCGTATGCGCCCTGGCGATCAGCGCGGACGTCTCCGGCTCCGAAGTTGGCTCGTAGGCTGTCCGATAGCCCTCGGAGTGCCCCTCGGATTCCCACAGCCTGACCGGGCTGGGGTCCGTGTCCATAGCCCCGGCGTCCCTTGCCGCGGACTTGGGTGACCCGCGCTTCCGGTAGCGCCGGGCCCGTCCTCCACTGCTGCCTGAATGGCAGGCCTCACCAGAGTCCTCCGCGGCGGAGCGGAGGTTGCATGCCTTTCGGCAACGACGCTCGCACATGGAGACCAGGTCCTCCTCTTCCCGAGTGTCGTTCTTCTCTTCGGGCTTCAACTTCCGGAGTTCGCCATGCTCTTGAACGTCTCGGTCCTTCTATGGCTCCAATCTCCGGCGTGGTCTCCACCGAGTCCACAATACGCACCCGGGGCGTACTTGAACAGGGCTCATAAGGGCCCAAGTCCCCGGGTCGGCGGTTGGTAGGGGCAGCAGGTAAGCCTCTGCTACCATAAAGAAGGTCCCTACCAGGACCGGCCCCCGCTGTGCCCCTTCCGCCTGTAACCCCTGCCGATTTGCTCCTGATCAACGATTGCATTGCTCAAAATCCAAGGTTCCAAATCCAAAAATATAGAAAATAAAATCCTCCTTCAACCTTGAATGGCAACCAGATCCCACAAATACAGCAATAACCCAATTCACAATCCAAATCAGGCTGCGGGCTTTCGTTCAGCACACCGGTATTCCCACGGTGGCGGGCATGTACAAGAATTGCACCAAGGAAGAAAGCCCTGAAATTGGCATATGAACACAAATAAAGCAAAGTTGGGGAAAGATGGAAACTTACACAATCACAACCATAGACCCCTCATTCCCTGGACTCAAGACCTTCCCTTGACTCACCAACATGATGCCCTGAACCCAATCCAATAAGATGGTTAAATGCCATGTATTAAAAGATACTACATAAACCCCAAAAATGTGTTCACTCACAAGCCTCTAAATCCTAGCCCAATGGGGGAGATGGCGTGTCATGGCCTAGAGTGGCACTCAGGACCATGCCCTACCCTGACATAACCTTGGTTGGACTTGGAGTCGATTGGGCTTGGAGAACTGCCCCATGATGTTGACCTCACAACATGGCAAAATCAGGCAAATCACACCATTATGCCCAAAAGTCAATTATATACTCAAAAATGCATACGGCAAATATCCAAATGCTCCATGCATGTGTCAAACCGGAAAGTAATATACAAGGGTGATATAGACCAAAGATCCATGCCCAAGAATATCCCATCATTGGCTCCGAGACTCCTCCGGTTATGTACATGACATGCTTCACAAGTCAACTCATGAATTTGAGACCTAATTCTGTGAGGCCTCATGTGCCAAGCCAAAGTGACTACGTGATCCGGCATATGGTGAGGTGCAACACCGAAGCATATGCCGACATATACGCAACATACCATAGTTCACCGATCTCTAGGCACTTTGCTGTTAGCCGACCAGTTGAGCACATAAAACACAAAAATGAGCATAAAATGAGGTCAAAAACACGAAAATATGTCCAAATACAAAGTTGTCATGATAGTATATCTCTATGCTCACCCATGATATCCGCTCATGATTCAATACACAAATGATTGGAACCATTTGCGAACAATTCCCCCACTTGGATCCCCAATCGGGCGCATGGAGATACCTTCGCCACTAATATCTACATGCCCCATGAAAATGGGAGTGCACCCATGGACCTCTTTGTCAAACATACCATGAGCAATACATACGCGGTAGACTTGGTCTAGCGCTTTGAATTCCACAATTCGGACATGGGCAAAGCCCTTGTCACGTATGGCTCCCCATCTCTTCGGCCACACGAAGATATATAACATGGGCGTGAGCATATCAAGACATATACCATGCATACAAAGCATACCCTCAAAAGTGGCTCTCACCATGATATGCCATGTCCCTCCATGGACATAACTTCACGTTAAAAATACGTAGGAACCCAAGGAAAGTTGCTATGCAACCCCAACACTCATGCGACACACTCGAAAGTCGCATCCAAATATTCGGTTGCACGGTCCAAGAGTTATATATCACTTTATACCCTCTTGACCCTTTTCCCTTGCTACACCGGGCATGTGTGCGCACCAAAGGCGTTTGATGCTCCCTAAATTAACTTGAGACTAAGGCGCTTGCAACCCAAACTTCCTTATTCTCTTTCCTCACACTCGCGCGTAGATATGGTCCTTCAAAGTGGTCCCACGATTCACTTTTGTTTCCCTTATATCTCCAAGTCAAATGGGTGGCAAGTATAAGGGAAACCTGATACGGGCATAGGGAAAGGAGTATGACCACTCGAAGAAGTCCAAATCAAGTGCTGCGATGTCGAAGTCGAAAATCCGATTTCGACATCGCGAAAAATTCTGATTAAAATTTCGAGTGCTTATTTAGAGAATTGCGGAAGCAACGAACCCTTTGCTGATGAAATCTCACCCTTCAACGGAATATCCGGCAAAATATCTGGAAATAACAGTTAACCAATCGGTTAACGCAAAATCGCGAGCCAACTGACAGTCGCCGATACATTGACTATCAGAACGAAAGGCTGAAAAATTACGGAAACATTATGATAATAAAACCCTGTTGATTCCTGATATTCTGATATATAAATCTCCGCTGGCGGCGCCTCGGTTCTGAATATGGCCGCTCATAGCCGGAATGGCCAAACCTATCACACTATCACATCGGGTTAGATCAGGTGGATGGGAGAGTATGATATCAGCCAATGGCGGCTTGCCGGCACATAGATACACACCCCAAGTGACCCCAAGATGGCCACGGGGGTCCGAACCGGCTTCACCTCTCGGTTTCCTCCGTCCCTCCGGAGGAGCACGGCATCGAAGGGCCGGTTCCTCGACCTCCTGGAGGTCCCCTGGTTGGCCCAGCACAACCACCCGTACACTTCCCCCACCAGGGGGAGGGTCTCCTCCCCCAGCGGGTCCGGGACCGCGCCCCAGTCCCGGTCCCATGGCCGGCCCTCCTCCGCCCCCCGTGCCGGCCCCCCTCGCTGCCCCTGTGCCTGTTTTGCCCCTGTGCCTGTGCCTATTGTGCTAACTCTCTTCTCTACGTGGATTTCATCCACGGCCTACCACGCTTTCGCGGCTATGATAGTTGCCTCGTGGTCACCTGTGGTCTATCTCGCTTCACCCGTGTGTTCCCTTGCAATAAGAAAATCACAGGTGAGCAGACTGTGAAAATGTTGGTGGAACAATGGTTCGAACCCTATGGAGCACCTAAGCAGGTGCCCTCTGATGAGGATGTACGCATCCGCAGTGACACTGGGTGGTACAAACGAGTGCTAAATGCCCTCAACGAGGAGGTAACCACAGGTGTGCCCTATACCCACACGTCTAACCCTCTCTGTGAGAGACAGAACCGTGTGGTGGAGCAAAACTTAAGAATTCTGATGAAACAGGGGCGCACCAAGGACTGAATACCCCTAGTGTCCTGGGCAGTGCTGACCATGAACTCACAGCGGAGCTCTTCTACGGGTTTCACCCCCCACGAACTGTTCCATGGAGGACGACATGCTTGGTTCTTCAAAACCCCCTTTCCTGAGGACTTCAAGAGCCCTGTGGGAGATTGGCTGGAACACAAGCAGTCCCTGGCCAACCAGGCTGGTACTAACCTGAGACACATTCCTGACCGTGAACAGAGCCGACAGAACCGCCTGCGGCGACCTGCCAGCTTCAAGGTTGGTGACCTTGTTCTGGTACACCATTCAGGCCTACTCTCCTGGCCACGTAACTGCCTACAGGACCCTTACTTTGGACCCTATCGTATCATCAGGATAGATTTATCCAGGATCCATGTCAGGTGCAGTCCACGTCTAGGTGGTGAACTGCTGTGTGCACCTAAGCAGTTGAGGCACTATCACTCCCCTGACGACTTGTCTTGGGATGAGTGGCGCCTCAGCGACAGTGAGGTTGAGCGTATAGACCTAGAGAACGCTGCCAGTCCAGAGGAGGCAGACGAACTCGAAGAGATGACTGCCGATGAGATGGCAGTCGATGGTTACTACGTGGTTGCAGGTATTGCTCGCCACGAGTATAAACAGGGCTGGAAATTCCTAACCCTGTGGGATGGCTATGGGTTATCTGAGGCGACCTGGGAACCTATGTCAGCCTTCATACAACCAGATGGGAGTATCAACCCCATCTTCCGCACTTACCTCGTTGAGAACAACGAGGGGCAGCTCCTAACCCGTGCTGAGACTATGTCCCAGCGTAAGAAGCGAAACTAATTTCCTGTGTCAGTCTACTGACAGGTGCAGTGAGCACTCTTCTGCAGACGTGCCTGTGTATGGGTGTAAGAGCACTTGTCACAGTTGCCCCGCATTGCATCGCAGAACAGGACCGTTAGCCCCCCGTGACAACCACTCCCTGGCCGAAGGCCATTGGTTTTTTCACAGACTACTGCGTACTGAGCACTGCACTGACCCTGTCTGTGCCCTGCAGACACATGCCTATGGTTTCCAGCGTGGGCAAGTAGCCGCTTATCAGGATTGCAGCCACCCAGCGAGTGTATGCTTTGTTGACCATGTGTTGCATGGGAAGTGCCCTGATGTAATGACCTTGGGGAGCCAACGAAGAACGGTGGCTTACTACACCAGGGGGGAATGACAAGCGAGGTGTTAGGAGGCAAGGTGTGTCTTCCCTCCTTGGGGACAAGCGAGCCCACAGTTACGACCCCTGACTGGTCCAGACCCATGGGGTTCTACCCTTCCTTACATGGTTTACCATACCCCTATGTGTGCTACGTATGTCTGTGTGTGTCTCACTTCTCTCCCCGGCGTGGCTCCCGGAGACCGGGCTTCGCTGACGTCGGACCGAAGGTCCTAATCAGGTACTATTACCACTCCTATGGCGCCCAATTTCTGTGCTGGCGCCTATCTTTGGGGGAAGACGGCAAAAGCCCTACCTACTAGAGGGGAGGGGTGGCCAAGTGTGCTAAGGGCA
The DNA here is from genome assembly GCA_964036045.1 of Eutreptiella sp. 'Long Island Sound 2002'. NCBI lineage: Eukaryota > Euglenozoa > Euglenophyceae > Eutreptiales > Eutreptiaceae > Eutreptiella > Eutreptiella sp. 'Long Island Sound 2002'. Next base: position 7,280,717 of record OZ038384.1, on the reverse strand, counting down.
TACAAAACGCCAATTTTTGCTACAGGCCAAAAGCTAACGCACTCCCCTGCCCACGAGGAAAAGCACGCGGGACAGGAGACACCACTACACTACACTCACTAACGCCAGCACCGGCCTTCGAAGGCAGGGTGAGCACTCATCACTTGCACTCAACTCCTGCCAGGCCTGCTGACCCTAACCCCTACACACACTACTGGGTGCTGCTGTCGAAGATGTCTCGGGCCCTAATGACCCTCCTGTGAAGAAGACAAGAGAACACAGCGCTGCTAAGCAACTATGGCCTAACAGAGGACGCCACAACGCGTTTCCCCTGCTAGGGCTTGGAGGGAAGGGGTGCTCTTGTTGTGTGCACAGCGCGGATGTCGATGAGGTCGAACTGCCCTCGCCACTCCTGGCTGAGGCACAGTCAATTGATTTGTGTTCAGCGCCCCTGTTTTGCTGGGGCAGAAAAATGGGATAGCCGCCGAAGGCAGCTGCTGCGTGCACCAATCACCCTGAACCTCTCCCACCTGTACAACAGAGGCAAATGAAGGGGTGTTTGCGGCGGAGGAACCAAGCCACACTCCACGTATTATACGCTTCTGAGTGTGACTTATGAAACACTGTCCGCAAACACGCTGATTTGTGATCAGCTCCCCTGTCAAGCAAGCAAGCGTTAAGAGACTCCTCAGGTTCTCTTAAAGAACGTACCGAGGAGCCCCTGGGTAACCTAAACAAGGTTTACCGTGCGCAATTCGCGTGGCCTACCCTTTAATGCATCATGTGCACGCAGGGAAGGGAGGCAGAACCATTTCCTCACTGACTCAACCAGGAGGTGAGCTCCTCCTGGGCTAACCTACCTTACTCACCATGCATCGTGTGAATGCCGAAGTGAAACAAACACAAAACAAGCCTAAGCGTTTTAAGCAACCCTACTTCAACGCTACGGCTAAACACGAACAAACACTTTCTTTACTTACGTGTGAAGAGAAAACAAGGGTGAATTCGGGTACAGGGAAAGCGTCACAGCGTGTGAATGCCTCGATTAGGCACATGCATCGCGAGCACAGTGCATATTCTAACCCTACGTGCGCACTGCACGCTCCATTCGCATCGCATACCTTTCATTCCTGTTTTGACCTGTGCAGAGCACGAGAGAGGAACACCCGAACCCCCAACGAACACAGCGTTGACAACCCTAACGTTTTGACGAAGCAACCAACACGAACGCAATGCATGCGTGTGAGATGACACTGACATACCTGAGAGGTGGGTTGTTGACCTGCTCTGTGGTCCGGGTTGAATTTGAATACTTTTCTCTGAAGTTTATAAACATTTTGATGCAACTGTGCCAAAATTTCCTTTAGAACTTGAAAAACTACGGCTCGTACCTTCTTTTTTCAAAAGCCGTTTACGCTTGCGCAACCCTATTCTTGGAGTCCGCTTCCTTTGCGCTTGTAAAGAAGGTCCCTACCAGGACCGGCCCCTGCTGTGCCCCTTCCGCCTGTCACTCCTGCTGACTTGCTCCTGATTAGCGATTGCATTCCTCAAAATCCATGGTCCAAAGTCCAAAAATATAGAAAATAAGATCCTCCTTCAAACCTGAACAGCAACCAGATCCCACAAGTACAGCAATAACCCAATCCACACTGCGGGCTTCTGTTCAGCACACCGGTCGTCTCACGGTGGCGGGCATGTACAAGAATTGCACCAAAGAGGAAAGCCCTGAAATTGGCATATGAACACAAATAAAGCAAAGTTAAGGAACGAGGTAAACATACACAATCACAGCCATAGACCCCTCATTCCCTGGACTCAGGACCTTCCCTTGACTCGCCAACATGGTGCCCTGAACCCAGTCAAATAAGATGGCTGAATGCCATGTGTCAAAAGTCACTACACCAACCCGAAAAATGTGTTCACTCCCAAGCCTCTAAATCCTAGCCCAATAGGGGAGGTGGCTTGTCATGGCCTAGAGTGGCACTCGGGATCATGCCCTACCCTGACATATACTTGGTTGGACTTGGGGTCTAATGGGCTTAGAGATATGCCCCATGAGTTTGAACTCATAACATGCCAAAAACTGCCAATTCACACCATATTGGCCATATATCAAATATATGCTCAAAATTGAAGTTACCACTTATCCGAAGGCTCAAAGCATGCATGGAATCCAAGTCCAGTATTTATGGAGGATAGAGACCAAAGGTCAATCCCATGTACATCCCCACTTTACCCTCCAAACCCCTTCGAATATGGGCGCCACGCACTGCCAAAGTCAGCCCATGATCTTGAGACCAATTAATGTAATCCTTCGTGCGCCAAGCCAAATGGAGTACGCGATCCGGCATATGGTGGTGTTCAGCTCGAAAACATATGCCAACATATGAACGCCATACCATGGTTCGACTCTCCGTAGGCTTCTTGCTGTTTGCCGACCAGGTAAGTACACAAAACGCAAAAATGAGCACAAGTTGAGGTCAAAAACATGAAAATATCTCCAAGTACAAAGTTGTCATGATAGTATATCTCTATGCTTACCCATGAAATCCGCGCATGGCTCAATATACAAATGATTGGAACCATTTGCGAACAATTCTGCCACCTGGATCCCCTATCGGGCGCATGGAGATACCTTCGCCCCTCATATCTACATGCCCCATGAAAATGGGAGTGCACTCATGGATCTCTTTGCCAAACATACCATGAGCAAAACATACGCGGTAGACTTAGTCTAACGCCTTGAATTCCACAATTCGGACATGGGCAAAGCCCTTGTCACGTATGGCTCCCCATCTCTTCGGCCACACGAAGATATAGCACATGGGCGTGAGCATATCAAGACATATACTACCAATATCACAGATAGCTCTTAAAATTGGCTCCCACCATGGTATGCCATGCCCCTCCATGGTCATAACTTTGGGTGAAATGGACGTGGGAACCTAACGAAAGATGCTATACAACCGCAAGACTCATGCGCTACACTCGAAAGTCATAATATCAACTCCGGACACATGGTCAACAAGTTATAAACAAGTTTCTACCATGTTGACCATGATCGTATGATACAACAAGTGTGTATGACGACCTAGGGTGTTGGACCCGACCAAAAATAGTTGAGACTAAGGCGATTGCAACGCAACCTTCTTTATTCTCTTTCCTCGCACTCACGCGTAGATATGGCCCTTCAAAGTGGTCTGACGATTCACTTTTGTTCCCCTTATATCTCCAAGACAAATGGGTGGCAGATATAAAGGAAACCTGATTTGGGCATAGGGAAAGAAGTATGACCACTCGAAGAAGACCAAATCCAGTGCGGCGATGTCGAAGTCGAAAATCCGATTTCGACATCGCGAAAAATTCAGATTGAAATTTCAAGGGCATATTTAGAAAATTGCGGAAGCAACGAACCCTTTACTGATGAAATCTGACCCTTCATCGGGGTTTTCGCCAAAATATCTGGAAATAACAGTTAACCAATCGGTTACCGCTAAATCGCGAGCCAACTGACAGTCACCAATACATTGACAATCAGAACCAAAAGCGGAAAAATTACGGAAACATTATGATAAAAAAACCCTGTTGATTTCTGATATTCCGATATATAAATCTCCCCTGGCGGTGCCTCGGTACTGAATATGGCCGCTCATAGCCGGAATGGCCAAACCTATCACACTATCACATCGGGTTAGGTCAGGTGGATGGGAGAGTATGATATCCGCCAATGGCGGCTTGTCGGCGCATGGATACACACCCCAAGTGACCCAAAGATGGCCACGGGGGTCCGAACGGACTTCACTCCCCTTCTCGGAGCGTTGTTACCGCTCAGAAGTCATTGAAGAGAGGACGGGAGGACTCCAATGGGCTCCAACCCCCCCCCCCATGTCCCAAGGACACATGGAGTCCCAACACGTCGTAGGCGTCCCCCATGCCCCAAGGGAGGGGTGAGGACACTGATAATCGGTGCCCTACGCCATATCCGGTCTCCTCTTGATCTACAACATGGACCAAGGGGATCAAAGATAGAAAAAAGTCGTCGGTCGACCTAAATAAGTATACCACAATGAAATATATATGTGGAGATCGAGTGAAGGGGGTATATGGCCAATCAAGGCCGAAGAATCCCCGGATGAACGCCCTCACCTGTCCCCCAAAGCACAGGAACAAACAAAAATGTCAAGGGGGATCAATTACGGTGCTACTGCAGCCACCAAATGGACCAACACGTCCTTGACATCCAAGGAAATGTTTTTTTTCCTCAGGTAGTCCATCCGGACCGTGGTGTACCTCGGCACAAAGCTGCTCGGACGCTCCCACCAATCCCTGGATGCGGCGAATCCCTTCCAACGGACTTTCCGCCAGGATCCTCTCGGCGGTGAAGTCGTCGTCCTCACCCTCGTCGTCCAAGTCCACATCGCCGGCCGTGAACTGGAAGGTGACGGGACGTCCGCTGGGGTCTGGTGCTCGGGGACGAAGCTGGGTATGGTCGCGGTCCAGAATCTTGTTATCCCCCACACGAACCGCATACACATCCTGCCCGACCTTCCGCACGATTACCCCCGGCACATACGAGGACGCCTGCCGATGCCTGGACAGGACATCCTTGTTGTGCCACTCCACCCACACGGTGTCTTGGAGAGCATACTTCTGGACTTTTCCCTGCCTGAAGTACTTGGTCCTCTTGTCATGCTCGTCCTGAAGTGCCTTGCACACCTTTGCCGCCGTGTCGTCTGCCTCAGCCATCATAGCGCTCGCATCCCGGGCCACTTTGCCATGGTTCAACCACGGGAGAGTGCGTGACACTCGATCCCGTAGGAACAGGATACGATGGGGCGACAGTCCAGTGGGCCCCGGAAGGTCGTGATACGCTTGGAGTACTCTCCACGGCGAGTTATACCAATTCCGGCCCGGTTCGTCGATGTGCAGCTGGCGAACTTTTTCAAACATCTGCCGCCCGGCCACCTCAGCCCGGCCATTCGACCGGCTGTGGTACGCCACGGTCCTGGCGTGCCGAATGCCCATGTGCTTGCACATCGTCTTGAACCACGTCCCCACAAACTGGCTGCCCCGATCGCTGCAGATGACAGCCGGGACATCAAAAATCGTCAGCCAATGCCTGATCATGGCATTAGCGACGGTCTTGGCCTGCAGCCCCACTCCATGCTTGTCCTTCTTGTCCTTCTTCTTGGACTTCTTGCCCGGGACCGCCACGATATACCCACTGTGCCTATCCACCGCCAGAATGACACAGTCATAGGTCTCTCCTTCCACGGTGACCTCCGGCATGGCAAATACATCCATGGCCACAGACCGCATAGGGGCTTCCGGTATAGCCGTGTACACCGGGTTGCCCGCTGTGGAGTGGTCGGGGCTCTTCGTCGCCCGACACACGGCGCAGTCGCTGCAGTACTTGTCCAGGAGGGCGTAGTACCCCGGGGGGAACTTGAAGCGCCACTCCAGGTCCTGCTGCATCTTGTGCCGACCAGGATGCATGAGCTGGGCGTTATGCCAGTGGTCAATGAGCTCCTCCATTCGGTTCTCAGGGACCAATAGCTTGTCCTTGAGGAACAGTTTGTCCCCATCCTCGGTCAAGCCCTCAGGCCATTCGTCGTCCGACTGGGCGCTCACGGCATTCCAGTACTTGCTCTAGTGATCGGATGCCGCGTAGTCATCCGACCAGTCTTCTGTGAGCACCAATATGACTAGCTCTACAGGGGCCACCATCCAATGCTCGAGGGTTTCCTCTCAAATAGCTTGGACGCGGGCGCCCCGGAACTTGGCCAGGTCCATACGGTTTGCCATCACCACAAAGCACTTGACCCCCTCTTGCTCCATGGCCTTCTCCATCTCGATGATGCGCTTGGCCTCCTCGGTCTCCTCGGCGTCCCCATGGCTGGACATGTCCATCCAAGCCTTGCCCGCGGGGTAGGCCCATCGACTGAGGCAATCCGCCACAGTGTTGTCCTTCCCCGGGACGTACACGATGCTGAGGTCGAACTTGGCGAACGTCTCATGCCATCGGGCCCTCCTTGCCGCCGGTCCCGAGGGGGTGTTGACGTGCTCCTTGTGCCAACTCTGCAGGGACTGATGGTCCGTACAAACCACCACCGGTTGCAATCCGATGTGGCCAGACCACTTCTTGAGCGCACAAACAATGGCGTACGTCTCCTTCTCCCTCGCGGTCCAGGTTCGGCGTTGGCCCTCGGCCAGGATTCGACTCCAAAATGCCACGGGTACGTGTGACCCGTCATTCCGGACCTGCTCGAGGACCGCCCCTACAGCATAGTCCGAGGCGTCCGTCCGTTGCACGAATCCCTTGTCCGGGTCCACCAAGAATAGCCCCAGCTGCCCCAGGAGTCGCTCCTTCAGGCGGCTGAACGCATCTTCCGCCTCAGGGATCCAGGCAAGCTTCTTCTTGCTCCCCTTCCGGCCATCGAACTTCCCCACCTGCAGCATCTTGTGCAGCGGCCCCGAGAGTTCTGCATACATCCGGACATAGCCCGAATAGTAATTGCAGAACCCCATGAAGGACCGGAGTTCGCTGATGGTCTGGGGCTTCTCCCAGTGGTGCAGGGACGCCAGCTTCCCAGGCATGGGACGGCGTTGCCCGTGACCAACCACGTGACCCGCGAACTCCACTTCCTTCACGAAGAGTGAGGCTTTGGTGGGCTTGCACACCATGTTGTGCTTGTCCAACTCACTGAGCACTCGGCGCAGATCCTTCTCATGCGCTTCGATGAGCTTGTCTTCAGTCATGTCCTCCGTGCCGGACCCGATGATGATGTCATCCACAAAGGGGTCGGCACAATCCCGGACTGGACCGAGTAGGTCCTCCATCATGCGCTGGAAAGCGGCGTTGCCATTCTTGGCGCCCATGGGCACCACTTTCCACTGCATGGGCCCCAGCGGCGTCGACCACGCTGTGCAGGGCCTGGAGTCCGGGTGTAGCGGCATCTGGTGGTAACCGTGTTTCAGGTCTAACACCGTGAAAATCCGCTTTTTCTGTTGTTTTTGGAGGATGGAGTCCATCAGAGAAAGCGAGTACGAGTCGTGCTCGGTCTGCTCGTTCAAACCTCTGCAATCAACCACCAACCTCCACTCGCCCTTCTCCTTCTTGGGCACGATGAAGGCTGGGCTGGCCCATTCACTGTCGGAGGGTTCGATCCATCCCCGCTCAATGAACTCGTCCAACAGCTTCTTCATGGCCTCGGCCCGATCGCCCTGAAGTTGGTACTCCCGATGACGATAGATCTTGGGGTTCGGCTTCAGCTTGATCCTCGCTGTGCCAAACCTCCCACGATCTGGAGGGTTCTTGTTGGCGACGCCACTGAATAGCCGCGGATAGGCATTGATAAACCTCTCCTTCAGCTCGGCGACCTTCGGGTTCTCCTGGGCCTCTTCAGCCGCTTGCTTCGGTATCGATACAACCAACCGCACTGCGGTATAGGCCGCTTCCGGGTCCGAATCCGACTTCTCGTCGTCCGATATGCCGTCTTCATCGTCGTGGGGTGCACTTCCCGACGATAATCTTCGGAAATTTGCGGCGTCGGGCTGGTTACTGTTGCTATCATCCCCCATTCTTGGAAAATTGCACGTCGGCGGGTCCGACCCAACCGGACCATCGTATTGGTCCGCGATGTGATCCATGACCCTCGCCACGAACTCATCCTTCTCGTACTTGCCGGTGACCAACATCTTGTCATCCCACCAATGCGGAGATGTGACCATGGCCCGCCTCTTCTTGGCTGCCACACGGTTGTGCATCCCCATCCGCATGTAGTTGACGACGTCGTCGATCTCGGCGTGGGATAGGAGGTCAATACCATCAATAGGCTGATCCGTCCCCTCCTTGGGCTCAACCATGACCTTCATGGGCACCGCCTCCACCCTACGGATGAATGCTTCATCACCCGTGGGCTGGGCTTGCGCCCCATCCACAAGGAAAGCCTTGGTACCCCACGCTTGACCCAGGGGGGGGCATTGATACACCCTTGGCGTAGATGAACAGCTCCTCCTCTGGCCCGAATGACATCTCGTTCAGGGTGATGGAGTCCAGCGTCGACTTGAGACCTTCCAGCGGACATGGGGTGGATCCTATGCCAGTTATGACCAGGATCCCCTTCGCCCTATCCGCAACGAACTTCTCCACCATACGTCTGGTATTGTCCAGGGAGCCATGCCAATACATGGGCCCCCACTCCTTCAAACCCCAATGCCTGTGCCAGACTGAGTCTCCTCGATGCCAATGCCTCCTACACTTCCGCAAAAGTGGGGCATCCCGGGAAGCGAAGACGTCCGTCTCGGGCGCTTCGGCTCCCAGCAACTGGATCATCCGGTCATACACCTGCGGCGCCATTCCATACTCCGTGAGCTGAACTCCGCGGTCTCCTCTGGACTTGGCATCCACAGCTTGCACGGCTCAGACGATCCAATCCTCTTCCTCAGCATTCCATTGGGATGATCCGCATGCATAATCCGTGGACAGCCATGTGAGGCATTCATCATCCTCCTGGACCAGCGTTGCGCGATGGGGAAGGGCTCCAATGGCATTTGTTACCATGAAGTCATACCCCATGATCATATCCCAATCTGTAATGTCGGCCACATAGAAGTTCCCGGATAGAGTGCTTCTCTTCGCCAAATCAGGGCGGTTCAAGCGCTCATGCTCCCAGAATTCCATACTGATAGTGGCCTCATGGGTGCCACGACGCATAATCTCTCCGTTGGCGACCTTCAGGCGGACCGGTCTCCGGCTGGGCTGCAGGAGTTCCTCCTTGAACAACCCTCTCCGGACCAGGCTCACCTGGGCACCCGTATCCACCAACACATCCACCACCTTCTCCTCTCGTCCGCACCGTACTCGCACTTTCAAGTGCAACTGCCGCTCGTCACCATGAGGCGTATGGACGACTCTCACGGCATGCAACTCTAGCACGTCCGGGTGCATCAGGACTTCAAGGGTATGGTCACGGATGGTGTGGATCTTGGGCTGGTCCTGCCCATCCACGGGGCTCTCCGTGGTCGCTGCTTCCTTCTTGCCATGTCCCGTACCCACATGTACTTCCCTTGGCAGGGCGCTCCAGGGGTTGGGAGTGGCGAAACTCAGTGGTTTTGGCTCGTCTGGAGCCTTCTTCGGCACCCGATGTGCCTTCGCTTTCTCTGGGATTCCACTGATTTTCGGAGGAGAGACCTCCGAGGTCCCACTCCCGTGGGGGCTCCTCTAGACTTGGCTTCCCGCAGCCCCTTCTGGCTGCCATCTGCCAGGACTTTGTCCACCACGTTGCTGGGCTTTGAGTTCCTCCAACGTCCTCAACATGTCCTCAGCAACCTCCTCGATCGACCTCACTCGTTGGTCTTGGCCAGGTCCACCACCATAGACTCTTCCTCCGCCTCTCCCTTGGCCTTTGCCTTGGCCTTTTCCCCCGTCTCCGCCCTTCGCCTTCCAATCGGCAATCCGCTGCTCCTTGGGCTTCCTCTCGGGGTGGGCGGCGAAGTAGGCCTTCTTGTCCGCCTCATACACCTTGCACTGACGGTGGTCGTGTGCATGGTTGTTTCCCATGCCATAACAGACCCAGCACCCGTCGTGCTGAGACCTGTACTCCCGGAACGAGAGCGGTGGGTTCCCGATCCTCCTTGGCTCTTTGCCCTTCTTGGGTCCCACCCGGCTTCATCTGGACCGATCCTGCCCATGGTCCCTCACGTTGTGCGCCACAAACGCGAAGAAATGGGCCTCCTCCTGATCCTCCCGGGACCAGGTCCAGTGGTCTTGGCCACTTCGACTACCATTCTCCGCGGTTTTGGCCGTGTCCTCCTGGATCTCCCGATGATGGCGGTCTTCTCGGTGGCCTCGTTGTCCATGACCATGTCAATCCTGCACGTGGGCCTCGTTCTTCGCATTGAGCTTCAACTCCACCGTGATGTACTTCACGATCTCGTCCAGGCTCATGCGGCCGAAGATGACCTGCATCCTCAGCGGCTCCCCGCGCCTCCACTTCACGTTGTTGAGGTGCAGCAACCTTTGCCCCATGGTGTCCCCAAATACCTCCACGTACACGGCGTTCTTCAGTCCCAACATCCGGTTGGGCTCGCCCAGGTTCCTCCTGAAGGACTCCATGATACCCGCATGGGTATCCTCCGCCGCCATGATCCTCACCGCCACGCGCTTCTTCGCTCTCTTCTTTTCCTCGTCCTCCACTCTCCTCTTACAGTGCCCGGGGAGGACGTCCTTCAACAGGTGACGAATCTCGCTGGACTCGTTCCAGTCCTCAACCAGCTTGAGGCTCCGTCGGTACTTCCCCAGATACCGGTTCCACTCCCGGACCCGCAACTCACCGCCGTCCAGCTGCAGCGGGATGGACCACAAGTCCTCCAGCTTCTGGTTCGGAGCGTCGACCCGCTCCTCATCCTCCAACCACTGGAGGCAGGCCTGCTCCGTATGGATCAGTCCTTCCCGGATCTGATCCCGCAGCTCCTCCTTCAGGTCCTGCGCCAAGCGGTGTGGGAATGTCCGACGTACCCACTTGTCCCGCGGCGCTCCCCGCATCTCGCCGACGACCTCTCCGGCGAAGTCCTCCCAATCCAGGATGAAGTCGTCCAGGTTGGAGGGGTTGCCATCATAGTAGGGGATTTTGATTCCCCTGAGGTCGTCAATCCTGATGGCGTCTCCGACGTCGCCAGCCACCACTCCGCCGAGACGGATACCACCTGTGGCCGGGGGGTGTGAGTACACTCCCCGTACATCCCTCTCCTCCATGGAGTGCGATCCAGTTGGGCCTGAACCCATGGGGTTTGGAATGCGGGAAGGACTTGCTCCACCGGCCGTCCATATCCCCGTATTGGGGTCCTTCGCCCACAGGTTTCCGCCTGGGTGGCCTCGACCATGTCTGTCGGCGCTTCTCATCGTTCGCCCCTGCATGGTCTGGCTCTGGATCTCCTCTTCCGCATAAACTGCACCGGCAGCCGTAGTGGTCGGTCGATCCTGGGCGGCATGGGACATCTGTACCGTAGGGCTCCTCGGGTCCGTGATTACGTGCCCTTCCCGCATGGACCCAGCCGGTGCCGTTTGTTCCCCGAGCATTGTGGATTCGCTGAACATGGGAACAAAAGGCAGCGCAGCCGGGTCAACACGCGGAGGCGCGTAAGGTGCCTCTGCAGGGCCGCCCATGGGTTTCTCCACGGCGCTCCTGAGGGTCTTAACCCGCTCCACCAGCTCTGCCGCGGCCGGCTTTGCCGGGAGCTCCGGACCCGAGGCGAGGGGCTGTACCTCCTCTAGCCTTCTCAGGCGTCCCAACATGTCCTCCACCAGGTGGAGGAGGCTGTCCACCACTCGCTGCTGCTTCTGCAGGGCCAGCTCCAGATTCTCCCGGTACCGGGCCTGATCCGCTCGCAGCTCCGCCATGTCTCTGTCCGCTGCCGACTGGTCATCCAGGATCCCCGCGACGTCCTCCTCTAGACCGTCCTTCGCATTGTCCAGGCTGACGAGGCGATGCACGATGGCGTCCATCCCCGTCTTTGGGTACTTGCCCATGAGAAAGTACACGTGCTCGCAGTGGCACTCAGCGTGCCTTCCACCTGATCCGGCGCATCCCGCGGTTCCCGGCGCCTCGGAATCCTCCGCCATGGGTGTGTCGCCCATGCTATCCCGCGTTGGCTCCGTGTGCCGGGCCACAGGCGCTGTTCTGGCTCTGGCGGGCCTCTCCAACGCCTCGGCGTCATGCTCCAAGTTTGGGTTCTGGGGCCGTGTTCGCCCTTGTGGGCGGTCTGGCCGTCTCCTCCGACTCCGAAGGTTGCTCATAGGCTGTCCGATAACCCTCGGAGTGCCCCTCGGAGTCCCACAGCCTGACCGGGCTAGGGTCCGTATCCATAGCCCCGGCGTCCCCTGCCGCGGGCTTGGGTGACCCGCGCTTCCGGTAGCGCTGGGCCCGTCCTCCACTGCTGCCTGAATGGCAGGTCTCCTCAGAGTTCTCCGCGGCGGAGCGGAGGTTGCATGCCTTTCGGCAGCGACGCTCACACATGGAGACCAGGGCCTCCATGTCAAGTCCTCCTCTTCCCGAACGTCGTATTTCTCTTCGGGCTTCTACTTCCGGAGTTCGCCATGCTCCTGAGCGTCTCGGCTCTTCTCTGGCTCCAATCTCGGGCGTGGTCTCCACGGAGTTCACAATACGCACCCGGGGCGTACTTGGGCAGGGCTCATACGGGCCCAAGTCCCCGGGTCGGCGGTAGGTAGGGGTAGCAGGTACGCCTCTGCTACCATAAAGAAGGTCCCTACCAGGACCGGCCCCTCCTGTGCCCCTTCTGCATGTCACTCCTGCTGACTTGCTCCTGATCAGCGATTGCATTCCTCAAAATCCAGGGTCCAAAGTCCAAAAATATAGAAAATAAGATCCTCCTTCAACCCTGAACAGCAACCAGATCCCACAAGTACAGCAATAACCCAATCCACACTGCGGGCTTCCGTTCAGCACACCGGTCGTCTCACGGTGGCGGGCATGTACAAGAATTGCACCAAAGAGGAAAGCCCTGAAATTGGCATATGAACACACATAAAGCAAAGTTGGGGAAAGAGGTAAACATACACAATCACAGCCATAGACCCCTCATTCCCTGGACTCAGGACCTTCCTTTGACTCACCAACATGGTGCCCTGAACCCAGTCAAATAAGATGGCTGAATGCCATGTGTCAAAAGTCACTACACCAACCCGAAAAATGTGTTCACTCCCAAGCCTCTAAATCCTAGCCCAATGGGGGAGGTGGCTTGTCATGGCTTAGAGTGGCACTCAGGACCATGCCCTACCCTGACATATACTTGGTTGGACTTGGAGTCCAATGGGCTTAGAGATATGCCCCATGAGTTGGAACTCATAACATGCCAAAAACTGCCAATTCACACCATATTGGCCATATACCAAATATATGCTCAAAATTGAAGTTACCACTTATCCGAAGGCTCAAAGCATGCATGGAATCGAAGTCTAGTATTTATGGAGGATAGAGACCAAAGGTCAATCCCATGTACATCCCCACTTTACCCTCCAAACCCCTTCGGATATGGGCGCCACGCACTGCCAAAGTCAGCCAATGATCTTGAGACCAATTAATGTAATCCTTCGTGCGCCAAGCCAAATGGAGTACGCGATCCGGCATATGGTGGTGTTCAACTCGAAAACATATGCCAACATATGAACAACATACCACCGACCAGGTAAGTACACAAAACGCAAAAATGAGCAAAAATTGAGGTCAAAAACATGAAAATATGTCCAAGTACAAAGTTGTCATGATAGTATATCTCTATGGTCACCCATGAAATCCGCGCATGGCTCAATATACAAATGATTGGAACCATTTGCGAACAATTCCCCCACCTGGATCCCCTATCGGGCGCATGGAGATACCTTCGCCACTCATATCTACATGCCCCATGAAAATGCGAGTGCACTCATGGATCTCTTTGCCAAACATACCATGAGCAATACATACGCGGTAGACTTAGTCTAACGCCTTGAATTCCACAATTGGGACATGGGCAAAGCCCCTGTCACGTATGGCTCCCCATCTCTTCGGCCACACGAAGATATATAACATGGGCGTGAGCATATCAAGACATATACTACCAATATCACACATAGCTCTGAAAATTGGCTCCCACCATGGTATGCCATGCCCCTCCATGGTCGTAACTTTGGGTGAAATGGACGTGGGAACCTAACGAAAGATGCTATACAACCGCAAGACTCATGCGCTACACTCGAAAGTCATAATATCAAGTCCGGACACATCGTCAACAAGTTATAAACAAGTTTCTACCATGTTGACCATGATCCTATGCTACAACAAGTGTGTATGACGAACTAAGGTGTTGGACCCTACCAAAAATAAGTTGAGACTAAGGCGATTGCAACGCAACATTTCTTTATTCTCTTTCCTTGCACTCACGCGTAGATATGGTCCTTCAAAGTGGTCCCACGAATCACTTTTGTTCCCCTTATATCTCCAAGACAAATGGGTGGCAGATATAAAGGAAACCTGATCTGGGCATAGGGAAAAGAGTATGACCACTGGAAGAAGACCAAATCAAGTGCGGCGATGTCGAAGTCGAAAATCCGATTTCGACATCGCGAAAAATTCAGATTGAAATTTCGAGTGCATATTTAGAGAATTGCGGAAGCAACGAACCCTTTACTGATGAAATCTCACCCTTCATCGGGGTTTCCGCCAAAATATCTGGAAATAACAATTAACCAATCGGTTACCGCAAAGTCGCGAGCCAACTGACAGTTGCCGATACATTGACAATCTGAACGAAAGGCAGAAAAATTACGGAAACATTATGATAAAAAAACCCTGTTGATTCCTGATATTCCGATATATAAATCTCCGCTGGCAGTGCCTCGGTACTGAATATGGCCGCTCATAGCCGGAATGGCCAAACCTATCACACTATCACATCAGGTTAGGTCAGGTGGATGGGAGAGTGGGATATCAGCCAATGGCGGCTTGCGGGCGCATGGATACACACCCCAAGTGACCCAAAGATGGCCACGGGGGTCCGAACCGGCTTCACTTGTCTGCGACTTTGACTTATGTGTAAAAATGACGATTTCTTGCGTGGTTTCGTCGATTTTTAACGATTTCACTTGCTAAATCGCAACCCCTTCCGCTAAACCGCAGGAATCACTCCCTGTTGGTTACATTTTCTTTTTTTTCCAGCTCCTGGAGATTTATGTCCTCCATAGGGAGTATTGCTCCGCCCTGGCCCTTGGTCAGGACGTTTACTAAAAAGCTGTTTATACAGCGATAGCCGTTCGCATTAGAGCGTTCGACTGTACCCTGGTGGGCAAGCATATGTGCTCTAGGGAGGGAGTCCTGGGTTCAAACCCCACTACCCCCAAACTTTTTCCAAAAGTTTTCATTGCACGCCGGCGACTTTTGAGGAATGCCCCATCGAAGGGACATCATTCACGGTACATTACACTGTTTTTGAAGGGTACCTACAGTGTGATAGGCTTCTATGAAGTGATGAGGATATTTTTGGTAAGTTTAATGCATTTTCTGAGATAATTTTTTCGGAATATTTGAGCCTTTTTCCTTGGTCCTACTAGCTTAGCTAACTAGTACTCCAGGGGGGAGTAAGAAAACGTCACTGCCATGTGTTTCTTGGAGGGCTTGATCCAGGCCAAGCCGCCCTTAAAACCTTTTTGTTGATGCTAAGACAAACTTAAGTGTTTTTATCTCTCTTTTGTTGCCTAAAGTCCACTTTCTCAAAGTAACTAGGGTTGTGACCCTAGCCCCCCATGAAGTTCACCCCTACCACTCAACTGAGCGGAGATACCTTCCTTCATGGAGGATATACCGAAATAAAATAGGCATTTCATGCTTTAGGCCTTGGAGGTTAAGCCTAGTGGTCTCCCACCCCAAGACCCCTATACTCAATTGTTTCTACCACTTATTGTGGTCCTACTTTGTAACTGTTTCTGAATTCAGTTGCTTGGCCAAGTCATTTTCTGTGTGGTCCTGACATCTATGCCCCACATTCCTAACCAGCACCATTTCACCCAAAAAAGTGCACATGAAGTGCCTAATGCTATCTCTGAGGCAAGAGTCAGACCAATTTTCATATAAAATCTTTTGTGATTGAATCTTTGTGTATAAACCTGCTTTGTGTATCTGCAGCCCTTCTGTGTTACACTGGATTCCAAAACCAATCATTGATTCGATCCACATCCTGTTCTTGCTCTACTTGCTGCTTTGGTTTGGGTTTCCAACTACAAAACCTGCAGGATTTCATCAAAATATCTAGGGCATAAATCAAGGACATCTTTCTCCTGTTCGGTTAAACCATCACCCACAGTGGCGATCCTTATGTCGTCAACACATACGGAAACGAATTCGCGGAGCCCAGGGTGCTCTGAAAACAAGACTTCTTCCATCATCCGTTGGAAAAAGCTCGGAGCGTTCTTCAAACCCACAGGCATGACGGTCCACTGAACAGGACCCACTGGACTGCACATGCACGTCAGGGGTCTGGATGACTTCGCCAGAGGCATCTGGTGGAAGCCTTGCCTTAGATCCAAGACTAAGAATAGTTTCCCCTTGGCTCTTTTCACGATTTCCTCCTCAATGAGGGGTAAGGGGTGAGAATCAGCCTTAGTTTCCGCATTTAAATTACGAAAATCAACCACCATGCGCCAACCATCGATGGAATTCTGGTCTGCTGGGCGCGGTTTAGGCACTGTGAAGGGCGCACAACACCACTCAGAGGTCATGCACACCTCCAACCAGCCAAATTCTCGCAGATTTCTCCGAATGATGTCGCGCAGAATTTCATGCTTCTTGCCATGATTTTCGTAAGGTCGCTGCTTTTTGGGTTTTGCTCCCTCCTTCAGCTTGATGAACGCCTCTCTGTGCAGGCCACGCACTGGAGGGTTCTTGACGAGCTTACCTGAGAGCGTGGTGTCCTTTTGCTCGGCGAAAATCTTTTCCCTTCGCTCATTGCAAAGTTGACTTTCAACCTGCTCACCAGCCACCACCGTAGAGCAAATTTTTGCCAGATCTCGCGATCCAGCAGGCAACAGACCTTGTTTCAACGACTGAAACAGAGAGGGATCGACTCCCTCTTGCGGGTATGTCTTGGATGCCCGAACCTGCTCAGCATCTTCCACATCCTCAAAGACAAAGGGGTCCAAGAAGGCCTCAAACTTGGGTTTTTCGTAAAATTGTCTGAATCTGACCTTTTTTCGGAATTTTTTTCCCTTGACCAGGTGGGAGATGCTTGATGGATCTGATCGTATTGGGGTCTAACTACAATCAGACGTTCCAGATTTCAGGTTCGGCACCGTATCATCTCCTTCTAGAAAATCGGAAAAATTCGAATCTGAATCAGTACCATGGTCAGGAGCTGATTCTGATCCATGGTCTGATGTGCAAGATCCGTCAGAGATGAGACCTCCATCGACCACAAAAGCGACGGAAGGCCACAGCCGCTGTCGCAGGGGACCAGTGTCGTCCCTGGCGTACAGCTTGACATCGTGGGGGAGGCAGATGGAGTCGACTGTCATGGCCAAAACATCCTTCCACCATGGTTTCCGATCCCATAATGGTACAACAAGAATGGCCTGAGTGCGATCCTCCTTTATTTTTTGAACGACCTCTCCCAACAAATGAAAAGGGGGGTTTATCCACAGCCTTTTATCCCATTTTACTGCCCATGCATCGTCAGCTAAGCGCTTGAAACGCTTGTTTAACTCGTTGCAAAAGGCATCCTTGGCGGGCACAAAATCGTGGTTCTCCAAAAAATAGGAACATATATAATCACGCCACTTATCTACAACGCGGTACTTGGAAGACTTCCAGTTGCGCGGTTTGGGACGCTGAGTGTCCCTTCGTCGCTTCTGTAACAAGATGCTGTAGGCTGCAGTGGCGCTTATCTCACTAATCCCTTCATCCTCACCAAAAACTCTGTTCACCTTTCGACTCGAAAATTGTTTTGCATTTCAGTACCCAGAATGCAAGAAACGAATGCTAGGAGCTTCCTGCTCCCCAGATTCCAGAAAAAAACAACATCTGTGTCCTACAGGGGCCACTTTGTTCTTTGTTAAAAATGGATGACCTAAATAAAGGTCATATTTGATGGCCGCTCTATAAAAATAATCCTCTAAAACAACATCCTCTACCTTACCTTCCTCCCATAAATCCTGGGCGACCATGTGCGCCTTCAGAAACGAACCTGTACTCCCTCCTGGAAGAGCATGGCCTGAAACACCTTCCAGGTTAACGGGGTGCAGCGAAGTGTCTACACATTCGTCTGGTAAAAACCTTTGTGACTGAAGATTCACTTCACTACCATTGTCACAAAGACACGTAGCAAGGTGTTTGTTCCCCTTCTTGTCAGTAACCCACAGACGACAAATGAATTGACGAGCTCGGTATTTGTTGGGAACACTGATCTCCATCGGCCTCAATTGGCGGTGGTCCTACAGACAACGCTCCAATGTCCACGATCAGACATTCAGGAAAATGCCTGATTGTGTGTGGGGCGGCCACACAATCTTGGAGCCTTTATTCCTGAAAATCTCCCTCGTACTCCTGCTGCACGGTTTCCGAGCAACCGTTTTCGTCCTCCCACTGGTCTCCCAGACCTTCTTCGCCAAGATTCCCTTCTTCGTCGGGGGCATCCTGGTCCTCCCTCGTCACATTATTATAGTAATCCTCGTCAGGACCAGCAACTTGGTGCACTGATGCACCACGACCTGAATTAGGGTTCCGCTGACCAGATGATCCATTCCCTTGTCCACCTTTCGTGCCCTGGGAGGTCCCCTTGCCCTAACCCTAACCAGCGCTCTTTCCCTTCGAATGTCCCGAGAATTGGCCACTGGATTGGCCTTTTCCCCGGGAAAAATTGCCTTTTCCACCATTACCCTTGGCAGAATTGGACTTACCATTTCCATTTTGAAAATTTTCTGGAGAGCGTCCTTGGTTGGATTGGCCCTGGTTTCCCTTGCCTCCGGACGTCTGCTGGCCTTTACTGCCTTTACCTTTTCCGCTGTGCGTCGATTGGCGATTTTCATCCACCTTCTTGACAGGGGCTTTGGGCGGATCCTTGCTGGCTTCTTGTGCCACTCTTTCCGCATCGGTCTCATTCCACCAGTGATTCTCAGTGGAATGCGACTTGGCATGGTTGGTGTGACCGAAGGACTAACCAATGGCACAGTCTTTCGACTGCGTGTTATTTACATTCTTCTGATTCCCACCTTTAGAGGGGGGATTTCGGCTCAATCCTTCATGGAATTGCTGATGATTGGCATCCGCCAATTTTCCCAACTCCTCCCACAATTCAGTGGGCGTGAAGCTGAAAACCCACGGCTTTGCCACGAGCCGAGTTCCTCCGAAGGAGACAGCTCGGTTTACCACTTCATTGAAAATATCTCTGTCCTCCTTCTCCGGGAATTTCAATCTCAAAGCACCGTCCTTTTCCTTACACTTGGAAACGTTAGTGGGCGAGCACTTCTTAAGGGCATCTCTGACCTGAAAACGACCTGAGCCCTTAGGGAATCCCGTGACTTCAGTCCACCAGGATTTCACCTTCTCGTTGGACTGCTCCTGCCTCAGCGATGCAGCGGTGCCGGCACGCATTTTCCCGAAGATGATGGCCTTTAATTCGCCATCTGACAGATGTTCCCCAGCACTCTCAGCCTCATTCACCAGATTTTCAAAGCGGAGTCGCTTGTTCTGAACCTCGTGGAGAATGAGTTTGGGAATGTTCGGGAAAGAAGTGAGCAGGGTTCGGTAATGGTCTTCAGGCAACCTACTTTCTCGTCCCTCAAGCAGAGCAAATAATTCACTTTAGGTGAGTGGGTTAGAGGAATCAGCCCTATCAGTGTAGGATTTGATCCACATGTCACGAATAGGACCCTCTAAACACTCGAGGAGAGCATCAAGCTTCTCGTCGTCTCTAAGCTTGTTCTTGCCAACCCACAGAGAAAATTCTCTTTTAAAAACAGCCCACCGGCGAGGGTTGCCATTGTATTTTGGTTGTTTTGCAATGGCTCTCAGTTTAGCCCTCACAGGGTTAATAATGTCCTCAATGCCGCCACCATCGGCCAGGATGGGGTTGACTTGGGCAGCACCTGAGGCACCCGCGGCGCCCAGAAGACGCTGGGCGAGTAAGACCTGAGCCGCAAGCATAAGATCCGTAGATCTTTTCTCGGCCAAACCTTCTGTTTCCTTTTTGGTCCTCGCTTCTGAAACACGCTGAGGAATTTCACTCTCAAAAACTCTTTCTTTACTTTTTCACGTTTTTTCTTTTGTTCTTCCGCTCTGGAATCTGTTGTGGGCGCGAGTGAAAAAACTTCAGTTGCTTCATCGGCTACCGAACAGGTAGATCCGACTGGCGGATCTGGCAAATGAGAGGGGGGGTGAGCGAAAGATATCCCATCGTAAAAAAGTGGAAGAGTTTTTTTCTGATCAATTTCATCGCCTGATTCTCAGCAGCCAGCATGGCAATTTCTTTCCGACACGAGCAGTGGTGGGCACAGGACACATGAGAGGCGTTTTCAGACCGCGATCCAATTGATTCTGGCTTCCTTACCACGTCTTCTTGCTCGTTCAGCCAACCCTCGATGGTGTTCGCGACACGCAGTTCTTGAGATTCCTCCTGCGAGGCCTTGAGAAAGGCTTGCTCCAACGCCGTCTCCAGCGACACCACATCGACCTCCATTGTCTTGGCAGTGGACTTGACTGGCAACGGCGGATGTTCTCGGTGAAACCTGCAGTAGAAGTGTTGAATTTGCAGGCACCATTGGTCATACAAATCCAGTCGCTGTAGGCTCTCGATCCTCTTGAATTTTAACCTCCAGCGCTCCTGGGACTCCTGGATTTGAGTGTCCAACTTGGCGGAGACGGCCTGCTCGATGACATTGTGGAGCAGCAGGTCGAATTCCGCAGGCGTGGGTCGCGTTCTGGCGGGCATCCCTCCTGGTCCACTTGCGATTGGCGGATCTCGATGCACGTGCATGCTTTCCTTGGATGGGAGACGAATGTCGTCCTCCTGATTTGATGAGTCTCCAACCAAGGAGCCGTACGCTCCGCTGGGACCAGCGACGGGTGAAGGGCCGCTTGGGGGCCCGGATTCTCGACTGAGATGGGGGACTGAGTTGGGGTGAGGAATGGGTATGTACATGCAGCAGTCAGGATTCTGGCAAGGAATCCCTAACTCTTCGGAGAATTTTGCAACTATGCAACATTCTACGCTGTCCTCTGGGCCATCTGGATCATCTAGATCGCAGATGCTCTCGTCATCACTGTCCGGTGGGTCGGACTCGTACTCCATACCTATAGCCTCGAGGCTGAGGGCTGCTCTGCTACCGTCTAAGCTATTCCCTTTGAGAAAGCTCCGCGGAGCCTGGCCGGAGGGCTCAGGGCCGGCATGGGGAAAGGGAACAGAGGGCAGGTATCCCTTCTGTGCGTCCTGGCGGTATGGAGGGGTCGGTGCTGAGGCCTTGCCCTTGGGGTCCATGAGGTACAAGCACGACAGTGAAGACAATGAAGATGAAGATACGAACTTGCAAAAAATCCCAGTCTACAAGAAAATGTAGGCGGAAATATGATACATATACTTCCGGGATATTCTTCCTGTATATTTTATGAAAAATCCGATTGTGAAAGAATATTTCGCTGATTTGATTTGCGCACGCGCGCCGGCGATTCCACCAAATCATTGGAATGCGCCCATCTCAGCCGCAACGGACACCAGAATTGAATCTGGCGTGTCCATAATATACAGGAACTGTTCGGGTAAAACTTTGGGAGCCCCCCAATATGTAAATCTACAGAAATGAGCTGAATCTGGCTGAATGGGGGTGCATTGACCTGAATTGACCTCAGATCTGCGCGGATGGAGGGTAGTCGCACTTACAAAAAGAGGGCGTCGAAGATTGTAACGCAGAGGTCGAGGATATTGATCTCCCCGCCACCTAGTTGGCTACCACTTGTTGTGGTTTGACTTGGGAACTGTCCTGTTTCTAGAAAATCCCAAAATACGACAAACCTCTTTTTGCGCCGGATCTTTAGGCGGAGAACCAATTCATACACACTTCACCAATTCGAAGACAAAAACCCTGTTCAAAGATATCGAAGTATTATGCAGCACTTCGTTCACAGCAAATTACATCTCTATGCTTCACATGTATCCACTGACTGCAGTGCGATTGCGACTTGCGCGCTTGCTGCGCTGCTGTTGCTCGAAATCATAACACCAAGTTGCAGACGGCCTCTAGGGAGTTTGTACTCGAAGGGTACAGGGTTGTTTGCTTCTCTCCTGCTCTCGTATGGCTCGGTCAAGGGTCAATTTTGAAGTTTTTTCGAGCCATAGTAAGGATGGGCTGAAACAGCCCATTTTCAGCCCGCAACTCCTAGGGGATAATGGTGGGGCCATATCTCCGGCTCAGACAAAATTTGGGACCTGCCATCAGAGGAGCATTAGGTGCCACTGTCCGTTGTCCTCGGAGCCTATTGGTATCCGGGAACCCGCCCGTGGCTTGTCGGGGGGTCTCTCGCTTGGCAGGGATGTGGGGTCCAGTTTGGGCAGGTCCGTGGGTTGTGTTTGAACCCCCGTACCTGCATGCCACTGAGAGAAAGTTTTATAGTGGTTTCAACACTGTGTTTGTGCCTCTCCTGCTGCTTGCTGCTGGTGTAGGGCTTCCTGCTGCTTGTTTTTGAAGATGAAAATGTTTTAGTTGCTGAAATACAATCAATCCAGGATAGCCCAAGCCAGAGATAAGCAAGTAGAAGAGAATCAGGATCATAGCATGGAGGGCTGCAGTGTAAACAGTGAAAGATGTTAGAATATTCACAGAAACTGCAACTCAGGTCAAATTGGATTGCAAATTTACAAAGATAGCTGAACTGCTTTGGAAAAAGAGTTGGAAAACTGCCCCATGGTCACTCCATCTCCATAGTGCCATCTCAGGAGATGTGCACTCTTTGTTTTGGGTCCCATATGTGCCGAGGTGGCAGGGCATGTGGCAATGAGGTCACTGCCACGTCACATGGGATCTTCCTACTTAGCTAGGCTGACCAGGAATTGAACCCAGGACCTCTCAAAAAGAGGTGCCCAGGCCCCTAGGGTGCATACCACTAGGACAGCTAAGATTTAATGAGAAAACATTGATGAATCCATAGGCTCTGCCCTGGATATGTCAGTTCTCAGTCGACTCAGGAAAAGATGAATTGCCTCACATTGATAGGGGATTAAGGGGTCCACTCCATATCCTGATTGGGTGTTTGGTTCCATAGGTCAAAATGTGTTATTGAAGCGGTACCCAGAACCCCATGGCCAGGTTACGGCATACAACCGGTCTCCGGTCCACTAACCCCATGTACGGAAGTGTTCCGTGCCGTGAAGCCCCGCATCGGCAACCGATGCACCGCCAGCGGAGATTTGTGTATCAGAATATCAGGAATCAACAGGGTTTTATTTTCATATTGTTTCCGTCAATTTTTACGCTTCCGTTCTGATACTCACTGTTTTGACTGCTGGCGGTTGGATCGCGACTTTACCGTAACCGCCAGTTTAACTGTAATCAATGGAAATTTTAACGCTATCCGTCACGAAGGCTCCAAAGTCGTCAGGAACTGCATGGATGCTTCCGCAATTTTCACATCTTACACTCGCAACCTTAATCCGAATTTTTCAGGATGTCGAAATCGGATTTTCGACTTCGACATCCCCGCACTTGATTTGACCTCTTTCGAGTGGACCTACGTGCTTCCCTATGCACGAATCAACCTTCCTTTTATCTTGCCCTCCATTTGTCTTAGAGATACGGGCAAAACAAAGTTGATTCGTGAGGCCACTTGTAAGGGTCATATCTCGTGCCGCTTGCGAGGAATGACAATAAGGAAACGTGGGATGTATTCACAATACTCCCGACGTAATTTAGGAAGCCTTATATGCCTTGCGTTTCCACACGTGCGCGCTAGTGTAATGGATCATGGTCAAGAGGCTAGAGTTTGCGTTATAACTCTTTGGCCATGATATTGCGTGCGTTAAGATAACTTTCGAGTGTAGCGCGCAAGTGTTGGTGTTGCATAGGAACTCTCCTTGAGTTCCTATGAGCGATTGACACGAAGTTATGCCCTTGGAGGGGCATGACATATCGTGGTGGGAGCTACCTTTTGGGGCAATATGTGGTATGTGCCATGTGTTGTGTTGCGTGCCCATTTGGCGGGTCCATAGCTCCAAGCCGAACCCGCCAATGGACCTCATATTGTGCAAGCCCCTTCTCCATACTCCCCACGATCAATTGCAAGCCTAACCTTCGTGAAGGGAAGCTTGTGTGGTGATCCTGAAGCGATGCGTTGGGAGCAAGGTGTGTATTTTGCAATTTTCCATAATTTCATGTGCCCACTTGGGAGGTAGCGCTCGTAACCTTTCAAGGCGCCCCAAGTGGAGCACATATGTGGGATCCAAGGTCATTGGTGTCAAGCCATTGTGTGTAGAAGGATTAAGGGATTGCACGATCCAAGCCGAAGATATTACAATATAATTATGCACCTTTCAAGGCACTTTTGTGTGTGCTTGTGCCAATTTTGCCATTTTTGGCCCGTCATGATGTCAAGTGGCGACCGTGTATCTCAACGTTGCGCTCAATTGACATCATGACCCAAGTATGATATGAGGGTACATACTTCGGTGCCCAACATATCTTGGACCCGGCGAATAACTCCTCTTAGGCTTGGCATGCCGTGGCCGCCATGTTGGCGATTTGGGACTATCCCAAATCATGGGCTCACTTGGCGACCCTGCCATTCCCAATATCGGAGGAGTTGGGCGACGCCCAAATGATATGTTGGACCAACATGACTTGATACCAATCCTATGGCACACTCCGGTCCGAGTCAGGCATGTGCCTCATTTGCCCCAACCATGAGTGTGCGCATTTTTGGCCATTTTGAGCAATTTTCCACTTTTGCTGCCCGCCGTGCACTATGTTCTAACCCTCGTGCACGCCGGACGCATGGACCAATGGACCATATATGACATGGGCGTTATGGGTAATGGTCCCCATGGTCCACACACCACGTTGGCGAAGCGGAGCCACCTTCGTTAAGGCGCTAGCCCAAAGTGAGTGTGGGCAATTTTGCAATTTTGGCATTTGTGGACCCAATTGGGATCGTCACCACGCCGAGTGGCATGGAGATCTTTGAGAGCCAAGTGCATGGGAGTCTCTGTTGGACTCCCGGTGGATCGCGTGTGGAATGGCGGATCCGATCTCCAAGCCGGCGTGGAGATATACTCTTGGGAGCACACCGAATTTTGGCTCATTTCAAGCAGCCAAAATGACCCAATTTTGGGACCCCAATTTCCCCCTTCCGTGTGGTCAATTGGCGGCCCCATTTCTCTAAGCCCATAGGGAGCCTGGACCTAAATTCAAGTTGTACACTCAGATATGAGTCCTAGGTCCTGCCTCCTACCCTGTGAGCCATTGGCCTTACCTTGGCCGGGCGAGCCACGCGTGGGAATGACGCCAATTTTGGTGATTTTGGCATCATGACCCCACTTGACTCATCCGTGGTGCCCTGATGCCGGGACCTCAGAGGGAACCAGGTCGGGTGAGGGTTCCAGGGAGTTCATACTCGAAGAACATAGGGTCAATTGCTTCGTCTCTACCTCTGGCGGGTCCGGACAAGGGGTCAATTTTGGAGTTTTTCAAGCTAATATCAGTTTGGGCTGAAACAGCCCATTTTCAGCTACCATCTCCCGGGTGATAATGGCGGGGCCATATCTCTGGCTCAGAAGGGGAGTTGGGACCTGCCGTTAAGGAAGCATAGGGAGCCACTGTAGGTTGGCCTTGGAGCTCCTTGGTTCCCAGGAGCTCGCCTGTGGCTGGGCGGGACACCTCTCCCATTGGCAGGATTTCAGGGTCCGGACTGAGCAGGGCATGGGTTGTGTTTGAGCCCCCGCCCCCATCAGCCACTGAGAGGGTCGGACCTGGGATTGGGATACGAGTTAGGACTGAGTGTCTATTGTCCTGTGGTGCCCTTACCCCAGTCCAGTCTTAACCCCATGTGTACATATCCTGATGTGTTGTTGTACATACTTTTGTTCCCTCTTTGCAGAGTGGCAAGGATTCTGAAACGCTTTGTCACATGACATGAGCGCATTGATGCCCTTGTGAGCGTAGTGCCTTGCCTGCCTGCTCACCTGTGCGTGTCACCGCAGCGTCCCGTGGCCGGCCCCCCACGGGAACGCGTCAAAAGCGTTTCACCGCCCCGGGGTTACCCAGCCCTCGCGTGCCACTCGGGGCCACCCACCCCGAGCAGCGCGGCGCAGCCCGCGGCTCGCAGCGCAGCGCAGCAACTCGCAGCGCAGTGCAGCAGCTCGTAGCGCCGCCCAGCGACAGCGCCGAGTTCGTCACGGAGCCAGCAGCGCCGTCCAGAGCATCGCCCTGACCGCGCAGCAACCGTGAAAGAGGTGCACAGACCAGGACTCCTGCATCAGCCCCATCGGCCGACCCGGAGTCCCATCGGCCGACCAGCAAGGCCGCGTCAACCACCTCGACAACCACCGGCTGACCAGCACCAGCCGCACTTCCAATCCAGTGCTGCAGCACCCTCCTCAACAACCACAACCAGTTCGTTGAGTTGAACGAGTGCACATCAAGGACCTCAAGACCAACTACGCCCCCGCTGCCATGGTGAATTGGCAAGAAGCGGGTAGGAGGTGGCCGCAGCCCCACCCCCATGTGGCGCGCCTGCTGCGCGGATTGCTGTGGGACCAGCAATACCGCTACAGCAATCCCCAGTGCGAAGGCGGCATGCCCGGGAGCTTCGAGCTCCGGGAGGACATGGGGGAGGACCGCCTGCGGGCAGTGGAGGAGTGGCTGCGGGCGGAAGGGTACGAGTACCGCTTCCGCCGCAAGCGCTGGAGGACGTGG
Organism: Eutreptiella sp. 'Long Island Sound 2002'; assembly: GCA_964036045.1. Taxonomy (NCBI): domain Eukaryota; phylum Euglenozoa; class Euglenophyceae; order Eutreptiales; family Eutreptiaceae; genus Eutreptiella; species Eutreptiella sp. 'Long Island Sound 2002'. The sequence continues at coordinate 7,254,298 of OZ038384.1, read as the reverse complement.
ACCCGGCCGGACAGGCCCGGCGAAGGGCTGCGCCCCGACGGGATCGAGGAGGACGAGGACCCCAACGCCTACCCGTCGGGCGCCTCGATCAACGTCTCCCTGTGGGACGTGATCGAGAAGAACTTCCCGGAACCGGGGAGCGAGCGCAGGCTGCAGGGCAGCAGCAGCGCGTCTCCGGCGACCCCGTAATATCCTTCAAAAGGATTCTGCCGACGCCAAGGCCACCAAGGGCGTGTGACGGCCTGCGGACGGCGACGACGCCCAGACTGCAGGAGTACGCGGATCGCTGATCGCTGTTCGCTGGGAAACTGCAGGAGCTAAGGTCAAGGGCATCAACGCGATGAAGGACTCCGACGATGGATAAGACCATGGCTTCCCCATGGACCCTATGGAGCCCCCAAGTCGAGCCCGACGCAGCTGGGCGACGACCACAGCGACGACGACGACGTCTGCGAAGTGCACAATAAGGCGCGTTAATTTGTCGCCTTGGGTTGGTTAATTCGGTCCCACCCTAAATAGGCGTGGGGCGCCTTGGGTAGGAAATGACCCTAAATCCCCAAAATTAGGTGCGTTAATTCGTCACCTTGGGTTGGGAATCGACCCTAAACTGGCACGGGTTGCCTTGGGCAGGAAATGGCCCTAAATTCAGGCGCGAGGAAGTCGTTGCCTTGGGTTTGACCCTAAATAATTTTTTCTGAATTTATTGAACTATTGATTTCCATGCCCATGGAGAAAAAGGGCCCATATGTGCGCCTAAGCGCCATCAGTCAGGGCGGAAGGCCCTGCAGCGCCTCTGTTCATGTAACTACAGGCTACGAGGAGTGCCAGGGACCAGTGTGGTCGCCTGAGGGGCAATTGCCCTATGAATATATCAGGATCAAAAAAAAAAATAATATTTTTTTACATGTAAGTGGCATGAATTTTTTTTTACCACAAAGCCCCCCCCCCCCCCACTGTCCTGCTGCATCAGTGTGAAACCATTTCAGTGCAGGGGTCAGAGCGCCTCCTTGGCCTTGCCTTCCTTTGGATATAGGCAAGGCTTCTAAGGAGGGGGGTGAAGCGGTATGGGGTGCTTCACCCATACCCGCTGCCTAGCCTGTGGCGCTCTTCGCCAGGCCAGATCAGGAATTTTCCTGTGGATGCTACGGCATCCTGATTTCTGTGGGATTTCTGTAAAATACCCCAGAAATCGACATTTTACGTCTTTTTTGGGCTGGCGACGACAGTCGTCGCCTGCGCGACGCAGCTCCAGAACGAGGATTTATTCCTCGATTTCTAAAGATTTTAGGCAATTTTATTATTGTTTTATCGTTTTTAGGAATAAAAGATTATAGCGTGACCTTTTTCGCGGCGTTCCGCGAAGGTCCATTTTTGCGAAAAGTGGCGCGTTCACGCATTTTTCAAAAAATGCTGAGGCGATTCCAGGAATCGCCCAGACGCCTATGGCGTAGCCCAACAGTGGGCCTTTTCATATGTAGGTTGAATTGGTACAGAAACGCGTCGTGTCGGCTACGCGACGCGTTGGGGGGAGACGCGTGAAATGAGCGTTTTTGGCTCAAAAATCACTTTATTTCATTGTTTTTCGCCCAAAAACCACTGGTTGGCCCAGTTTGGGCAGGATCTCAGTGGAGATCCTGATGGCGACGCCTCGTAGCCGTCAGATTTTCTGATGGCGGCGACGCCGTCGCCTTCATTTCGTCTTCTTTTTTATGCTATTTCATAGTATAGGATTGTTACTTGTACATATTACTTGTCTACATATTTTCTTTGTCTACATATACCTTCATCTCCTTGCCCAGGACGCCAGATTGTGTCATGGCCGAGGCAAGGATCACAGAATCCTTTGGACAATCGTGAATGCAAGTGGAAGACTTCGCCTTCATGGGTTTGGGGGTTTGAGGTGTGCATGCCGAAGGGAAGCTTCGAGGTCGCCCCCTCCCCCCAAATATCCTTCAATAACACATTTTGACCTATGGAACCAAACACTAAATCAGGTTATGGAGTGGACCCCTTAGTCCCCTTTCAATGTGAGGCAATTCATCTTTTTCTGAGTCGACTGAGAACTGACATATCCAGGGCAGGGCCTATGAATTTATCTATGTTTTCTCATGAATTCTTAGCTATCCTAGTGGTATGCACCCTAGGGGGCTGGGCACCTCTTTTTGAGAGGTCCTGGGTTCAATTCCCGGTCAGCCTAGCTAAGTAGGAAGATCCCATGTGACATGGCAGTGACCTCATCGCCACATGCCCTGCCACCTCAGCACATATGGGACCCAAAACAAAGAATGCACATCTCCTGAGATGGCACTATGGATATTGAGTGACCATGGGGCAGTTTTCCAACTCTTTTTCCAAACCATTTCAGCTATCTTTGTGAATATGCAATCAGATTTGCCCTGAGTTGCAGTTTCTGTGAATATTCTAACATCTTTCACTGTTTACACTGCAGCCCTTCATGCTTTGATCCTGATTCTCTTCTACTTGCTTATCTCTGGCTTGGGCTATCCTGGATTGGTTGTATTTCAGCAAACAAAACATTTTACTCATCAAAAATGAGCAGCAGGAAACCCTACACCAGCAGCAAGCAGCAGGAGAGGCACAACAAACACACAGTGTTGAAATCACTATAAATCTTTCTGGTAGCAAGAGGTAGACTGTCTCTGCGTACCGGCAGCAACCCCGTGCCGTACAACCAGTGCGCCGAGATCAGTCATACATAAGCAGAAGGGCGAACGAAGATGGACACAAAGAAAGACGACACGGACGTGAAGACAGCGCCTGAGGCACCAGCCATGCCAGCACCTGGTGAACCTGGACCTGGACCTAGAGCTGTACCTTCGGAGCCCTTACATGGGCCAGTGGACGTGGCAGAGGATCGTTGGAAGGACTCAGTCGAGGAGGTGGACACCCAACCTGTGAGGAGAAAGAGAGAGAGAGAGGAGGATGCTGGAGACGAAGCAGACAAAGGAGTAGACCAAGGGCACAACCTGACGAATGATTCAACCTTCGAAGGCGCACCGAGCGCTTCTGGCCTCCACGCATCACCCTCTCCTATAACCACCACACTCGCAATTCCAGACCCAGCCGCTGCAACATCCACACCCATAACCAACCCGCCTATGGCTGAGGGCACAGGCTTTACTGGTATACCTACCTACCCTGCCTATGGTTTGGGCCCACCTACCACTGCGTTTCCTGAGGCAACTACTACCAGTGAGCCGGTGGCCTCCAGTTCTGCGCCGGGATGGTATGCGGCTGACTTTCACCATCCTCTACCCGCTACGGGAACCTATGTGGATGTTCCTGGGTATGCAACCTTGAGTGGGTTGAGGAGAGGACCTGAGTCTCTTGGAGGCAGGAGTAGAGGATCGGGGAGATCCTCCAACAGGTCCCTGATGCGGTCGGAGATCAACGAGGTGCTCCGAGGAGCCACCTCTAAAATTGTTGGCGACCTCACTCAAGAGATTTGAGAGAAACTGGAGCCCCTCATGATACCGCCCCAAGCGTCACCTACCACGGTGGGAGTGTCACCCCATCGAGTACAGGCCAACCACCTGGTGGCAGGGCTGACAAACACCCTGGGGAGCCTGAGGAGCCGACCGATGCTGACCCCTGCAGCGATACCGAGAAGTCCTTTCGTACCGAGAACGGCCCAGCCGCCCTACAGCCACGTGACGAATTCTACGAGAGCCGAGCTGGACCGGCTGGGGCTGACAGCCTTGAGGGCAATGGTGGACGTGGAGCCTTATGGCTCTAGTGATCTAGGCGGAGACCCCTCTGATGATGAGCCGCCGTCTATGACTTCTGCTTCGCCCTCGGAGGACGACAACCCGGAGGACCCCGAGAACCCAAGTGGGAAGAAGAAGAAGAAGAAGAGGAAGACCCGACGCCCTGAGGGACGCAGGTCTCAGGAGGCCAAGGCTATTGCCACCTCCAAGATCGTGGTGAACCTGCCTGAGTTCACAGGCAAGGACCTCAGCGAGTTCGCTGAGAATTTTGGCCCGTTTCTCCGATTGACCGGCCAAACCCACGCTAGTGGACGGGTGAAGTGCGATCTGCTCCTGCAGTGCTGCAAGACCAAGTACCTGGATAAGCAGGTCAGACAGATCGTGACTAATTCCGCCACGTTTCTTGATGTGTTGGTTGCCTTGGAGAGGCAGTAACCAACCTTTGAAACCGACCTCTCCATCAGGGCCGAGATCCAGAACCTGCCCGTGCTGCCCAACAACCCCAAACCTTGAAGGGTCTCTGAGCCGTTGGCTGACCTGGATCACTGGGCTGGACGATTGACGCCCGGTTCCTACAGCAGCGACAACCTGCTTTTCTGGTTTGTGGCTAAGCTCCCTCGAGAGCTGTGGGACGAGTGCCGTTCAACGGCAGAGCGCAAGGCTAGATCCCTCCGCTACGAGGATCTATGTGTACTATTCCTGGAGCTGGCGCTGGAGAAAGAAAGCGACCAGCACCTGAACAACTACCATCCAGGAGGTGGAGGCTCTGGAGGCCATGGCAAAGGGTACCAAGGATCCAGACCTGGGCAGGGGACTACTCCCAAACACGCCCACGCCCGTATCATGGAAAACGTCAAGGAGCTCTTCTGGTGTGATGCCAGAGACGAGCAGAGCCACCTGCAGCACGCCCCTGACTGCGAGCAGCGGGACTGCTTCGTAGTCCAAGAAAAGCAGCAGGAGAAGAACACCGGCGCCAAAGCGAAGCTGCCGGATCATTACAGGTGCACCATCACGTGTGCCTTCTGTGGGAAGGGGAAGCACTACGAGGATGAGTGCTACCACAAGCAGCGCCTATCGGCGAAGCTGAAGGGCGAAGATCCTGGCAAAGGCTCAGGCAAAGGTGGAGGCAAAGGCAAAGGCAACGACTCCGGCAAGGGCAAGTCGAAAGGACGAGGACAAGGGCAAGACAAGACTCAAGGTGGACGAGGAGGAGGCGCTAACCGCCAGCCTAACAAGGACAACAAGAACCAGGACAAGAACGGAGGCAACTCCAACCCTAATCCAGGGGGGAACTCCGAGCCCTCTGGAGGGCAGTCTGGTCCGACCACACGCTCACAAACGCAGGCCGAGCAAGCACAAGGGGCCAAGCGGGAGCACAAAGGTGGTGATGACGGCAACGCTAAGAAGAGAAGCTGTTGCATGAGGATGGCCCGCAAGCTGCGGAACAAGGGGTTCGAGGTGACCTGTCCCGCGGAGTTCTGACAGGGACGCTCCGGTGGCACCCAAGACCTGGTGTTTTGGGTACGTATCCGACTAGGGGGACGTGAATACCTAGGGGTATTGGATACTGGCGCCACCGTATCTATAGTGGTCAAGAACATTTTACCTTGTGGGAGCCTGAAGAACACCATGACCACCGCGGCTATACGAATGGGGGATGGACATGTGGTGCACAGCTGCGGGGACTCTGAAGTGGAGGTACCTATGGGCTCCCGGACTATCGCCCATCGGTTCTATGTGATGGCCACTGAGGCCTGCGACTTTGTATTGGGGACTGACTTCTTCGTGCAGCACTCCCAGATATAATCCCTGACGCTGCAAGCGCCCTACCTCCTCTACGTGGACCACGGCAGTGGCAGAGAGTCTGTGCCACTGGAGCAGTCGGAAGATACCTCAAATTACCTGAGGCTATCGAAGGAGGAGCCCTCGAACATGATGGCGGCCTCCAAAACTGAGGACTATCAACTATTGGGGGAAGTCCTAGACCAAGGTCTGAAGGAGTTGGGTTACTCTAGAGAAGACCTGAGTGTGGAGTTGTTCGCCAGCGACAAGCAGCATGTACTGGACCTTTACTGCAGCAAGGGGAAAAACTGCAGCTACAAATTTTACTGGCCCTCTTTCGGGATGGCCTACGGGAACCCCAGGTTCAGTGAACTGGGGAAGGTCCTGACCAAGGTGGCCTTGGAACGTTCCCGTATGGTCCTGTGTTCCCCAGATTGGGGAGCCCATGGGGGCAACAAGTACTGGCGAAACCTCCTGGACAGGCTGACTATCAGCTCTGTTCGGTTACGTGATGAGGCCATCTACGTGCCTCTGGGGCGTAAGACGCCTATTGGGAAACCCGGATGGGGGAGTATGCTCAGCGTGGTGGACGGAGGTCTCACTTTCATCCCCTGGGAGGATCTGGACCCGACTCTGGTCCAGGCTATACAACGAGAAAGCAATGGACTCGCCTTGGGTGACTTGAAGGATCGACTAAAACCTCAAGATGCTATTGAGACTATACCCGGAGGAGATGAGTACGTCGTGAGTGACACCAACGCCCCCAACTCTCCCTGTCATATACCTGTTCCTGATGGAGTCTCTGAGTGTGGACTATCCGAGCTACCTAGCTCTATCCACTCAGATGACAAAGCTGAGCACAACGCCTTCTTTGTGCAGACCTGTGTGGAGGAAGTTGAGAACGCCGAGTACGTCACCCCACTAAAACCCCTACTCTCCATGAGGGTGGAAGACCCTGTGGACGAAGAGCTGGACCCTCGATCCAGGCTAAGGGAGTATGTGGACTCAAAGAGGAAGTTGGTGGCGAAAAAGCTATGCTACGCGAAGCCTACCCGCAGCTCATGGCCACTGAAGCAAGGACGTATGGGAGATCTATCCCAATTGAAGGAGGACCTCGAACAGAAGATCACCACCTGGCAAAGGGAGGTAGATCTTAAGCTCATGAAGAGCGTGTGGGGCCCCCATGTGAGGACCCCAGAGGAGGACAACCTCTCGGAGGAATGTGTATGTGAACCCCCTCGAGCATGCCTATGTTGCCATCGTCCATCGGAGATGGTTGAAGAAGACCTCCTATATGCCTACCAAGGGTTGAAGGACACTACCAAGGGCGAAGAGTCGGTGGTGGATCACCTCCCGACGTTTATCACTCAGGGGGCGAGCAACTTACACTCTGACGAGGACATGGAGGACAAGATCAAGCTATTGGACCCGCGGGTACAGAAGCTTATAAGGACCTATCTGGAGGTGTTTGGAGAACTACCCCCTCCAGCTTCATGTGACAAGCTGGTACAGATGGAACTCAAGCTGAAACCCGAGTTCGTGGGTCACAAGATCCGGAGGAGACCCTATCCAGCTCCTAAAGAGCAGGCCGATGAGATTGAGCGACAGATACAAGAATGTATCGACGCTGGCCTAGTCCTGCAGTACAAGGACAGGGACTACCCCCTACACTGCAGCCCCTGTTTCCTGGTGGCTAAACCTGGGTCTACAGCCAAACGGCTGGTAGTGGACTACGGAGAGCTGAACAAGAAAACGTTGAACCACTCAGGGTCCATTCCTAATATGGAGTCTACCCTTGAGAAGAAAGCCTCGTGTCGCTACAAGACCAAGATGGACAAGAGGAGCGGAATCTGGCAAGTGGACCTGACGCCCAACGCTCACAAGCTACTTGCCTTCATCACCCCTCAGGGGAGGGTGTTCAAGTGGAAAGTCATGCCATTTGGCGTGGCCAACGCACCCGCTCTATTCCAAGTGCTGATGAACAAGATCTTCTCCATCCTACGGAGGAGACCTAAGGTGCAGGAGCTCATATCCCGTGGTGCCCAGATGGAAGCTCACATCGACGATGTATGCCTCGGGACCAATACCCAGGAGGACCACCTAATCCTGTTTGGTGAGTTCTTTGCGGTCTGCCAGGAGAACCACACACGACTCAAGCTGCAGAAGTGTGAGTTCATGCAGGAGACCATCTAGTACCTGGGGTTTGACGTTGGCTATGGGTGGTGGACCCCAGCGGCCTCTAAGGCCAAACCCCTGATGGATGCTAAGGTACGACACGAAGACCCCAAGAAAGGACTTCATGATGTACGCAGTTTCATTGGGGCGCGCAACTTCTATCGCCGCCATATCAAAAACTTCACCTACACCAGCGCCATTCTGACGGACTTGATCAAGAAGAGTACTATTTGGCGCTGGGGCCCACAAGAGCAACAAGCGTTTGACGAGCTCAAAGACAAGGAGGCCAACGCTAAGTGCTTGGGCGTGCCTAAGGCACAAGGGGAGATTATCCTGGTGACCGACGCAACCAATGTGGGCGGTTGTGGAACGTTGTTCCAATGGCAAGCACTAGAGAAGGAGGAGTTCGACTCGGCAATTTCCCAATGGGGGACGGAAGGTCTCAACCGAGATGGAACCCTCAAGCACAGCTACCCTGACGACAAGTGGGTCCTAGTACCTCTGGGCCACTGGAACTGGAAATGGAACCAGGCCAGGGGGAACTACTCCACTTATGAGCAGGAATTTCTCGCGGGTATGCTAGTGCTATCCTCACAAGCACGACTGTTGGGGACTAACCCTGTGGTCTGGCTGTGCGACCAAGAACCGGTCCGCAGTTTCCAGAAGGGCCCCCCACCTGAGAAGGCCAAGCTACGGCGCTGTAGGACCTACCTCAGTCAACTACGGCTGACGGTACACCATATCCAGGGAGTGAAGAACGATTGTGCAGACTACATCAGCCGCAACAACTTCAACGCCCTGATTGGTGCCCGATCTGAAGCGCTGGCTAAAGAGGCGTTCAGCCGTATGGACGTCCACTTGGACCTCAACATGACGATGATACGCCCCTTGGATGGACTCCAACAGTCGGAGTACCTGAAGGAGTTTGGGGATATCTACAAGCACCTGGAGAAACGCCTTGAACCGCTCCTGGTCAACCAAGACCAGTGGAAGAGGGACAAGAGCTACCTCTGGCACGAGGACCGCATCGTGGTGCCTAGTGACAGAGTCCCAGCGCTGCTGAAGTGGACCCTTGAGTCCAGCGGTCATGTGGGTGCTGACCGTACCCTGAGGCTGTTCAAGCAGTGGTTCCACACTACGTGGACTGACGACCAACTGCGGAAAACCCTCCAGCCTATCGTGGACAAATGCCCGTGCAGGTCCTGTAAACCAGGGGATATCAGGGACAGAGGTCTCTACTCGACCCTGCCCATCCGTCACTGTGCTAACAGTGTTCTATACCTGGACTACACGGAGATGCCGAAGTTCGGGGGCTATGACTTCGCCCTCGTGGTGACCTGTGGGTTGACCAGGTTTACCAGGGTGTTCCCATGTACCAAGCACATTACTGGGGAGGAGACTATCAAGATACTCCTGGAGGAGTGGTTTTGTGCCCGACGGGGAGAGGGTGGCCGCCTCCCTCCCCCTACAATACGGTGCCCACCGGCCATGGGTCCACACGGTGGACGCAGAAGTCATCCTCCACCTCCTGCGGCACGCAGATCGCGAGCGGACCACGGGGGTCCCCGCGGGCGCAGCGAAGGTGGTCAAAAGGATGCCCCTGCAGTGGCTCCGGGACAGCCTGTGCGCGCGAGGGCAACACGCTGGGCACCCGTTTTGATACGTCCGAGCCACCTCGCACCGCAGTGACCCCCTGCTGCACAAGGAGGAGTGGGCGGCGTCCCAGGACACCGTCCTGCAGAACACGCCCCCGGACCCTGGCCACGCCCAACTCATTGTCGCCGTCCGTGACAGCCACCTCGATCTACGGCCCCCCACGATGCGGGCGCTTGGCGAGGTCGCGCAGCGGGCGCAGACGGACCATGCGCTGACGCACCGGGGACACACACCTTTGGGCGCGGCCCACGCCACAGCCTATGTCCACGCCCGGGACCTCACCGCGACGGCCACCAACCGCCGGGCGCTGCGAGCCCGAGACATCCACAAGCCGGTGCAGCGCAGTCTCCGCGTCCGTAAGGAGCGGCTCTCCGGCGTCGCCGTCGTCCCACAACCGTGCCTCCTATGCGGCGGCCTGGAGGAGACCCCGGTGCACATGCACGTGGGGTGCGCCCACTCACGGCTTCTCTGGCCCCACTACCGCCAGGCGGTACACGAGGCGGCCCGCCACCTCCCACTCGGGGACAAAGCCCTGTGGGTGGCCTCGTGGCGCTCCGCAGGCGCCACATGGACGGAAGTCTTCTGCTCCGGACTGGTGCCCGAGGACGCAGAGGCGCAGCTCCGCGCCATAGCCTGCTACAACCCGCCAGGAGGGACCTCTGTGGACGATTTCCTCCACCACATGCTCCGGCTCGGGGACTTCGCATCGGAGCTTTGCAACCACCGGCTGGAGCAACTCCTCCGCAAGCCCCTAAGCGCGGCGGCCCGGGCACACCGATGGCTCACTGCGGCGGAGGGCGACCACCCTCCCCCTCCCCCGCGCCCTGACAAGGACTTTGTAGCCTCCCTCCGTGTCGTGAATGGCACTCTGGAGTGCCCGCCCCAAGAGGGCCCCCACCCGTACCAGGACCTGCCGGGGGGGTTCCCGAAGCACCTACAAGACGCCCTCTTCCCACCGTGGATCATGGGGCGCGGCTCCATGACCGCGTGGGAGGCGCGCATCGTGGGTGAGGAATGAGCGCGCGACCGGAGCCGTCGGTGCGCCGCCACGCGCGCCCCGGAGACCCCTGCGCAACGATACGCCGCCATCCCGCTCGAGGGATGGGGGCCGGAAACCCGGCCGAGACCCACCGTGACCAGGGCGGGACCTTACCACCAGTGGGACGCGGCGACGCGGGAATGGCTGCAAGCGGCCCCGGGACCACAAACAGGATGGACCGGGGACGTGTCCTCACTCGTCAGGACACCCGTCCCCCCCCGCATCGTCCTTCACGCCGCCAACGTACTCCGGGCTACGGAGATATGCAAATGGGGACACGCCGCGGCCACCGTCCGGTGGCACCCCCCAGAGGACGGGGCCGCCCAGCTCGCCGTGGCGCACTTCAAAGCTCGGGGGCCGGTATACGACGACGCCCCGCCCCGGCTGAGCGACACCCAGGGGCCCTTGCTCCTCATGCTCCCCACCGACGTTGCACCCGCGCTGCGCCAGAAGCTGGACGCCTGCGAAGGGCTGCGAGTGGGATTGGAGGCAGTCGCGGATGGCACCCTGCTGGCCCTCCTCCACCGAGACGCCAAGAACGGGTGCCAATGGGATGCGCTGACGCCCCACCTCACCGGGCGCCACGTGTACATGGCAACCCCCCCCCAGGGGCACCCCCGCCCAGCGTGGGACGACCTCATCCCCGCCTTCCACAACCACGGGATTCTCCCCGATGACACGTGGCGGGAGGTCGAGCGGAAGACGCTCGGCAGGGACTACCGGCGCCGCGTCCACGCCCACCTGCTGGAGATCCGGGACCCCCTCCGACAGACATGGGACGACCTCTGGCTCCGCCATCTCGACCCTTGGTCGCCGCCCTCCCACCTCCCACACACCTGCCGGCTCTGCGGGGAATGTGACACGGTGTCCTCCGCAGCGTCGACAGGCGCCAACAGGTGCGCGCGGTGCGCCCAGGTGGCCGCGTGCCCCTGGCCCGAACCTCCCGCAGGCCCGCGCAGGCGCACAGAGGAGGAGGCCCTGCACCGCCGCATCGAGGGGGCACACGCCCCCTCACACGAGCGCGCGGGCCCCGCGGGCGCTGCCCTTCTGTGGATCCACGTGCACCTGCGGGACCCCCCATCCGTTGCGCACCTGTCGCACGTGTTCGCGCCCTGACCCCTTGCCGACAGGGGGATGGGCCGGGACACGCCAGGGCCCGCCGCAAAGCGCAGGAGGCGGCCGTCCGGGGCCTGGTGGCGGACGCGGTGGCAGAGGCGCACGAGGCGCGCGCTGCCGCACGGCGTGACCTGACGGGCAGTGCGAGGGCTTTCCTTAACGAGACCGCCCTCCCGGCCATCCGCGCCCTGAACGGAGCGGGGGCCCCTACGCTGCTCCCCGCGTTGCAACGGATCGTGAACACTGTCCGGCCGGGGCTCATCAGCCCAGAGGTGGCCCTCTACGGGCACTGGATGGAGTGGCATGAGTCCAACCGGTCGGGCCGGCCCCTGTTAATGGGGGATACCCTGCAGCTGACGGGGGCGGGGTCCACCATGTCCCTCCGCAGCAGCGCCCCGGCCCTGCTGCACGCCCTCAGGACGCGCTATCCCGGGGATGCGGCCCCGTACCTGAACCAGGCGCGGGCCACATACCCGGGGGGAGTGTCCGAGCTGGATGCGGCGCTCCACCTTCTACACCCACCGGCCGAGGAACTGGAGGTGGGCGAGATCACGGTGTTCGTGGAAGGCGCGGACGAGGCGCCAGCCTGCCCCCGGCCAACCAACCCGGTGTACGACGGCACCAGGCCTACCCCCCCGTACGCCATCGTATGCGAGGCGTTCCCCAGGGAGCCCACTTGGTGCCCCGCCCTCCCGCCGGCGACGCACGCGCCCCGCGGCTGGGCCAACCCAGACCTGTCCCCCCCCCTCTCCAGGACCAGGGGTGCCCACCACAGGGGGCAGGTCCTCTGGCAAGAGTGCCCTGGCAGCCCCCTGCTCCTCCTCGTGGTCGTGACCCGCGGGGACCCGGAGAGGGTCATGGGGATCACCCCCACCCACCTCTATGGGGCAGCACCCGTATCCCGCCCCCCCCTCCCGGCGCCCGCGGCGCGGGACGGAGTACATACCTTCCTGCGAAGACAGGAGGTCACCGCCGTTACGGGGGTCCACCTAGTGCGGCTCCCCCCGACACCACTCGACGACCCCCGGGGGCCCAGGGCCCTGGGCCCGCCCCAGACTGGGGGCTGTGGCGCGACGCGTGGGCCGCGTGGCTCCCCCGCCTCCCCTCCCAATGCCGATGGATGGCCGCCGGCCCCCGCCCGTGCGGGGCTGACGCCACAGCGGTCCCCCACCCCCTCTCCCCCTCCCCCTTGCAGAGCACCGCACGGCACTGCCCACGGCACGGCACTGATGCACCAGGAGGTAGTGGGAGGGGCGCGCCTGCCACCACGCATGCCTACCAGGATAACAGTGATGGCAGACTCCGATGGCTCCCCCCAGGAGGGACGACCGCCACCACCCCCGGTCCCGCTCCAGCTCCCCCGTCTCCCCGGAGTGGACGGGGGAGACCCCCGCGGAGCGCGAGGAGCGGAGGCTGGCGGAGAGGGCGGTGCTGGTCGGGCCGCTGCCGCCGGCCCAGGAGCCTGAGCCAGCCGAGGTGACCGCCCCCGCCGCCCAAGCAGCAAGCCCTGCCGCCCCGCCCCGGGAGGGGGCCCCAGACACGCAGGAAGAGGAGACCGCAGCCCCAGCGAGCCACGCCGCGGCCCCGACCGCGGCCCCCGGCACGCCGCCGACACGGGGGGTAGCCCCAGCGCAGGAGCCGGGCGCATCGCCGGGGGCTGTCGCAGCCGCAGAAGAGAGCGGGGGGGGCGCGCGAGGGATTGCGACCGCGGCCCCGGCAAGCCGCGCCACCGCCTCGGCTGGCCACGCCGCGACCCCCAGCACGCCGCGAAAGCGGGGGAATGACCCCGCACGGGCCACGGGCACCTCGCCGGCGGCCGCCGCAGCAGCAGCAGTGGGCAGGGAGAGCGCGAAGTACTGCGCCCACGCCAACCCCACCCACACCCACACCAGTCCCCCCAAGCCGTTCCCCCCCAAGCCCTTCCCCCCAGGGCGGGTGCGGCACGTCCGCCCCCCGGCGCCCGAGCGCTCGCCGCCGGGCGTCACGCTGCCGCAGCTGCAAAGAGGACGGGACGCCCGGCGCGTGATCCAAGAAGGAGGGGACGGCGCGCAGGCAGAGCTGCGTGCCAGCCACGGGAGCGCAGAGCGGGGGATAGGAGGCGACAGGGGGAGTGCGCAGGAGCGCGCGCAAGGAGCAGGCCAGGGCACGAGCGGCAGGGAGCAAGGGCGCAGCAGCGGAGGGGGACAGAGCGCAGGCAGCGGACGGCGCGACTCAGGGCAGGGGGCCGGGAAGGGACCAGGGCAGTAAAAGGGCGCGCAGGGGCGTGGGCAGGGCGCCCAGGTGCAGGGAGCGGGGCGAGGGACGGTGGGCGAGCGGGCGGGCCAGGGCGTGGGGGACAGGGAGCGGGACCCGCGGCACGGGCAGGGGGCCGGAAAGGGGCCCAAGGGCAAGGGCAACGGCGCCGCGGGCCCCGAGGGGCAGGCGAGACGGGGCATGGGACCCCGAAGGGGAGGGCTGGCCGAAGCAAGGGGGGCGGGGAGCGGGGCGCCCCCGCAGCCGGACGTGCAGCCGGTGAGGTACATCCCCCCCGGCATCCAACAGATGCCGGTGCACCACACCCACCACCACCACCACCACCACCACCACCTCTACAACATCGACCCTGACGCCGGCGAGCTCGTCCCCCCCCAACCCCCACGACCCCAGCACCAGCCAGCCCCCCCCGTGCCGAGAGTGGAGCCGGCGCGGATGGCCTCAGCGGGGGGGGGGGCGGGGCGCGGCATCGGCGCCGCAGGCACAGGGGCAGCGGGGGGAGCCAGCGCGGGGGGCAGAGGGGGCCCGGCCCTGGGACCGGGACTGGGGCACGGTCCCGGACCCTCTGGGGGAGGAGGCCCTCCGCCTGGTTGGGGAGGTTTACGGGTGGTTGTGCTGGGCAAACCAGGGGACCACCAGGGGGATCAAGAACCGGCCATTCGATGCCGTGCTCCTCCGGAGGGACGGAGGACACCGAGAGGTACCCCCGGGGGGGTGGGCAGCCTGAGAGGACCACGAGAGGGTCCTCAGATCAGTGATCCGGGCGGCGTGGCCCGACAGGGAGCCGACGTGGCCGGCCTTCCTGGAAGGGGGAGCGGTGCTCCGCATCACGGATGCGGACGCCAACAACTGGCTCCCCCGGGCCTTGCGCAGCGCCCTGGCCCACTGGCGCTACCGCCGGCGCAACCCACCGCCGCCACAGCCCCAGCCCCCACACAAGCGGCGGCGCAGGTGACAGCCCAGACGGCGGACGCGAGAAAGTGGGGGGGGGAGCTGGGCCCCCCGACCCACGCCCCCCCCACGGTACGGCGTGACGCAGGAGCGCGCGCCACCTCCCGCGGGAGGGAGGGCGGAGACAACAAGCGCGGGGGGGAATCTGCTGCCCCGCAGCCCGCTAACCGCTGACCGCTAACCCTCACGGCCCCCCCCTGGCCGGCCAGCGCCGCGCGATGACGGCAGGGGGGATGAGGGACCCCAGCGAAGGCCTGCACTAGGGTCCGGCTCTAGGTAGAGGGGGGCGGGGGAAGCGTGCGACCCCCCAGCCGATGGCTGGCCCCCGGGGCCAGGACCGCCATGCCGCCCCCCCCCCGGCCGTCAGGAGGCGGCGCCAGGGGACCAGAGGGCACCCCCCACTCCCCCCCCCTCCCACTCAGGCCCATGAGCGGACGGAGGCAGACCGAAGAAACGGCGGCCCCGCACCCCCCCGGAAGAGGGCGCTGCACCCTGGGTGCGGGGGCACCACGGCCGAGGCAGGTGCCCGCAAGCCCCGCCCGCTGCCGGCGGACGGCGGACCGGCGGCGCCCGAGACGGCGCTAACGGAGCGGCCCCCCCCTCCCCCCCCCCCCCCCGCCGCACTGGCCCGTCGGCGGCCGACCGGACCGCACCCGACGCCCGCGGCCGCCCGGCAACCCCCTTGGCACGAGTATACCCCAGGGGGGCACGCCGGAGACAACGGATGGCAGGCCGACGCCCGAGGGGGCGGGGGGGCGGGGGGGCGGCCCCCCCACCCCCCCCCCCGCTCCCCCCAGTAAGAAAAAGTCACTGCCATGTCTTTCCTGGAGGGCTTGATCCAGGCCAAGCCCCCCTTAAAACCCTTTTGTTGATGCTAAGACAAATTTAAGTGTTTTTATCTCTCTTTTGTTGCCTAAAGTACACTTTCTCAAAGTAACTAGGGTTGTGACCCTAGCCCCCCATGAAGTTCACCCCTACCACTCAACTGAGCGGAGGTACCTTCCTTCATGGAGGATATACCGAAATAAAAGAGGCATTTTATGCTTTAGGCCTTGGAAGTTAAGCCTAGTGGTCTCCCACCCCAAGACCCCTATACTCAATTGTTTCTACCACTTATTGTGGTCCTACTTTGTAACTGTTTCTGAATTCAGTTGCTTGGCCAAGTCATTTTCTGTGTGGTCCTGACATCTATGCCCCACATTCCTAACCAGCACCATTTCACCCAAAAGAGTGCACCTGAAGTGCCCAATGCTATCTCTGAGACAAGAGTCAGACCAATTTTCATACAAAATCTTTTGTATTATCCATTTGTGAATGAATCCTTGTGTATAAACCTGCTTTGTCTATCTGCAGCCCTTCTGTGTTACACTGGATTCCAAAACAAATCATTGATTCGATCAACATCCTGTTTTTGCTCTACTTGCTGCTTTGGCTTGGGTTTTCAACTACAAAACCTGCAGGACTTCATCAAAATATCTAGGGCATAAATCAAGGACATCTTTCCGGTAGCAGACACAGTCCCTTGTGACCTTTTGAACCAACCCTGAGAAGAAGTGCAGCACACAAAGCTCAACAACAAGTTCATCATGTCCACGCCAAGCGTCAGGACCTGGCCCAACAGAATTGTCCAAGTGCAAATGGGCAGCTTGGCCCATCCTATGAGTGAACCACCTTACCGAGCTCCACAACATCTCAGTGGCGCGTCTGGGTCCCAAGGAGATCCAGAACGCAGAAGGGCGGAAGAAAATAAAGGCCTCACCACCGAGGCCTTAGCGGCCCACGGTGGAGACAGCTTCAGTCATCTCCAGAGGCGTGTAGCAGCCTCAGTATCCAGATCCAACTGTCCGGCTTCATCCTCAACAGCGATTGAAGGCCCTGAGGAGCATGAGGAACTGAGGAAGAAAATGGATGAATACATCCTCCATGAGGAGTACTACAAATCCATTCGTGGAGAAGATGGAGAGAAGCCATTAGCAGTACATGGATCCAGACCACGTACAGACCTAGGGTCCTACGAGCACTCTGGCCCGCCGTCCGACAGAGCCGAGACAGCATCCCTGCCAAGACGCCCGAGACCCGAGTATCCAAGAGCATGTTGTCCAACCCCAAGGGCTCCCGAAGTGGGCCCCACTCGAGTTGAGGAACAACATCATCCAAGGCCAACCTGCGGTGCCCTGGATCATACGACCGAACTGCTGGCCAAACTCCTGTCTGGATCAGAGGATCCAGAAGTGACGGCCCTATCGGAGGCCATTAAGGCCAAACTGGGTATTGCAGAACCCTTACCCAAGCCAGAGTTGTCCTCCCCCTCTCCCGGACTGAGTACCCTGGCCGAGGATCTTAAGAGATCAAGGGTCTCAAGGCTGTTGCCTAAGGTCACCTGCCCCAGCCCCTTTCACCCCCGTGCCAGGACAGTGCCTATGGCTGAACTACAAAACGTGCCTGTCACAGAGATTGAGAAAAGAGGGCTGTGAGCCCTGGCACCTCTTGCCGACGTGTCGCCTTCAGGCCTAACTCCGGGGGGTGAAAAGACGGGCAGACCTATTGCCCAGGCGAACATCCAGCTGGAACTGCCGGAGTTCGACCCCAAAAATCTGCCCGAATGGGCAGAAGAATTTGCAGAGTTCCTTTTGCTGACTGGCCAATCCCATGTGGATGTGGCCATCAAATGCTCACTGCTGAAACGCTCATGCAAAAAGAAATGTTTGCAAAAGCAGGTGAAACAGATTGTGAAAACCTGTTCTACCTCGGCAGAGGTACTCCTGAGGTCGGAGAAAACATTCCCAGTCTATGAGACTGACCTCAGCGTACGCACACAGATCAAGGAGCCACCTATGCTCCCTGAGTTTCCATCCGCTGCGCGAATTTCTGAATATGTGTGCGACTTGGAGTACCTGTTTTCGAGGATGAACGTGGGCTCCTACGGAGCCACTGAGCCCCACCTGTGGGTCATGAGTAAGATCCCCCAACGTACGTGGGATGATTGCCACTCCACCTCTGAGAGGAAGAGCAGGACCCACTCGTACGATGAACTGGTGGACCTCTTGATTGAGCTAGCTCTTGAGAGAGAGAATGACTCTCACATGGAGAAATTCCTCAAGAAGCATTTGGGTCGAGGTGGTACCCCTACCCCCGAACGTGGCGAAGGGAAAGGGTCTAAAAATCCCACTAACACCAACCAGGGAGGTGGTAAAGGGAGAGGTAACCTACGTGCCATGAATAAGGTTAAACCTGATGCAGGTACACCCCCCCTGTTCTACTGCAAACCTGTCAATGACAAGGGGGGACCTTGTCATGCCTCTGACTGCGATCTCCGCAGTGGCTGTATGCTGCAGATGAAACGTCAGCAGCATACCAAAGATGGGAAACCTGTGTCCCATCAGGACCATTTCAGGTGTACCATCACCTGTGGTTACTGTGGCAAACGTCGTCACTACGAGGACGAATGCCACATCAAGAAACGAGAGACTGACAAACTCAAGCGTCAGGAGGCGGAACGCCAGAAGACCCAAACGCCCGCCAGAAATCCCCCGAATGGGGATAAAGGTGGTAAAGGAGGTGGCAAGGGGGGTGGCAAAAATGGACCCTCTAACCGCCAGAGGCGCTCATCAGCGCCCGTTGCTACACCCACTCCTGCTGGTACACCCGCTCCTGCCGCAGGTGACCCTAAGAAGCGCCCCCAAGGGGATAACGCTACCCCTGAGGGGAATAATTCCAAGATGAGGCGCTTGGCCTGGATGGCCAGGTCCCTCATAGCTGCAGGGGTGGATGTCAAGTTCCCTGATGAAGAGTAGGGGGGCGGCTTCGAAGAGGAGGACTTGGCTTTCTGGATCCTCGTGAAAATCGGGGATCAGGTTTTTCGAGCGGTGCTTGACACCGCTGCAACACTTTCAATAGTGGCCTGGCGCCTGCTAAACACTTTCAAGAAAGCTAAGACCGTGGCCATAAGAGTAGGGGATCGGCGTACCATCCATTACTTGGGGGGGGTCGATGTGACTATATGTCTGGTCGACGAAACCGTGACCCAACACTGCAGAGTGCTGGATACCGACGCCTTTGACATTGTCATTGGCACCGACTTCCTACGAAGAAACCCCCAGGTAAAAATGCTGTCTCTCCAGCGCCCCTATTCTTTGCACTGCGACTTTGGCAGTGGGCTATTCTCCGTACCTTTGGACTGTCAGGACGAAAAGAGTCTGGGCTGCGCTACGCATCCAAGACTAACTATCGTACTGAAAACTACCAATTGGCCCGTCACGTTCTTGAAAATGGACTGGCGGCCCTTCAGGTAAACCTGGATGAGATCCAGGTGGAATTGTTTGCGAGCCAACAACAGCACATCATGCAGTTGTACTGCTCGAAACAACTGAACAATGCTTTCCGTTTCTTCTGGAAAGCAATGGGCCTAGCGTATGCTAACCCTCCCTTCTCCCTGCTCGCGAAGGTTCTAACCAAAATCGCTTATGAGGGAGGAAGGTTTGTTATGTGCACCCCTGACTGGGGTTCCTCTGGTGAACATGCTTACTGGCGCCGTATGCTAGATCGAATGACCGTGGGAAGAGTGCAACTCCCCGAACGCCCCATCTATGTGCCTGAGGACTCAGGAACAGCTATGCAGGCCCCTGAGTGGGCCAGTTTCCTGTCCATCGTCGATGGATCTCTCAATCCTGTACCCCTGTGTGACCTAGACCAGGTGCTACTGAAAGAGGTCATGGCCGAAAATCGTGGCCTGACCCTTTATGATCTCAAAAATCGATCTCCTGAGCACCTATCTGCCACACTTACAGGGTGTGAGTCTCCCGATGACTATCTGGAACCTGCAGCTGTAAAAGAGGATGCTGACGACCAACTGTCTGAGATCGCCAGCACTATTCCTTCTGTAGATCCCAGCTGTGTTGACCTAAAACATAGTGCCTTCCTAGCCCAGCTGTTGCTAGAGGAGGTAGATCTAGAGTCAACCTCTGAACCCGCTTCCCCTGTTGGGAAGCCAGTGCTACACATGCAGCCTATGCACACAGGTGAACCCGTGGCCCGGAGTGCTGATGCTCTGGCGCGGCCTGCTGCTAATAACATGCCATTGTCTGAGCATGACACTCAGGAACTCCGGCGGCTGTTGTACCTGAAAGCCGAAGGTATTGAGCGCCAAGAGCGGCTGCAATACCTCAGACAGACCTGGAAATCCTCCATCTGGTCTGAGGAGGACGATGAGTCCTATACGCTGCCTGATCCTGAAATACCTCTAGTGTATTCTCTGCACTATGGGCAGCAATGTCCCCCTGAGTGGGACAATGGTTCTGTACCTGCCGAAACTGCTGATCGACAGAAAAAGAAAGAACATGAAAAAAGCAACCTCCATGCTGAGGAGCATTTCCTTCAGAAACTCGAGAGTCTTAACCTTGACCCCCGCCTGAAGAAACTGCTTATAACCTATGAGGAGGTGTTCGGCGCCTTGCCGCCTCCCCTTTCTTGTAAAAAACTGGTCCAGATGGACCTGAAATTGAAACCAGAATTTGAAAAGACGCGAGTGAGGCGTCGTCCCTATCCCACCCCACAGGAAGAGGTTGAAGAAATCGAGCGCCAGATCCAGGAATGTATTGATGCTGGCCTCGTTGAAGAGTATAAGCACGGGGACTATCCCCATCACTGCAGTCCCTGTTTCCTTGTTGCCAAACCAGGGTCGACTGCCCTACGTCTGGTTGTAGACTATGGTGAGGTCAACAAGAAAACCCAGAACCACTCAGGGAGTATTCCTAACATGGAAAACACCCTGGAGCGTATTGCCAAATGCAGGTACAAGACCAAAATGGACAAACGCTCTGGTTTCTGGCAGGTGGACCTAACCGCCGCAGCTCAGGAGCTGTTGGCCTTTATAACCCCTAAGGGTCGTGTCTTCAAGTGGAAGGTTATGCCTTTCGGGGTGGCTAATGCCCCAGCGCTCTTCGAGGAGCTTATGAACAAAATTTTGTACATACTGAGGCGCAGGCCTCTAGTACAAGAGTTGATTTCTCGGGGTGCAGAAATGGAGGCTCACATCGACGACGTGAGTTTGGGTACTAATACCAAAGAGGACCATGTCCTTCTCCTCCGTGAATTTTTCATTGACTGTCAAGAAAACCATCTCCGAATCAAACTCGAAAAATGTGAGTTTATGAAAGAGGAGATGGAGTATTTGGGTTTCGACGTGGGGTATGGCTGGTGGAAACCAGCCGCGTCTAAGATGCAGCCCCTACAGGACATGCAGATTCGCGATGACCCTAAGAAGGGCCTACACGACGTGAGGAGTTTTGTGGGCGCCTGTAATTTCTATCGGCGTCACATCCACAATTTTACTTACTCCTCTGCACCCCTCACTGACCTAATCAAGAAAGCTACTCCCTGGAGGTGGACCTCCAGAGAGGAAGAGTGTTTCCAGGAGTTGAAGAAGAAGATTGCCTCCTCCAACTGCCTGGGAGTGCCCCGCCCTGAGAACGAGATAGTCCTGATCACTAATGCCAGTGATGTAGGGGGGGGAGGTACCATCTACCAATGGCAGGAGCTTAACCCCGCTGAGCTAACCCACTGCCACTATCGTACTACTGGACTGAACCGTGATGGTTCGTTGAAACATGACTATCCTACCAGTGAGTGGCGACTGGTGCCACTCGGACACTGGAATTGGAAATGGAACCAAGCGCGTTCCAATTACAGCACCTATGACCAGGAACTCCTGGCCGGCATGTTGGTGCTAACGTCACAATCCCGACTCCTGGGATCTAACGCTATTGTCTGGCTGTGTGACCAGGAGCCTGTGAAGTCTTTTCAGAAGGGCCCACCACCAGAGAAAGCAAAGCTAAAACGGTGGTGGACTTACCTGAGCCAGTTCAGGCTGACAGTGCATCATATCCCCGGGATAAAGAATGAACTGTCTGACTATATATCGCGCAACAACTTCGATGCGCCAATTGGTGAGAGCTCTGAGGCGCTCGCCAGAGAGGCTTTCCAGCGTATGGATGTCCAGCTTGACCTGTCCATGCGCACTGCTGGAATCCTGGAGGGTTGGAGTCTAACCGACTATCAGTCAGAGTATGAAGAGATTCTCCAAATCCTCAGCACTGGTCTCGAACCCCGTGTCATTGACGGGCACCAGTGGTATAAAAACAATCAGTACCTCTTCTACGAGGACCAAATTGTGGTGCCTGAGGCACGACTGGATGGGTGCCTACAGTGGTCCCATCTCAGTTCTGGTCACACTGGCGCTAATCGCTCAGTGGACTTCTTCCGTGAGTGTTTCTACTCTAGTCTAGCCCTAACTGAACTGAGGTCGCGTATGCAGACCTTTGTGGATGCTTGTGGCTGTCATGCCAGCAAGCAGAGCGACAGTAGGGACAGGGGCCTGATCTCCAGCTTACCCATACCCTATTGTGCTAACTCTCCTCTCTACGTGGATTTCATCCACGGCCTACCACGCTTTGGCGGCTATGATAGTTGCCTCGTGGTCACCTGTGGTCTATCTCGCTTCACCCATGTGTTCCCTTGCAATAAGAAAATCACAGGTGAGCAGACTGTGAAAATGTTGGTCGAACAATGGTTCAAACCCTATGGGGCACCTAAGGTGGTGCACTCTGATGAGGATGTATGCATCCGCAGTGACACTGGGTGGTACAAACAAGTGCTAAATGCCCTCAGCGTGGAGGTAACCACAGGTGTGCCCTATACCCACACGTCTAACCCTCTCTGTGAGAGACAGAACCGTGTGGTGGAGCAAAACTTAAGAATCCTGATGGAACAGGAGCGCATCAAGGACTGGGTACGCCTAGTGCCCCGGGCAGTGCTGACCATGAACTCACAGCGGAGCTCTTCTACGGGTTTCACCCCCCACGAACTGTTCCATCGAGGACGACCTGCTTGGTTCTTCAAAACCGCCTTTCTTGAGGACTTCAAGAGCCCTGTGGGAGATTGGCTGGAACACAAGCAGTCTCTGGCTAACCAGGCTGGTACTAACCTGAGACACATTCGTGACCGTGAACAGAGCCGACGGAACCGCCTACGACGACCTGCCAGCTTCAATGTTGGTGACCTTTTTTTGGTACACCATTCACGCCTACCCTCCTGGCCACGTAACTGCCTACAGGACCCTTACTTTGGACCCTATCGTATCATCAGGATAGATGGATCCAGGATCCAGGTCAGGTGCAGTCCACGTCTGGGTGGTGAACTGCTGTGTGCACCTAAGCAGTTGAGGCACTATCACTCCCCTGACGACTTGTCTTGGGATGAGTGGCGCCTCAGCGACGGTGAGATTGAACGTATAGACCTAGAGAACGCTGCCAGTCCAGAGGAGGCAGACGAACTCGAAGAGATGACTGCCGATGAGATGGCAGTCGATGGTTACTACGTGGTTGCAGGTATTGCTGGCCTTGAGTGTAAACAGGGCTGGAAATTTTTAACCCTGTGGGATGGCTATGGCTTATCCGAGGCGAGCTGGGAACCTATGTCAGCCTTCATACAACCAGATGGGAGTATCAACCCCATCTTCCGCACTTACCTCGTTGAGAACAACGAGGGGCAGCTCCTAACCCGTGCTGAGATTATGTCCCAGCGTAAGAAGCGAAACTAATTTCCCTGTGTCAGTCTACTGACAGGTGCAGTGAGCACTCTTCTGCAGACGTGCCTGTGTATGGGTGTAAGAGCAGTTGTCACAGTTGCCCCGCATTGCATCGCAGGACAGGACCCTTAGCCCGCCGTGACAACCACTCCCTGGCCGAAGGCCATTGGTTTTTTCACAGACCACTGCTTACTGAGCACTGCACTGACCCTGTCTGTGCCCTGCAGACCCATGCCTATGGTTTCCAGCGTGAGCCAGGTGGCCGCTTATCAGGATTGCAGCCACCCAGCGAGTGTATGCCTTGTTGACCATGTGTTGCATGGGGACTGCCCTAATGTAATGACCTTGGAGAGCCAACGAAGAACGGTGGCTTACTACACCAGGGGGGAATGACAAGCAAGGTGTTATGAGGCAAGGTGTGTCTTCCCTCCTTGAGGACAAGCGAGCCCACAGTTAGGACCCCTGACTGGTCCAGACCCATGGGGTTCTACCCTTCCTTACAGGGTTTACCATACCCCTATGTGTGCTACGTATGTCTGTGTGTGTCTCACTTCTCTCCCCGGCGTGGCTCCCGGAGACCGGGCTTCGCTGACGTCGGACCGAAGGTCCTAATCAGGTACTATTACCACTCCTATGGCGCCCAATTTCTGTGCTGGCGCCTATCCTTGCAGGAAGACGGCAAAAGCCCTACCTACTAGAGGAGAGGGGTGGCCAAGTGTGCTAAGGGCATACAAAACGCCCATTTTTGCTACAGGCCAAAGGCTAACGCACTCCCCTGCCCACGAGGAAAAGCACGCGGGACAGGAGACACCACTACACTACACTCACTAACGCCAGCACCGGCCTTCGAAGGCAGGGTGAGCACTCATCACTTGCACTCAACTCCTGCCAGGCCTGCTGACCCTGACCCCTACACACGCTACTGGGTGCTGCTGTCGAAGATGTCTCGGGCCCTAATGACCCTCCTGTGAAGAAGACAAGAGAAAACAGCGCTGCTAAGCAACTGTGGCCTAACAGAAGACGCCACAACGCGTTTCCCCTGCTAGGGCTTGGAGGGAAGGGGTGCTCTTGTTCTGTGCACAGCGCGGATGTCGATGAAGTCGAACTGCCCTCGCCACTCCTGGCTGAGGCACAGTCAATTGATTTGTGATCAGCGCCCCTGTTTTGCTGGGGCAGAAAAATGGGTAGCCGCCGAAGACAGCTGCTGCGTGCACCAATCACCCTGAACCTCTCCCACCTTTACAAAAAAAAAGCGCAAAAAACCCACCCCGACAACCCAGCCAAGAAGGGCGGGGCACAGCCGAGACCCGGGCCCAGCACGCACGCCCACACCGCACACCGGAACCGGAAACAGCGGGGGGCAAGCGAAACGAGCACGAAGCCACACACGACCCAAAAGCAGGCCGACACCAAAGCCCAACCACGAACACCACAAACAGCCGGCAAAAGAGGGACAACACCACAAACCGAGTTCAAACACACCCACCCAAGACCCCAGCCACGACTGGCAGGGGTTAACAAAACCCACACCAAACCGCAACCCGGACCAAATCACAAACGCAAGCCAACAGTAGGAAACCCAGTGCCCACAGCCCGGGCACTGAGGCAGCCCGAGCCATGCAGGTGACCCGGCCAAACGAGATCCGGAGACCGGGGCTAAGGCTGCATCCTAAGGCCAGCGCTGCTTTGGCACTCGAGGCGGAGCGTGCGACACCCAAGCGCCTCGGAACCCAAGTACCAAGAACATGCATGCATGCCTTGGGAACGGGATACGCCAGGAAGTCCGGTGAACCTCTAGGGTTCCGCCCAAAGGAGGGGACGTGCGCAAGCACGGGGGCACACCCTCCCGGCGAGACAAGCATGTCACGCCGGCGGCGATCAGCCCTCCCGGTGTTGTTCGGGGCCGCTTTGTTGGGGGCCAACAGACAGGTCTAGCGGGATGTAAGCCGCCTCCCCTCTTCACGCGCGGAGCCTCTTCCCGTTCGTCACAGGGGCGACGCCAGGGTGAACGGAGGGGCGCCTCTCCACGACCGAGTGCACCTACCTACCTACCTACCTGCGACTTCGAGTTATGTGTAAAAATGACGATTTCCCGCCTGGTTTCGTCGATTTTTAACAATTTCACTTGCTAAATTGCAACCCCTTCCGCTAAACCGCAGGAATCACTCCCTGTTGGTTACATTTTCTATTTTTTCCAGCTCCTGGAGGTTTGTGTCCTCCATTGGGAGTATTGCTCCGCTCTGGCCCTTGGTCAGGACGTATACTAAAACGCTGTTTATGCAGCAATAGTCGTTCGCATTAGAGCGTTCGACTGTACCCTAGTGGGCAAGCATGTGTGCTCTAGGGAGGGAGTCCTGGGTTCAAACCCCACTACCCCCAAACTTTTTCCAAACGTTTTCGTCGCACGCCAGCGACTTTTGAGGAATGCCCCATCGAAGGGACATCATTCACGGTACATTACACTGTTTTTCAAGGGTTCCTACAGTGTGATAGGCTTCTATGAACTGATGAGAATGTTTTTGGTAAGTTGAATGCATTTTCTGAGGTAATTTTGGGAATATTTGAGCCTTTTTCCTTGGTCCTACTAGCTGAGCTAACTAGTACTCCAAGGGGGAGTAAGAAAACGTCACTGCCATGTCTTTCTTGGAGGGCTTGATCCAGGCCAAGCCCCCCTTAAAACCCTTTTGTTGATGCTAAGACAAACTTAAGTGTTTTTATCTCTCTTTTGTTGCCTAAAGTACACTTTCTCAAAGTAACTAGGGTTGTGACCCTAGCCCCCCATGAAGTTCACCCCTACCACTCAACTGAGCGGAGATACCTTCCTTCATGGAGCATATACCGAAATAAAATAGGCATTTCATGCTTTAGGCCTTGGAGGTTAAGCCTAGTGGTCTCCCAGCCCAAGACCCCTATACTCAATTGTTTCTACCACTTATTGTGGTCCTACTTTGTAACTGTTTCTGAATTCAGTTGCTTGGTCAAGTCATTTTCTGTGTGGTCCTGACATCTATGCCCCCCATTCCTAACCAGCACCATTTCACCCAAACGAGTGCACATGAAGTGCCTAATGCTATCTCTGAGGCAAGAGTCAGACCAATCTTCATACAAAATCTTTTGTATTATCCATTTGTGATTGAATCTTTGTGTATAAACCTGCTTTGTCTATCTGCAGCCCTTCTGTGTTACACTGGATTCCAAAACCAATCATTGATTCGATCCACATCCTGTTCTTGCTCTACTTGCTGCTTTGGTTTGGGTTTTCAACTACAAAACCTGCAGGATTTCATCAAAATATCTAGGGCATAAATCAAGGACATCTTTCCCCCCCAGCTTGGGAGCCACAGGAGCGGCCCTCTGCCCCCCCGGAGCCGAGGGGACGCCCCCCCCCCCCCAGAAGGGACTATGACGCGGGAGGGGGGGATGCGGCTGGACCTGCACACCGCTTGCCCCAGCCCCTCCAGCCGCCTGCTCCCGCGGGGGCCGCCGCCGCAGGGCGGGCCCACACCAGCATGGCGGAGCAATGCGCGCACCAAGCTTTGGGGCGGCGCACGGCGGCGCACCGGAACAGTATGGAGGCCGCGCCCTACATGACCCTCCCGTGACTGCAGCCCACTCAGGGAGGGCAGAGGGGGGGTTCAGGTCTGCAGGGGCCCCCAGGGGAGCGGTCCACGGGCCGCTCCTCACCCCCCCCCACCCCGGGGCGGCACCGCGACCCCGACCGCACGCACAAGCCGGAAGAGAGTGCGCTGACGGCACGAGGGGGGCCAGGACTGAGTACCGCAGGCCGCCACCCAGAAGGGGAGCACGGAGGCTGCGGCGCGACCCCCCCCCCACCCCCCCGACCGGCCCGCAAGCCGCGGGGGCCCCGGCCCCCACCCCCCGAGGCAGGGGGGATGGTCCCCCCCCCCCGCCCGAGAGGGGAGCCGGAGCGCGACCCGCCCCCCCGCCCCAGCCGCCGGCTCCCACAGGGGCCGCGGAGAACAAGCAAGCCCGCGCCAACGCGCCAGGACGCCGCACAGATCGCGCCCAGAGAAGGCGGGCGAGCACGAACCGGACTCGTATGGGGGGCCACGCCCCCCACGGACAGCACGACACCAGTGACACCCCCTTTGTTGCCTGCCCAGGGAGAGGCAGAGGGACGGAACGAGGCAGAGCGACCCCCCGCCCTACAGGCCCCCCCCCGGCCGCACAAACGGGGGGTACCGCGCACGCCCCCCCCCCACAGCCCGCCCCCCGGCACACGAACGCCACGGACCCGCCCCGCGGCGCGCAGCCCCCACAGGGCGTGCAGGCTGAGGGGACAGAGAAGGGCCCCCACACCCGCACGCCCGCGCCCACAGCACGTGGATAGCGGACCCCAACAGCCCGCCCAGTGGGCGGGCAGCCGGGGGAGGGGGAGCGCCTGACCCCAGACGCCCCTCGCAACAGTAGACGGCACCCCCCCCCCGGGGACGCCCTACCGCCACCCCCACAACCCCAAGCCAAGTAGGGGGGAACCGGGACCGGACCGCCCCCCTCCGAGCACGCCAGACGGAGCAAGGACCAGGGCAGGACACGCGGAGGGGCACGGACCACGTGGAACGGCCCTACCAGCGCCCAGTGCCTGGACGGCGCGAGCTGCGCACGCCACACCACCCAGGAGGGGGGGGAGCGGTCGCCGCGGGAGCGAGAGCGCACACACACGTAAAGGGCACGCGGGGACTACCAGAAGGGCAACCGGACCGAGCGCCCGGAATGCACAGACCGCGTGGAATGGCGTACCAGCGAGCGAGGGTAAGGGACACCTGGACGGGACGGCCCGCCACACGCAGCGGGGAACACGCGTGGCGGGAAGGGGGAAACGAGAGAGACACAACACCAGGTACCGGCCCTAACCCCCCGCACCGGCCGCAAGTGCCGCGCACACACAGACGGGGCACTGCACCCGCCAAGGCAGTAGTTGCGCACAGCGCCCCCCCAACCCCTAGGCTAGGCAGCCTCCGCGCCAGCCCGAGGGGGTCCCACTGGCGACAAGCCAGTAGCACGGGCCCGGCGGCGCCGGCACTCCGGGCGACCACGCATTAGGGGGGCGACGCAGTGGGTAAGCGCCCGCAGCCACGGTTGCGAATTGATGCACTGACCGGGGAGTGGCGAAACGGGGAAGCCGGGGAGGGACGGGGCTCCGAGCCCTGTGAACCCGGGGGACTCCGCCACCAGGCAGGAGGTGCGTCTTGGAGGGCCCCCCACTAGGACCCGCTGGGGAGGATATGGCCTGGCCCAACCAGGTGGCCCCCCGGGGCCGAAAGGCGTCTAGTACCCGCAAAACCAAACCTCAAACCTCAAACCTCCACTTATGAGCAGGAATTCCTCGCGGGTATGCTAGTGCTATCCTCACAAGCACGACTGTTGGGGACTAACCCTGTGGTCTGGCTGTGCGATCAACAACCGGTCCGCAGTTTCCAGAAGGGCCCCCCACCTGAGAAGGCCAAGCTACGGCGCTGGTGGACCTACCTCAGTCAACTACGGCTGACGGTACACCATATCCAGGGAGTGAAGAACAAGTGTGCAGACTACATCAGCCGCAACAACTTCAACGCCCTGATTGGTGCCCGATCTGAAGCGCTGGCTAAAGAGGCGTTCAGCCGTATGGACGTCCACTTGGACCTCAACATGACGATGATACGCCCCCTGGATGGACTCCAACAGTCGGAGTACCTGAAGGAGTTTGGGGATATCTACAAGCACCTGGAGAAACGCCTTGAACCCCTCCTGGTCAACCAAGACCAGTGGAAGAGGGACAAGAGCTACCTCTGGCACGAGGACCGCCTCATGGTGCCTAGTGACAGAGTCCCAGCGCTGCTGAAGTGGACCCATGAGTCCAGCGGTCATGTGGGTGCTGACCGTACCCTGAGGCTGTTCAAGCAGTGGTTCCACACTACGTGGACTGACGACCAACTCCGGAAAACCCTCCAGCCTATCCTGGACAAGTGCCCGTGCAGGTCCTGTAAACCAGGGGATATCAGGGACAGAGGTCTCTACTCGACCCTGCCCATCCATCACTGTGCTAACAGTGTTCTATACGTGGACTACACGGAGATGCCGAAGTTCGGGGGCTATGACTTCGCCCTCGTGGTGACCTGTGGGTTGACCAGGTTTACCAGGGTGTTCCCATGTACCAAGCACATTACCGGGGAGGAGACTATCAAGATACTCCTGGAGGAGTGGTTTTGTGTCTATGGGGCGCCCAAGGAGATCAACTCCGATGAGGACGTACGAGTACGCCCAGGTACTGGCTGGTACAAGAGGGTCCTGAGATCCCTCAATGTCAAGGTGTCTACGGGGATTCCCTACTGGCACACGAGCAACCCCCTATGTGAGCGACAGATCCGTGTCCTCAAGGAGAATGTAAGAATATGGTGCAAAACTGAACGCACCAGAGACTGCCCGAGACTACTCCCCGTCACATCCTTGATGATGAACTCCCAAGAGAGTTCAGCTACTGGCTACTCGCCCCACGAGCTATTCCTAGGGCGCCCGGCGTGGTTCCTACATGCCCCCTATCCAGAAGATACCGGTTCTTCTGTGGGTGAATGGGTCCAAGAGCAACAAGCGAAGGTGGACAAA